>CM067172.1:106798201-106905701 GCA_034093135.1 Erigeron breviscapus
ATGAACTTATGAAATTATGTAAAATATTGTTGTGTGATTTGCATGTAAACCTTATGAGGTTACCTTGGTTTGAACTATTGTATGTTTGATATGTTTGACAATAAACCATTTAGTGTTGCTCTATGTAATTTCCATGCTCATATGTGCTATTTCTCGACATCCCATGATTCCGCCATTGTTGGGGTGTTACACCAACAAAGCGGGATCGACAATGTGATCATGGGGCTCCATAAAAACCTTCCATTCACGTTGGCGGTTCTTGAACATCTCCCCCTCGAGTTGTGTAGCCATCAAACGCTTTGCCAAGTCTTCTTTCTCCTCCTTTTTCTCCAAATAGCGGCTCCTCCTTTGTGTGTAGTTCGTGAGTTCATCCGCTACATTTGACACCGAGCTGGAGGACGATGCGTGTAACACCCGTGAATTTTGACCCGTTGACTTTACGTGTAATATGATTAACAATTTAAGTTAATGAATTATTTGGGTCGTTTTAATTAAATGACAATGGTTTGATAGTCATACATAAAGCTTGCATGCTGATTTGATTTATGCATTTGACACTTATATTTGGTTGATCTTATTTGTGCACGTTTATTACACGCTTACTTATTTGTGAAATCTTCATTGTTGACGTTATTGTGTTACATGGAGGCTCACTGTAAGTCATGTTTCGCCTCTACTCGTATATTGTGATTATTGACGATGGTTCTTCTGGACCATTGCTGCGAACTCACCAACCTTGTGTTGACTATGCTTAGTACACTTTTCAGGTAACCAGGTTAATCCAGGGCGTGGAGTTTGATTGTTAGCTTGCTGTTGAACCCGGACTTGGACTTATATGGATCAAGGATCCATTTGCCTTCTTTTGCATTATACTTAGAACCGTTAGCCATCTTTTGATGTTCTGTTGTAATCTCTGATGATGACTTGCTCTTTATGTATTTTGATACTTGTTTATCTTACTGTAAGGATTCACTGAATCCTTTATTTGCATTTAGTTTATGTTCTACATTAATCCCACCTGGTGCTATATGATTTCCGTGATATTCTGAGCCTTGGCTTGGGGTGTTACAATGCGGCTTGCTTCTTCTTCATCTTTCTTGGCTCCAAGGGCGGGGAGGGGTCTTCATTCATGTCGGGAAGGACATTGTCGTTGCTTCCCGATTCATAATCCGTTGACTTTCTTTTTGAAGATCCGCTAGACGTCGCGATTCCCATTCCTACAATATTAGAGAAACATTCATGTTGCTTCCATTTGTCATGATCTTTCACCACATTCCACGCCGGTATATGCGTAAAATGCTTGTCCGTTTTTGTATGGTAATCGGACAAAGCGGTTGTCGTCACATCCAAGTCATTGCATCCACTTCCTTGCGCACGAAACTACATATATATAAAATAACCGCATAATACATAATAATACATATATATATATATATATATAATATATATATACATATATATATATACATTCGTATATAAAACAGAAACATATATTCAAAAAATATAAAACAGAAACATTCATCTTTTTTACCGCTTGAATCCATATCCCGTTGAAAATACCCATCTGTAACACCCATCATTTAAAAACTTGGATTTTTAAAAACTTTGCCAAACGACATTTAAAACGTAGCGGAAATGATCACTTTAAAACTTCACCATCCGTAACCGGATGGTACTTTCATAAAATGGTGTTACTAATGTGCATCATCAAAATAATAAAAATGAAATCCAAGTCTTGGCACCAACATAAATGCCCACATTATTACAATATCTTAAATCATAAATAACGTAGCCAAAACATTAGGCTAAGGGAAGTCTAAGCATTTAACAAACTATGCTAGTCTTCTTTATTACTTCTACCCATCTCACCGAGCTAATCCTTTCCTAGCTCAAGCTTGCTTATCCTGAAGGCACAACATTTTCAAAAGAACAAGTATTAGCTAATAAATTAGCTAAGTAAGATAACATGAATTTGAAAACATTTACCATTTCATAATATATTAACAAAAACATGAATTAAATGTTAATATCACATACATATCATAGCACACAATAAACATGTCACATTAGGATCATCATATTCCTAAATGTGCCTAACTTTACTTTCATATCTTTCTTTACACTTTAACTTTGCCCAGACGTAGGCTAAGTGACTTATGCCACTTACATAGGGATGCGGGGTTTGTGTGCAGGCGGTCGTAGACCATACATGGAGTCCTCACACCCGACATGATGGGTAAACCATAAGGTGGTCCATCGGCGTCGTTAAGGAAATGACATTGTCTTTCCAACTGAATAAACTGTTTATGCCTTTACGCAATGGTAGTTAGTTACTCCACCCGGAATACTCAAACATAACTATGCCACAGGAGGTATCATGATTCCCAAACCACGTGACCACGTACGCCCTAGCTCCGAGGAACTAGCACGGGTTAAGCTTAACACAAAACTTTACATATGCTCGAGACTTCTTAATTATATTAGCTTAGGCTACACTTTCACCTAAACTAATCACAGACATCATCTTTTACTTTAGGGCTCTTAATCGTGCACGTGTCATGGCAATCCTATTCATATGTCTAGTGACTAGGTGTTCAAGCCATGCAAACATTCATAAAAACATTTCATCATTTCATTTCACATGCATAACATCATACCTTTGAAGCATTCATATCTTACCATACATCATCAATGGTAATCATACATATCCCATAAAACCTCCCATATAATCCCATAATTATACAAATATGCAATTATATCCATTTTGAGGTTTTAACTTATAAAAATGATGTTTTGTTGTACCCTCAGGTGACGAAAGATGTTATCTTACCTCAATAAGAAAGCAATAACAAAATGTCACACCAATTAAGACTCAACAGTGAATGCTCAAACCTTCAGAACCTACGATGTACAAAAGAGTCCAATTAATTGCTAATTTTGTTAAGTTCCTTTTAGCAAATACTCACTATCATTGTCTTTTAATGAAGACTCAAGATCATGCTTTATTAGTAAATACTAACTATCTTAAGGTGTCAAATATTCAATAACTTTTATAGTTCAATAATGACACTTTCAATCTTGAACCACAAGATTCAAAAATGACAATTTCAATCTTGAACCATAAAGATCAAAAATTATAATTTCAATCTCACAAGTTTCAAAAACAACAATTTCAATCTTTTAGACTGCAAGGACCAAATATGTCAATTCAGAACTGCAGGGATCTAAATCATCGATTTCAAAACTACAGGGATCAAAACTATCACTTTGGAAAAACTACAGGGATCAAAATCGTCACTTTCAAAACTACAGGGATCAAAATTCACTTTTGAAACTACAGGGACCGTAATTGACAATTCAGAAACTTCAGGGACTAAAATTATCAATTTCATAAACTTTACGGACCGAAACTGTTAACTTCAGAAACTGTAGGGACTAAAACGTAAATTTTTAAAACTGTAGGGACCAGAATGCATATTCAGAAACATGATGTGACCATGGTTCTCGACGGGGCCCGTGACCTGCTTTCCTTTTTTTAAACTTTTCCAACAAATGCTAAATGCATGTACAACTTCAAATCCAGATTTCTACTTCGTTATTCGATGGATTTAAATGATTCTTTTAGCAAATACTCACTATCATTGTCTTTTAATGAAGACTCAAGATCATGCTTTATTAGTAAATACTAACTATCTTAAGGTGTCAAATACTCAATAACTTTTATAGTTCAATAATGATCACTTTCAATCTTGAATCACAAGATTCAAAAATGACAATTTCCATCTTGAACCATAAAGATCAAAAATTATAATTTCAATCTCACAAGTTTCAAAAACAACAATTTCAATCTTTTAGACTGCAAGGACCAAATATGTCAATTCAGAACTGCAGGGATCTAAATCATCGATTTCAAAACTACAGGGATCAAAACTATCACTTTGGAAAAACTACAGGGATCAAAATCATCACTTTCAAAACTACAGGGACCAAAACTGTCACTTTTGAAACTACAGGGACCGTAATTGACAATTCAGAAACTTCAGGGACTAAAATTATCAATTTCATAAACTTTACGGACCGAAACTGTTAACTTCAGAAACTGTAGGGACTAAAACGTAAATTTTTAAAACTGTAGGGACCAGAATGCATATTCAGAAACATGATGTGACCATGGTTCTCGACGGGGCCCTGACCTGCTTTCCTTTTTTTAAACTTTTCCAACAAATGCTAAATCCATATACAACTTCAAATCCAGATTTCTACTTCGTTATTCGATGGATTTAAATGATTCTTTTAGCAAATACTCACTATCATTGTCTTTTAATGAAGACTCAAGATCATGCTTTATTAGTAAATACTAACTATCTTAAGGTGTCAAATATTCAATAACTTTTATAGTTCAATAATGACACTTTCAATCTTGAACCACAAGATTCAAAAATGACAATTTCCATCTTGAACCATAAAGATCAAAAATTATAATTTCAATCTCACAAGTTTCAAAAACAACAATTTCAATCTTTTAGACTGCAAGGACCAAATATGTCAATTCAGAACTGCAGGGATCTAAATCATCGATTTCAAAACTACAGGGATCAAAACTATCACTTTTGAAAACTATAGGGATCAAAATCGTCACTTTCAAAACTACAGGGATCAAAACTTCACTTTTGAAACTACAGGGACCGTAATTGACAATTCAGAAACTTCAGGGACTAAAATTATCAATTTCATAAACTTTACGGACCGAAACTGTTAACTTCAGAAACTGTAGGGACTAAAACGTAAATTTTTAAAACTGTAGGGACCAGAATGCATATTCAGAAACATGATGTGACCATGGTTCTCGACGGGGCCCGTGACCTGCTTTCCTTTTTTTAAACTTTTCCAACAAATGCTAAATCCATATACAACTTCAAATCCAGATTTCTACTTCGTTATTCGATGGATTTAAATGATTCTTTTTGCAAAATCTTTGGTATTCATCAAGGAATATAACTCCAGAAAATAATTCATTTTAATTTTCTTTTTAGTGAATAAACAACAAAAACGTTACAACATCTTTACAAATCTTTAAAACAAGATTCCCGATTCGTTATTCAACCAAATCAAGTGATTCTTTTTGCAAAACTCATGATTTTCAGTAAGGAATATATTACAGAAAACAAATCTCATTTAAATCGCTTTATCACTGGATCTCACGAAAAAGTCATTAAAAACGTTACAAATCGTTTTGAAATCCATATGTGTGAATCAAGATCATTTCAAATAACAACATAACATTAAAATACATCAAAAAAGAATGATCATACTGTACTCAACCCTTCTTGTATATCCGTCATCATTGAGATCCCAAAATATACCCGAAAACGTTAATTTTCGGTATGGAAATCTCTAGACACAAGCAAGGATCTTTGTAATGGATATAAACATAAAAGAATCAATTACCTAATCTCTCCAGAAAATCCAGAAAGATGAAGGGAATGAATGCTAAAGAGAAGAGAGAAAAGTGTGTGTTTCTTTGATTAATATGTGAGTTACAAAATATGTGTGTTATGAATTAGTTATAATGAATTAATAAGGCTTTTGAAACCCTAACGAACCTGAATTTTCTTTTTAAAATTCGTCCATAAGGATTGGGCCTAGCTAAAACCCACTCAAACAAGCCCAAAAAGTCATATTAGCCTAAAAACTAAGGCCCGAAGCTAATACGTACACTAAAGGATGACCAATTAACGTCTTAGACACATAATGGTGAACCGACACACCATATTAGAATCTCATAACTCAATAACATATTCACATATAAGCACATTAATCATCTCTTAACAACAAATTAATCACCTAGCAATTAAAGAAACTAACGGCGTCAAAGATCAACTAACAGTTAAACGATAGAAATTGGCGATTGACTAACGTCAAAGTCGAGGTCAAAGATCGAAAAGTTTAGGATGTTACACCATCTCTCCATTCATCGTCTTCCACTTTGTAGTCAAGCTATGAAAGGTTCGCGTAGTCGAACCCAAGGTGCTTGCATAGTGATGAAGAATCCGTTTCCAAAACCCTTCGGCCTTTTGTTCATTGCCATATTTCTTACACTCCGAGATTTGAATCCATGCTTTAGCCAACGCCACCTCTTGTTCTTCCGTCCATTGTTCACGCGGCTTCCTCCCGGCAAACATCTTTTTCTTCCCACGGGCATCACATTCCTCAACTTCATCGTCTTCTTCGGCCATATCTACAAAACAAAGTGTATATAATAATAAGTATATATATATATATGTATATGCAAAGTATATAAGATAGAAACATATATATATATAAAGCGGTTGGAATTGGTGTTTCGGGTATAACGTCGTCGGTTGAGAGATCTTCAAATGCACCAAAATCGCTCGATTGCGCAAGTTCAATATGGTGTGGTTCGACGGGAGGCGGAGGACCCATGTTGTAGCCGTAAGCTGGACTAGCGGGTTGTGGTGTATAGTATTGTTGTTGGTGTGGTTGGGAATAGTGAGTCGATGGTGGTGGTGGTGTATAGTACCGATTCGGTGGTGGTGCCCAATTTGGTGGTTGAAGTTGATTCGGTGGTGGTGCCCAATTCGATGGTGGTCGAAAAGTTTGGTTGGCCGGGTTTCGTTTGTTACCTCTTGGTGGTTCCATGGTGGTGGTGGTGTATAGATATATGCTGAAAATATATATAGATATAGGTAGAAGAAGGTTTATTTATAATAAAGGAGGGAAGAAACAAAATTTTTTTTTATAAAAATCAGTCAACATAGCCGTTTGGGGGGGGTACCCACGCTTTCTAACGTTCAAAAATTGAAACCGTTGCTCGGCTACATAACTCGAAATGCTACCCGAATTCGACTACCCGACTCCTAGCCGAAGGGTGGCGGCGGTGTACCCGATCGTGGTCGGGCTAACCGAGACCCTACCCGAGCAGTACTCCTCCCGGCCTTAGGAACCTTTTTGAACTAATCACAACCATTCAAAGTATTGATCAACAGATTCAAATAAACATGACATTTTGGTAAATAATTAGAAATATTAAATTCAATTTAATACTCCCTCCGCCCCATGAAAAGTGTCTTATTTTGAATATTCAAAGTTTTTATTATTAAACTTTGACCTTAAATATAATTCTTTGTGTTATATAAAAGTTGATAAAACTTATATCAACGAAAAACGCTCTTAAAACACAATCAATTCATATAACTTTCATCAATTATTATCTAAAACAAATTAAATTATTTGTGGTCAAAGTTGAAAAAATTGGACTTTAAAAAATTCAAAACATGACACTTATAATGGGACGGAGGGAGTAATAAAAAGTGTAATCTAGTCATATAAACAAACTGCCCTGAAAACACTGCCGCTATTAACTTCGTTCAATCTCATTTGCTCTTGATTCTTGATAAATTCAAAAACATCAGTTTATCTTTTCTTTCATTTGTAGTGGTCGGTGGCTATGGAAGTCGATTAATTACTCAAGTCGACAAACGCTCCATCACAAGCGATTATCCGATTAAAACCATGGTCGGAATTAGTTTTGTTATTTGGTTTTTTATTTTATTTTTATTAGATATTGTGATATTAATTTTCAGTTTGTCTCATTCATATGGGTACTTTTAAAGATATCAAAATTATGCGGATGGATCTAAATATGATGAAGATTAAAGACAATGAATATTACTTGATCACATGTGTACACAAGAATGCAAGAAAGATATATAAGAGATATGCTCATATGCATGTCAGACCATATTTGTTATCACATGTGCATGAACAACCATATTGGTGATCACATGTGCATGAACAACCATATTGGTGATCACATGTGCATGAATAGTCATAAGCACATATGTGTATAAACATTGTTATGCGCATATGTATTTAAGTATTATATAAACAAATGTTTGATGAAATAGTTTGTGATCATATGTGCATGAACAGTAATATGAACATGTGTAATTGTGTATGCAATTATATTGTTAATAAACGTTTGATGAGATTAGTTGGTGCATATGCAAGATGAATAATGTAAATACGTTTCATGATCAATTTTTGTTAAAATATGTAAACAATGTTTCATAAAATTAGTTGGTGATCACATGTGCATGAACAACCATATTGGTGATTACATGTGCATGAACAACCATATTGGTGATCACATGTGCATAAATAACCATATTGGTGATCACATGTGCATGAACAGTCATAAAAATACAATATTACCCTTTTAAAAAAGTTCCTAAAGGTTTCTGCTTTTTTAAGGGTTCCTGGAATAACCTTTCTATATATATATATATATATAATTAATATATATATATATATATATATTATATATATATATATATATTATATATATATATATATGTTGAAAATAAACAAAAATTCAATTTGTTCTTATATTTGTATATTGTAATTGTAACTACCAATGAGTTGGTAGACCATTGGTAAGGTCTTAGACCTTCAACCAGGGTTCGAATCTCATTAACTACATTTATAGGAGTGGTTATTAGGGAGAGTTAAAAAATAGATTAAAGAAATAGTTGGTGATCTTGAAGGAGAGATTTAGAAAGGTCCGAGGAAAGATGATAGATCTGGAAAACTAAGATAGGAGAGAATGAGAAAGTGAGTTATTGTTAGAATTATGGAAATATCTCAACGAAATTTATACGGCCGTTTATATATGATCCAAGAAGAGTCACACGCGAAGAACATTGAAAGGCTAGTTAAACTGTAACACCCCTGAGATTTAAGGTAAAAAGAATTTAACCCTTTTTATAGTTTCGACATTAAATTAATTTCCTAGTATTTTATTTTTAGAAATGGGGTTAATTTAGTTGGAACTTTAGCGGATAGCGGGTATTTTATTACCCAAAAAGTGAATGGGGCGTGGCAGCCCCATAGTGTGCCAGCCACCCTTTGTTGATGATTCACCATTTTCCTCCACTCCCACCTATTCTTCTCATTTCTTCTTCATTTCTTTCCATTTCCTTTCATGCATTCCTTCACACATTTCTTCAAAACAAAGAGTAACTCTCTCAAGTTCAAGAATAGAAATCATAATAATAATAACAATCACCACCAAGTAATCTTCATTCAAGAAATTAATGTAGGGATTGTAAGTGGGGTGGTGGTGGCCGTTTTTAAGAGAAAGGGAGAAAGAAGGATTCTCAAACTAAAAGTCTTGCATTGGATTGTCGTTGTTGAGGTATTGAATTCCCCTAATTTAGTTTTTTATCCTTCTTTCAAAATTAGGGTTCATGGATGAACCAAATTTGGGGGTTTTTGCTAGAAATTGATTTATGGCTAATTTTCCCAATTCCTTAGTTAACCTAGTTGTCATTGAGTTATGTGTGGAGTTTGATTATGAAATTGATAAGCTTATGTGATAATGTTGGTTTATGAGAAAAGATGAGTTTTTACAAGTAATTGAAATGTTGATGAAAATGGTAGGTTGAACTACCTATGATATGGTGGAAGTAAAATGGAGACTCAATGACAAATGGGTTGGGTTTTGGGTTTAGAGAGGCTAGTGTTTGAGTATGGCTAGGTTAAGCTAGTCAAGTTGTGATTATAAGCTTATGCATTTTATGACATGATTATAGGTTGAAGCTTGTTTGTGCTTAATCGTTTTAGCTTTGTTGATCTATTTGCGGAGGAGGTGAGTATATTTGCATACCTTTATGTTTACGTTGGGTCAATTGGCCACATCATGTTGTAATGTGTTTCTCATGTGTGGTAATTGATTTGGCTAGACCCGGGGGGGGTCAATTGTTATGAGGCCTAAGAACCTTCGGGGCCTAAGAACCCCTATTGTTGTTTGAGAAAAGGCCTAAGAACCTCTCGGGGCCTAAGAACCCCGATATTCTCTAATGGATCCATATATGTTGTTTTATTGTGCAAAGGTGAGCATGTAGGTATGGCACGACGGTGTCATGGGTTACATGTAATAGTCCTTTGTGCGTTGCCCTCCTTCGTATTCGTAAATGTATGCAAGTATATTCGCTAAGCCTTTGCTTATATTTTAGTTGTTTACCATTTTATAGGTAGTTCCGGAAGAAGGAACTAGTGTCGTTGAATTGAAAGCCTTGGTTTAGAGCTTGAAGTGTTTTTGGAAGACTTGAAGGTATTAGGTCATTCGTGGAAGAATGACACTTTTTGGTTTAGAGGCTTAGAAATTCCCTCCTCATGGCTCTTGGTACATTTTGATTTGATGGTCACACTTTTGTTAAAAATTATGTAAACGATCAGGTGTAAAGCTTTTGGGAAGTTTGTGAATTTGTGTAATTGGTCGAAAATAGTGTCAAAATGGGTAAATGACCCATTTGATGGTGTTCATGGGTTTTGAAACAAGTTGATGTTGTATATTATGTTTAAAAGGCGTCCATGAAGTTGATGTCAATCTCTGGAATGTGTTCTAAGATGTTGTTTTGAAATTTGAAGGTTACAAGTTTGTTCAAGTGTTGAAGTGGTCTTAGGTTTGCTGTGCGGCTGCTCACTGCGGCGCAGTGGGGGTGGTTTTGCCCACTGCGGCGCAGTGGAATCCCACGGCCATAATAGTTTTTCCTCCCACTGCGGCGCAGTGGGAGAGTGTAAAACCCACTGCGGCGCAGTGGGGCTTTTCTGGACTTGAGTCCGAGATTTCCCACTGCGGCGCAGTGGGGTATATATATATAAAAAAAAAAAAAAAAAATCTTGTGTTTTCGGTTTATCGAGTTCAGTTCTTTCAAGTTGGTATCAAAGCCGAGGTTTAAGGGATTTAGGTATTCCCTTGTATAGAGAGTGCCTAGACTTAAACCTTAGTTGAGACTCGACCTTAGGTAACCGAAATTTTTATGGGACTGAAAATATGTGTTTGATAATGTTAGATTATCTATTTGTTAGTATTTAAAGCACAATAAGAAGCCGGCCTTATTGTGGTTGAAATACTAATAAATTTATAAACTAGCGGCATCAAACCTTAGGACGGTGTAGTATCTAGTTATAAGTTTTGACTCCTAGTCATAGAGTTAGATAGGTTGCGTGATTAAATTCGTTTTATCTACTCTTATTGAAGTATGGCTGACGATCATAATGAGGAAGAAGAGCACCACAAACAGAACGAAGAAGAAGAACCTTTATTTGCCGAAGGTAGCATGGATATCTCGGATCAAATAGGGAGAGCATTAGAGAAATATACACCCCTACTACTTAAGAAATTGAACGAGACTATGGAAGGGGCTGTGAATGATCACATAGCCCAAATGATCAGAGAGGAAGTGGCTTTGAATGTGCAACTAGAGTTTGAGAAGAGGGATGGCAAGGGTAAGGACAAAAAGAATGTAGAAGAGAAAGAAGTAGAAGTGACGGGAGAAAGGGGTTACAAGAAGAAGTTCACCTTTCGAGACTTTGAAGTGTGTCACCCACCGGAGTATCACGGTGATCGTGATCCCATCGTTTGTACACGATGGATATCGGAGATTGAAGGGGCATTCCGCACCAGTCAATGCCCCTCGCACCTGAAGGTCATTTTTGCGGTTGGTATGCTAAGGAATAGTGGAAAGAGATGGTGGGATAGTTTGTTGGCAATAAAGAAGGAAGCATTAGATCATGTGGAATGGCCCGAATTCAAGACAATGTTTTTCAAGGAGTTTAGATCAGAAGCTGAAGTGACCAAGTTGAGAAGTGAATTTCTCAGTGATCGTCAAGGTAGTATGAGTTTGAACGAATTTCGAACCCACTTCTTGGACAAGGCTCAATTTTGTCCAGAATTTCTTGAGAACGACCAATTGTTGAAGGAGCAATTTTATATGAAGTTGAAGAAGAGCTTGAGGGAAAGGATAAGCCTACGTCAAATGGAGTCTTTTTCCATGTTGGCGGATGTGGCTAGAGACCATGAAATTGAACAATCAAGAGTAGATGATGATGGTGAGTTGAAGAGGAAGCATGAGGGGACCAACTCCCCGAACAAACGGTTTAGACGAGAGGGTAGTTCCGGCAACCACTCTACTAGCAAGAATATCCCTTGGTGCCGACCGTGCAAGAGGAATCATTGGGGGGTATGTAAGGTGGCGGGGAAAGGTTGTTTTACTTGTGGGAAACCGGGGCATTCAAGCCAGGAGTGCAAGTCCAAGCCACAAAAGGCCATCATATGCTACAAGTGCTTTGAGGAGGGCCACATGAGAAGCTCATGCCCTAAGTTGACCCAAGAGGAGAGACTCGAGGAAAAGAGGAGGGAAGCGGAAAGGAAAAGCGCCCAAATTCATGGGAACCAACGAGGAAGGTCCTTTCAACTCACCGTGGATCAAGCAAGGAACACGAATGATGTCGTCACAGGTACATTCCTTGTTTATAATGTGCCTATGCGAATTCTCTTTGATTCGGGGGCGAATAGATCATTCGTTGCAACTAGAGTAATTCATGTTATTCCCGTGTCAAAGTCGTGTCTAGAAAATACTTTGCAAGTTGAGGTTGGTAATGGTAGAATGGAATTAGTGAAGGAGGTGTATAGGGGATGTGAAATTAAAATTTCTTCGGAACTCTTTCAAGCCAATTTAATTCCTTTTCCGATGGGAGAGTTTGATATAATTTTGGGTATGGATTGGTTAAGCTCTTGTAACGCCAAAATCGCGTGTGATGAAAAGGCGATATATTTGAAGACTTCTAAAGGCGAAGACTTGGTGGTGTATGGTGATAGGAAGGAACGTTCTATTTCCGTATGTACTTTTGCTCGTGCCAAACGTTACATTTCTCATGGATGTCATGCTTATCTTGCTCACATCGTTGATGTTGAAAAGAAACCTCTATCTATCGAAGACATCCCTATTGTTAGTGAATTCGCCGATGTTTTTCCCGAAGATTTGCCGGGCATTCCTCCCGAACGGCAAGTTGAGTTTTCCATTGACCTCATTCCGGGGGCTAACCCCATTGCAAAAACTCCTTACCGTTTGGCTCCATCGGAAATGCAAGAGATGATGAAGCAACTACAAGAATTACTTGATAAGGGTTTTATCCGACCTAGTAACTCTCCATGGGGCGCACCGGTACTTTTTGTCAAGAAGAAGGATGGAAGCATGCGTATGTGTATCGACTATCGAGAGCTCAACAAAGTCACCGTAAAGAACAAGTATCCTTTGCCTAGAATCGACGACTTATTCGATCAACTTCAAGGAGCGTCATATTTCTCAAAGATAGATCTTCGTTCGGGTTACCATCAACTCAAAGTACGTGGTGAAGATATTCCTAAAACCGCCTTCCGTACTCGTTATGGTCATTTTGAGTTTGTTGTCATGCCTTTTGGTCTTACAAATGCTCCCGCGGCTTTCATGGATCTCATGAACCGTGTTTGTCGCCCTATGCTTGATAAATTCGTAATCGTATTCATTGATGATATTCTTATTTACTCTAAAAGCTCAACCGATCATGGAGTTCATGTACGTGAGGTGTTGGAGGCATTACGCAAGGAGAAGCTCTATGCCAAATTCTCCAAATGCGAATTTTGGTTAAGAGAAGTGCAATTTCTTGGACATGTTGTTAATAGTGAGGGAATTATGGTGGACCCGGCCAAGATTAATGCGGTGATGAAGTGGGAGCAACCAAAGAATCCGTCGGAGATTAGGAGTTTTCTTGGTCTAGCGGGCTATTACCGTCGTTTTATCCAAAACTTTTCTAAAATAGCTTCCCCATTGACCAAGTTGACTCGGAAAAATACCAAATTTGAATGGAAAAGCGAACAAGAAGTGGCTTTTCAACAACTTCGAGAGAAGCTAAGTCAAGCACCGGTTCTCATTTTGCCCGACGGCTTAGAAGATATGACGGTATATTGTGATGCATCATCTAATGGCCTTGGTTGTGTTCTTATGCAACGGGGTAAAGTCATCGCCTACGCTTCAAGGCAATTGAAAGAGCATGAAAAACGATACCCTACTCATGATTTGGAGTTAGCGGCGGTGGTATTTGCTTTGAAGATTTGGCGCCATTATCTCTATGGAGTCAAGTTTACTATCTATTCCGATCATAAAAGCCTCAAATACTTCTTTGAGCAAAGAGACCTCAACAATCGCCAACGAAGATGGCTAGATCTTTTGAAAGATTATGATTGCGAGATTTTGTATCATCCCGGGAAGGCTAATGTGGTAGCGGACGCCTTGAGTCGGAAGAGTTCTCATCATGCCTTAGTCGTTTCACCCCTTTGGGTTTTGATCACCAATGACTTCTTTGATCAAATTAGGGAAGCTCAAGAGAGGGCCTTGCAACGAGATCCTAAGAAGGAAAAGAATACAAGGTCAAATTCAATATTTCACTAAGGATTCCCGTGACCTTACCGTACGTTTTGGGAGGATTTGGATCCCATTTTCTTGTGAGTTGAAACAAGTTCTTCTTGATGAGGCTCACAAATCCAAGTACTCCATCCCCCCCGGTGCTACAAAGATGTACCATGGCTTGAAAGTAGAATATTGGTGGCCCGGAATGAAGCGTGATGTGGCGAAATATGTTGAAAAGTGTTTGACGTGTGCACAAGTGAAGGCGGAACATCAAAAGCCCTATGGTATGATGCAACCGTTGGAAATTCCCAAATGGAAGTGGGAAGATATTACTATGGATTTTGTCACCAAGTTGCCCAAAACGCCTAGAAATCAATTTGATACAATTTGGGTAATAGTGGATAGATTGACTAAAAGTGCCTTATTTCTTCCCATTCGTGAAGCATCTTCATCCGAGGTATTGGCAAAGATTTATGTAAAGGAAGTTGTAGCAAGACATGGTGTGCCCATCTCCATTGTTTCGGATAGGGACACTCGATTCACTTCTCACTTTTGGCGGAAATTTCATGAAGATATGGGTACCAAGCTCAAGCTTAGCACCGCCTATCACCCACAAACGGATGGTCAAAGTGAGAGAACCATTCAAACGCTTGAAGACATGCTTCGGGCATGTATAATCGATTTTGGAGGCACTTGGGATCTTCACTTGCCTTTGGTGGAATTCTCTTACAACAATAGCTACCATTCTAGTATCCAAATGCCGCCCTATGAAATGTTGTATGGGAGGAAATGTCGATCTCCAATTTGTTGGGGAGAAGTAGGTCAAAGAGAAATAGGTGGCACGGAAGTAGTGTTAAAGACCATCGAAAAGATAGATGTGATCAAAGAGAGATTAAAAGCGGCTCAAGATCGGCAAAAGTCTTACGCGGATAAAAGGAGGAGACCGATTGAGTTTCATGTGGACGATCGTGTTTTGTTGAAAGTCTCCCCGTGGAAAGGTGTTCTACGCTTTCGAAGCGTGGAAAGTTAAGTCCTCGTTTCATCGGCCCGTTTAAAATTTTGGCTAAGGTTGGCAAGGTTGCTTACCGTTTGGAACTACCAGAAGAGTTATCGGGAATCCACCCTACTTTTCACGTGTCACATCTTAGAAAATGCCTTGCCGATGAGTCTTCTTATGTGCCATTAAATGAAATAGAGATTGATAACAAGTTGAACTACATTGAAGAGCCGACTGCCATAGTTGAAGAAGAACTTAGAAGGGTACAAAATAAGACGGTGAGGACTTATAAGATTTTGTGGAAGCATGGTAAGATGTCCGATTGTACGTGGGAGTCCGAGCGTGATGTCCTAGTTTACTATCCGTCTTTGCATATGGCCTGGATCACGAGGCCGTGATCCGTTCCAAGTGGGGGAGAGTTGTAACACCCCAGAGATTTAAGGTAAAAAGAATTTAACCCTTTTTATAGTTTCGACATTAAATTAATTTCCTAGTATTTTATTTTTGGAAATGGGGTTAATTTAGTTGGAACTTTAGCGGATAGCGGGTATTTTATTACCCAAAAAGTGAATGGGGCGTGGCAGCCCCATAGTGTGCCAGCCACCCTTTGTTGATGATTCACCATTTTCCTCCACTCCCACCTATTCTTCTCATTTCTTCTTCATTTCTTTCCATTTCCTTTCATGCATTCCTTCACACATTTCTTCAAAACAAAGAGTAACTCTCTCAAGTTCAAGAATAGAAATCATAATAATAATAACAATCACCACCAAGTAATCTTCATTCAAGAAATTAAAGTTAGGGATTGTAAGTGGGGTGGTGGTGGCCGTTTTTAAGAGAAAGGGAGAAAGAAGGATTCTCAAACTAAAAGTCTTGCATTGGATTGTCGTTGTTGAGGTATTGAATTCCCCTAATTTAGTTTTTATCCTTCTTTCAAAATTAGGGTTCATGGATGAACCAAATTTGGGGGTTTTTGCTAGAAATTGATTTGTGGCTAATTTTCCCAATTCCTTAGTTAACCTAGTTGTCATTGAGTTATGTGTGGAGTTTGATTATGAAATTGATAAGCTTATGTGATAATGTTGGTTTATGAGAAAAGATGAGTTTTTACAAGTAATTGAAATGTTGATGAAAATGGTAGGTTGAACTACCTATGATATGGTGGAAGTAAAATGGAGACTCAATGACAAATGGGTTGGGTTTTGGGTTTAGAGAGGCTAGTGTTTGAGTATGGCTAGGTTAAGCTAGTCAAGTTGTGATTATAAGCTTATGCATTTTATGACATGATTATAGGTTGAAGCTTGTTTGTGCTTAATCGTTTTAGCTTTGTTGATCTATTTGCGGAGGAGGTGAGTATATTTGCATACCTTTATGTTTACGTTGGGTCAATTGGCCACATCATGTTGTAATGTGTTCATGTGTGGTAATTGATTTGGCTAGACCCGGGTGGGGTCAATTGTTATGAGGCCTAAGAACCTCCGGGGCCTAAGAACCCCTATTGTTGTTGAGAAAAGGCCTAAGAACCTCTCGGGGCCTAAGAACCCCGATATTCTCTAATGGATCCATATATGTTGTTTATGTGCAAAGGTGAGCATGTAGGTATGGCACGACGGTGTCATGGGTTACATGTAATAGTCCTTTGTGCGTTGCCCTCCTTCGTATTCGTAAATGTATGCAAGTATATTCACTAAGCCTTTGCTTATATTTTAGTTGTTTACCATTTTATAGGTAGTTCCGGAAGAAGGAACTAGTGTTGCCGAATTGAAAGCCTTGGTTTAGAGCTTGAAGTGTTTTTGGAAGACTTGAAGGTATTAGGTCATTCGTGGAAGAATGACACTTTTTGGTTTAGAGGCTTAGAAATTCCCTCCTCATGGCTCTTGGTACATTTTGATTTGATGGTCACACTTTTGTTAAAAATTATGTAAACGATCAGGTGTAAAGCTTTTGGGAAGTTTGTGAATTTGTGTATTTGGTCGAAAATAGTGTCAAAATGGGTAAATGACCCATTTGATGGTGTTCATGGGTTTGAAACAAGTTGATGTTGTATTGTATGTTTAAAAGGTGTCCATGAAGTTGATGTCAATCTCTGGAATGGGTTCTAAGATGTTGTTTTGAAATTTGAAGGTTACAAGTTTGTTCAAGTGTTGAAGTGGTCTTAGGTTTGCTGTGCGGCTACTCACTGCGGCGCAGTGGGGGTGGTTTTGCCCACTGCGGCGCAGTGGAATCCCACGGCCATAATAGTTTTTCCTCCCACTGCGGCGCAGTGGGAGAGTGTAAAACCCACTGCGGCGCAGTGGGGCTTTTCTGGACTTGAGTCCGAGATTTCCCACTGCGGCGCAGTGGGAGAGTTCTCAACCCACTGCGGCGCAGTGGGGGTGGTTTTGCCCACTGCGGCGCAGTGGAATCCCACGGCCATAATAGTTTTTCCTCCCACTGCGGCGCAGTGGGAGAGTGTAAAACCCACTGCGGCGCAGTGGGGCTTTTCTGGACTTGAGTCCGAGATTTCCCACTGCGGCGCAGTGGGAGAGTTCTCCACCCACTGCGGCGCAGTGGGGTATATAAAAAAAAAAAAAAAAAAATCTTGTGTTTTCGATTTATCGAGTTTAGCTCTTTCAATTGTATAAATTGATTATGTAAAATATAAGACTTTCCAAATAGATTTGGAAATGAATTAGTGTTGGGATTTTATTAACTATACAACTCTTTGTATCTAAATGGATGTTCACACTTTCAAAGGACTTCAAATTTGTTTATTCAAAACTTAGGGTTTATAGTAGAAATAATTATAAAATTAAATCCTAGTCGAACTCAACTTCCCTTGAAAAGGTTTATTGAATTCGAAACCCTAATTATTAGTAGTAGTCGAATTTGACTTCCCTTTGGAAAGGGGAGTCAAAATTCAAACCCTAATTTACTTCAAAACCGTTTAATTAAAAACCTTTTAATAAAACATGAACACTTAATTAGTTACGATTAATTAATTAAGCAAGTAAATTAATCTAGTTTAATTTACTTATGCAATAATTAATTAACCTAACTAATTATATATGCGGAATAAGTTAATAAAACAAGTAACTAATTAATTCCCTAAATACGATCTATCATGCATGCAATATAACCAACTAATAAATAAATAAAATAAACAAAGAAACCTAACCTCTTTGTAGAAACCCGGAGACAAGAACTCTGTCACGTACTAGAGCCCAAGTGTATGAACTCCTCTAAAGACTTGTACACACGAACGGTTCTTCGGCACTTAGCTAAGTGCTAGCTATAACTTCAACGGTATAACTAAATACCCACCGAATATAAAAATAACTAGAAAAGCTAGCTCAAAAATCTCCACCAAAGGGTGGTGATTTTCGACCCATGCTTCACAAGGGAGAAAAGAGAATTGAATGGAAAAAGGGGTTTTGGCCTCTATTTATAAGAATAGAAAACCCTTAGGTTTCCTTATCCCAATCAATGCGGGACAAGGAAACTACCCTTTTCCTCTTTTCTTTTTTTCGTGCGTGGCTGACCTAGTAGGACCCCATGGGTCGACTTTGTCAACCCATGGGTTGACTCATGGTGCTTGATGTCTGATCCCGCTTTTGACCCGATCGTGGTCAAACCCCTCGTATTACTCGCCCTGCATTATAAAGACCATGTTTCAAGGAGCCACCCAAGCAACAACTACGTCAACGTACTCGTCCGGCTAAGACTTGTACGGGTTAAGCTTAACACTTTCCCTGCATTATATTTAAGAGCTCGATTTCACACATAATAGTTTAGGCAACACACATAACCTAAACATAATCACACATTACCTTCATTTCGTTTGGGCCCTTAAACGTGCAAGTGACATGGCAACCTACCAAGTCTAGTGAGCTAGGTGTACAAGCCATGTCTTTCAGCAACTGAACGGGAAGTGGTTTAGGAAAGGACTTTAGAATAGGATGCGCTCGCCCAGCGAGAAAGGCCCTGACCCTGCCAACCAAGTCAAAATAAAAAAGAAAGAAGAGAACGAAAAGAGAACTTCGTATTTTGGTAACTCTCTAGGAGTCATGTTTAACCTTGAATGCTATTAATAGATTCTACAGCAATAGTCCCTCGGACTCGGAAAGTAATAACGAAAATGGCTAACCCAATAGCAGATTCCGCAGCTGCCTGCATATGTCACACATTAACTCCATTTCTACATTTCACACATATTAAGATACTTCGTAATTCTACATAAACTACATATCAATACACTACATTAAACAATACTTCATTTCACTACATTAGGGTCTGCATTTCAGGTCTCATGGTCAACTACATATCTCATAGTACCTCCCGTGTAACCCGAGATACCCACATATATCATATGTTACCGTTAAGGAAGTTATAAGTATGAAACCTTTGCTTGTTGAACCCTCAGCGTGACAAAAGTAGTGTATCTTACCTTGATACAGCTTAACAACAAGCTACAAGCACAATACAACGATGACTAGGTGTCTCCAATAACCTAGAACAAGTATAAGATCGAAATATAAGCTAAACGACACCTTTTTGTGAAATCTGGGCATGTGGTGCGCCGCACCTTCCATGTGGTGCGTCGCACCAATCCTCCAGGGAATTCAGATCAACACTAGGTGCGCCGCACCAGCCCTTGGTGCGTCGCATATCGGGGTCCACCAAAAACCTAAACTGGCTGTGGTGCGCCGCACCTGGGGTGCAGACCAGCAAACCAATTTTTTACACTTTGATCAAACGAATTCCATACGAACCCATACCCCAAATCCAACCTGGGGACTTAAAATTAATCCTTTTAATTGCACTTTCATCACCTTTAACCATCCTATTAATTCTTTAATCCTTTACATCATGAATCAATCATTTAATCACCCGAATAACATGAAATCGGTGAACGTTTAATCAAATAACCCAACCCAAACCCTAATGGCCTGGATTAAGACTAATATAAGACTCACACTCATATTTCAAAAGAGGAATACCAATATTACCTGTATTAGGTGACAAAGATCCAAGATCTAAGCAATACACGATCGATTTGGCTCCAAAACGAATAGATCTAGAGAGAAACAAGAGAGGGAAGGAAGGGGATCGGCTAGGGCTTGTTTAGGAGGAAGAAAATCTGCATAATGGCTCTCTAATGACAACCCCTAAGCCTCTAAACCCGTTTTTAACTTTGCACACATGTCAAAACTAGCCCCTAAGCTTCCTAATCCTTCATTATTGGTCACAACTACTTTATTGACCATATACATCATTAATCCTTCATTAAATGTCACTACATAGACATTAATCTTCATATTACACACATTTATACTGCATTAACATTTAGGCTTACAAGCCTCACACATAACACACATTAGCTACATATAAACATTAAATCTAAAATAGACTTAACGACACACAATATTGACTTAACGGCATTAGTCAACTTAAAGAAAAGTTTGGGATGTTACAATTACCTCCCCCTTAAGAGGATTCCGTCCCCGGAATCTCATCAGTAAGGAACAACTCGGATACTTCTCCTTCATTACTGCTTCAGTTTCCCACGTTAAGCTTTCTCCATGGTTATGCTTCCACTTTATCAACACAAGGTCAATCACTTTTCGGCGTAACTTCTTTTGTTTTCTTCCAAGTATCGCTACCGGTTCGTCTACTATTCTCTTCATTGGGTCAATACTCACGTCTTTAATAGGAATCACACTTGACTCCTCAGCTAAACATTTCCTCAAGTAGGATACATGGAAGGTGTTTTGAATTCCATCCAATTCTGGAGGTAATTCCAACTGATATGCCACGTCTTTAATGCGCTTCACAACTTTAAAAGGTCCAATGAAACGTGGACTCAACTTTCCCTTCTTTCCAAATCGAATAACTCCTTTCCAAGGTGATACTTTCAGCATCACTAAATCACCAACATTAAACCAATCGGTCTCCTTTTCTTATCTGCATATGTTTTCTGCCTTTCTCATGCCACACGTAAGGCTTCTTTAGCTACATTAACCTTTTCAGAGGTAATTTCAATAATTTCGGGGCTGGTCAACTGCTTTTCACCGGGCTCCATCCAACAACTTGGAGTCCTACACCTTCTACCATATAACATCTCAAATGGTGGCATTCCAATGCTTGCATGGTGACTATTGTTGTAAGCAAACTCAATCATCCTCAAATGATCATCCCATGCTCCACCGTATTCAAGTACACACGTTCTTAACATATCCTCCAAGGTTTGAATGGTTCTCTCACTTTGCCCATCGGTTTGAGGATGATAGGCGGTACTCAAATTTATTCTACTACCCAACTCCTGTTGAAGACCCTTCCAAAAGTTTGACACAAACCTCGAGTCTCGATCCGAAACAATAGATAAAGGAACTCCATGTTTCGCAACTACTTCATCAATGTACATCTTTGCCATCTTCGTTAAAGGCACATCTTGTCGGGTAGCTAGAATGAGCACTCTTCGTCAATCTATCCACAATCACCCATATCATATCATTCCCTTTCGGCGTTTTAGGTAGTTTCGTTACAAAGTCCATGGTAATATGATCCCATTTCCACTCGGGAATGTCTAATTGATGCAACAAACCATACGGCTTTTGATGGTCCGTTTTCACACGTGCACACGTCAAACACTTTGCTACAAAATGAGCTACTTCCCCTTTAATATCCGGCCACCAATAAATCGACTTCAAATCTGCATACATTTTGGTGACACCGGGATGAACCGAATATCTACTTCTATGGGCTTCCTCAAGGATCAATTCTCGGTTATCACCAAGCAATGGCACCCAAATTCGACCCTTGTATGTTTTGAACCCACGGCTATTAGTCTCCATCACAAGACATTTCTTCTTCCCAATGCTTTCATTGTCAATGTTATCCTTCATCAATGCCCTCACTTGGGCTTCTTTAATTCGATCAAGTAGCCCCGACTTGGCTTGAACTTGCATGCTCATCAACTTACAAGAAGAACTTTGCACCTTCCTACTTAGTGCATCCGCCACTACATTGGCTTTACCTGGATGGTATTTGATTTCACAATCATAATCCTTAAGTAATTCCATCCACCTCCTTTGTCTCACGTTCATTTCCTTTTGATTAAAGACATACTGTAAACTTTTATGATCGGTAAACAAAGTGCATTTTGTACCATAGAGGTAATGTCTCCACAATTTCAATGCAAATACAACTGCGGCCAATTCAAGATCATGGGTAGGGTAATTCTTCTCATGTGGTTTCAACTGGCGGGAAGCATAGGCGATCACCTTGTCCCTCTGCATCAGTACACAACCCAAACCCGTGATAGATGCATCACTATACACAACCAAATCATCGGTACCTTCAGGCAAGGCAAGTATAGGAGCCTCACACAACTTCTTCTTCAACGTTTGAAATGCATTCTCCTGCTTATCGGTCCACTCAAACTTTACTCCTTTCTTCGTTAGTTCAGTCATAGGCTTGGCTATTCGGGAGAAATCCTGAATGAACCTTCTATAATATCCAGCCAAACCAAGAAAACTTTTAATCTCAGTAGCAGTCTTTGGCTGCTCCCACTTTGAAACAGCTTCAATCTTTGAAGGATCTACTTTAATACCTTCCGATGAAATAACATGACCAAGAAACTGCACCTCTCGAAGCCAAAACTCGCATTTAGAAAACTTGGCATACAACTTCTTCTCCCTCAACACCTCCAAAACTGCTTTCAAGTGCTCACGGTGCTCATCTTCTGACTTAGAATAGATCAAATATCGTCAATAAACACAATAACAAAATGATCTAGAAAGGGACGGCATACCCGATTCATTAAATCCATAAACGCGGCTGGAGCATTAGTCAACCCAAATGGCATGACCAAGAACTCATAATGACCATATCTAGTCCGGAAGGTTGTCTTTGCTACATCCTCCTTCTTAACCTTCAATTGATGATAACCGGACCGTAAATCTATCTTTGAAAAATATGAAGCACCATGTAGTTGATCAAAGAGATCATCAATTCGCGGGAGAGGATATTTATTCTTAACCGTTCGCTTATTCAACTCATGGTAGTCTATGCACATGCGCATAGATCCATCCTTCTTTTTAACAAAGAGAACCGGAGCTCCCCGAGGCGAGGAACTAGGTTGAATGAAACCTTTGTCAAGTAACTCCTGAAGTTGGGACATTAACTCTTTCATTTCTGTAGGAGCTAATCGGTAAGGTGCTTTAGCAACAGGTGTAGCACCGGGAATAAGATCTATCTGAAAAGTAACTTCACGGTCGGGAGGGATACCGGGAAGATCTTCAGGAAACACATCGGGAAAATCGGATACTACATCAACACTAGCAATAGAAGGCTTCTCCTTTCTCACATCAATAACATAGGCCAAGAAATGACTCTTGTTCTTCCTTATACATTTAATAGCCTTCATCATACTAATGATCTTTATCCCCCCTCTCTTCTTATCTCCATAAACCGTTACCACATTACCATCGGATGTAGGAAACCGAATAATCTTTTGGGAACACAAAACATTAGCTTCATTTCTAGACAACCAATCCATACCAATCACTACATCAAAACCGGCTAAAGTAGTAGGCAATAACTGGACCGGAAACAAACGACCTTCAATCTCAATGTCACAATCATCATAACCCACACATATATCACTAACCGTACCATTAGCAATTTCCACCTCTATCGAGCAATCTAAAGGGGTAGTGACTCTTCCTAGCTTAGGAGCAAATAAAGTAGATACAAACGACCTATTTGCACCCGAATCAAATAAAACAGAAGCAGGTTTTGAATTAACAAGGAAAGTACCACTTACCACCTCGTCGTTGTTCTTAGCATCATCCACCGTCATCTGCAAGGCTCTCACTTTTGTTGCTGAAGTGGCTGCTTTCTTCCCGTCATTCTTCATTTGTGGGCAATCGCAATAAGATGACCCGTTTCCTGACACTTGTAACAACGAGTCTTGTCCCTACATTCCGTTGCAAGATGTCCCGACTTCCCACACTTATGACACCTTCTTGTCTTGTCGGAACATTGACCTTCATGAACATTCTTGCAAAAAGCACACCAAGACCCATTCTTCTTTTTATCTTTGTCACCACTTGAGCTAGAATTCCCACGAAACTTCTTATTATTGTTATTAGATGACCAATTTGACCCTCTTTTGAACCCTGCTTTCTTGTCATCAACCTTCACCACAACTTTCTCACTTTTGAAGTCATCATCCAACCTCTTTGACTCCTTAATAGCCGCCGATAAAGTCACATGTTGTCTACATAATCCACGATAACTAACGGGGAGACCATCACAATAAGCCTCAATTTGGTCCTCCTGCCTTCGAACCAAGTGTCCAACAAACTTCAACTTCTCCATAAACGAGTGTGCATAATCAGAAATTGCACCGAGTTTAGCAACCAACGATCTAAACTCCTTTTCAATCAACCTTAACTCACGCGTTCCCACATACTCCTCTAAAAACTTCTCCTTAAATGTTCCCCAAGGCATAACTGCAAGTACCTCAGGAGCCATAGACACTGTAGTAGCCCTCCACCAATTACGGGCATTCTTCTTCAACATCCTACTAGCACACAAAACCTTCATATCATCCGGACAATAGCAAGATGTAAAAACTACCTCAATGTCCTCGATCCACTCCATAGCACCCACTGCATTTTGGGTACCATCAAACTCCTTGGCACCACATTTCTGAAAACTTTCATATTTGAAGTTATTAACACGAGGTGCATTAACAACTCCAAGTCCTCCACCATTAACTTCATTAACACCCACGGCTGCCATGGATGGTTCAGCACTTTGGGAGGGATTAGAGTAATTCCCTTCCGAACGCTCACCCCCTTGTTCACTCCCAATCCTTTCTGTATTTCTTTCAGCCCTCAATTGAGCTAATTCCTCTTCATTTCTCATTAAGAGAGCTCGATAGCTCTCAATTCTTCATGTAATTGAGCTTGATTGGGAACCTGCTCTATTACCGGGTTTGCTCTATCTACTTCAGAGGCGGTTGGTGGATCACCAAGACGGCGATTTTGTACACGGGGTAGACCTTTGTTCTACTTCATTTCCAGCCCCGTTTCCGTTAGGAGGAACACCACCACCATTTCCTCCTACTCTCTGGTTACTAGCTCTAGTGTTTGCCATTAACTTACAAAGCAACGACGACGGTTAGCAAGAGTTAAAGAGTGACTACATATGTTAAGGCTCTACTACATATAACTACATTATCACACACAATAACAAGCCTTAAATCACACTCTCACTCACTCCCCAACCCGTCTTAGAGCATTCCACTTCATTAGCTAGGCATCCTACTTAAGCCTAACCTACTTCTCGTCGGTCTAAGTCCAAAATCCTACGGCATAAGTTGAATTTTGGTTCACTTAAACCAATGCTTTGATACCAACTTGTAACACCCGACGTTTAAAAATATGGGTTTTCAAAAATCTTTCACCTAACGGTGTTAAATTGCGGAAGTAAGACCGTAAAAGTCAAAACCGATAAAAACATTTCGGTTTCTGCATTTAGTTGGTGTTACACGCCATATCAAACAATAGTTCAATGAAAACCCAACGGTTGCCCAACATTAAACAACCGTTCACACATTATTACATATATTCGACATCAAAATGAAATGTAATCAAAAGTCTCATAATAAGCAACTAGGGGTAGCTAAGGAATCTGCATGCTTCTACCCACGCTCTCACGTCCTGCACCTACAAGTCCTTCAAGCTAAACCTGAGGGAACAACCATATTAAAGAAACAAGTGTTAGCTATAAGAATAGCTAAGTAAGACCACACTTAATTTAAAAGCATTTGTCCAATTAAAACATTTCTTCGTTAATAGAAAACTCATTAGGCACAACACACAACACACATAACTGCATAACAACTTCATATCAATTAGGATAATCATCCTAAATGTGCATATCCTGCATTAGTTCACACATTGTCACACATATCTTCGTTTACTGCATATAAGTGTGCCCTGCATCACACCCGACTGGACGATCAACCAAAGGCTAATCATCGTATGTCGTTAAGGAATGGCAAGCCAATCCAAGAGTAATCCGTACATGGAGGTTGGTCAAACCCCTCGTATTACTCGCCCTGCATTATAAAGACCATGTTGCAAGGAGCCACTCAAGCAACAACTACGTCAACGTACTCGTCCGGCTAAGACTTGTACGGGTTAAGCTTAACACTTTCCCTGCATTATATTTACGAGCTCGATTTCACACATAATAGTTTAGGAAACACACATAACCTAAACATAATCACACATTACCTTCATTTCGTTTGGGCCCTTAAACGTGTAAGTGACATGGCAACCTACCAAGTCTAGTGAGCTAGGTGTACAAGCCATGTAGTATGCATATGTCACACATTAACTCCATTTCTACATTTCACACATAATAAGATACTTCGTAATTCTACATAAACTACATATCAATACATTACATTAAATAATACTTCATTTCACTACATTAGGGTCTGCATTTCAGGTCTCATGGTCAACTACATATCCCATAGTACCTCCCGTGTAACCCGAGATACCCACATATATCATATGTTACCGTTAAGGAAGTTATAAGTATGAAACCTTTGCTTGTTGAACCCTCAGCGTGACAAAAGTAGTGTATCTTACCTTGATACAGCTTAACAACAAGCTACAAGCACAATACAACGATGACTAGGTGTCTCCAATAACCTAGAACAAGTATAAGATCGAAATATAAGCTAAACGACACCTTTTGTGAAATCTGGGCATGTGGTGCGCCGCACCTTCCATGTGGTGCATGGTGCGTCGCACCAATCCTCCAGGGAATTTGGTGCGCCGCACCAGCCCTTGGTGCGTCGCATATCGGGGTCCACCAAAAACCTAAACTGGCTGTGGTGCGCCGCACCACTCCTTTGGTGCGCCGCACCTGGGGTGCAGACCAGCAAACCAAATTTTTACACTTTGATCAAACGAATTCCATACGAACCCATACCCCAAATCCAACCTGGGACTTAAAATTAATCCTTTTAATTGCACTTTCATCACCTTTAACCATCCTATTAATCCTTTAATCCTTTACATCATGAATCAATCATTCAATCACCCGAATAACATGAAATCGGTGAACGTTTAATCAAATAACCCAACCCAAACCCTTATGGCCTGGATTAAGACTAATATAAGACTCACACAATCATATTTCAAAAGAGGAATACTAATATTACCTGTATTAGGTGACAAAGATCCAAGATCTAAGCAATACACGATCGATTTGGCTCCAAAACGAATAGATCTAGAGAGAAACTTGAGAGGGAAAGAAGGGGATCGGCTAGGGCTTGTTTAGGAGGAAGAAAATCTGCATAATGGCTCTCTAATGACAACCCTAAGCCTCTAAACCCGTTTTGACTTTGCACACATGTCAAAACTAGCCCCTAAGCTTCCTAATCCTTCATTATTGGTCACAACTACTTTATTGACCATATACATCATTAATCCTTCATTAAATGTCACTACATAGACATTAATCTTCATATTACACACATTATACTACATTAACATTTAGGCTTACAAGCCTCACACATAACACACATTAACTACATATAAGCATTAAATCTAAAATAGACTTAACGACACACACAATATTGACTTAACGGCATTAGTCAACTAGTAAAGAAAAGTTTGGGATGTTACAACTATTTTTTGGAAACTTCTAGTTATTATCATTTAAATGGTTCTTTTGTTATAAATATGAAGTTCAACTAAGCCCTCCCCATTCTTCGTGTGCGACCCTAAAGGTTCATAGATATGAGGCCGTATAAATATATTGGAATATTATCATAATTTCAACACTCCCACTTGAGGATATTTCCAATATGAGGATGGTTCCAACATACGTCAAGTATACTGACACCGAACGTTCGTCTAGCAACACGACGATGCCCCCAAATATGTATGAATATAATTCCGTGACGGGAACCAACATCAACTTCTAGATGTTGTACATTAAACTCTTTTAATGCTTTGGTACAATGTCTAATCCTGTGTTTTATTGTTCTAGAAGATTTGTATGTTTTTTGTTTGGTTGTATATGAGATTTTCAATTTTTTTGATTATTGATTTAGAAAATTGTAAAGGGTTACTGGGTTTTCTGGAAATGATACATGAACAATGATATCTTTGTAAATAAATTATTTTATATTTTCCACGTGGAAGAATGCAAAGGTCAAATAAGTAATTAACCAAGTTTGATTTTAAAAGTTCCAAACAACAAAAATCATAAATTTCAACTCACTCATTATATAATGAAGCACCTCTATGCTCATGTGGTTTAACCGTTCGATTATACACTACTCATCATATGATGAAGCACCTCCATGCTAATGTGGTTTATAATCTATCATTTTGGTTGTTTGGAACTATGAAGATAAATAACATTTAGGTAGAACTAAAACTTCATATGTAAACCACAGTTCTATTAAGGATGATGGCAACCCAACCCATACCATAATTTTCAACTCATACTTCAACCAATCTCATTATGTCACATCAAGCTTACATTTTTCATTCCACATCCCTTAATTTTATTGGCATCACCAACCCACGCTAAATCTCAACCAGTTTAATCCATTTCCTTGACCCATTTCAATAAGTAATATGCAAACAGCTATAATCACACCTCAAGAAGTAGGCCATTCTCGGCTGCAATTCCAAGCTTCCTGCAAGGAGAGACAGTACTAAAAAACTGGGTATCACCGACGACAAAATTCGTAGGAAATTTGTAGGAAAAACGTATCAAGACTAATTTCCGACGAAAAAGCGTCGGAAAAACCCACCTCGGAAACATATTTCCGAAATTTTCCGACGAATTTTTTATTTTCCAACGAAAAAATTTGTCGGAAATTTGTCAATAGCAATTTTCCAAATAATACTAAAAAAGTCCAATAACGACAATTTACCTACACTTTTTTTGGTCGGAAATTCGAAGCAAATTTCATATTTTTTTCATTTTCCAAATAATCAGAAATAACCATTTATCTTTTCCATAATTTGTCTCTAAATAACTTTTTAAAATTTCCGACGAATTTTTTATTTTCCAACGAAAAAATTTGTCGGAAATTCGAAGCAAATTTCATATTTTTTTCATTTTCCAAATAATACTAAAAAAGTCCAATAACGACAATTTACCTACACTTTTTTTGGTCGGAAATTCGAAGCAAATTTCATATTTTTTTCATTTTCCAAATAATACTAAAAAAGTCCAATAACGACAATTTACCTACACTTTTTTTGGTCGGAAATTCGAAGCAAATTTCATATTTTTTTCATTTTCCAAATAATACTAAAAAAGTCCAATAACGACAATTTACCTACACTTTTTTTGGTCGGAAATTCGAAGCAAATTTCATATTTTTTTCATTTTCCAAATAATACTAAAAAAGTCCAATAACGACAATTTACCTACACTTTTTTTGGTCGGAAATTCGAAGCAAATTTCATATTTTTTTCATTTTCCAAATAATACTAAAAAAGTCCAATAACGACAATTTACCTACACTTTTTTTGGTCGGAAATTCGAAGCAAATTTCATATTTTTTTCATTTTCCAAATAATCAGAAATAACCATTTATCTTTTCCATAATTTGTCTCTAAATAACTTTTTAAAAATCAAAATAAAATAAAATTAAAATAAAATAAATAATTAGACTTTAAGTAAAAGACTATGATCAAAATAAATAATACGAGTATTAAATTTTGTTAATTCTTTATTGATACACTATTACAAATGAATTTTATAACAATACAACAAGATATATAATTTAACTCTAAATCTAACTCTAAATCTCATTCAGTATCTTGTATTTATCTTTTTTTCACTAATACCCTCTGTTGATATTTTCAGATCTGAAATAAAAGAAACAACATAAAATCAAATATACTTATTATAAACCAAAGTTAGATACAATAAATTCTAAAAATAAAAAAAAACTTGAAACTTATTATAGTAACTATATTTTACCTGCACAAAGTTGCTTTCTTTTTCAACTACAAAGATGCAATAGTTTAGCTCCATCTAAAAATCCTTAGGATATGTGAGAAAAAATTATCAAGTAGATCTGGAAACAAAAATTAGAAAAGATATACAAAAGTATCATAGATCTGAAAAACCGTCATATGGCGATAATATAGACAAAGATCGACTGGTTCATGATGAGTTCTTCCATGTCGCTCGACCAAATTTAACTTCATATCTTCAAGTGCAGTAGGGATTTGATGGTAATTTCAACCATGCTTTTAGATGGTTTCGGTGGTAGTATAGATTTTATTGGTGTTTTTAAAGTTAATTTGGTGGTGGGTTGTACTAGATTTAGGGGGTGTTTGGCCTAGCTTATTTATGAGGGCTTATTGCTTTTTTGGCTTATATTTCACAAGATAAGTCATTTAGGTGTTTGGCCTAGCTTATTGAACAGGGCTTATTGCTTTTTTGGCTTATATTTCACAAGATAAGCATTTAGGTGTTTGGCCTAGCTTATTTATGAGGGCTTATTGCTTTTTTGGCTTATATTTCACAAGATAAGCATTTAGGTGTTTGGCCTAGCTTATTTATGAGGGCTTATTGCTTTTTTGGCTTATATTTCACAAGATAAGTCATTTAGGTGTTTGGCCTAGCTTATTGAACAGGGCTTATTGCTTTTTTGGCTTATATTTCACAAGATAAGCATTTAGGTGTTTGGCCTAGCTTATTTATGAGGGCTTATTGCTTTTTTGGCTTATATTTCACAAGATAAGCATTTAGGTGTTTGGCCTAGCTTATTTATGAGGGCTTATTGCTTTTTTGGCTTATATTTCACAAGATAAGCATTTAGGTGTTTGGCCTAGCTTATTTATGAGGGCTTATTGCTTTTTTGGCTTATATTTCACAAGATAAGTCATTTAGGTGTTTGGCCTAGCTTATTGAACAGGGCTTATTGCTTTTTTGGCTTATATTTCACAAGATAAGCATTTAGGTGTTTGGCCTAGCTTATTTATGAGGGCTTATTGCTTTTTTGGCTTATATTTCACAAGATAAGCATTTAGGTGTTTGGCCTAGCTTATTTATGAGGGCTTATTGCTTTTTTGGCTTATATTTCACAAGATAAGCATTTAGGTGTTTGGCCTAGCTTATTTATGAGGGCTTATTGCTTTTTTGGCTTATATTTCACAAGATAAGCATTTAGGTGTTTGGCCTAGCTTATTTATGAGGGCTTATTGCTTTTTTGGCTTATATTTCACAAGATAAGCATTTAGGTGTTTGGCCTAGCTTATTTATGAGGGCTTATTGCTTTTTTGGCTTATATTTCACAAGATAAGCATTTAGGTGTTTGGCCTAGCTTATTTATGAGGGCTTATTGCTTTTTTGGCTTATATTTCACAAGATAAGTCATTTAGGTGTTTGGCCTAGCTTATTGAACAGGGCTTATTGCTTTTTTGGCTTATATTTCACAAGATAAGCATTTAGGTGTTTGGCCTAGCTTATTTATGAGGGCTTATTGCTTTTTTGGCTTATATTTCACAAGATAAGCATTTAGGTGTTTGGCCTAGCTTATTTATGAGGGCTTATTGCTTTTTTGGCTTATATTTCACAAGATAAGCATTTAGGTGTTTGGCCTAGCTTATTTATGAGGGCTTATTGCTTTTTTGGCTTATATTTCACAAGATAAGCATTTAGGTGTTTGGCCTAGCTTATTTATGAGGGCTTATTGCTTTTTTGGCTTATATTTCACAAGATAAGTCATTTAGGTGTTTGGCCTAGCTTATTGAACATAAGCATTTGAGTTTATATAAGATAGTTTTGATAAGCTTCTCCAACAATGGTTTTCTAACAAAAGCCATTGAAATAGTTAATAAGCTAGGTAAGCTAATCCAAACACTATCAAAAGAGCTTGTAAGCTTATAAAATATAAACATAAACAACTTTTAAAATAAAAGCATAAGCATAAACATATAAGCTAGGCCAAACACCCCCCTTAGAAGATCAGAAAAGTGTTGTAGAAAAAGTAGTGGTGGAGAAATAGGATTAGTGTTGAAAATATATGGGTAGAGTTTGTTTTGGGATATATGCATTTACTGGGGGGAATTTTAGGGGGAAATGAAAAAGTTGAAATGAATTTTTGTTTATCACTTTACTCCTTTTATCTTAATGTCTAAAAACACAAGATAGTTAAAGTATATATAATTTTATAATAACAACAAAAAGACTAGAAAAACCACTAATGATTTATTACACCAAAAGAAAATTAAAAGCTACAAATAATATTAAGATGGACGTTCCTTTTCTCCCCAAAAATTATATAAAACAAGTTTTTGTGTTTGTTTTTCATTTTTTAAACTCAAGCCATGTAATGAAACTTAAAATATATAATAAGACACTAATAGTTCAAAGCTATGTGTTAATAATGAAATATGTATGAATAGTGTTTCAAAAGTCCTTTTTCTAAGAAACTATTATGAACAAACATATTGTGTATCTATGTAAATATTTAATATATTTCAATGTTTTCGTAGCAAAATCGTAGGAAAAAGTTTTGAATTTCCGACGAATTACCTAGAAATAATCTTATCTTATTATAAACATAAATTTTTCGTCAAAAATTAGTTGGAAATATATATACTTTCCTACGAATATCCAATAAAGATTAACTAACATACTAGTTTTTCGTTATTACAAAAAAAGAAAGAATTAGTCGGAAATTCGTTAACACGTTAATTTTGGTTTCGACATATTTCTGACGAATCTTTTTCTTTTTTTTTTCTTTTTTTTAACTTTTGGAAAAATACATATATTTCGTCGTAAATTCCTTACAAAATTAATTTTTTCCTACAGATTTCCGAGGAAATGTTTTATTTGAAATTAATTTACATTTAAACTAAATGTTTCTAAGGTATTTCTGACGAAATATATTTTTGACATTAATTCGAGAAATTATCACAAATCGTCCATCTGGTTTGCTCGATTAGCATTTTCATCCCTGTGCTTTTTTTGTCACTAGGTGTCCCTGTACTTTTCATTTTCATTGTCCATTTATCCCTGTCAGTAACAGACGTCAAAAAAGCCCCGTTAAACCCCTCACGTGCGTATCACGTGAAGGTATAATGGTCCATTTCGTAACCATAGGGACTATTTGTGATAATGATATAAATCATACTTATACAAAACACCTTTCTTCTTCCTCCTCCTCTATCTTGTTCCTTTTTTCAGCCACTACCATCACCATTCTTTCTTCCTTTTAGATCTAACAACAAACCCACGAATAATTTCATACACATATACACATTGTGAACTAACACTTTCAATAATCGGTAATAGCTTCATTTGCTAAATAAATTACCAATCGTCATCCATAACAAAATGTAGACCTTAATCAAATATACCAAATTCACTTTTTTGATCCTTTCCTTTTACAATCAACTTTACTCGCAACATCATCCTTTTTACAATCAACTTTCCTCACAACTTCATCATCATCTAAGTGCTTGAAATCGAAGGTCAAGATCTGTGTCAATATTTGTTGATGATGACGATGATGATGAATCGGGTATGAAATTGGAATTGGGTTTTGATTTGGGTTTGGAAGTGAGATGAGAATTGACAATGAGTTTGAGAAAGTCGTATTGGGTCAGTTTTAAAAGCTCTTCAACTTCATCGATACTGGCTTCCTTTACCGATTCTATTTCCGCCACCGCTGCTCTTCTTCTTATTCATCCTTGCCTTTTGTGTTCTTGGCTTTCTTTCACACTGCCGTATCTTGCAATTTGAATGGTGAAGGAGGTGAAGAAGGCACTGGTAGTTATGGATATAGATTTAGGAGATATACAATCATTGATGTTTGGGAATGAATGTGTTAGGTTTAGAGAAGATAAAAGAATTTATGAAGAGAATAAAAACGTCCCTGTGGTTGTTATATAAGAGCAATGGACGATTATACCCTCACGTGATACACACGTGAGGGGTTTAACGGGGCTTTTTTGACGTCTGTTACTGACAGGGATAAATGACAATAAAAATGAAAAGTACAGGGACACCTAGTGACAAAAAAAAGCACAGGGATGAAAATGCTAATCGAGCAAACCACAGGGACGATTTGTGATAATTTCTCCATTAATTCCTCGGTATTTTGTCGCTAATGTGTGTAGTTTAGTGTCGAAATTCCGACGAAAATTAGTTTGTGGTAAATTCGTAGGAAATTTGTCACAAATGAGACAGTTTTCTATTCATGTTTTGCTTGTTTGAAATTCGTCGGTAAATCCTCGGAAATTTTCCGACCCAAAAAATTCGTCGGAAATTTCGTCGGTGATACCCAGTTTTCTAGTAGTGAGAAAAAGCCATGCTTAAGCTTTCTATGCCTCTTCCACTAACAATAAATACTTTGTTACTTTCATCTCGAGAAAGCCTATTGAGGATTAAAATAACTTTTGTACTTGGTGTCTTAACGAAGCACCTCTATGCTAATGTGGTTTATAATCTACCATCTTGGTTGTTTGAAACTTTAACCATCTTTAAATTGAAGCTTAAATGAGTAATTAGCCAAGTTTGATTTTGAGAGTTTCGAACAATAAAAATCGTAGATTTCAGCCCACTCATTGTACGATGAAGCACCTCTATGCTCATGTGGTTTAACCGTTCAATTATACACTACTCATCATATAATGAAACACCTCTATGTTAATATGGTTTATAATCTATCATTTTGGTTGTTAAGAAATTTTAAGAAATATAAAACAATTAGTTAGAACCAAAATTTTTTATATGTAATCTACATCTCTATTAAAATACTTATAACGATAATGAGCAAAAAAATGTTCCGGTTCTATTTTTGGGGATAACATTTATAGTTTCATGGAGTTACTTTTAAAGTGCATACAATTACATTATTCATTTATCTTTGGTTTCATATACTCATACCTCCTTTCATTTTGTTTTTGTAGCCTTTCAATTCCTTATACTCAGATTTCATATGGTGAGACCTTCCTCTGAGTTTTCCCACTCCAATAAATTCAAGTATTCTTTGTTTCTCATCATACAAACCATAATGCTCCTCGTCAAGTATATTTGTTGAGCCTGCAAAACATCTAAGTTCTCATTATCGAGTCTAACTAAGTTGTGGAGAAAAACGGAAGTTATTAGGAGTTGCAAACAAAAGAAATATATTTCTAGCACACTGGTTTCAGTAAAGTTCTACAACCAAAGTTTCAATAGAACACACATAAACACACATTCATGGATAAAGCAGTCCTCCGCTCCTTATGATTCACTTTCACTGTCACTACTGATGTTGTCTCTATCTTTACATTTAGAGTTGGTACCCTTCTTTCTCTGAGTGTTTGTCTCTTTTCTAGAGATCTTTTACTGATTCTTTTTTTTCCCTCCGCGGTTACACATCTAGATCCATGGTTACTTAAATGGGAGAAATTTGACTCTTGGGCAAATGTAGTTATACCAAACTATCCCTAGCTTTGAGTATATATCTAATTATCTTATTTTCAATAATCACTTTGAAAACGCACATTTGAGACTCGAGAGAACTTCATGTATCTAAGTAGTGAAGACAAAATTGGAAGAGATCGATAAAGAAGATACCTTCAAAGATTTCTTAAGACGTTTATTTAGTTCATTAGATATAGAGCCATTCATTCCACCTAGAACAACAGTAGAAAGCATTAGTCTAGATAAAGCCATTACTTAAAGAACATGAATTTTATTACAATGATAGAAACATTACTCAAATTCCCATCCATAGCATACGTTCCTGTATCATGAAAAACGAACCGAAGAACACCAGGAGCCTTGCCCTTTGACAATGCTTTCCATGAAGTTGTAGTCTTCTGTTCAATTGCAACTGGAGCTATACAATGTAAAGATGGAACCTTGATTCAGATTCTCAAAGCGATAACTTTTAATCATATACTCAAGAATCTAAGAAACATAATGCTAATCTGGGCGCTAGTGGATACAAAATTTACCTGCAATTTGACTTTCTTTAGCGATGGGCTTTGGCTGGGCAGCAATAGGCTTTTGTTGAGCAGCAATTGGAGTTTCACTTTTGACGAATGAAAAGTGAATGAAAATTCAACTACCAATGATCATTAACGGCATAGTAATAATAATAATAACTAAAATAAATTTGTGACTATATGATGGAAGAAATTAAATAACAAAAAAATCCGAATTTGAAAAGAATGGGTTACCCAATTTAACCAAAGCAATAATTCATGAAGCACATCAAAAGCCACCATAAATTGAAGGAAACCACTATATAGTGATATACTTATCTAATAAGCCAATTGTTAGAAATCAATTTTATTAAGAAGAAAGATGGAGAAATTCAATTCAATAAATTCAATACTAACCAGTAACCACACACTTTAAATTCAATACATCCATTTAAGGAGAAGACAAAAGGTCGATTAGAACAAAGAGAAACCCATAACATTAATCCCACTACATGCATTATACATCAATTACCCTTAATCGTCCTATCCCAAAAGATAATAAATATCATTATGAAGAGAGAGGGGTGAAGTTTCAGCATTCATGTAGGATCAACTTTAAATTATATATATATATATAACCCTTCCTCTATATATATATATAGATATAGATATAGATAGATGATTCCAAGTTAAACCCAAATAAAAGATGAAGGTTTTTGTTAGAAACTTACAAGAAATGCCTCCAAAATGAGTTATACTCAAGCCTATCAAAAAGGTTAAGCCAACCTTTTTTAAAGTTGTCCAACTATAACAATATATAATGTATTCATTAATGTATAAGGTTTATAAGAATTTTATTGTATATAATGCCTCTTTTGCTTAAAGAATTACGAAACTGATTTTCTAAAATGATATGTGATTTTTCAAAATAAAATAGACATTATTTTATTATTATTATTATTATTATTATTATTATTATTATCCAATATAAATCCATAGAAATCAAGTGGACAGGAATAGGTGTTTTTTCGTCATGTACATAAATTTCTTTGCATACCTTTCTTCTGACCCGGTCAATACTCAATAAAGATGGTTTCTGGCCTATTTATGCCACAAGTCTTATAGTCCCAAGCATTTTCTCCTCAATCATCTACACCACACCAAAAAATGCTCACAATAACCATAAAACTACTAATTTGGTCCTCTTTTATTTCCATATATTTAGTCAACAAAACCACCTTAGCTCAACCCGACTTCGTTTCCTATGTCTGTGAAAACGCGTCTAACTATACCCGAAACAGCACATACCAAAGAAATCTCGACAGCGCCCTCTCCGCGCTCCCGGGCACCAATTCCGGTTTTGGTTTCTTCAATTTCTCCACTGGCCAAGGAAACGATAGAGTAAATTCGGCCGCCCTATGTCGAGGCGACGTCAATTCAACTGATTGTCGAAGTTGCCTCAATGACTCGATTATTAAGATACGAAGTAGTTGTCCTAACCAAAAGGAAGCAACAGGGTACTACGACTCCTGCCTTTTGTATTACTCCAACCAAACTATATTGCAACAAACTGGATTCAAATTTGGTCAGATTTTGTTTAATACTCAAAATACTAGTGATTTTAATCAGTTCAATGCGGATCTTAGATCATTACTAGCTGACTTGAGAAAGAAGGCTGCGGCTGGTGGTGCACTAAGAAAATTTGCCACTGCAAATGCTACAGGACCGGATTTTTCGACTATTTATGCGCTTGTTCAGTGTATTCCAAACTTGTCGGAAACGGAATGCAATGATTGCTTAGAGGGTTCAATCAATCAGATACCGAATTATATGAACGGGAAAGTTGGTGGTAGATTTCTTTTACCTAGGTGTAATTATAGGTATGAGACATATAGATTTTTTAATGAGTCTGCTGGTATAATCAGCCCATCACCACCACCCGTTTTACAGCCATCTCCGCCTATTCAACTACCGCCATCACCACCAGGTACAACTCTATGTTCTTTGTAATTTTAACGTTTTGTTTGATGCCACAAAGGAAGGTAGAAACTTAATTGGGTTTATTTGACACAAAGTTTCACTTTTTTTTTCAATAATCTCATCCTCTCCATACCTAGTAAAAAATCACTTTGGTATTGTAAAACAAGTATTAAAGTAAAACAGACTTGACCCTTATATTATGGTTAAATTGATGCACGAAGATTCACGAAGCAATTGATGTACGATGATTTTCATGATGCACGGTGATTATCACTAAAGAAAAACCTATTGTTTTATTTGTTTTACTTTAATACTTGTTTTATTTTACCTAAAACATATATATATGTATACATATATAATAACACAAAGAAAAAATGACAGCAAAGAAAAAATGACATTATATTATATTATATATATTCTAAAAACCAATATGCAATGTACAACTCTTGAAGCTTAAAGTACAACACCTTTTTAACCTTTAACAACTTTCATTTTACACCCTAAACTTTTAACATTTTCAATTTTAAGGCTTTAACATCACTTTGGTCTCTTTTCATTTGCACCCCCTAAAGTTATTATCTCAAATGCCTCATATCAAAGTTTCCGTTTTCAAATTCCGTTTTCAAACATTTGACACAAAACTTTTGGGTTCTCATATTTCTATCAAACAACTTTTACACATTTGCAGTTTTACCTTTAAACATTTGGTTTTGTTGATTTTTTTTCCGTTCCGCTATATATAATGGTATTTAATATATAATAATTTAAATTATTGTTACATTTACGTTAATTTAACATTTAAAGTAATACACTTTATTACATCACTGTCGTCATAATGTCATTATTTGCATTAACATAGTATATACTAAAAAGCAATACAAAAGGTACAAGTTTATATGCTTTAGGTACAACATTCTTCTTTTTGCATTAATATAGTGTCATTGTTTGCATTAATATAGTTATTAATTTGTTTTATGTTTTTATACATCCTATTATTCTTATATGTTATTTTTATTGTTGCTACATGTATTGTTACCTTTTTTAAAACATGGTTTCGTAAATATATCATAATTGAATTTGTGTTACGCTGATACTACTACTTTTTGTTTATATCCAAAATTTTATCGTGTAAAATCCGTATTCCGCAACAACGTGCGGGTAAAATGACTAGTTAACTATTAAAAAGTAATTATGGCTTCACACTGATAAGACCGTACTGTCCTCAACCCTGTCCAATTGAAATTTCAATGCCACTTTTTAGTAGGGGAACCGGAACAATGCCAGAACGAGATCAATATTTACTGATTTAGAAAAAATTGTCAAGACTTCACAAAATGTTGATATAACTTGTGTCTTAAAAAAAAAAACAAATTGGATAATTGGGTGCCTTGGTGATCTGTATACCACTAGTTTTTGATAATACACCATCAAATATGCTTTATTGAGTTGTACAATACAATACTGTAAAACACATTTAGTGGTGTATTGCCAAAAATTAGCGGTGCACAGATCGCTTCCCTTTCCATAAGTTCCCATTCAAATAAAATAAATATTAACGTAAAACAAATAAAATTATGATCATGAAAATTTACGTACATCATTGTATATAATTATATATTTATTAATTAAAATATAAAAAAATGTTAAATAAAGCCCTTAGGCCTTAACGTGCATAAAAAAGTTATACGTTTTCATATCAAAAGTCACCCTGAATTTTATGGTAAGAGTGTATAACTATTTAGGGTTTTTCTAGTGTGTCCCTATAGGCACATAATATGAATTAAATTATTCACCCCAATTTCCATATATACTACACAATTAATAGCTTTTAATCTTTTCTTTTTTCATCTATCTTTATTTTACCCTTGCTTAATTTAAGTGTATATTACACTTAATATTTCATCTATTAGCACAACGTAATATTAACATAGCTAAATTTTGGCTAACATAAACTTTTATTTTTCTAAGAAATTTACCTTCTTTTTATACATATTAAACTTTCACAAAAAATTTCCCACTTAAAGATTCCCTCCTTTCTTATTCACGGAATCTATGTAACTTGTTTATGCTTTTTTCTCTACAACAAAAAAATGATCAATTAGTATGTTTTTGTTTTATACATTTTATTTGCAAAATGAATAAAAATCATTTATTTGATTTACATGAAATTCCAACAAAAGAAAGTTTTGCAAGTCATGATGAGAATTATGAAGGCACAAAAGAAATTTTTGATAAACCTTTGTAGGTCATTGTTTTCTTAGTGAAAAAGAAGCATTTGTTTTTTATCAAAATTTTTTTATCAAAATTTTTCAAAACACAATGGATTTCGATTAGAAAGGGAAGGTTTGTTAACAAAAATGGTGAAAAGAAACGACGAGATTTCTTTTGTCACCATGAAGGACATGACCCGGAGGCTAAAGCGGTAGATCATACAAAAGAACAAAGAAATCAAAATTATATCTCGTTTTCTTTTTGAAATTTTAATTTGTTAGTTCTTAAAAAAATTTAGAATTTAATTGTTATTTTTTTTATCTCTTTTGTAAGTCAATATATGATGTTCAAGTCAAACATATTAAACATTCTGTTTATGAAGCTTCGAGGAAAGAAGTGCAAAATAGAATGGTGAAAAACGAAAAGATTACGCTGTTAATTGTGTAGTATATATGGAAATTAGGGTGGATCATTTAATTCATATTATGTGCCTATAGGGCACACATTAGAAAAACCCAACTAGTTAATGTACTTTTATGAACATTTTATCTATTAGTTTAATTTAATACTTAGGGAGATTTACATATATAACCATCAAATATAATTCAGTTTTATACTCGTACCATTTAGCACGTCTAATTTTAATTTTAATAATTTATTTAATTCCAAATAGAGTATTAATCAGTTTACTTTGACTATATCTACAAAGAAAGTCTTTCCACTTACGTCTCTGTCAATGAATTTAATTATTCATTTGACAAACTCAAAAATATAAGATTGTGGCTAAATACACGCAGGTGGACAATTCACCTTTAAACTACGCATTTATTGTTGAATATTGAATTGATGACATTGATATTGAAATTGATATTAATTAATTTTTTGAGTGATCCTTTTTGAACATCATACTTTTCAAACATTTGTTTATTAATATTCTAATTATTTTGTTAACAACACGATGCCATTTTAGTAAAAAAAAAAAAAGAGTCCAATTAGTTAAATTATGAAGTCTTAATAACTTAAGATGAAAAAACAATATTTAATAATTTAAAAAGAACATGTCAAAAGTATTTAATTATACGAGTTCTAATAAGTAAACCTTTAAAACAACCAATCGATCTACTCCCGTTTAATATCCGCTTGATGCATTTTACAATTATTATATATGAAAGTTTAACATCACCTTTTCTTAAATACAATCTTAAAAGCTACCGTTAAAGTGTTTATATTTACCGTTAAAGTGTTTTATATTTAGCTAGTGTTTATATGGCATAATGTAGACAAAGCAGGAAAAAAAAAAGAATATATATTTGTCATCGGTTAGCATTACATATGATCTAAATGTTTTTCATAATGGGTTAGTCGATGATCTACACTCTTGGTAATAACGATTGTAATTTCATAGATGAACTAAAGTTTACTTATTTATATCTCATGTTTCTTGCTTGTATACCATAAAATATTTTTTTCTCCACTTCTGAATATGGCTTCAGTTTAAGCTTTTTATATGTGGCAATTGAATTCATTTGAAAGTTAATCATGACTGGAGATTTTTATAAACTCGAAAGACATGCTACATCATTCATTATTAAATCTTCGAATTTGCAGGCAAAAAGAATGATACAACACGGGTGGTAATAATCATAGTGACTATTGTGGTAGTCACGGCTGTCATGATAATTGCTTTACTCTGTATTTTTATGAGATTGAGGAGGAAGAAGAAGCCAACTCCTCGGCCTCTACCCAATGAAAGTATTCATAGTATGTTTCAAGTTTGTAACTCCGGATTTATATATATTGTCTACGTTATTATATTATTAAGGAACACTTGTAACTTTATTTTCATTCAACTAGGCGAAAGTATGGAGATTGGCTCTGCTGAATCTTTACAGTATGACTTTAATACAATTAAAGAAGCAACAAATGATTTTTCAGAAGAAAATAAGCTTGGACGAGGTGGATTTGGAGCAGTTTACAGGGTATAAGAAAATGAAATTGCTAGTTATATATTAGATCTTGATATGACTTTAATTAACAACGATAGATGCTTTTAATTTGTTTAAATATACAGGGTACGCTAACAAATGGCCAAGATATAGCAGTAAAGAGACTAGCAAGGGATTCTGGTCAAGGTGATGTAGAATTTAAGAATGAGGTTTTACTAGTTGCAAAGCTTCAACATCGTAATTTGGTTAGGCTACTTGGTTTCAGCATAGAAGGAACTGAGAGACTTCTCGTTTACGAGTTCTTACCAAATGCTAGTCTTGATCACTTTATATTTGGTATGTTTCTGAAAATTCTTGCTATATTGAATCACAAACAATGTGTGACTAACATATTTTAATCATAATGTTGATATAGATCCAACTAAGCGTACTCTTCTTAATTGGGAAAAACGATACAATATCATTAAAGGGATTGCGAAGGGGCTATTATACCTTCATGAAGATTCTCGCTTAAAGATAATTCATCGCGATATGAAAGCTAGTAATGTTTTGCTAGATTCCGAAATGAACCCTAAAATTGCAGATTTTGGCATGGCAAGATTGTTTAATCCAGAGGAAACTCAAGGTGACACCAGTCATATTGTTGGAACCTAGTAAGTGCACTCTATTTAGATTTATTATACGGATATCTTTTTAGTACGGCGTGTTAGTATGTTAGTGGTTCGAACCCTAACAGTGACATCCAAACGGGCAGTATACTCTGGCTAAAATGTGTAATGGTTGCCCCTTTAAAAAATATTAAAGTGATTGTTCCAAAAATTAATACATGCAATAAAATAATACATTATAAATGAGTAACATTCTTATATGCATATTTATTTCAAACTAATCAAGATGTGTACAAAGTTAAGTGCTAATTCCTCGCCCATCTTGTGCAATATTGTAGTGGCTATATGGCACCAGAATATGCCATGCATGGCCAATTCTCGGTAAAATCAGATGTGTTTAGCTTTGGAGTGTTAGTGCTAGAGATGGTAACCGGTCAGAAAAACCAATGCTTTCGGAATGGAGAGAACATTGAAGACCTTCTTAGCTTTGTAAGTACCACCAAACTTTTCCACCTATTACAAAATATCATAATACATCAACAAAGTCATAATCTTTGTGCTCAATCATGTCCTTGCAAATTAAACATTGCTTTTGTTGTGATGCATGTCCCACGAAACAAAATTGTTAAATCTCTTTTAGGCATGGAAAAGCTGGAAGAATGGGACAGCATCAGAGATGATCGATGCCGTATTGACAACTGGATCAGGTTCATTGCGTGACATCATTAGAAGTATTCACATTGGCTTGTTATGCGTTCAAGAAAATGTTAGTGACAGGCCAACCATGGCTTCCGTTGTTCTAATGCTTAATAGCTTCTCTATCACACTTCCGATGCCACGTGAACCTGCATTTTTCATCCATAGTAACATTGATCCTGAAATGCCACTCCTCCGGGAATATAGTTCTTCAACGGAGAGCAGTGGTTTAGAAAAATCCAAAATATCAAAATCAAGATCAAGGTCATCTCAATTCTCCGTAAATGATGTTTCAATATCCGATTTTGTTCCTAGATAAGTATTGTGCATGACATATGCTGTGGTATACTCCAATCTTTTAGTATCCGTTAAGAACTTGGATTTAATTCTACAACTTAATGTTGCTTGTTTAGAATTAAATACACATTTGTACGTACACATTGTATCCTAATTGTATGTTTCATTTTCCTATTTTACTTTCATAAGTAGTTAGGAGTTTATATTCATAGTATCATGCACTTCTGCTAACTTAATTATGGTTTCTTGAGAAATACAACACTTATGGTTTATATAGACTCCAATGCATGACAAGTCTTCAACAAAAATTCATCTGAGTCCATCTTCTGCGGTGCAAACTCGATCCTACATCAGAAATTAATTGTAGTAAGCTAATAGTTTTGAATCGGAACCAATTGAGCTTATATGTAGGATATTGTATTGGGCTAAAAATTGGTCATATCACATCTGTTATATGGACAATGATATTGGTACCATGTTTTTTTTTTTTTTTTTTTTTTTTTTGATATACTTACTAATGTTGTGCAATAGATAGTTTTACAGTATGTATAAATTATTTTAGTGATAGATATATCATCAAAATTGATGATACTGACTTGTGGCTAAATATTGGTCATAAATATCACTACCCATGGTCTTATATTTGACTAGTGGTGTACCATGCATTGACCATATATAGAAGTTAAACCAGCTGAACCCCACACCGGCATATTAGATGTCCAATTGGCCATTCATTATTTGCATTGATCTTTAAGCATAGCAGACTAGGTGTGCACATCTTGTCGTTCCATAAAAATCGAATCGTGAATTCGAAAACTGAGTTGCGAATTTAATTAATCTGACTAGCGAAAAGACACTTGAATGGTGGTATTATTGTCCAAAAAAAAAAAAAACCCATACTCTTAGAAATCAACTTAGGATATATGTTGCTTTTTCTGCTTGCGTATTAATTTCGTTGCATACCTTTCTTCTTCTGACCCGGTCAATACTCAATATGAAGATGGTTTCCTATTTATGACCCAACTCTTTATATTCACAGTAATCTTTTCCTCATTAATTCATCTACCACAACCAATAAACAAAAATGTTCATACTCAACATAAAACTACTCATATGGACTTCTTTTATGTTCATATATTTAGTCAATACAACCACCTTGGCTCAACCCGAATTCGTTTCCTATGACTGTGTTGAAGATTATAACTATACAATAAACAGCACATATAGCAGAAATCTTGACAGAACCCTCTCCAGACTACCAAGCACCAACTCCGGTTTTGGTTTCTTCAACCTGTCCACTGGCCAAGGGAACGATAGAGTCAACTCGGTGGCCCTATGTCGAGGTGATGTCAATCCAGATGTATGTCAAAGTTGTCTAAATGACTCTATAGTTAAGTTACGTAGTATTTGCCCAAACACAAGGGAAGCAATAGGGTACTACGACTATTGCATTTTGAAATACTCCAACCAAACTATATTACGACAAACTTGGTTCAGGTTTTACGTGTTTTCAGCTTACCCTCAAAATACTAGTAATGTTGATCAGTTCAATGGAGGTCTAAGACCATTACTAGCTAGCTTGAGAGAGAAGGCTGCGGCTGGTGGTCCGTTACTGAAATTTGCCAGTGGGAGCACGAGTGATGTACCCGATTTCTTGACTATATACGCGCTTGTTCAGTGTACTCCTGACTTGTCGGAAACGGATTGCAATTCTTGCTTGGAGGATTCGATAAATAAGATTCCCGATTTTATGAATGGGAAAACTGGTGGGAGCATTCTTAAACCGATGTGTAATTTTAAGTATCAGGCATCTCGTTTTTTTAACGAGAGTGTCAGCCCATCACCACCACCTGTTTTACAACCACCTCCGCCACTTCAACCACCACCGCCGTCACCACCAGGTATGCTTTCAAGTTTCAACTATATGACTTTTTAGTTTAACCTTCTATTTAAATAAAAAAGGTAAATGGGTGGAACCCTCTGGTCCAATGTACCGTTTTGGTGCATAGAACTCATGCCCGGTAAGTCACCATCCTCACACATGGGATTAATCGATATCTGGGACGATGTTTGTATGATATGTGTCCCTTCACTAAACCAAAAATGTCAATTGCTCACATTTATTTCCCCGCATTTCTAAAAAGTGTGAAAAAATATATTAATTTGTTCACATTTAAAATTGTATAAAAAAAAATCACACTTAAAAATTAAAAAAGTCATACTTTTTTCACAAGTATAATGTATAAAAAAAATGTTCACACTTAAAAGTGTGAAAAAATGTCAAACATTTTCACACTTAAAAGTGTGAGAGCTAATTTGTCACACTCAAATTCCTCGCACTTCCTCGTGTGAGGAAAATTGGTGTCACAAATTACTTCCACACTTTTAAGTAAAACAATTATATATTTTTACATACTTTAAAATGTGAACTTTTTGTTTTTACATATATAATTGTGAAAAGATTTTGATTCTTTAACTTTATTCACACTTTTAAATGTGAGTTCTTTTCATTGTTAACAAATTAATAAATTAACATTCTTAAAAGATGCGAAGAAATGAATATTAATAAATAACATATTTGTTGTAGTGCTTTATTCCAAATTAAAGTTACAATCAAGTTGTTTGGATCAAAACAAGTAAGTAAAACCTTCATGCAATCAATATTACTAGTAATTATGCATAATTAACTATGAACTTTATGTATTTCAATAATTATATCACAGAAAGCAATATATGAACAACATCTCGTTTGGCTAGGATAGAATGGGCTTTGAAGCTAATGCCATTCATTTAGCCTGTGTTGGTTTGACTCTAATTGGTTAGTATACTACACATAAAGGAAGAATCTTAGAATAAAAACAAAATATTCAATTCCATTTACTAGAAGATGATATGCATCAATCACAGTAAGTTATGACATTAATTTCTAATATTTTTCTTGAATGTAGACTTCACAATATATAGAACTAGAAAATATAAGTGTAATACAAAAGGGTTTATATCAGTTTTTTTCTGCAATATAAGCCGGCTAAAACCGGGATAAAACGGGCTTAGGCCGGGGTAAACCGGAATAAGGTCAACTTGAACTGATTTTGGACCAACCTTTGAACCAGTCACCGAATCAAGTTTCGGACTAAAGTAGGCCTGATAAGGTTGCATAGGCCCAGTTCAGTTTTAGTTAGGCCCGAATTATTTGTATCATCATTTACATATGAAGTTTTTTTCCCGATAAAATGAACATATATATGAAGTTATTATATGATCTTATACATAACTAAAAATTTTCACTATCTTCTTTTTAAGGTTGACACATAAGCTTCCACCTATGCATGTTGTATTTATCATCTTTATTATAATAAAGAAAAAATATGAAAGGAAGCACAAAACTGGTTTCAAACTGCCGATCTTACTTTAGTTGTCATGTGTAGCTACCAACTAAACTAAAGTATTTTTTGTTCTCTAATTCGCATCCCACAATTAATAAATGTGCATGTTGGTTTTTGAACTAACTCGGTATCTCTCTATATAACTAAGAGAGGATAGTTTAAGGCTAATGTGGCATAATTATTTGTTTGACAACTAATACTTTTGTTTACTTGTCATTTTCATATATTATTTATTGCCAAGTAAGTGTTGATGTGAAATTAGTTATTATAAAACTAATAATTTAAAGTTATCAAAAGTGTTAATTTTGAAAATATGGATGTAATATTTACGTTTGAAACAATTAAATTATTTCAAATTCTTGTGATATTTATCATATTCTTTTATTATAGGAGTTTCAATCTTCTTTCTTTTTTATATATATTTACACTAATAAAACACCTATTTCATGGAGCCTTTTTCTTTTAATTAAAATTGAAAACTCAAAATTTTATTATTATTTTAGCATATTCATGTTTATAAAACTTTTAACTTTTGTTTCTTTAAAATCTATTTGTTGATTGATTTTGGGCATACTTTTAAGCAGGTTCTAAAGATGCATCAAGGTAATTTATGAATTTATTTTTATATTTTTTTCCGTAATATAATTACTATGACGGGTTGTAGTTACTATCACGCAATGTGAGAAATTGCTCCGTAAATTAGCTAATGTTACCGTCGAACGGACGGGTTTAATCTTTAAACCTATTTTGCTATTATTATAGAGACAAATTGTTATTTTAGATTCTTTCTAACTTTTGAAGCATCTATATATTATTTATTAAATTTCTCTTTGTATCCATCCTATCTAAGTATCTAACTTTCATTACAAATCTACTGGAAAAAAAATACACTATATACAGATAACTTGGAACAAAGTTATTGTTTTCATTGTCAGTTTTATACGTTTTTATTGTATGCATTGTTAGTTTTATAAGTTTTTAAAATGTTAATAAACATTCACACAATCAAATTAATTATTATTTGTATCCATTTAACTTCCAGTGCAAATCTATTACAAAAGGATAAATTATATATAGATAACTCGGAACATAAAAAATAAAATAAGTTATTTTTTGAACCATTAGTTTTATACGTATTTAAAAAGAAAAAACGGATAAATTATATATAGATAACTCGGAACATAAAAAATAAAATAAGTTATTTTTTGTACCATTAGTTTTTTACGTATTTAAAAAGAAAAAAACGTTAATAAGTATTCACCGCAATCATATTAATTATAATTTGATTGATCGTATAATAAGTGACTCTCTCTTAGAGATTGACACGTAAGATGCCACATCTATCACACGTTACCTTTCATCCATGTCACTCTTATTTAATTACGAGGGTTGGTGCCCGCGCGTTGCGGCGGTTAAACGGTGATGATAATACAAAACAGTGGGGGAGGAATTGATATGCATGTGTGTAAATAGGAAGGAGAGAAAGAAGTGACTGTGTGTTAGATCTTGGTAGGGTGTTTGTCTAATTGTGTTTAGAGATATAAAATTAGAGGTAATGTGTGAATTAGGGGCAATATGGGGATATTGAAAAAAGTGCTTAAATTACTTAAATAGAATTTCAATATGTTTTATAAGGGTTTATAGATATAATAAACTAGCTTACACAACGCATAATAATGATAAAGTGCAAAATAGAACTCGAACTTGCAATATACGGTTAGATAAAAAGCGAAAATAGCCATTACACCAACCCTTTGTTAATGTTTTATACCTTGTCTTTAGATAAATATCTAGCACTTATTGATTCGTTTCTTTTGCCTCAATACGTTTTAGTTTTTACTCAAATTTATACTCTACATATTTATATATTTAAGGGAAAAGTGAATATAAGGTTGTTCGGCACCTAAAATTAGGTGTGGAACCCCTCACATACAATTTTTTAAATATTTTTTATTAATTAATAAATGCTTGCCCCCATGAATTTTATGGATTAAAAAACAATATGTGAGTGTTCACACCTAAACTTAGGTACCTAACAGCCTTATATTACCATCCCCATATGTGAATACAAACCGTTAATGAATGTTGACATCCTCATGATGAGCTTAACCAGGTTTTTGCACATTAATTTATATGGATGTGTTTTTGCACTTAAATCTATATCGACGTTTATTTTATAATATGTAATTATTCACTCCAACTTTTACAACTGTTTTTACTCTATAACTTACGATAAGTTACGAAGAATAGTATAAAATGAGATATAAATGTGACGGGGTCTAATCTAGTTACAAACAAAGTCTTTCCACAAAGGCACTTATGTCATTGTCAAAAAGTTATTCATTTGACTTCAAACCCTCAAATATAAGAATGGTGCGAAAACACGCATGTGTCAACTGTCAAGCGTGTATATGACATTTTAAAAAGATGACCAACTCGTTTCATAATATGAATAAAATAGACCGGTCGATTTATTTATTAATGTTTTATTTTATATACATAATTTTCTTTTCAGGGTTTATCCACATAATTTTCATCATACTTTCTGTATAATGATATTAATTAACGTATTTGGTATACAAGTATACAAATATTATGAAACTGACTAAAACGTTCAACATTAATATATGGATAACAGATTAAAATATAAAATTATGCAAAGACATCAAAGTATTTTATACATATCAATTGTTAGAAAAATACTATATCCTATGTGGGAAGGTGGTTGTGTTCTGATCATGGTTATATTTATATTCTGCCATATAGCTAGAAAATTTGAGTTTTTGTTTCCTTGTGCAATAGTCCATGCGATTTCATTTGCAACTCAATTTAGAGGTTTTTTTTTAGGCCAATTACCTAATCATTAGCATCCCATGAGATTTTACAATTTTTTAGAATCTTGGCAGTGGTTGAACTTGCTTCAACACTGATTCTACAGTTTCTACTACATGTGAACATTAAAATTAAGTCAAAGGGGAGTGGGTCAAACAATCAGATTAACAATCTAGTAATATATTTACAACGTGCCCCATTTGAGCACATCAATCAAGACATAAATATAATAAACATAAACATGACTACATGAGACTCTACTTGAGCATCTCTGAGAAACCCTCCCACTTCCTTCATAACTTGTTGGTTTTTTTTAATCGACAACATTCTCTTGACTTTGAAGAGCAAGAGTAACTTGTTCTAGACCTTTCACCGACTATGAGCTTTTTTGTTTGTAGAAATGGATTCCATCTAATAGTGAATCTTCAATTGGAAAAATTTTCGAACTTTGAGTACATGCATCGTTCACTATTAACTATCTTGGTTTATACAGGCAAAAAGAATAATATGACAACAATCATAGTAGTTATTGTGGCAGTCATAGCTACCATAATAATTGTTTCACTTTGTATCTTTTTGAGATTGAGGAAAAGGAAACCAACTCCCGGGCCTCTGTCTAACGAAACTAATCAAAGTAAGTTTCAAGTCTGCAACTCTGAATTCATACAGACTACTTGTTTTCGTTCTTATAGTATTACGAAAAACTCGTAACTCCTCTTTCTTTCCACTAGACGAAACTAGGGATATTGGCACCCCTCAATCTTTACAATACGACTTTAGTACAATTAAAGAAGCAACAAATGATTTTTCTCAAGAAAATAAGCTTGGACAAGGTGGATTTGGAGCAGTTTACAAGGTATGAGAAAACTGAAATTGTTAGTTATACTTTAGAATTGAGAATCTTGATGGTACTTTAATGTTGATAGACACTTTATTTTATATAAATATATATAGGGTACATTAAGAGATGGACAAGAGATAGCTGTAAAACGACTAGCAAGGGATTCTGATCAAGGTGACGTAGAATTCAAGAATGAAGTTTTGTTAGTTGCGAAGCTTCAACATCGTAATTTGGTGAGGCTGCTTGGTTTCACCATACAAGGAAGTGAACGGCTTCTCATTTATGAGTACTTACCAAATGCTAGTCTTGATCACTTTATATTTCGTAAGTTCTTGTTTTATAAATCAATTAACGATATTTGACCAACATATTGTGATAGCAAATGATGCTTTATTAGTATTGTTACTAATATTCACATCGTGATGGTGATATAGATCCAACAAAACGAACATTTCTTGATTGGGAAAAACGATACAACATCATTAAAGGGATTGCGAAGGGGCTATTATACCTTCATGAAGATTCCCGTTTAAGGATAATTCATCGTGATATGAAAGCTAGTAACGTTTTGCTAGATTCCGAAATGAACCCTAAAATTGCAGACTTTGGCATGGCACGATTATTTAAACCAGAGGAAACTCAAGGTGACACGAGTCGGATCGTTGGAACCTAGTAAGTACATTTTATTTACACTAATTTCCCTACACTGACATTAAATCTATAGTCACTTATTTATACTTCTTGAGTGATTTAAAACAACTCTGTGACAAAAATGTGTTCTGGTTGTCTTTACCGAAAGTTTAATTACTTGTTACCCTGTGAAACTTCCCAAGGAATGTTTACAAAGTTTCATATATATATATAGAAGCAAAAGAATTTCACATACATCCAAATCATGGAAACGATAATTAGCAATGTGTATATGGTAAAACAAAAAAGGACATATTGTATTAGATGTTATTGTAATCAATTACATGGTTGCTAATGACAAATGTTTGCCCCACTTTGTGGCCCGTTACAGCGGATACATGGCACCAGAATATGCCTTGCATGGCCAATTCTCAGTAAAATCAGATGTATTTAGCTTTGGAGTGTTATTACTAGAGATGGTAACCGGTCAAAAAAATCAAACTTTTCGTAATGGAGAGAGCATTGAACACCTTCTTAGCTTTGTAAGTACTCCAAACTCTTCCACCTACGACAAGCAAGCATATATACACCAACAGAGTCATAATCTTTCTACGCAATCGTTTCCTTGCTAAACTCTGTTTTTATTGTAATGTATGTCCCTTGAAACAAAATTGTTAAATCTCTTTTAGGCATGGAAAAGCTGGAAGAATGGGACAGCATCAGACATGATCGATCCTCTATTGACAACTGGATCAGGTTCATTGCGTGACATCATTAGAAGTATCCACATTGGGTTGTTATGCGTTCAAGAAAATGATATTGATAGGCCAACCATGGCTTCCGTTGTTCTAATGCTTAATAGCTTCTCTATCACACTTCCGATGCCACGTGAACCTGCATTTTTCATCCATAGTAACATTGATCCTGAAATGCCACTCCTCCGGGAATATAGTTCTTCAACGGGGAGGATTGGTGTAAGAGAATCCACAATATCAAAATCAAGATCAAGATCGTCTGAATTCTCCGTAAATGATGTTTCAATATCAGATTTTCTCCCTAGATAAGTGTATAATTTGAATGAGATATGTTGTGGTTTATATTTTTTTTAGTTTCCATTAAGAATTTGATTTAATTTACAATTTGATGTTGCTTGTTGAGAACATGTATACTGTAAGTGCACGTCTATGTCAATAGCAGTCAAGATTGTTTGGGCTTATATTGTAATATGTCTTTGTAAAGTGATTGTCATTAATGAACTTCATATTATGCATAGAATACTAGATTAAGTTTTAAGTATTGAATGTATTAAGTCTGCTTAAGGATGAATTACGAACTCGTAATTCATAAGAGAAATGTGACCTCGTAATTGCAGGGTCAATTACGTGGCAGGACAAGAATTGCGACCTCGCAATTGTGTCGAGCTGGGCTTGAAATGCGAGGCTACTGCGCTGAAGCCCAAGTCGTGTGTTTCTCTATAAATAGCGAACCCTAACAGAGATTAGGGTTGAACATTTGTCGAAATATCAAGCTTTAGTGCAGGTTAAGTCGTCAATAGCTGTTCCATACGGCCTAGAGAAGATCTGCGAGGCAGCAGATAATCTGGAGGCTTGTTTCTCATTGTTGTGAATCACCAAGTTATAGTGAGGGATTCCGCACCTCAAGATAACTAGAACAAACTATTAACGATCCGTTTCAAGGGGAATTAAAAGTGGTATCAGAGCCTCTTGGTTTCATAACGGAAGGTTATAGTTTGTTGGTGATAGATAACATTGGTTTAAGGTCGTTTATACGTGATTCTTTCATGAGTTTACGATCGAAAACCATTTTGGTGACCTCTATTGGAGTTTGCAGCGTCTTCGGAAGGTTTGTTGGGTATTAGGGTTTCGAATTCAAGAGAATTAAAGGTTACATCATCGTTTGCGACTTCGCCAGCTCGTATTACCTCATCTAGTTCGTTTTGCAACCTGGGTAGCTAATTACGACCTCGCCAGTTCAATTGTGACCTCGTATTTCGTTTGACCTCGCCAGCTTCTTAAGACCTCGCCAGTTCAATTACGACCTCGAGTTATAATTGCGACCTCGTATTTCTTTACGACCGCGTATAAATTTGCGACCTCGTTTATTTTTTTAACAGTTCGTATTATTTTGCTAGCTCGTAGAAAATGACGTCTCAATTACCCGCGAACTATCAAGCTTTGCTGAATCAGTTGATTCGGATGGATCATGAAACCGGAAAGGCCAATTCACCGCCCAAGTTGATAAGCCAAGACAGATATTTCAATTGGAAGGGCAGATTCGAGTCCTATTGCAGACTTATGGATGTCAGGATGTGGATTTGTATTGTCAATGGTTATGTTCATCCTACTGTGAAAAATGACAAGGATACCAGTTCGAGTGGTGGGAAAGTAGCTACTTATGAGCAGATGAATGTCGATCAAAAGAAGGACTACGAAGCTGAAAGTAAGGCTTTAGGATCACTACGAATGGCTCTCCAAGGGAAATTCTTGCACTTGTTTGAAAAGTATGAAAGTGCAAAAGGCTTATAGGATGCACTCAAGGAGCATTGTGAAGGTGATGAAGATCTCAAGAAGAGAAGGAAGGACTTGCTGAAAAAACAGTACTATGTTTTCACAAGTTTGAAGGATGAATCTCTTGATGAGACTTTGATTCGTTACAGTCATTTGCTAGTTGAGTTGACATATTTTGGGTACAAGCCTGGACCAGAGGAAGTGATCAAGAAGTTGTTGGATTCTCTTCCAATTAAGTGGAAAAGATTTGTTACTTCAATCCACCAAAATCCCGAATTCAGTACTTGGACTCTGGATCAGATTATCCGAAAGCTAATAGGTCAAGATATGAAGCGTAAGTCAAAAGAAGCAGGTATTGTTCAACGTCCGGAACTTTATCATAGCAAGCCTAGTGTTGCTTCGGGAAAATCTTCAAGTGGAGGGATTACTGTCTTCTAAAGTGGAGATGATGAAAAATTGAAGATGACGATGGATTCTGACAACAACTTGATGTATGTAACTTCTCCGGAATCAGCTATGGTTGTTCATAATGGGAATCAGAAAAGTAGTTATCCAAGCTTGGGTTTATCAGGAATGCCGATGAGCATAAGATCTGCTGAGGGACATTTGGGCATGTTGGCTTCGTTTGTGTCTTCTCATGAGAAGTTAATTGGTGGAAAACTGACTGATCCTGATCTGGTTAGGGAGGATTACAAGCAAGTTGATCCAGATGATATGGAAGAAATGGATCTGAACTAGCAATTGGCAATGCTAACTTTGAGAGTTCAACGATTCACTGATAGAACTGGAAGGAAGGTTATAGACAGTAAGGTGGGGTTTGATAAGACAAAAGTGAAGTGTTTCAAATTTGTTGGGTTTGGACATTTTGCACACGAATGTCAGAAGCCAAGACGGGACAACAGTTCAGCTACAGGCCGTCAGAACTTCAATCAGAGAGGTTCTATGGCTGAAATTCAAGACTTTGATGGAGGAATGAACAATCTCGTTGATAATTCATTCGACTATACACTGTATGCCAGCACGGATGATCATGATAGTTTTCATCAGAGGGTAGAAGAGGAACCTGAACCATCAGAACCAGTAAAAGCTGAAAATGAAGAAATGTTCATTGAAGCTGAGACAAGCTTTATGGCACATCTTGAAGTTATAGAACAGAAGGAGCCACTAAGGAAAACTACAAGATTATGGTTTGTCGATAGTGGATGTTCAAGACATATGACAGGTGACAAGAGACTATTAACAGAGTTTATTCCTGTTAAAGGGTCTTTTGTCAGTTTTGCTGGTCCCAAGGGTGGAAGTATTTCTGGTATTGGAAAAGACGTCAATGGGAAAATTAAAATGGATAATGTAAACTTTGTTGAACAGCTGGAACATAATCTGATGAGTGTATCTCAAATCTGTGATAAAGGGAATCCAGTTCACTTTACAGAAAGGGAAGCCCTAATCTTGAAGCCAGGTTATGTTATACAGAGGAATGGATTTTGTTGAAAGCTCCAAGAAAGAAAGACATCTATGGTTTGGAATTAGGTGTCTCTGATTCAGTGGAGCCGATTTGTTTGCTTACTAAAGCTTCAGAAGATGAGTCTCTGCTATGGCATAGAAGGATGGGTCATATCCATTTCATAAAAATGAATTATATTACAAGTAATGGATTGGTTCTCGGCGTTGCAAATAAGAGATTTATGGTGGAACAATGTGTGCCGTGCCTAAAAGGAAAACATACTAAGAAGCCGCATAAGCGGAAGACTCAGAATTCTATTGCCGCTCCATTTCAGTTGCTTCACATGGATTTATTTGGACCAGTGAATGTTCGAAGCATAGGGTTTATGTACTACTGTCTAGTAGTCACTGATGATTATTCTAGATTCTCGTGGGTATTTTTCTTGAAGACCAAGGATGAGACTGCTTAGATCCTAATGGAGTTCTTTGAAAGAATTGAAAATCAATACAACACAAGAGTGAAGAGAATCAGAAGTGATAACGGGACATAGTTCAAAAATCAGATTATGGAAGTTTATTGTCTGAGCAAAGGAATTGAGCATCAATTCAGTGCACCCAATGAACCTCAACAGAATGGAGTAGCAGAAAGAAAAAACAGGACATTGATAGAGACCGCCAGGATAATGCTTGCTGATTCAAAGCTTCCTACTATGTTTTAGGGGGAGGCAGTGAATACTGCTTGTCATGTGTTAAATAGGGTTTTAATTGTTAAAAGATCTAATAAAACACCTTATGAACCTTTAAATAATAGAAAACAAAATTTAACTGGCTTGGAACCTTTTGGAGTCCCATGTACGTTTTTAAAAGTCCGTGACCAACCCAAATTTGCCGAAAAGGCTGAGGAGGGAATTTTTCTTGGTTACATTCCGGATCTCCAAATAGGAGGGTGTACAATATTAAAGCTGAAATAGTCGATGTTGGATACAATGTCGTAATTTCCAGCTATAATCCCCTGTACATCAAGGGTCTGCTATCTTATTTAATTATGATGATGTTTTTACGTCCTTTAATGGTCCTATTTCTTTTGGTGCAGGTAGTTCAGAGGTAGATGATGTTGTGCTACTTCGTGTTGAAAACATTGGCGCTAACCCAGTTACAACTTCAAAGTCTTCTACTGCTACAGCATCAAAGGACAATGAGGAGAATAGAAAGGATGTTAGTGACGTTAATAAGTCACCAGAGCTTGTGTCTAATGCAAGTAATAACAGTGCAGATGATTTATCAAAGGATACTGAAGATGCAAGTACACAAGAATCGGAACCAGTTACTCCACTACCTCAGAGCTCAACTAGTGAGGGGGAAATAGGTTCAAATTTAGGTGTCAATCTTCAAGTTGATAAAGTTACACAACACAGAGTCAACAAGTATCATCCAGTTGAGGATATCATTGGTGAACCAAGTGCAAGGGTTAAGACAAGAGCTCAGATTAACAAGCTTGTTGGTTTATTCGCACAGATGAAAGAAACCGGTATTGTTGATGAATGTAAGTTCAGCTACTTCGTGTTGAAAACATTGGCGCTAACCCAGTTACAACTTCAAAGTCTTCTACTGCTACAGCATCAAAGGACAATGAGGAGAATAGAAAGGATGTTAGTGACGTTAATAAGTCACCAGAGCTTGTGTCTAATGCAAGTAATAACAGTGCAGATGATTTATCAAAGGATACTGAAGATGCAAGTACACAAGAATCGGAACCAGTTACTCCACTACCTCAGAGCTCAACTAGTGAGGGGGAAATAGGTTCAAATTTAGGTGTCAATCTTCAAGTTGATAAAGTTACACAACACAGAGTCAACAAGTATCATCCAGTTGAGGATATCATTGGTGAACCAAGTGCAAGGGTTAAGACAAGAGCTCAGATTAACAAGCTTGTTGGTTTATTCGCACAGATGAAAGAAACCGGTATTGTTGATGAATGTAAGTTCAGCTGCTTCGTTTCTCAAGAAGAGGCAAGTAATATTCAAATGGCTTTAAAAGATCCATCTTGGGTTGAAGCAATGCAGCAGGAACTTTTTCAGTTTGATAAACTCCATGTTTGGGAGTTAGTAGATTTACCTTTGGAAGATTATCTTTTCGGCACCAGATGGGTTTTTAGGTGCATAAAGGATGAAAAGGGTATTGTGTAACACCCCAACAAGGCGGAATCATGGGATATCACACAAAAAGCACAGCACGACATGAAAATTATGTAGAGCAAAACTAGATGCATAAAGAGGATACAATGATCCATACCAAACATGTAACAATACAAGTAACGGCTCATTCATAAACATAAACATAACCCTTAATCAGGGATAATGAATCACAGATCCAAGATAAGGTCCAAGTCCAAGTCTAGCATGCAAAGAAGCTTCCAATATGTCTTTAATCCACATGCTTACCTGAAAAGTGTACTAAAATGCGTCAACATAAAGTTGGTGAGTTTGTAGGGACAAGTAATAGGAAGCAAGTATCGGGATAACAACCGTTAACGATATACGAGGATTAGAATACCTAATCACGTTCGAAGGAAACCCTAAAAGGTTTCACGTTATTACAAATCAACACATAACAGAAATCAACACATATCGGCACGACTTACATATATTTCAACGGCATGATCATATCGGCATGACTTACATATATTCCAAATGCATGATCAACGGCATGACTTACGTATATTTCAACGGCATGATCAACGACATGACTTACGTATTTTTCAACGGCATGATCATAACGGCATGACTTACATATATTCCAAATGCATGATCAACGGCATGACTTACGTATATTTTAACGGCATGACTTACGTATATTTCAACGGCATGATCACAACAAACAATTCATAAATACATTTACGGAAAACAAAGCATTCACGTTCACAAATCAATACGAGACAACGTTTAACAACAACGATTCCATATAACAATTAACAACGTTCATTAATGGCGCGACTTACATAATGAATAATGCGCTAACATATCTCAATCACTAATCCATCATACTACAATTCATCCAAACTATACGTACATACACTTAGGAGGATTCTACTTTCAACGAGTCCTAGATGCTTATATATAGGGTCACCCGCAACCTTCCCATCACATCTAAAACCCTTTGAAGGCATAACCGACTTCCATGTATGTACGACTACCCTAAATAATCACAATATCACAATCATATACCGTATGTATGCAAATGTCATAATGCATATCATAAGCGCGGCCATCAAGTCATTAACCATCAAACAATCAATCAAACAGATAATCAATAAGCCGTCAATCGAATCAATCAAACAATCCAACGAGCACGTATGTGTACACTTTTCAGCCTGAATCTCAATTGAGTAGTGAGAGGTTTACGAAACTCACCTTGAGCAGCTACAACAAGTTAAAGTCAAACTATAAACGTCCAACGATCGCTTCGAGTGCATCACCTAAAAAGTACACATATTACAATCACAAATCAAACCCTAATCGGAGCTTTAGAAGGGTAAATCAACTATAAATGACAATCGGGACTCGACTTGGTCATGCCATGACACTCAAACGTCTTTATGGTTCAACCGAACAAGGACAAGGACGCTTTAACCAGACATTTTTGGAAATAGATATGGGTTCACCCCAAATAGATATTACCATGAGAAAATAGACTCGCATACGATTCCAACGATAGGTCATATGTCTAAAACGGACTTACGGTTCGAAAGTTATTGACGTTTGAAAACTGACGCGCGAAATAGGCAAAACTCGCGGCGCGAGTAGTCAAGCTCGCGGTGCGAGCAGCACAAGACCTCGCGGCGCGAGGTGTGGCGCGAGAAAGGCTCTGACCCACGTGACAAAATCTTGCGGCGCGAGGAAACTAGGTCGCGGCGCGAGAAGGCTCAGACCTGCAGATTTTGTGAGCCAACACGATCCAAACTTCACCCAAACCCCATTTTTGACTTCCAAATCGACTCGGGAGGTTCCAAGACTTATTTTGAAGCTTATATAAACATGATTTAACATAAATGAACACAACCCATCTAAAGATTTCGATCCATAACATCATTTCTTTCCCAAAATCATTCATGACCCATTTCAAAACCCTAAATGACTCAAATCCGTTTTTGACTCGATTCAAGACTCAAAATCGTTTAGATTTGACTAGAGACATGTTCAATAACATAAAATGGTTAATATGAGATAGCTTTTACTTACCAAATCTTCCAAAAGCCTTGAAACCCGAATTTGACCCGAAAAATAGAGATTTCTTGCACTTGGAGGTTTGATCCTCTGATATGATGTTTAGTTGATGATGATGATGAAGAATTTATTACTAATCTAGCCCAAACAACAATCGATAATCCAAGAATTTAGAGAGAAGAAGAATGTGTTTTGGTGTTTACCTTTGGAGAGAAAAGAGAAAGAAGAAATGAAAAGGAAAAGGAAGGGGGAGGGAGTTGGGGGCCGGCCTAGAGAGGTCCAAATGTGGCTCCCGCTCTGCTAACTTCGACCAATAGCTATTCGTTATCCATTTAAACGCTAAAAATGAAACCGTAAACACAATCTAACTCAACGTTACGTTAAAACATGACAAAACGTTCAGGAATTAATCATTTAGTCATGCCTTTAAATTTCGTTTCGTTACAAGTCAAAATAGTCAAATGTCGCAAATGTTACATTATTCCCCCGTTAAAGGAATTTCGTCCCGAAATTCAATTCTAACTAGGCTCGTCAAACAGATGGGGATATTTGGCTTTTATCGAATGTTCTCGTTCCCAAGTAAATTCGGGCCCATGCCTAAACTTACATCTCATTTTAACGTTTTATCAACACGGATTTCTCAAAGAGACACATGAAGTGTTGGATTCGCCAAACGCTTCCAAAGATTACAAATATGAATAACCTTATGAACTCCACTCAAGTATTGAGGGGGCTCCAAATGATACACTACCGGGTCAACGTCCTTAAATTTGTTGAATGGTCCAATATACCTTGGACCCATCTTACCACGTTTCACAAAACGGACACTCTTTTCCACGGTGACACTTTCAGCATCACAAAATCGCCCACTTCGAACTCGAGGGGTCTTCGTCTCACGTTAGTATAATTCAATTGTCGTTCCCAGGCTACTCTCAACTTAACTTTGATTTGTGAGATCACCTTTGTCGTTTAAATAACAATTTCGGCCTTTCACCAACTTCCGTCCAAGCTAAAGGTGGCCTACATCTTCTCCCATGCAAAGCTTTAAATGGAGCCATTGGATACTAGCGTGATGGCTATATTTTAGGAGAACTCGTCTAGCGGTAAATGCACGTCCCCAAATGCCACCAAGCATTGGGGGCACAAACTCCTAACATATCATCAAGTGTTGGAATCGTTCTTTCACTTTGACCATTGGTTTGCGGATGGAACGCCGTACTCACATCAAGTTGAGTACCCATCTCTATTTGGAACGCCTTCCAAAACTTTGAAGTAAATCGGGTATCCCGATTGGTTATGACGGAAATCGGCACTCCAGGTTTGGATACTACTTATATGAGATACAACGTGCCAAGGTGTCAAGTTTATCTTTTTCCCCGGATGACTAAGAAGTAAGCCAACTTAGTCACTCGGTCAGCTTTCACCCAGATGGTGTCACGACCACCACTCGTTCTAGGTAACTTCGTGATGAAGTTCGTATCAATTCGTCCCCCTTTCCACTGCGGCGTTACCGGTTGAACTAGCAAACCGGGTGGTTTCTCGTGGTCGGCTTTTACTTGTAACACGTGATGCATTCACTAACGTATCTTGCAATGTCTTTCTTCATTACCGGCCACCAATACAAGTCTCTCAGGTCAAAATACATCTTGTCGGGCCCCGGGTGAACCGAGTAGGCCGACTCGTGAGCTTCATTTATCAATTTCATCCAAAGCCCACCAAAAACGTGAACTCACAATAGTTCAACAAAGTATAACCCGTCATCGTCCTTTCTATCAAATCGTTCTTCTAAGTCGTGTAGTACTTCAATGATGGAGTCGCGAACACTCCTTTGTACGGTAAGACTCACGGTCCTAATTTGCCTTGGTTTTATACGTTCCTTTTGGCTTAGGGCATCGGCTACAACATTTGTCTTACCCAGGTGAATACGGATAGCACAAATCATAATTACTAGAAAGTCCAAGTCATCTTCGTTGTCTCATATTCAATTCACTTTGGTCAAATATGTGTTGAAGGCTTTTGTGTTTCGGTATGGATCACACTCTTAGTGCCATACACAAGGCCAACACAACCGCTCTTAATTCCAGATCATGAGTCAGGTGATTCTGCTCTTGCACCTTCAACTGCCTAGAGACATAAGCAATTACTTCACCCCAATCGAATCGTCTTTCTCATTGAGTCAATAGAGTCAAGGGTTGGGCAATCTTGGAAAAGCCCTCAGTGAAACGTCTATAATAACCCGCCAAACCAAGATATTGGCGAATCTCGGTTGGCATGTCGGGTCGTCTCCAATTCCTCACTGCTTCAATTTTTACTTGGGTCCATTTGGATTCCTTCCTTGCTCACCACTTGGCCAAGAAAGTGGACCTCTTCAAGCCAAAATTCACATTTTGGGAGAACTTGCATACAAATCCTCTTCCCCGAGTAACTCTAAAACTTTCCTTCAAACGTTTCGAATAATCTTCTTTCGTCTTGGAGTATACAAGGGTGTCATCAAATGAAGAAAATGACAAACTTATCCAAGTAGGGTCGGTGCACCCGGTCCATCAAGTCCATAAACACCGCCGGTGTATTGGTCAACCCAAAAGGCATAACCGTAAATTTGAGTGTCCAGAACCGGTTCGAAAGGCCATCTTGAGAATATCATCTTCATGGATACGCAATTGGTGGTAACCCGACCACAAATCAATCCCGGAAAAGTAGCGAGCACCTTGGAGTTGATCAAATAAGTCGTAAATTCTTGGAAGGGGATAACGATTCTTCAACGTAAGTTTGCTTAATTTTTCTATAATCGATACACATTCGGAAGGAGCCTTCTTTCTTCTTGACAAATAAAACCGTTGCGCTCTACAGTGAATGACTAGGGCGTATGAAACCCCTTTTCAAGAAGTTCTTTGAGTTGTGTAGCCAACTCTTGCATTTCGGTTAAGGCTAAACGGTAGGGTGCTTTGGCCACTGGAGAAGCGTTAGGAATAAGATCAATTCGGAGATCACGTTGACGAGATAGAGGCAAACCCGGTAGGTCATCCGGGAATACATCCACAAATTCATTAATCGCGGGCACGGTCTTAAATTCAACTTTCGTGACATTAACACTATATACTTTCCTTCCCACGGCTTGGTCGTCTCGCTTTGAATCGCTAACTCTTCGCCATCTTCTAACGAAATCCTCACTACTTTACTACCGAAATCTATAACCGCATTCATTGCCGACATCCAATCTATTTCCACAATCACGACAAACTACTGATATTAAGAGGAACTAGATTTTTGAGGAACGGTTGGTTACATAACTCTAAAGAACGATCACGAACTACATGGTCATTATTTTTTATTTTTTTTTGTTAGCCTGCCGTTTACCGCTTCAAGTTCAAAGTGATAAGATGACGGACTAAGGCTAGCATCAATCAATGGTACAAAATCGTTGGAAGCAAAACTATAATCGATTCCGGAGTCAAATAACATGGTGGCATATCGATTGTCGAGGAGGAATATGCCTACAACGAAGTTAAGATCAACATGAGTCTCGATCACAATCACGGTAAAAGTTCTTTCACGAGCTATCGGGGGATTTCGAGCATTGATCGGGATGGCATTCAAAGAGAGGCACGACAATTGGTGCAACACATTTTGATATTTAGTCCACTCGATTCTCTAACGTCCTTCACGATTACCACGACCTCTACGACCACTTCTACCGCCTCTACTTCTCCGATCTCCCTGATTCAACCGGATCCTCTCACTCGTTTTGGCGTCTATAATTTATGTTAGCTCTCCGTAGTCTAACCATCTTTCCTTGAACACACGTGTTAGGTTACCAAGTTAATTCTCACCATCCGCACACGAACATTCGCAATTAACCGTCACATAATAAACAATCCGATATTTGACTATCCTAAACCATTACAAGAACATACATCTCTACAGGGATATTATCATGGCAATAACTATGTCATCATCATTTCATCTACATTCTAACTAACTACACAATTTCAATTCAACCATAACTACATCATTCACATCAATGTACCGATTCAAATATAACAAGGCATGACTTACGTATATTTCAACGGCATGATCAACGACATGACTTACGTATATTTCAACGGCATGATCAACGACATGACTTACGTATATTTCAACGGCATGATCAACGGCATGACTTACGTATATTTCAACGGCATGATCAACGGCATGACTTACGTATATTTCAACGGCATGATCAACGGCATGACTTACGTATATTTCAACGGCATGATCAACGGCATGACTTACGTATATTTCAACGGCATGATCAACGGCATGACTTACGTATATTTCAACGGCATGATCAACGGCATGACTTACGTATATTTCAACGGCATGATCAACGGCATGACTTACGTATATTTCAACGGCATGATCAACGGCATGACTTACGTATATTTCAACGGCATGATCATAACGGCATGACTTACATATATTCCAAATGCATGATCAACGGCATGACTTACGTATATTTCAACGGCATGATCAACGGCATGACTTACATATATTCCAAATGCATGATCAACGGCATGACTTACGTATATTTCAACGGCATGATCAACGGCATGACTTACATATATTCCAAATGCATGATCAACGGCATGACTTACGTATATTTCAACGGCATGATCAACGGCATGACTTACGTATATTTCAACGGCATGATCAACGGCATGACTTACGTATATTTCAACGGCATGATCAACGGCATGACTTACGTATATTTCAACGGCATGATCAACGGCATGACTTACGTATATTTCAACGGCATGATCATAACGGCATGACTTACATATATTCCAAATGCATGATCAACGGCATGACTTACGTATATTTCAACGGCATGATCAACGGCATGACTTACGTATATTTCAACGGCATGATCAACGGCATGACTTACGTATATTTCAACGGCATGATCAACGGCATGACTTACGTATATTTCAACGGCATGATCAACGGCATGACTTACGTATATTTCAACGGCATGATCAACGGCATGACTTACGTATATTTCAACGGCATGATCAACGGCATGACTTACGTATATTTCAACGGCATGATCAACGGCATGACTTACGTATATTTCAACGGCATGATCAACGGCATGACTTACGTATATTTCAACGGCATGATCAACGGCATGACTTACGTATATTTCAACGGCATGATCAACGGCATGACTTACGTATATTTCAACGGCATGATCATAACGGCATGACTTACATATATTCCAAATGCATGATCAACGGCATGACTTACGTATATTTCAACGGCATGATCAACGGCATGACTTACGTATATTTCAACGGCATGATCAACGGCATGACTTACGTATATTTCAACGGCATGATCAACGGCATGACTTACGTATATTTCAACGGCATGATCAACGGCATGACTTACGTATATTTCAACGGCATGATCAACGGCATGACTTACGTATATTTCAACGGCATGATCAACGGCATGACTTACGTATATTTCAACGGCATGATCAACGGCATGACTTACGTATATTTCAACGGCATGATCAACGGCATGACTTACGTATATTTCAACGGCATGATCAACGGCATGACTTACGTATATTTCAAATGCATGATCAACGGCATGACTTACATATATTCCAAATGCATGATCAACGGCATGACTTACGTATATTTCAACGGCATGATCAACGGCATGACTTACATATATTCCAAATGCATGATCAACGGCATGACTTACATATATTCCAAATGCATGATCAACGGCATGACTTACATATATTCCAAATGCATGATCAACGGCATGACTTACGTATATTTCAACGGCATGATCAACGGCATGACTTACGTATATTTCAACGGCATGATCAACGGCATGACTTACATATATTCCAAATGCATGATCAACGGCATGACTTACATATATTCCAAATGCATGATCAACGGCATGACTTACGTATATTTCAACGGCATGATCAACGGCATGACTTACGTATATTTCAACGGCATGATCATAACGGCATGACTTACATATATTCCAAATGCATGATCAACGGCATGACTTACGTATATTTCAACGGCATGATCAACGGCATGACTTACATATATTCCAAATGCATGATCAACGGCATGACTTACGTATATTTCAACGGCATGATCAACGGCATGACTTACATATATTCCAAATGCATGATCAACGGCATGACTTACGTATATTTCAACGGCATGATCAACGGCATGACTTACATATATTCCAAATGCATGATCAACGGCATGACTTACATATATTCCAAATGCATGATCAACGGCATGACTTACGTATATTTCAACGGCATGATCAACGGCATGACTTACATATATTCCAAATGCATGATCAACGGCATGACTTACATATATTCCAAATGCATGATCAACGGCATGACTTACATATATTCCAAATGCATGATCAACGGCATGACTTACATATATTCCAAATGCATGATCAACGGCATGACTTACATATATTCCAAATGCATGATCAACGGCATGACTTACATATATTCCAAATGCATGATCAACGGCATGACTTACGTATATTTCAACGGCATGATCAACGGCATGACTTACATATATTCCAAATGCATGATCAACGGCATGACTTACATATATTCCAAATGCATGATCAACGGCATGACTTACATATATTCCAAATGCATGATCAACGGCATGACTTACATATATTCCAAATGCATGATCAACGGCATGATCACGGCATGACTTACATATATTCCAAATGCATGATCAACGGCATGATCAACGGCATGACTTACGTATATTTCAACGGCATGATCAACGGCATGACTTACATATATTCCAAATGCATGATCAACGGCATGACTTACGTATATTTCAACGGCATGATCAACGGCATGACTTACATATATTCCAAATGCATGATCAACGGCATGACTTACATATATTCCAAATGCATGATCAACGGCATGACTTACGTATATTTCAACGGCATGATCAACGGCATGACTTACATATATTCCAAATGCATGATCAACGGCATGACTTACGTATATTTCAACGGCATGATCAACGACATGACTTACATATATTCCAAATGCATGATCAACGGCATGATCAACGGCATGACTTACGTATATTTCAACGGCATGATCACATGATCAACGGCATGACTTACGTATATTTCAACGGCATGATCAACGGCATGACTTACATATATTCCAAATGCATGATCAACGGCATGACTTACGTATATTTCAACGGCATGATCAACGGCATGACTTACGTATATTTCAACGGCATGACTTACATATATTCAAATGCATGATCAACGGCATGACTTACATATATTCCAAATGCATGATCAACGGCATGACTTACGTATATTTCAACGGCATGATCAACGGCATGACTTACGTATATTTCAACGGCATGATCATAACGGCATGACTTACGTATATTTCTCAACGGCATGATTAACGGCGCGACTTACATAATGAATAATGCGCTAACATATCTCAATCACTAATCCATCATACCACAATTCATCCAAACTATACGTACATACACTCAGGAGGATTCTACTTTCAACGAGTCCTAGATGCTTATATATAGGGTCACCCGCAGCCTTCCCACCACATCTAAAACCCTTTGAAGGCATAACCGACTTCCATGTATGTACGACTACCCTAAATAATCACAATATCACAATCATATACCGTATGTATGCAAATGTCATAATGCATATCTTAAGCGCGACCATCAAGTCATTAACCATCAAACAATCAATCAAACAGATAATCAATAAGCCGTCAATCAAATCAATCAAACAATCCAACGAGCACGTATGTGTACACTTTTCAGCCTGAATCTCAATTGAGTAGGGAGAGGTTTACGAAACTCACCTTGAGCAGCTACAACAAGTTAAAGTCAAACTATAAACGTCCAACGATCGCTTCGAGTGCATCACCTAAAAAGTACACATATTACAATCACAAATCAAACCCTAATCGGAGCTTTAGAAGGGTAAATCAACTATAAATGACAATCGGGACTCGACTTGGTCATGCCATGACACTCAAACGTCTTTATGGTTCAACCGAACAAGGACAAGGATGCTTTAACCCGACATTTTTGGAAATGGATATGGTTACACCCCAAAGAGATATTACCATGAGAAAATAGACTCATATACGATTCCAACGATAGGTCATACGTCTAAAACGGACTTACGGTTTGAAAGTTATTGACGTTTGAAAACTGACGCGCGAAATAGGCAAAACTCGCGGCGCGAGTAGTCAAGCTCGCGGTGCGAGCAGCACAAGACCTCGCGGCGCGAGGTGTGGCGCGAGAAAGGCTCTGAACCATGTGACAAAATCTTGCGGCGCGAGGAGGCTCAGACCTGCAGATTTTGTGAGCCAACACGATCCAAACTTCACCCAAACCCCATTTTTGACTTCCAAATCGACTCGGGAGGTTCCAAGACTTATTTTGAAGCTTAATGATCCAGAAGTTGATCTTACTCGTTACAGGGCCATGATAGGTTCCTTGATGTATCTTACAACATCAAGACCAGATATCATGTTTGCGGTTTGTTTGTGTGCTCGTTATCAATCCTATCCCAGGGAAAGCCATATGAAAGTTGTTAAGCGGATTCTTCGCTACCTCAAAGGGCAACCAGTGCTGGGTCTATGGTATTTGATTGGGGGAGATTTTGAATTCGTGGCTTATACATATGCTGACTATGGCGGCTGCAACTTTGATAGGAAATCGACTTCAGGTGGATGTCTGTTCTTAGGGGGGAGATTGGTGTCATGGCAATGTAAGAAGCAGACATCCGTTGCGATTTTGTCTTGCGAGGCGGAATACATGGCAGCTGGTGGATGTTGTTCACAGGTTCTGTGGATTCAGCAACAACTGCGTGATTACGGTCAGAATTTCCTTTGTACTCCCATAAAGATAGACGATGAGTCCACTATTTCCATTACCAATAATCCTGTTAAGCACAGTAGGACTAAGCACATAGACATAAGGTTTCCATTACCAATAATCCCGTTAAGCACAGTAGGACTAAGCACATAGACATAAGGTTTCATTTTATTCGTGATTGTGCTGAAAAGAAATTAATAGTCCTAGAAAAGGTGCCGAGTGACTTTAATTTAGTTGATCTGTTCACTAAGGCTTTCGACCGAACTCGTTTCGAGTTGCTAGTTCAATTGATTGGAATGAGAAAACTATAGTGATAGTGTCTCTCAAAAAGAACTTTGTAAAATGTGTCAGTGTTTATGTCGTTATGTATGTGTGTCATATAGTGTCAGAAAAACAAAATAAAAATGAGAAAAATCAGAAAAGAAAGAGAAAATAATAAATAGAGTAAGGTCACTGTGTCAAGACGATTAGACGTGACGATACTTTATGTAACACCCGTCGTTTAAAAATATGGATTTCCAAAAACTTTCGCCTAACGACGTTAAAAGAAAGCGGAATTAAACTTTAAAAGTCCAAACTAACAAATTCTGTTTGGTTTATTCATTAAATGGTGTTACTAGCCATATCGTCAAAACAAGTTTAAATGGAAATCCGTCGGTTGCCCAACATTAAACAACCGACAACATAGTAAATGCAAATAATAAATGTCTAATCATAAATCATTATCTAATGCGAGCAGCCACTATGGGTAAACTACAGCCAGCTTCAAGATCATCTACCCATGCCTTACATCTTCTCACATCTACCTGCTCACTAATGTTGGACCTTAGGGCACAACAGTTTAAAAGAGCAAGTGTTAGCTAACGAATTAGCTAAGTAAGATAACACATCATTAATAAAACATTTGTCCATTTAAAACTTTATAGAAAAGTCATTTGAATCGTTAAGGCACAAATCACATCATACATAACATCTCACATAACATATCATCACTTCAAACATCATCATAATAGGATGGGTCATCCTAAATGTGCCTAGTCATATTTCATATCTTTTTCACATATCATCTTTGCAAGTGTGACATAAGTCATGCATATCATATAACATCTTTGGAATTGTGACATAAGTCACACACATCATATAACATATACATATCATTAAGTGTGACATAAGTCACACCCGACTAGATGGACAAACCTTACGGCTGTACATCAATGTCGTTAAGGAATGGCAAGCCAATCCCGGAGTAGTCCGTATGTTCAAAGACATTGGTGGTTAATCACGCCACCCGGAGATACTCATACCACGTAATTATGTTGCAAGGAGCCACCCAAGCAACCACATATACGCACCCGCTGAGCAAGGCAAGTACGGGTTAAGCTTAACACTTCTCACATCATTTACAAGCTCGGTTTGCATCACATATAGTTTAGGTGTCCACATTACCTAAACATCTTCATCTTTTACGTTTAGGCCCTTAAATGTGCACGTGTCATGGCAACTTAATAAGTCTAGTGAAAAAGATGAACAAGCCATGTAATCATGCAAGTTTCACATATCATCAACATATATCACATTTCAATTCATCTCAAGACATTACATAGCATTTCATAGCATATCATTACATTTCATATCATATCATTGCATAACATTTCATAGCATATCATTGCATTCCATATCATAGGGTCTGCATTTCAGGCCTCATTAGTCATGTACATAGCCCATATCACCTCCCGTGTAACCCCGAATACCCAGAAGCAATCAAGATAACATTTGGGAAGTTATTATATCAAAACCATGTTTTTGTTGAACCCTCAGCATGTCAAAGTAGTGTATCTTACCTCGTTGAAGAGCACAACAAATGATAACGTAAGTTACAGAGATTTGCAAGTATTCCGACTACCTATAATCATTAAACGACATAATGAGCTAATCAAATACCCACTTACTTATGGTCATGACTCAAGCCTAGATACCTATAAACATGACCCATGACAAGACTTGATGCATCGGAGGTTCGTTTAATACTTTAGAGCTTACATAACTCGACGGAACTCGGCATTCACTCAGTAAAATAAACTTTCTGAAAACTGACATCATAATCATATTTTAAATGCATTACCATTAGAAATTAGACTCTCTCACGATTATGTGGATAGCTTATTTGTCAAAAACAGAGTTACGGTTCAAAAGTTATGGCCGTTTGAAAATTCTGTCGTTATTGCGTCGCAATGGGATAATTGCGTCGCAACTTAAGTCACTGCATTTTAGTTGCGCCTCAACTAAGTAGTTGCGCCGCAACTAGCCCCGATTCTGCACAAAACTCATTGTTTAACCTCCAAAACTTAACCAAACACACCCCAAACGACCCCAAACCTTATGAACGACTTTTGTAACTCAAAATTCATCATTTTAAGACCATAATGATGCAATGAAATCATTGATTAATCCTTTCTTGATTTGCATCACATAATCAAACATTTTAGGTCAACGAATCGATTAAAACTCACGATTCTGACATCAATTGATCCTCTAATGACCTAGATCAGTTTTGGATCTGATTATATAATTGAAATGATATAAAATCAATGTTGTTATACCTTTTCTACCTGGAGATTACAATAAGGATGCAAAAGGCTTGATCAATCACACCCGAATCAACACGTTTGAAGGATTTTCGTAAAGGAATCGTATGAGAAGGAGGGGAATGGTTTGGAGAGGCACAAAAGGGATTAAGAACTGATTAAGTGTTAATTAGGTTAGCCTAATTGACACATTAAACACATCTTCACATCTTTCTCAAAGCTTACACTTAAGCCCCTCAACTTTACATCTTCACATCTATGGCTCAAACGACTTATTGAGAATACTCATCGACACATTAAACACATCTTAAACATCTTTGGAATCTTAAACACATTAACATATACATTATTTATGGCATTGAAGCCTCACACATATAGCACATTAATCACACATAAATATTAAATCTCCTAGAGACTTAACGGACACGTAGTGTTGACTTAACGACTCAAGTCAACCGTTAAATAAAAAGTTCGGGATGTTACAATTACCTCCCCCTTAAGAGGATTCCGTCCTCGGAATCACTTCAACATCAAATAGGTGAGGTTAGTTCCCCCACATTACGGACTCAGTTTCCCATAATCAAACTTTCTCGAAGAGTATGCCTCCATTTTGCAAACACAAGGTCAATTTGCTCCATACGAAGCTTATTTACTTAAGCCAAGAATCTTAAACGGTTCATCTACAATCACTTTCTTAGTACCAATGCTCCCATCTTCCAATGGAGTCACATTAGTTTCACCATCAAGGCATAAGTTCAATAACACTCACAAAAGTACTATGGATGTCATCTAAAAGCAATACACAATCACATATCATATATCTTCAAGAGTTTACCCTTTTATGAAGGTCATACACATTAAATAACGGAACTCCGTGCTTACTTCACCTATATAGAAAGTGGTAAGCTTCACCACGTGCACATACTCATGAGTAACGAGAAGAAAAAACATTTTTTATCAACTAGTCTACAACGACTCATATCACATCATTGCCCTTAGGGGTTATAAACAACTTCGTCACATAATCCATAGTCATCATATAAATACATTTCTGCTTCGGAATAACCAATTGCTGCATTTTTCCATATAGCGTTCGGTGCTCAGGTTTGACTTGAGCACAAGTCACACATTTTTGGTACACACACTATCACATCACTCCTGACATTTGGCCATCATAAAATGGGCTTCAAATCAGCATACACCTTTGTACCACCTGGATGAATATAATATTATGACCTATGGGTCTCTTCAGCTTAACATAGTCAAACTCATTGAACTTCTTACATAGTCTTTTCTACTTTCACTTTACATTTCATCCGTTCCGTCATTTCTTTGGTTCAATCTTTAAATCAAAAACAAGTAATCACCTCATTTCTTCAACCTTCATAAGTATTACACACATTAAATTCAGCGAAGACTATTCATTTGGCGGATAAGACCTTCCGACACATATCCTTATTAACTTGCTTCCATGACTCACATGATTCATTGAACCAAGGGTCGACTTGCCATAACTCTTGATGCATAACCTATCTTACTAATAACTCGCCTTTTCGACTCAAAACATCCGCCACGACATTAGCTTTACCCTTATGGTGCTTGATTTCACATTCATAATCTCTAGGTAATTCCATTCATCTTCTTTTATCTCACATTCATATACGTCTAAGAAAACACATATTGTAAGCTCTTATGATCAGTGAATAGTGTGTACTTAGTGCCATATAAGTAGTGTCCCCACAACTTTAATGCAAAGACCACTTCAGTAAACTATGTATCATGAGTTGGGTAATTCTTCTCATAAGGCTTCATCTGACGTAACGCGTAAGCAACGAATTTGTCTCAATGCATATGATCACAACCCAAAAACATCTATGCCCTCGGGTAAGAATAAAACAGGAGCTTCACATAATTTCTTTTCATACATCTACTTTTTCGCTCGAGTGACTGCGTGCCTGCCAGAGTTGGAACAGCTTAGCGTGATCCGTAGTTAGCAAGGTGGGAAAGAACAGGGCCTAGTTCCTTTTGAAAGTAGAAGCAAAATGACCATCATCTTCAAGTGCTAGTGGTCTTTTCCTTCATGTCCAATGTAACAGTGCGGTTGTTCACCAAGAATAAGCATTCATGGACAACCTGCCTACTAAGGCTCATATTATATCAATACCTTTAGCTTCCCACACAACTTTGTCTCTTGGTCCATGATAACGTGTGTCACACCCCGTTGTAGCGGAAATACAGGGTTAACAAAGAATTGCATACTAATCAGAAGGTTAATAGTGATTACATCCATTTATACCAATACAAGTCAATACAAGTACAATCATTCAAAGCGTGGACCCCAAAATACGGATACAAGTCATCCTCATTTGGAACTGGGCCCACAGAATACAAGTTCAATAAATTGGACAGTCAAATACAATTAAAGCCAAAAGCATGAGAGTCCTCAATGTCTGATGCTAATTGTACGTCCAAAGTCAAAAGATTGGCCCTATACTGCCAAAGACGATTCCAAGGCTTACAGATGATCACCTGAAAAGCATGAAATTTGAGAGGATCAACTATCGAAATAGTTGGTGAGTTTACAGTGTGTTTGACTAAAAGATCAATCGTCGTTTGTTGTAGTTATTTAATACAAGACAGTCCAGACCGAAGTCCAACCCTGATACGAAGACAAGACGGTTCAGACCGAAGTCTAACCTCAATATATAGTCAAGACGGTTCAGACCGAAGTCTAACCTAAATATAATGACAAGACGGTTCAGACCGAAGTCTAACCTAAATATAATGACAAGACGGTTCAGACCGAAGTCTAACCTAAATAATATGACAAGACGGTTCAGACCGAAGTCTAACCTAAATATAATGACAAGACGGTTCAGACCGAAGTCTAACCTAAATATAATGACAAGACGGTTCAGACCGAAGTCTAACCTAAATATAATGACAAGACGGTTCAGACCGAAGTCTAACCTAAATAAAATGACAAGACGGTTCAGACCGAAGTCTAACCTAAATAATATGACAAGACGGTTCAGACGGAAGTCTAACCTAAATAATGACAAGACGGTTCAGACCGAAGTCTAACCTAAATAAAATGACAAGACGGTTCAGACCGAAGTCTAACCTAAATATAATGACAAGACGGTTCAGACCGAAGTCTAACCTAAATATAACTACATGAGGGGGGATCATTTTAGTTTGTCAAAACACAAGGAACAGTTTAGTCAGCCGACAACATGGCAAGTCAAGACATATAGATCGATTTTCATAAGACATGTATACACATTTTTAGACAGCCGTCTCATGGCAAATATAAGACAAATGATTTCATTTACCAAATCTCATGGCGTGGACAAAGACAAATCATTTACAAAGTAGTCGTGTATACAGTACATGCTTTCAGGCCCAAAATAAAGGAAAAAGGGCGCCATAAACTCACCTTAGCAGTCTACGAGCTAAAGTATGAGTAGTCCGAGAATATGAGCAGTCTAGTCTCCACGTCTATCCAAAACCTAGGATAAGAGTACCAATGGTGAGGATCAAATCTCACGACGACAAGTATCCTACGTATAACTACTTAGCTATCAACCCTAGAATGCCTTAACCGAGAATGTGTTACAAACCTTCATTTTATTTGACTCAAAATATTAATGTCATTGACACTGTTATTAAAAGGTAGTCCAAAGTATCATCACATAGCCTTAATCCTACACTCTCACTCAATCCCAAACCCGTCCTAAAGCATTTCATCTCAAAGGCTAAGCATACTTACTTAAGCCTAATTTGTCATCAATCGGTTTAAGTCCAATTCCTATGGTAAACCTGTAGTCCTTGGTTTACTTAAACCATTTCTCTGATACCAACTTGTAACACCCGTCGTTTAAAAATATGGATTTCCAAAAACTTTCGCCTAACGACGTTAAAAGAAAGCGGGTTTAAACTTTAAAAGTCCAAACTAACAAATTCTCTTTGGTTTATTCATTAAATGGTGTTACTAGCCATATCGTCAAAACAAGTTTAAATGGAAATCCGTCGGTTGCCCAACATTTCATAGCATATCATTGCATAACATTTCATAGCATATCATTGCATAACATTTCATAGCATATCATTGCATAACATTTCATAGCATATCATTGCATAACATTTCATAGCATATCATTGCATAACATTTCATAGCATATCATTGCATAACATTTCATAGCATATCATTGCATAACATTTCATAGCATATCATTGCATAACATTTCATAGCATATCATTGCATAACATTTCATAGCATATCATTGCATAACATTTCATAGCATATCATTGCATAACATTTCATAGCATATCATTGCATAACATTTCATAGCATATCATTGCATAACATTTCATAGCATATCATTGCATAACATTTCATAGCATATCATTGCATAACATTTCATAGCATATCATTGCATAACATTTCATAGCATATCATTGCATAACATTTCATAGCATATCATTGCATAACATTTCATAGCATATCATTGCATAACATTTCATAGCATATCATTGCATAACATTTCATAGCATATCATTGCATAACATTTCATAGCATATCATTGCATAACATTTCATAGCATATCATTGCATAACATTTCATAGCATATCATTGCATAACATTTCATAGCATATCATTGCATAACATTTCATAGCATATCATTGCATAACATTTCATAGCATATCATTGCATAACATTTCATAGCATATCATTGCATAACATTTCATAGCATATCATTGCATAACATTTCATAGCATATCATTGCATAACATTTCATAGCATATCATTGCATAACATTTCATAGCATATCATTGCATAACATTTCATAGCATATCATTGCATAACATTTCATAGCATATCATTGCATAACATTTCATAGCATATCATTGCATAACATTTCATAGCATATCATTGCATAACATTTCATAGCATATCATTGCATAACATTTCATAGCATATCATTGCATAACATTTCATAGCATATCATTGCATAACATTTCATAGCATATCATTGCATAACATTTCATAGCATATCATTGCATAACATTTCATAGCATATCATTGCATAACATTTCATAGCATATCATTGCATAACATTTCATAGCATATCATTGCATAACATTTCATAGCATATCATTGCATAACATTTCATAGCATATCATTGCATAACATTTCATAGCATATCATTGCATAACATTTCATAGCATATCATTGCATAACATTTCATAGCATATCATTGCATAACATTTCATAGCATATCATTGCATAACATTTCATAGCATATCATTGCATAACATTTCATAGCATATCATTGCATAACATTTCATAGCATATCATTGCATAACATTTCATAGCATATCATTGCATAACATTTCATAGCATATCATTGCATAACATTTCATAGCATATCATTGCATAACATTTCATAGCATATCATTGCATAACATTTCATAGCATATCATTGCATAACATTTCATAGCATATCATTGCATAACATTTCATAGCATATCATTGCATAACATTTCATAGCATATCATTGCATAACATTTCATAGCATATCATTGCATAACATTTCATAGCATATCATTGCATAACATTTCATAGCATATCATTGCATAACATTTCATAGCATATCATTGCATAACATTTCATAGCATATCATTGCATAACATTTCATAGCATATCATTGCATAACATTTCATAGCATATCATTGCATTTCATATCATAGGGACTACATTTCAGGCCTCATTAGTCATGTACATAGCCCATATCACCTCCCGTGTAACCCCGAATACCCATAAGCAATCAAGATAACATTTGGGAAGTTATTATATCAAAACCATGTTTTTGTTGAACCCTCAGCGTGTCAAAGTAGTGTATCTTACCTCGTTGAAGAGCACAACAACTGATAACGTAAGTTACCGAGCTTTGCAAGTATTCCGACTACCTATAATCATTAAACGACATAATGACCTAATCAAATACCCACTTACTTATGGTCATGACTCAAGCCTAGATACCTATAAACATGACCCATGACAAGACTTGCTGATCGGAGGTTCGTTTAATACTTTAGAGCTTACATAACTCGACAGAACTCGGCATTCACTCACTAGATTAAAATTTATGAAAATTTGACATCATAATCATCTTTTAAAAGCATTACCATTAGAAAGTAGACTCTTTCACGATTCCGTGGATAGCTTGTTTGTCAAAAACAGAGTTACGGTTCAAAAGTTATGGCCTTTTGAAAATTCTATCGTTATTGCGTCGCAATGGGATAATTGCATCGCAACTTAAGTCACTGCATTTTAGTTGCGCCGCAACTAGCCCCGATTCTGCACAAAACTCATTGTTTAACCTCCAAAACTTAACCAAACACACCCCAAACGACCCCATACCTTATGAACGACTTTTGTACCTCAAAATTCATCATTTTAAGACCATAATGATGCAATGAAATCATTGATTAATCCTTTCTTGATTTGCATCACATAATCAAACATTTTAGGTCAACGAATCGATTAAAACTCACGATTTTGACATCAATTGATCCTCTAATGACCTAGATCAGTTATGGATCTGATTATATAAAATCAATGTTGTTATACCTTTTCTACCTGGAGATTACAATAAGGATGCAAAAGGCTTGATCAATCACACCCGAATCAACACGTTTGAAGGATTTTCGCAAAGGAATCATATGAGAAGGAGGGGAACGGTTTGGAGAGGCACAAAAGGGATTAAGAACTGATTAAGTGTTAATTAGGTTAGCCTAATTGACCCCTAAAAGCTGGACACACTTTCTCAAAGCTTACACTTAAGCCCCTCAACTTTACATCTTCACATCTATGGCTCAAACGACTTATCGAGAATACTCACCGACACATTAAACACATCTTAAACATCTTTGGCATCTTAAACACATTAACATATACATTATTTAAGGCATTGAAGCCTCACACATATAGCACATTAATCACACATAAATATTAAATCTCCTAGAGACTTAACGGACACGTAGTGTTGACTTAACGACTCAAGTCAACCGTTAAATAAAAAGTCCGGGATGTTACACTTTAGCTTTTATGCCTACTTAATTGTACTTTAAATTGCTCAGTTCAGTGATACCATTATATGATGTATCGGTAAGCACAAAGTACCAAGGTTTCCTTATAATTTGAACTTAATGTATACAATGTTCTTATGGGAAACATATTCGGATATATGGCTGAGAATGTCTGCTCTTCATGTATTTGAATTGAGACTCGTCCTTAAATCTTACGAAAGATCTCGCATTGTAATTTTGTATATTTGGTCTTTATACAGAAGGTCTCGGGTACATATATGTGTATGTATTGCTTTTCGGATGTATATTTGTGACAAGATATGCAAATATCTTATTAATCTTTTGAAAATTATGGAGCTAATGTGGCCTTTGAGATTCGAACAAGTCCTTGGGGTGTCTTTGTATACCTAGCCTACCTAAAGCTTCCAACTTGGAATAGGTTGTCAGAAAGTTCGCTACACGGGTCTCATAGAAAGTCACGGGTTTTCATAAGCGCTTTAAAATGATGTCACAAATATGCAAGTACTTAGCATTATGCAATGTTGGGTATATTTCCGTACGTGAGTCAAGTTAAATCGCTTTGCGTGTGAGGAATCACCGACCTGTCACCGCTAACTTGATTCTTAAAGGATTTCTTCCTATACTCACCAAATGTCTTAATCTTAGTGCTTGTGTCGATTGTGAGAGTATATCTGAATGTGGGTCACTTAAGTTCGCAAACTTGATTAAGTAGCATATTAGGCTACTCGGGTTACATGGTGACTGTCCTTGGCCAGGGTATGCTGAAAGTGTTACAACCAAAAGGAAATTGGAAGTACCGAGTGTTTAAGAGGACAAACATATTGGTAATCGTTGATGGATCACTGTTCATAACTAATAATAAGAGAATTATTTCTCACTTGTGGGCTTATGTAACATGCTAAGCTGATCTAATCTGCAGTAACTTTAGCTCTTGTAACTATGTTATTTGTTTATGTTCAGTGTATGTGTGTGTGTGTGTGTTATGTTTTTCGTGAAAAGTTTAATTTTAATTTTTATTGTTATTATTTAAATAAAAGTTCTTATTGCACGAGAGACAGAGTCAGAATAGAATCTAGTTTCCAAGAGGACTCAACTACGTTCTATAAGGAACACTGAATAAATGAGTAGGGTAGTTAAGCGATAGTGTTATGATTAAAAGCTAAAAGAAAGTGTGTCATATTAACAGAATATGAGTTTAAGGAAAAGAACACAGTGTTGTTGATTTCAGTAAACAGATATTGAGTTAATGCCTATTTTTGTTGATCTTTAAAAAGACGATTTTCATTAGAATGAACATAGAGTTGTTCATAGTTTGAATTTGATCTTTAAAAAGGATTTCTGTTTGATTCAAAAAGATTTGGAAACTCTGTTTCAAGATTGAAAAGGATTTTCAAATGATTTTGCTGATGTTCGAAAGTGCTTACAGTGAATTATTTGACCTTAAAGTGACTTAGGCTAATAATAGACTGTTGAGTATAGTCATTTTATCTTGCAAATTTATTCATTTCTTTAGATTGTATATTGTTACTTTGAGAAGATTTGATTTGTTTGTTAAGATGTGCAGATTAACAGGACGACGAACAGATGATTGTTTTGTAGGTTGTCCGGAGGGAAATTACAAGGAAGACGAATGCGGATAGCATAGGTCTTTTAATGTTTAACCAAGATGTATACTACTTTGATGAGGCAATCTTATGAGTATTTACATATGGTATCATTAAGTCGACGAAATCGTATAGATTAGGTCGTCTGTCAGAACAGTGAGACAGAGATCTCAAGGTTATGTGATTAAGGTTTTTGTGTCATATTTTGTAGTTCTAGACTAAGATAATGTCATATAGATTTTTATGACTTATTGTAGTGAAGAATAACAGAAGTTGAAAAATGTAGTTCTAGATTAAGTCATTACTATCATGTATTGTAGTGATGAAATAATGAAGAATAACATTGTATTATCTTAATTTTGTGATATCATGTGTTGTTATGAGCTTGTATGTGCAGGTTTTAGCACAAGAACCTGTCTATTGTGTTGTCTGATCTGAGGATTTTGATCATAGTTCATGAAGAGAGTAATCAGAAGAGACATTCAGATTAGGAGATATTGATTTCAGAATATTTGCTCAAAAACCCTGCAAAAATCTGAAGTATTCAAGAAAAGATGCTAAGATCATCAGGTTATTATAGTATTACTTATACAGTATAACAGATGATGATAGCTAGGTTTTATTAGTTGAAGATCTTAGATATAGAAATGTTATTTTGAATATGAAAGATTATCAACTTAGTATAACCTTAGACATAGACGTAATGTGAATGTGATAGGTTATCTATTATGCGAAACCTTAGACATAGACATAATGTGAATGTGAAAGGTTATCGATTATGTAAAGCCTTAGACATAGAAATGTAATATTTGAATGTGAAAGGCTATTAAGTTAATATTTTTGTAACCTTAGACATAGATATTTCGTTTGAATATGAAAGGTTGTCAAATATGTGTTTTCGAAGCCTTAGATATAGAAACGTATTTATGAATGTGCAAGGTTTTTATAATAAAGTATTGATTATATAGATCATATAGCTATGAAATGTTTACATAAGAATATGAAGTGTTTAATCAATGATGAGTTTGAAATTCTTATGACATAATACTTTAAGAAGAATTTCTGAATATTTTTGTTTATTCATAGTTATGTATCCCAGTCATAAATTGAGGGGGAGTACATAAGAATGATTGTTTTTATAATGATTAGTCATAGTTATACATCCTAGTCATAAAATTGAGGGGGAGGTATAAGAATGATGAATCAATTTTATAACTTTTTATTGAGTTTTTAGATCGGGAAAGCTCATTTCGAGATTGTTTTGGAAAGATTGATCATGGAAAAGTTAAAGATATTTTGTAAGTTTATTAACTTTTCAGGTTTAAGACGAAGATCGAGGAAAAGATGAAAATTTAATGACTACAGGTTTATTCATTTAATTTTTCATATTTCCAGGAAGTTCGTAATAATCATTGATCATTTATTCAGAAACTTAGACGAATTTTGATTTTAAAGTGTGCAGGAGGTAATTACGACCTCGTAATTGGCAGAGGGTAGAATGCGACCTCGTAATTGGTTGATTGGGCCTAGTGCAATTACGATCTCGTAATTGGGCCGGGTTGACCCAAGCCCATTCGGGTCAAGTGGTATAAATACCCAATTTTACCCTAATACGACCTCACAATTAAAATATCAATATTAGAGCTTTACGACCCCGATAATTGAGTTTGCTACCCCGATTTTGATTCGATCTATACAGAGTGTTTCAGAGTTTTTCGATTATATCTTTGTAATCCTCGTTAAATACTGAATCTAGGTATGTGATCTAATCGTAATATAGTTATCCATTCAACAAGAAAATCAAGAAAAAAGGGTTTCGAAATATTTGAATTAGGTTTCCTTATTTTCAGTGATTTTGATGTGTTTTGGGTAAAAACAAGGGTTGGGGTATGTTTGTTGTTTGAAAACGAGTGTATAGAAACAACTTTTAAAAGTTTTAGTTGGGTGAATCGTGAAATCGCGTTAGGGAAGATGAACAGTGCGACAGACTCGCATTTGGGGTTTTGCTAGCCCAGATTTGCGACCTCGTAAATGTTAATTTATTTCGACCAGTTTGACTTTCGAAATATGATGCCGATTTACGACCCGGACCAAATACGATGCCAAATTAAAAAATACGACCTCGTATTTTAGAATTTGGTTGACCTAATTTTGACCTTGAATTACGACCTCGTACAGGGATACGACCTCGTAATTGACTTAACAGATTTTCAAAAGTTTATTTTTTACAATAAAAATTTGAAAATGAGTTAATTATTTTTAAACTTAATTACAGGGATAATTTAAGTTAATTTTTGTTAAATTTGCATATGAATTTTTATGTCATATTGAGTAATTAATTATTTGTTATTGATTACAGAAATGGCAAGAAACTTCATTGTTGGTCACAACTATTTGATGAATTTCGATGATAATCAGGAAGGAACGACATATTATCACGAGATATTTGCCTTCTTCAGAAGATCAAGGATTCATCACGTTTTGACTCATTCTCCAGTTATTTATCTAGATTATTTAAATGACTTTTGGAGAAATGCTAATATTGTTAGTGCTAGAAACGAACATATTTTTCATACCACTGTTGCTGGGAATCTGATACAGTTCACAGCGGCAGATCTCATTGGTATACTTCGTTTAGGCATAGTTGATCAGGAAGGTGGTGCTACTGGTCTCACCAAGTTCCATCATGATTTGATTCAAGGTGCTTTCAGGAGAATGGGGTTTGCTGCTGATCTGACAAGTAAAACTCTGTTCAAGAAGGGTTTTTATGGCAGATGGAGGTAGCTAGCTCATGTGTTGCTGGTTGGTTTAAGCAACAAGAAGTCTGGTTATGATACGTTGAACCAGGAAGCCCAAGCACAGATGGTGGGCATAGTTTTGAACAAGCCATACAGTTTCTCTAGGTTTTTCTTCGATGAGATGAGGAAACAGATCAGAGCCACGGGAACGAGAATATTTTTGAGGTTTCCCAGGATTGTGATGATGATTATCAATGCTCGTCTCCTAAATTTGCCAGCTGTGGGAGAAGTGGAGCAAGTGAGCTCGATCATCAGACGTGGATATGATGAGTTTCATCATAGATATCCAAATGATCCAAGTGCTCAAGATGTAGCATTATTTGGTGCTATTTTGAATGCCAACTACGTGGCACCTGCTGATGAGGTCATATCAGCTTATGAAGGACCTCAGCCAGAGGATGGTGAAGCTGTTGAAGACGATATTCATCTAGAGCAGCTTCATGATGTTGTAGTTGAAGGTGATGCAGCAAATGAGCCTGAAACTGTTGTGCAGGTTGCAGATGATGTAATTAATCAACGTGGTGCCAATCCTGAGATTATTAATGATATTTTGGAGGAAATGGCTGATCCAGAGGGTGTTATTGCACAAGTGCAACGGTACAATCCAAATGCTGAAGACCCAGAGAATGCAGACCTGGATAGAGATATAGATGATTATGTAGCTGGAGCTGCAGTTGGTTCTGAAGCAGCTAGAGCTAGTGGGTCTGGAGCTGGAGAAGCCACTGGGTCAGGAGCTGGGCAGGCTAGTGGGTCAGGTGTGGATGCAGGAGATAGAGGAAAGGCTATTGCTGACATTGAGCAAGATAGAGAGCCTTCTGTACATTCTGATGATGATGATTCCAACAGTGATGGTGATGATGATCCTTATAGATCACATGCATTCGTCAGAGTTGGTTCCAGAATGGTACCTATCTCTGATACTGCCACTCAAGGAAGAAGAAGAGAGAGAGAGACTGATGCTGATTGGGTGCCATAGCAGCATGTACCTAAAATAACAAGACTTTTCAGGGCACAAGAGACTTCTGTTGCTGTTGCTGGTGATTCATCAAGTGTGCCAGATGCTAATGTTCCTGAGACTACACATCCAAGGCCACAGACAAGTGAAAAGGCTAATCAAAGCCTTGCTGACCTGCAGAGACAGATGTCTGAGCAGAGAGAACAGCATGAGATGGCTATGAATGAGATGAGAAGCCTAGTCACTCGTTTGGCTGAAGATTTTAAGGTTGTGAGTGACAAGAACAAGGTTCTTGAAGACAAGTTGGGCAAGGATGATGTAGTAGTGTCCAAGATGTATAACAAATATGTGGCACTTGATGAAAAAGTTGTCAAGATGGCAGATGCAATGAAGAAGGGAATCAAGATCCCTGATGAGAAGATGCATGAGCTGATTGACAACTACATGAAGATGAGAGTCGAGAGAGATAGCTCAGGCTGCAAGGGTGATGAGTTATCTAAGGCAAGGCATATCGATGATCATAATGAAGATCCAGATGCTGCCAGAGCTACACAGGAGCTAGGAGGAAGTTCTGTTTTGAGAACAGAGACTCAAGGGGAGTCTAGCCAGGCTGGTGTTGCTGGCAAGGCAACCTCAGAAGCTCCACAGACTTAAGAACTGACCATCACAGAGATGAATGTGGTAGTTGAATCTGTTACACCACAAACCAAACCCCTTACAGAAGATGTTAACGTTGATCGATTAGAAAAGGGTAAGCGTTTGGTAGAGCAGTCTGTTGCTGATACTCTTGATGCTGAGAATGCTAGTCCTCAAGATAGTGAGTCTACCGAGACTGACTCCACCACAGACACTTCTATAGAGTCACAATTGCATTCTACAATTGTTAGAAGCCTGGAGAAGAGACTTGGTTGTGAATCCAGAACCAACATTAACTCAGTTAATGTTCCTACTGTTGTAAACGCAGAACCAACATTAACTCAGCCAATGTTCCTACTGTTGTAAACGCAGAACCAACATTGACTCAGTCAATGTTCCTACTGCTGTAAACGCAGAACCAACATTAACTCAGCCAATGTTCCTACTGTTGTAAACGCAGAACCAACATTAACTCAGCCAATGTTCCTACTGTTGTAAACGCAGAACCAACATTAACTCAGCCAATGTTCCTACTGTTGTAAACGCAGAACCAACATTAACTCAGCCAATGTTCCTACTGTTGTAAACGCAGAACCAACATTGACTCAGTCAATGTTCCTACTGCTGTAAACGCAGAACCAACATTAACTCAGCCAATGTTCCTACTGTTGTAAACGCAGAACCAACATTAACTCAGCCAATGTTCCTACTGTTGTAAACGCAGAACCAACATTAACTCAGCCAATGTTCCTACTGTTGTAAACGCAGAACCAACATTAACTCAGCCAATGTTCCTACTGTTGTAAACGCAGAACCAACATTGACTCAGTCAATGTTCCTACTGCTGTAAACGCAGAACCAACATTAACTCAGCCAATGTTCCTACTGTTGTAAACGCAGAACCAACATTAACTCAGCCAATGTTCCTACTGTTGTAAACGCAGAACCAACATTAACTCAGCCAATGTTCCTACTGTTGTAAACGCAGAACCAACATTAACTCAGCCAATGTTCCTACTGTTGTAAACGCAGAACCAACATTGACTCAGTCAATGTTCCTACTGCTGTAAACGCAGAACCAACATTAACTCAGCCAATGTTCCTACTGTTGTAAACGCAGAACCAACATTAACTCAGCCAATGTTCCTACTGTTGTAAACGCAGAACCAACATTAACTCAGCCAATGTTCCTACTGTTGTAAACGCAGAACCAACATTAACTCAGCCAATGTTCCTACTGTTGTAAACGCAGAACCAACATTGACTCAGTCAATGTTCCTACTGCTGTAAACGCAGAACCAACATTAACTCAGCCAATGTTCCTACTGTTGTAAACGCAGAACCAACATTAACTCAGCCAATGTTCCTACTGTTGTAAACGCAGAACCAACATTAACTCAGCCAATGTTCCTACTGTTGTAAACGCAGAACCAACATTAACTCAGCCAATGTTCCTACTGTTGTAAACGCAGAACCAACATTGACTCAGTCAATGTTCCTACTGCTGTAAACGCAGAACCAACATTAACTCAGCCAATGTTCCTACTGTTGTAAACGCAGAACCAACATTAACTCAGCCAATGTTCCTACTGTTGTAAACGCAGAACCAACATTAACTCAGCCAATGTTCCTACTGTTGTAAACGCAGAACCAACATTAACTCAGCCAATGTTCCTACTGTTGTAAACGCAGAACCAACATTGACTCAGTCAATGTTCCTACTGCTGTAAACGCAGAACCAACATTAACTCAGCCAATGTTCCTACTGTTGTAAACGCAGAACCAACATTAACTCAGCCAATGTTCCTACTGTTGTAAACGCAGAACCAACATTAACTCAGCCAATGTTCCTACTGTTGTAAACGCAGAACCAACATTAACTCAGCCAATGTTCCTACTGTTGTAAACGCAGAACCAACATTGACTCAGTCAATGTTCCTACTGCTGTAAACGCAGAACCAACATTAACTCAGCCAATGTTCCTACTGTTGTAAACGCAGAACCAACATTAACTCAGCCAATGTTCCTACTGTTGTAAACGCAGAACCAACATTAACTCAGCCAATGTTCCTACTGTTGTAAACGCAGAACCAACATTAACTCAGCCAATGTTCCTACTGTTGTAAACGCAGAACCAACATTGACTCAGTCAATGTTCCTACTGCTGTAAACGCAGAACCAACATTAACTCAGCCAATGTTCCTACTGTTGTAAACGCAGAACCAACATTAACTCAGCCAATGTTCCTACTGTTGTAAACGCAGAACCAACATTAACTCAGCCAATGTTCCTACTGTTGTAAACGCAGAACCAACATTAACTCAGCCAATGTTCCTACTGTTGTAAACGCAGAACCAACATTGACTCAGTCAATGTTCCTACTGCTGTAAACGCAGAACCAACATTAACTCAGCCAATGTTCCTACTGTTGTAAACGCAGAACCAACATTAACTCAGCCAATGTTCCTACTGTTGTAAACGCAGAACCAACATTAACTCAGCCAATGTTCCTACTGTTGTAAACGCAGAACCAACATTAACTCAGCCAATGTTCCTACTGTTGTAAACGCAGAACCAACATTGACTCAGTCAATGTTCCTACTGCTGTAAACGCAGAACCAACATTAACTCAGCCAATGTTCCTACTGTTGTAAACGCAGAACCAACATTAACTCAGCCAATGTTCCTACTGTTGTAAACGCAGAACCAACATTAACTCAGCCAATGTTCCTACTGTTGTAAATGCAGAACCAACATTAACTCAGCCAATGTTCCTACTGCTGTAAACGCAGAACCAACATTAACTTAATTACCCTTTACATGTATTGTTTACATTCATGTCAAGTACCTGCAAAACACAAATAATAAACAACATATAAACATATATATAAAGACCCCAATATGATCACAATATATGCCAAGGTAATTTCATTGACAAACGGTAATTTACAAGATAAATTACAAGACTTGAATATGAAAATACATAACACATCTAGAATGCTTTTGTCACCGAGAAACATGCACCAACAGTCTCCCCCTTGACACCAGCATCTAGATGTGGCCTTCAAGTCTTCGTTTGTCTTCCTAAGTGTTGGCCAAAAACCTTCTTCAGGAGTTGTCTACTTTCTCCTGCTCTTCTTCTTCCTTTTGACATAAATCTCCTTCTCAAAGTCTGAATCAGATTTGGTTGTTGATTCTTTGAGCTCCTTGCCTCTGCCTGCAGCAAGTCTACGAGCTCTCTCTTGATCAGCACGAGATCCTGGATCCTTAGGTTTGATCATGTCGGCCATTGCATTCTGATATGCCACATCATCGTGTCCGAACTTTGCAAAGATCTCGTCCTTCAGAATCAAAGTGTCAGAAGAGTCAGATGATAGAATGGAATCACCTCCAGAGTGTAGACTATCAGTATCTTCACCAGATTTTGATTCCTTCTGATGACCAACCCATTCTCCTACAGTTGGTCGTTCCTGGACACCAACACCTACATCTCCAGTTGGTGAGGGACAAGCATCGGCAGGAGCTTTCTCTTTTCCTTTATCTTCAGCTGTGGGGGCTCGAGAGGTACTAGCAGCACCAGGTTGGCTTTGCTTCCCCTGAGATGTGGCAATCCTTATGCCAGTTGAAAATCTTGGAATCTCCTCTCTTTGTCTGCTTGGATCATCTCCCTCGTCCTCTCTTCTTTCCTTCGTAAGGGCATCATCCTTGCAGGTTGGCTGTATCTTCCCCTGAGATTTAAGATTTTCAATAATCTCATTCAGCTGGTCATAGTCGTCATCGAAGCTTTTCAGACCCGCAGTCTGGCTCTTTATCACATCATTGTGATTTTCCAATCTTTTGGCAATCTGCTTTAGGTGCTCAGATGTCTCAGATTGGATCTTTTGTAGATCTTCCTGCCTTGTTCGAAGCTGAGCATTCTTAGCCTTCAGCTCTTCAAGCTCCTGACGATGTGATTCTTCCTGCTTAGACAGATTCTCTGTTAAGCCAGCAACCAAAGCTCTCATATCTGCAATCTGTTTTTCCAACCCTGATATTGTATCATCGCTGGATCTTGAGCTGCTAGGTTGGGAAGAAATCACTGATGGTTGAGGAGGGACAGTCTGTGAAACAGTCGGTCTTGACTCTGACGGTCTGATTGTGGATGCATGTGGTTGTTGGGTTGCAGAAGTTCCAACGTGTAGTTGTACTTTGAGGACTTGATGTCGAAGCTGCACTGGTAAACGATGTGGATGCAGACCCTATTGCCGATAATCTGATCCTTAGTCTTGATGGCTCAACCGGTGCTCTCATCAATCCTTTACCTGCTCCCCTAGGTCTAACAGTTACATCCTCAGCTTCTCTCTGCACATGCTCAGACTCACGCCCCAGTCCCTCTTCAACTGCCACATTCATCATTGCACCAAGTTCTATTGACTCATGGGTGCCAGATGTACCTTCGCCAGCTCTTCTCCTCCTTTTGAGATGTCGAGGCAAACTATCTTCTTCATCCTCCTCTTCAGACTGGAAGTCTGCATCAGCCTTAAGTTCCCTTTCAGAACGAGCAGCACGCTTTGCTTGAAGATTCTGACGTGCTCTCTCCTGAGGGTCCTCACGACCATCATCATCATCACTGGAGCTCTCCTCTTGATCGCTCTCAGTGGCATGAGGATCACTACTTACCTCATCATCGGCCTCATGATCCTCGAATAACTCGTCGATCTCTACCTCTAGATCAACCAGAGCGTCATACTGTTGAACTTGGTTGATGACATCGTTAGGTTCCAATAGTTGGTGCGCAACCTCGGCAGCTTCATCAGCATTGCCTACACCCTGATCTATTTGTAAGAACAAATCTTGAACGGCTTCAACGTTAAGTAGGGGTTGTTGCACTGGTGGTTGTTGTTGCTGTTGTTGTTGAACTTGGTGTGCTACAGGTGGTGGTTGAGGAACTTGCTGTGGAGCTGCAGCAACATTTCCTTCAACATCAGACCCATCGTGTGCAAATCCGTCATTGTCTGGTGCTACATATGCCGGAGTTATAACTGCACCGAATAGTTGTCTGTCTGTCGATCGAACTGGAGGTGGGAGTGAACCTCTATAATAGTAACTATCGCTAAATAAGCGATTCGGCATGGTAGTTACTCGCTCGACAGGACCCACCTGTGGTAGATTGGGCAGGCGAGCGTTGATGATCATCATGATGAATCGAGGATACATCAAGAAACGCTCGTCGACAGCTGCACCAATTTGCCTTCTAATCTCGTTGAAGAAGAAACGAGAAAAGCTGTACGACTTGTTCAGCACAAGGGAGACAACTTGAGATTGGGTCTCGACATTCAGCTTGTCGTACCCCGACTTCCTGTTGCTAAGAGCAACCAAAATCACGTGGCTGAAGAACTTCCACTTCCCATGAAGACAGTTCTTCGTAAAGGTATTTCGGTTAGGCTCACCTACATAACCCATCCGTCTGTATACTCCATATCTAAGTGCAAGTGGGTATGAGGTGGGACTGTTTGCTCCTCCCTCTTGGGCTTCAGTACCCAATCCAAGTATCTGGACCAAATCCGCAGGAGTGAACTGGATGACCTGATTATTCACCCGAGCTTCAATCCTCTGATTATTTCCAGCAATGTATCTAACAGAGGCCCAGAATTGACAAAGATACGTCAAATATATCACCGGGTTGCCAGTGTGAACCCTTCGAACTCTAGAGCGTTGAAAGAACTCTAGAATCTGAACAAACTCTTCTGCATTCTCCTGGTGGACATCCAAATTAATCAAATAGTTATGATTTCTTTTGAACTGTCTCTCGGCCATCTGCAAAAAGATACAAACAACAACAAAAGATTAGCAACAACAAATGAAGTCGAACTTTAAAGCTCCTAACATTTTCTCAGCTCCTGAAACCCTTTGTTTCACAAACTATGAAAATGTTATCAACTTTAACCATCGACAAATAAGGTTGAACAATAAAATTCATAACGTTTTCCAAGATAGTGAAACCTATTGTTTCATACTCCTCCAAAACATTACCAATTTTATCTAACAACAAGTCGAAATTAAAACTCTTAACGTTTTCCAAGGTCGCGAAATCTTTTCTTTCACAACCTTCCAAAACATTTAGTTTTAATAATCGACAAATTGAACATTACCATATTTAACCAAAAACACTTGTTTTTCTTAAATTTCATAAAGTCCAATTTTATAAGGTAAATGCACTTTCTAATTTGACTCATTTAAAAATTTTTCCGTTTTGAAAATTTACTGAAGTCCTAGAACAAGCAAATTCTCTATACACACGCATATGGTGACAATACACACATATGGTGTTGAGTTTGACTGGTCAATGCGTGTTATGTTTCATATTTTACTTGTTAAAAATTTTTCCAATTAAAAAATTTTATAAGTCATGAAACACACAAAGGATGTAACAACACGTAAATGGTGTATGTAAAGAGTAGAATTTGAGCTTTAGTGTATGTTTAGTGTGTGTTAATGGCGGTTGGTAGTGAGAGAGAGTAGAGAGAGAAAGTAGGTGTTGCAGGGAAAGATTAGATTGCATTAAGGGTTCAAAGGTTACAAAATGCATTATGGAGGGGGTTTATATACCTATACATATTTTACACTATGCCCCCTTCCATACTTAGACATTTACAATATAAGTACAAAAGATACAAATCAACTACTACTAAATATATTTCTAACAATCTCCCCCTTAGTAGTGATTTGTGAAAAATATCCAGTCTTTGTCAATCTTCAAGCTCTTGTATTAGGTCTGTCTTTGTTTGGATGCCAGAACCAGTTGTCTCCTTCAGGTCTATCATCTGGAACAATCATGTTTGCTTCAAAGTTTCTTGGTGGAATATTTTGTGGTCCTGGAAGATGACTAGGCTCGTACTTGATCCAGCAACCTCCTCTTCGACGTACAACGTACTTTGACTTTTTAACATTCTTTGCCTCTCTCATCATTCTAATGCTGTCTCTGTACTCAAGTCTTTGATTAATCTTGGAGATTGCTTTATCAAATACTTCCTTTTTCTTTGCATCTTGATCATCTTCTTTCAAGCATATCAAAACATTCTTACAAAACTCTAACATTCCATCAGAATAAGAAGCAAGTTCATCCATGCGAATGAAAATCTTCTTCTTTCGACTATTCTGAAAGACAACTCCAAAGGATAGTTCTTCAATGACATGACCAATACTTAGCTTTTCAATGTCTTCAGTGTAAAGACTTTGATCTGGATAAGGGACATTAATTTTTCTTTTTACCACTTTAAAACCAATCTGAAAATCTTCCAATGAAGCATATTGTATGCAGCTTGACATGTATCTTTTCACAGCATCAAAAGCAACAACATCTTCACGGTATCTTTGCATAGCATTCAGAAAATAGTTGTAAAGAAAGATTATATCAGCAACAGGCAAAAGCTTGAACTGAGCTTCAGTGAATCTGTAAATCTTGTCATTATCTCTTTTCACATGAAAACATGGAATAGAGATAGAAACTCTTTTGATTAGAATCACTCTGACCAGCACCAGAATTTTGTGATTCCTTTGTTCTTGGAGTAATTTAGGATTGTACTTCTTTGTGAGTTTAAGAAGCTCTTTATATTCTTCAACTTGCCTTGCTTCCTTAAACTTGTACATAGAAGTAATCTCTGGTCTCTCAGTTTTGGCAATTTTGGTAGCTCCACAGAATATAGGATATGCTCTTTCCTCCAGATATCTTGACTTCTTGGCTGCTTCCTTTGGCTTAACACCGAGAGCAACCATTCTTTCTTTATCCCTCAAGAAGTATCCTCGATCAATAAACCTTCTTTGTTCTTCAGTCAATTCAGATGGAAAGTAATCAGGAAGGACTTCTTCAGATCTGATTGCCTCAGTTAACACTTGTTTATACGTTGACTTCTTAAAATTCTGAGCAGCAGCTTCAGGAGTCTTTCTTAAATCATCAAAACTATTAAAGTCATCAAAAGTGTAATGCTGTGGAGTTGTGCTAGCAGGAATAGATGATTCTCCAACTTCTTTTCTGCTTGAAGAACCTGTTTCAAAATAATCAAGATCTGGAAATTCTTCAAACATTGGTTCTTCAACAGCTTCTACGTTTACTGAAGTCTCAACTATCTCCGATTCATCCAAGATCACATTGTCTTATACAGCCTCAATATCTGCTTCGCCTTCAGCATATTCAACAAATTCATTTTCAATAACAAACTGTTCTTCTTCATTAACCACAATGTTCTCATTTTCTTCTTCTTCTTCTTCTTCTTCTTCTTCTTCTTCTTCTTCTTCTTCTTCTTCTTCTTCTTCTTCTTCTTCTTCTTCTTCTTCTTCTTCTTCTTCTCTTCTTCTTCTTCTTCTTTTCTTCTTCTTCTTCTTCTTCTTCTTCTTCTTCTTCATTCTTCTATCTTTTTCTTCTTCTTCTTCTTCTTCATCAGTATTAACTCCAAACACTTCATCAAATTTCCTTCTAATCTCTGCAATCCTCTCAATCTCTTCTGGACCTTCCACAATATCTTTTTCAGCAAGTTCTTTCCACATCCTATTAGATCTAGCTCTAATAGCAGCTAATCTATCAATCTCAGCTTGATCTTCTTCAATAACATCTTGATTTTCACCTTCAGATCTTTCTCTCATCACCGCATCCTCAACATTTACTTCAACTCTTTTCGATGTATTTGCAGTATTAGTTTGACCCTCTCCTTGGTTCTCCCCCTTGGGGTGATCATCGGAATCAAGATCATCCCGTCTAGAAGCAACCGAGGCCGGTCGGCAAGATTCTAACGCCAACAAACGTAATTCAAAAGCAGCAAGCTTAGCATCATACTCTGCTTTCTGTTTTTGAAATTGATCTTGAAGATTCTTGACTTGTTTTTCATGTGCAAGCTCCCTTTCTCTTACCTCCAAAGCATTCAACACCCCCCTTTCAGTCATAGACAACAAATCTCCCTCAGAACGTAGAATGCCAAGTAAAACTTAACATGCATGATCTTTGGTTTGTTGATTTGTTGTGGTTGATGGTATTTGATTTGGTGTTGGTGTTCGTTGTTTTTGTGTAGGAGATGGAGTAACCAACCCGGGGGTTGTTTTCACACTTGTGGTGTGACCTAAATTTAGCGAAGCTGATTCAGGATTTCCTGCAGCTTATCGGGTTAAACCCTCACCAGCAGTTTCAGATTCATTGGCTTTGCAACCAGAATCAGGTTGTGTCCTAGACTATGATAAATCACTGTCCGGCACTTGTTGTTGGGTAACACCACTAACAACACCGGGGTCACTGAGAAAGCCCGTTAATACAGTTTCAGGTTGATCTTGACGAACAGCAGTGTCACCTAAGCGTTTATACTGTCCCCCAGTCTCGGTTTGAGAACTGTTGCCTGCGGCTAAAGCTAGCATAATGTTAGCTAAGGCAGGATTTCCATGCTGTCCTTGAGGGTCACACAAAGTGGATCCCCTTCCGCTTGTTCCGGCATCAGTACTCAACTGAGCTTGTGAATCCGTGTACCTAGGAGATCTAGACTCTTCTGCACGAAATGAAGTCGAGAGGTGGAGCTGTTCCTCTCTTATTTCAACACTCTGATCCTACAAATGAGGAGAGTGTGGTGAAAATGGCCGATCCCCGTGCATTTCTGAGACTAACTCCTGTTGTGAGGAGTCAGAATGGTGAGGAGAGTTTGGTGCAAGCGAGAATGGGCAGTACCCGACTTCTATCCTAGGGTAAACAACCCGGCTAGACTCATTGGTTTGAACTATCGGAGGGCCATCGTTTTCTTTTTGCCCTTGTCCTAACCCGGACCTCTCATCCTCTCTTACATTTTCAACTCCTCCCTCATTCCCGCCTTGTTCCTCCTGCACAACATCATCTCCAGTGCTAACATTCTCAGTTTCCAACTCAGAAATTACATTATCAACAATTCGAGTTGCTTGTTCAACATCTAACTCTGCTGAGGCACCAATAGTTTCATCTAAATCTGCCGAACTTGATTCAACTCTGTGAGATGCAGATCTAGAAGACTTATGCTTTCTTTTGGACTTCTTCTTTGATGCCTTTGGTAGACCTGATGGTGGCCTTCGAGCAATCATTTTAATTCGTCTACCAGGTGGTGGACGTGGTTTATTCGGTAATGCTGAAGCAAGCGGTGTCGGATTAAGAACTGGTGTTAATAAGGTGGTGTAAGTGTCGGTGGATTGGGAGAAACAACGGATGGAATTGGTGTAGAAGGTGAAGATTGTGAAAATTGAACGGCAAGTGGAGATTGTGTTGATGGAATGGATGGTGTGGTTTGTGAAGAAATATTCGGTGTTGATTGAGAAGTAGGTGAAGTAGCAAATTCAGGAGTTACTGTCTCTTGTTCAAAAACAACTCTTTTTGATTTCCTTCTCCTCTGCTCAGAAGTCCCTTCATCACTAACCCCTCTTTTTCTTTTAGAGATCCTAGGACCCTCACTTGGTGACCTATGCACAGCTTGGGTAGGAATCTGTCGGCTTTCAGATCCCATCGCTGTGGCTAACCACTCTCTATAAGACCTAAGGTGGGGACTCTGAGAAGGAACCAGATTTAGTAGAAATGGTGGAATTGGAAAAGGTCTAGCAACTTCACTTCCTGTGCCTCTCACTCTCATATTTGATTTGTACATGGCAATTACACACTTGAAACTATCTTCCAACTTTGGAATCTCCTCAGTATTGTCAAGTACGTCTTCAATTATCAAAGTGAAGAATCGAATATAAGGAATGTACTTTCGTTCTTGAACATCTTTTCCTTTCACCACTTGTCTCATCTTATCCCACACAATCTTCGCAAAATCACATTTAACATTATGTGTGACAGCATAGTATATAGACAGTGAGTGCTTTGTCATTGTATCAATACCCTTCTGAGATGGCATCAGACAGGTGCATAGAAAATTGTACATTGTATGCCATAAAGTAGCCACATTCATTCTTTTAAAATCCCTCATGGATGTCAACTCTCCTTCATATCCCAATGCATGAATTGCAGATAACATTTCATCAACGGATGGCAATTCTTCATACTCTTCTTGTTCTGGAAAACCAATGATCGTTCTGAATTCATCTAGTGTGAATTGGCAGTTAAAAACATTATCATCTGATTGTAGAGAGTATCTAAAGCATTCTTCATGTTGATGTCTTTTATTGGCCTTCACAAACTCAATTGAATCCCATAAATCAAACATATACTTCTCGGGAACAATTGCACCACCAGTTAAAGCAATATTCAAAGGATGATGGCTCAGAATCTCCGTTATGATTGGGAATTTGGAGGTAAATGGAATATGAAGAGCTTGATTGGCTTGCATCTTCATAGTAGCACCTTCTTGGAACATCACCATCTTTGTATTTATTATTTTTCTGAAAATTAAACTGACCAAATTTTGACCAGAAAAGACATTTTAAACACAGAAAAATAAAAACACAACAACTTTTAATAAACACATTTATTACACAAAGACAATGTTTCTCACATATATTAAAAATGAGAAAACAAAGGTAGTACACAAAGGCGTTCGATACCTTGCTTCTCACCCTAATATATATAAGAAACATGATGACATATAGAATCACATAAGTATTAAAAGATAAGACAACAAAGGTAGTACACAAAGGCGTTCGATACCTTGCATCTCACCCTAATATATATAAGAAACATGATGACATATAGAATCACATAAGTATTAAAAGATAAGACAACAAAGGTAGTACACAAAGGCGTTCGATACCTTGCATCTTACCCTAACACTTATGAAAAACTATATAGACAAACACAATGACTACATACACACACAAAAAAAATTCACAAATAAAGAAGATAAAAAAAAACTTAGAATAAAAATGAAGAAAATGAAAACAGTTTTATGCATTTGCCGAGCAAAAACCTCGGCAAATGGCATATTTTACAAAAGTTTTGCCCTGAAAAAGATAAGGATCAAAATTTGATTTTGGCAAAGATTTTGAAAAATTAAATGGTTTGCCGAGCAAAAACCTCGGCAAATGCGAGAATAGAGCAGATCAGGGACCATTGATTCAAGTCATCGAGTATTGATGTGAAGTCTCGTAAACGCCGAGCAAAAACCTCGGAAAATGAGCATTTCAGACTGGACTTCATTGAATATATGAAAACTCCTTTGATTTGATCAACAAGAATGTTGATAAATGTTTAAAGGAATATTTCAATGACAATATGTGCATTTACCGAGATAAAATCTCTGCAAATGGCACATTAGATTTAAATCAAGAAAAATGATTAAGTCTTTTGAAAATGAATTTAAGCATTTGCCGAGCAATAACCTCGGCAAATGGCCTTTTTGATCTGAAATTTTGTTAAGTCAAAATATGAACATGTTTTTCCAGACTTATTAAGATTTGAAGATGATTATGAGCAACCATAGCATTTGCCGAGCAAAACCTCGGCAAATGGCCTTTTTGATCTGAAATTTTGTTAAGTCAAAATATGAACATGTTTTTCCAGACTTATTAAGATTTGAAGATGATTATGAGCAACCATAGCATTTGCCGAGCAAATACCTCTGCAAATGGCACATTAGATTTAAATCAAGAAAAATGATTAAGTCTTTTGAAAATGAATTTAAGCATTTGCCGAGCAATAAGCTCTGCAAATGATATATTGTAAAATTAAAGACTTGGAAAAATTTTCACACGAAAAGTTGATTTGCCGAGCAATAAGCTCTGCAAATGATATATTGTAAAATTAAAGACTTGGAAAAATTTTCACACGAAAAGTTGATTTGCCGAGCAAAAAGCTCTCGGCAAATGGCCTTTTTGATCTGAAATTTTGTTAAGTCAAAATATGAACATGTTTTTCCAGACTTATTAAGATTTGAAGATGATTATGAGCAACCATAGCATTTGCCGAGCAAATACCTCGGCAAATGGCACAAATCTTCAAAGATTACCCAGCCCTTCAAATCTTAAACCCAGAAAATTTCAAAACAAAGAGCAGATTAAGGTATTTAATTCAGATAAACAACAAGTAATAGCCCTAATCATGCAACTAAAACATCAAATATTCACATCCAATCATCACATAATGCATAACAATCATGGCAGTTCATTCAAGCATTTAATCAAACAGTTGGAATGCAATATGAAAACAAGAAATCTTACCTTTAAACTGATGATTGATCGAGGATAAGAGATAAAATACACCATAATTCTGATCACAAGTCTAAACCCACTTTGATTATTATGAAATAAAAATAAAAGTTTGATTGATTGAAGTGAATATGATCGGTTTTGAGAGAAAAACAAAGATATTTTTGATTTGAATTTGAAAATGAATCAATCAACCCGCCCATTTTCCTTTTAAATATCAAATTCGGGTCTCGGGTCTGGGTTTGACCCGCGTGACAACCCAGGTTCCAAACTTGTATTGGGCTTAAATCACATTTTGGGCTGATTTGATTTTGGGCTCATCCTTTTTGGGTTTTAACAAACTAAAACAAAATAAACAATAAAAAAAAGAATAAAAAAAAATCTTTTTATCATTTTTAAATTTTATAATTTTGTATTTGATTTTTCAGTTTTGAAACAAACACACATAAAATAAAAAAAAAATAAAAAATTAAAAAAAAAAAAAAAAAAAAAAAAAAACAAAAAGAAAAAAAAATACACAAACTAGATAAGCACACAACTATTCACATGCATTTGTACACTCCCCCTCAAATTAAGCATATATGAATACATTAAATTTACAAACTCCCCCTTAAAATCATGCATTCTACCCTTTTTCTCCCCCTCAAACATTGCATGTAATAACAAGTAAAACACATCAATGTTTGAAACAGAAAATGAACATAGAATACGGCGACTCGCAGTCAAATACATGAGTGAACCTATCATACTGCGATATTTCTTTTGATCAAAAGATTTTCCATTTAAATCAGCATTAATCTTTGTTCGAGCTTCCATGGGTGTACCAATTGGTTGACAATTCATCATTTCAAACTTTTTCAACATGTCAAGTATGTACTTAGTTTGACAAATAAAAGTACCATTTGACAACTGTTTGACTTGAAGACCAAGGAAAAAGTTTAATTCACCCATCATGCTCATTTCAAATTTACTGATCATTAAAGCAGAAAACTTCTTGCAGTATTTAGGATTAGTTGACCCGAAAATTATGTCGTCAACATAAATCTGGATTAGAATGATGTCACTCCCTTGTCTTTTGATAAACAAGGTAGTGTCAATCGAACGTTTGCTAAAACCAGATTTCACAAGATAAGAAGATAGAGCATCATACCATGTACGAGGGGCTTGTTTCAGACCATACAAACCTGTAAACGTAGTTTGGATGTTTTGAATTCACAAATCCCTCAGGTTGTTCAACATACACTTCTTCTTTGAGAATTCCATTCAAGAAGGCAGTTTTGACATCCATCTGGTATACTGTGAAATTCTTGTAGGCAGCATAGGCAAGAAAAATCTGAATGGCCTCAATTCGTGCAACTGGTGCGAATGTCTCATCATAATCAATTCCATCTTGTTGACAATACCCCTTTGCAACCAATCGTGCTTTGTTTCGTACAACAACTCCAGTTTCATCCTTTTTGTTTTTGAAGATCCATTTGGTCTTAATTGGCTCCTTATTCTTGTAAGGATTGGGAACCAATTTCCACACCTCAAGACGTTCGAACTGATTAAGTTCTTCCTGCATTGCTTTTACCCAATCTGGACAACTTAGGGCTTCATTCACTGTCTTTGGTTCAACCATACTCAGAAAATTCACAAACAGACATTCATTCGCGGATGCGGATCTTGTCTGAACTCCAGATGTTGGGTTACCAATAACTTGAGAAATTGGATGAGCTCTAGTCCATTTGGTTGTATGAGGAATTAGATCTAGTGGATCACCAGATTCTTCAGAATCAATAAAATCAGGAGTATGTTGTTCTGTCAATTGTTCAAATGAAGTAGCAATTGGCTCAACAAAGTCGTCGGGATCATAATCTTCAGGATTGGTTGACGGATTTGTCACTTGAGAAATATGTTGAGGTCGAGTATGCAACTCAGAATTATCATTAGGTGGAAGAGAATCAGATAAAGAATTAACATCTGGTGATTGTGATGGTGAAGACTCATTGGGATCCATCTCATTAGAATTGGAACTGGATGGTTCATTTGTATTTACTTCAGATTCAGGAACTTTCGTGGGGACATAGAAAAATTCTTCAAACAAGATATCGAAATCTTGTGTAGTCGGAGTAGAGAATGATGATTTGACAGTGGAATCAGTTTTTGTTGCGGAAGCTTGTGGACTTTGAAGTTCGGGTCTTGAACTGTGTTGTTCAAGAACCATCCCTGAGAGTTCATCAAATCTGACATTCATACTCTCTTCGATCCTCTTGGTTCTTCAGTTATACACACGATAAGCTATTGATTCTCTTGAATAACCGATGAAATATGTCTCATCGCCTTTTGGTTCAAATTTGCCCAAATTATCTCGATCATTGAGAACATAACAAACACATCCGAATATGTGTAAGAAGTTCACATTGGGCTTTCTTTTGTTAATCACCTCATATGGAGTTTTATCAAACCTCTTGTTTATGATAGATCTATTTTGAGTGAAAGAAGACAAATCTCTGAAGAATGAGTTGGAATATTGTTGAGATCAATTGTGAAAAAATTATTGTCTCTTGTTCCAGTAAGAATATCCACACCCTCTTCAGTCTGCACTTTGCATTCATATCTCCTGAATAGTACTTGAAGATCATTGTCACAAAATTGTCCAACACTAAAAAGATTGTGTCCTAATCCTTCAACATAGGAAACTCTCTTTATAATGACTCCATTTTTAACAATGTCTCCATAACCAAGAATTTTGTGCAGATGCTTTTGAAAGAAGACAAATCTCTGAAGAATGAGTTGGAATATTGTTGAGATCAATTGTGAAAAAATTATTGTCTCTTGTTCCAGTAAGAATATCCACACCCTCTTCAGTCTGCACTTTGCATTCATATCTCCTGAATAGTACTTGAAGATCATTGTCACAAAATTGTCCAACACTAAAAAGATTGTGTCCTAATCCTTCAACATAGGAAACTCTCTTTATAATGACTCCATTTTTAACAATGTCTCCATAACCAAGAATTTTGTGCAGATGCTTTTGAAAGAAGACAAATCTCTGAAGAATGAGTTGGAATATTGTTGAGATCAATTGTGAAAAAATTATTGTCTCTTGTTCCAGTAAGAAAATCCACACCCTCTTCAGTCTGCACTTTGCATTCATATCTCCTGAATAGTACTTGAAGATCATTGTCACAAAATTGTCCAACACTAAAAAGATTGTGTCCTAATCCTTCAACATAGGAAACTCTCTTTATAATGACTCCATTTTTAACAATGTCTCCATAACCAAGAATTTTGTGCAGTTGCTTTTGAAAGAAGACAAATCTCTGAAGAATGAGTTGGAATATTGTTGAGATCAATTGTGAAAAAATTATTGTCTCTTGTTCCAGTAAGAAAATCCACACCCTCTTCAGTCTGCACTTTGCATTCATATCTCCTGAATAGTACTTGAAGATCATTGTCACAAAATTGTCCAACACTAAAAAGATTGTGTCCTAATCCTTCAACATAGGAAACTCTCTTTATAATGACTCCATTTTTAACAATGTCTCCATAACCAAGAATTTTGTGCAGATGCTTTTGAAAGAAGACAAATCTCTGAAGAATGAGTTGGAATATTGTTGAGATCAATTGTGAAAAAATTATTGTCTCTTGTTCCAGTAAGAAAATCCACACCCTCTTCAGTCTGCACTTTGCATTCATATCTCCTGAATAGTACTTGAAGATCATTGTCACAAAATTGTCCAACACTAAAAAGATTGTGTCCTAATCCTTCAACATAGGAAACTCTCTTTATAATGACTCCATTTTTAACAATGTCTCCATAACCAAGAATTTTGTGCAGATGCTTTTGAAAGAAGACAAATCTCTGAAGAATGAGTTGGAATATTGTTGAGATCAATTGTGAAAAAATTATTGTCTCTTGTTCCAGTAAGAATATCCACACCCTCTTCAGTCTGCACTTTGCATTCATATCTCCTGAATAGTACTTGAAGATCATTGTCACAAAATTGTCCAACACTAAAAAGATTGTGTCCTAATCCTTCAACATAGGAAACTCTCTTTATAATGACTCCATTTTTAACAATGTCTCCATAACCAAGAATTTTGTGCAGTTGCTTTTGAAAGAAGACAAATCTCTGAAGAATGAGTTGGAATATTGTTGAGATCAATTGTGAACAAATTATTGTCTCTTGTTCCAGTAAGAAAATCCACACCCTCTTCAGTCTGCACTTTGCATTCATATCTCCTGAATAGTACTTGAAGATCATTGTCACAAAATTGTCCAACACTAAAAAGATTGTGTCCTAATCCTTCAACATAGGAAACTCTCTTTATAATGACTCCATTTTTAACAATGTCTCCATAACCAAGAATTTTGTGCAGATGCTTTTGAAAGAAGACAAATCTCTGAAGAATGAGTTGGAATATTGTTGAGATCAATTGTGAAAAAATTATTGTCTCTTGTTCCAGTAAGAATATCCACACCCTCTTCAGTCTGCACTTTGCATTCATATCTCCTGAATAGTACTTGAAGATCATTGTCACAAAATTGTCCAACACTAAAAAGATTGTGTCCTAATCCTTCAACATAGGAAACTCTCTTTATAATGACTCCATTTTTAACAATGTCTCCATAACCAAGAATTTTGTGCAGTTGCTTTTGAAAGAAGACAAATCTCTGAAGAATGAGTTGGAATATTGTTGAGATCAATTGTGAAAAAATTATTGTCTCTTGTTCCAGTAAGAATATCCACACCCTCTTCAGTCTGCACTTTGCATTCATATCTCCTGAATAGTACTTGAAGATCATTGTCACAAAATTGTCCAACACTAAAAAGATTGTGTCCTAATCCTTCAACATAGGAAACTCTCTTTATAATGACTCCATTTTTAACAATGTCTCCATAACCAAGAATTTTGTGCAGATGCTTTTGAAAGAAGACAAATCTCTGAAGAATGAGTTGGAATATTGTTGAGATCAATTGTGAAAAAATTATTGTCTCTTGTTCCAGTAAGAATATCCACACCCTCTTCAGTCTGCACTTTGCATTCATATCTCCTGAATAGTACTTGAAGATCATTGTCACAAAATTGTCCAACACTAAAAAGATTGTGTCCTAATCCTTCAACATAGGAAACTCTCTTTATAATGACTCCATTTTTAACAATGTCTCCATAACCAAGAATTTTGTGCAGATGCTTTTGAAAGAAGACAAATCTCTGAAGAATGAGTTGGAATATTGTTGAGATCAATTGTGAAAAAATTATTGTCTCTTGTTCCAGTAAGAAAATCCACACCCTCTTCAGTCTGCACTTTGCATTCATATCTCCTGAATAGTACTTGAAGATCATTGTCACAAAATTGTCCAACACTAAAAAGATTGTGTCCTAATCCTTCAACATAGGAAACTCTCTTTATAATGACTCCATTTTTAACAATGTCTCCATAACCAAGAATTTTGTGCAGATGCTTTTGAAAGAAGACAAATCTCTGAAGAATGAGTTGGAATATTGTTGAGATCAATTGTGAAAAAATTATTGTCTCTTGTTCCAGTAAGAATATCCACACCCTCTTCAGTCTGCACTTTGCATTCATATCTCCTGAATAGTACTTGAAGATCATTGTCACAAAATTGTCCAACACTAAAAAGATTGTGTCCTAATCCTTCAACATAGGAAACTCTCTTTATAATGACTCCATTTTTAACAATGTCTCCATAACCAAGAATTTTGTGCAGATGCTTTTGAAAGAAGACAAATCTCTGAAGAATGAGTTGGAATATTGTTGAGATCAATTGTGAAAAAATTATTGTCTCTTGTTCCAGTAAGAAAATCCACACCCTCTTCAGTCTGCACTTTGCATTCATATCTCCTGAATAGTACTTGAAGATCATTGTCACAAAATTGTCCAACACTAAAAAGATTGTGTCCTAATCCTTCAACATAGGAAACTCTCTTTATAATGACTCCATTTTTAACAATGTCTCCATAACCAAGAATTTTGTGCAGATGCTTTTGAAAGAAGACAAATCTCTGAAGAATGAGTTGGAATATTGTTGAGATCAATTGTGAAAAAATTATTGTCTCTTGTTCCAGTAAGAATATCCACACCCTCTTCAGTCTGCACTTTGCATTCATATCTCCTGAATAGTACTTGAAGATCATTGTCACAAAATTGTCCAACACTAAAAAGATTGTGTCCTAATCCTTCAACATAGGAAACTCTCTTTATAATGACTCCATTTTTAACAATGTCTCCATAACCAAGAATAGGAGCGATATGATCATTTTTGAATCTGACAGTTCCCATAAACTTCTCAACAAAGTTTGTTAGAATGGACTTGTTTCCAGTCATATGACGAGAACATCCCGAGTCAACATACCAAACACAAATGAGATATTCCTGCAAGGACAATGAATATGATTTAGGTACCCACTTAGACTGGGTCCTTGCAGGTTAGAGGGTTAACATGCAAGTACACATATACTATTAAGTACTATATAAGAAACAATCTAAAAAAAAAACACACAAACAAACAGTTTATTGAAAGTAACAAACAATCACACATACTAGTTCAAACAACAAATACGAATTACAAACAATGAAAAGTAAAGGATTATACACAAGTTTTGAGACAAGCGGGACTAGTCCTAGATGTATTAGCACTATCTAAAGAATTTGATCTCCGGACAATCCACACTTGTTTGACATTTGTTGTATTTCCATCAAGCTTGACTTTTCTAGAAGCATGCAAAAATCTATCTTTAGGAATCCATTTACTGCTACTAGTTAAGCACAAGTCACCTGAAACACGAACATTCTTTGAGTTAGCAAACAATTTGTTATTGCTATTCTTTACAGGTTTCTTTTTGATGTTTTCTGTGGTCTTGTTTACTTTCTTGATGTTATTGGGTGACAACCAACCATACTGATCTTTGTATTTAGTTATTCCTGAAATTGTATCTCTAACTACCTGTAAAGTGCACTTAGAAGTCTTCTGAGAATACCTAGGAAAACTAGAATACCTAACATGCTGAGGTTGTTTGTTACCTAATGAGAAAGATTCATTTTTGTCAGTCTTTGGACCACTATTTGTTTTGACTTCTTTTTGGGACTTAGGTTCAGTTTTAACCTTAGTCATCTGTGGTTGTCTTGAAGTCTTTGATTTCTGAGGGTTTGTGGAACCTTTGTTTGAGTTTGGTCTTGAATCCGTCTTGGGTGATTGATTGGTCTTTGGTAGTTTGGTGGTCTTTGGTCTTTTGAACTTATCAGATGGGGAAGATTGTGAAGAGTGTGACTTTGGAATCTTCTTTAGATAAAATTCATGTTTATCCTCCTTTTGAGCAAAATGTTTTTCAAATTCAGGTTTAAAATCATAATTTCCTTCCAAAAATGTTGACATATCATCAGTTTTCAACTTCACACTTGCTTCACTTATCTTAAAAGGACAAGTACTTCCCTTGAGTGAATTTGATGCTTTGTCTTTTTCTGTTAAAGATTGAAGTGCAAGTTTCTGAAATTCGAATTCCATTTTAAGTTTATTAAGTTCCTTTAGCACATTCAACTTTTGTTCTTTTTCTTTTTCAAACTTTTATTTGAAAGCATCAATTTCATTCAAGTAAGTTTGTGTTCCCTCAGAAAACTTGGTAAAGGACTCAGTTTCAAAGACAGTTGGAAAGAAATAATCATCAACATCATTGACATCAAAGACATCATCTAGTTCACTATCAGTTTGAACAGAAACATGCACAGCTTGACTCTCAGTTTGCACAGATGCATTCACCATTTTACAAATAGAACAACCAGTCTGAGTTGATGTCTTTACATAGGAACACTCAAAGCAGCCAAATGCGTGTTCTTTGTGATAACATCATCACAAAACTCAAAAACTGGAAGACTAATCGTTTAGTTATCTGGGTTCATAAGAACACGCAAAGTGCTTATGAACACGCAAAACCAGAAACTTCACCCTTAAATCTTAACCAGTTGATTTTGAACCCAAAAACTCCTAAATCTGGTACGAATAGGTCCATATTAGTCCGATTCATCAGTTTTTAGGTTCCATTTCTACATCCATAACATGTTTATAGTCCCATTTAGTGATTTTATAACCGAAATAAAAACCCTAAATATTTGGCCATTAAACACGAAATCTGGATTAGAAATCTTGTTAATCAGTTACCTTTGTTCTATAAGTGTTATGGAAGTGTTTCTTGTGTACTTAAACACGTATAAGATCAAGTCTTAGTGAATCGAAATCTGGGTATACAAACACGCAAAAGAGACGCGCAAATGTGGAGGGTTTTCTGAAGGAACACGCAAATGATTTAAATTTATCATTAAATGCGCATATGTCTGCCTATTTATACCCAAACACAACACACAAAACCCTAAAGCCCAATTGTATAACACGCAAAACAGGCCCAGTAAGTGAAACGTGCAAATGTAAGCCCACTTGGCAGAAACATGCAAATCAAGCCCAATTGGCACAACTCGCATATTTAGCCCACTTGGATAAAACACGCAAATTTCACTTAGCCTATTTTTCGATTCAAGTGAACCTTGACTTTCCAAAAAGTCAACCTTCATGAACTTGATTAACACTTTGAAAATTCACCAAGAATTTTCTAGAACCTGGTATGATTAACGAAAAAGAATTCTTTAGAGAACACGATAAGACAGATACGGAAACATATTCTGTATGACTATTATGAGTATTTTTCTCGATAAAGAAATTCTCGATAGTTGTCACAACTTGAACAAACTTACGATGTACGATCATTAAATCAAGACCCGATATGTCACTATTTAATGAATTACAAAGTACCATTGTTAAGTATTTGACAATAACAGACATTGCACACAACAATGCTGTTTAATCTTGTAAATTTGCTCCAACCCTACACAAAACACTTAAAGCATAGAATATTGAACAAAAATACATAAAAATTCAAATATAACAAAAATAAAGAAATAAGGTTGAATAACAAGATAAACAAACTCTTAATCTTCATTTTCATCTCCGTTTGAATTTTGGTGAGTTGTCGGTGTGTAAGTGTACTCTGCTCGACCTACAAACTTGAGCTTTCTCCATTCCGGACTGGATAGATTCAATTTTCATACACTTAACAGATCCTTTATCTTCCTGGTTGACACACATCATGTTAAGATAAATAATCTGCACACTCAAAACACTTAAAGCATAGAATATTGAACAAAAATACATAAAAATTCAAATATAACAAAAATAAAGAAATAAGGTTGAATAACAAGATAAACAAACTCTTAATCTTCATTTTCATCTCCGTTTGAATTTTGGTGAGTTGTCGGTGTGTAAGTGTACTCTGCTCGACCTACAAACTTGAGCTTTCTCCATTCCGGACTGGATAGATTCAATTTTCATACACTTAACAGATCCTTTATCTTCCTGGTTGACACACATCATGTTAAGATAAATAATCTGCACACTCAAACAAACTCGTGAGATCCACACAACACATGTATTAATCTCAAGGATAAATAATTGAACTCGAAAACACTTAAAGCATAGAATATTGAACAAAAATACATAAAAATTCAAATATAACAAAAATAAAGAAATAAGGTTGAATAACAAGATAAACAAACTCTTAATCTTCATTTTCATCTCCGTTTGAATTTTGGTGAGTTGTCGGTGTGTAAGTGTACTCTGCTCGACCTACAAACTTGAGCTTTCTCCATTCCGGACTGGATAGATTCAATTTTCATACACTTAACAGATCCTTTATCTTCCTGGTTGACACACATCATGTTAAGATAAATAATCTGCACACTCAAACAAACTCGTGAGATCCACACAACACATGTATTAATCTCAAGGATAAATAATTGAACTCGAAAACACTTAAACATGTATATAAAATAAATCACATTAA
>CM067172.1:106910701-107066689 GCA_034093135.1 Erigeron breviscapus
TTTCCGCCAACGGTGGGGTGTTACAGAATGGTATCAGAGCCGTGGTTGTAGAGAATTAGGTGGAAAGCCTAGACTATAACCTAAGAACCCCATATAACATTTAGGATAGGAATCATAGATGCATTCTAGACGTGCTAATGTCATTTATATTTTGAGTTCATGTTCTTTCAAGACTTATTATCCCTGTGCTTATTTTGACTGTGGCTGTCATTTGGTGACTGTGTACTTTTGGTGACTGTGTGCCTTTGGTGCTGTTGTGATTATTTATGTGTATTAGAGCAAGATGAAGTGATGGCACCAACTAGTATTGCAGGACGATAGCAAGGAAATGCCTGATCAACGTTTTGCGATTATCTTCCTGTTTTGCGACAGTTTCTGACCTCATGGATTGCACTTGTAGTTAAAGTGTGGTAGCTACCCTAGGATGCTTAATGGGTGTTGGTTGGGTGGAGGGTTAGCCGCTGGTACACCCTGTATACATACCCTGCCAATACCTAGAGGGCATACCAGTACCGTGATCCGACCTTGCATTAGATGTACTAGGGGTGTGGAGGGAAAGCCGCTGGTATCACCTGTATACATACACCACTAGTGCAACGGATGTAGGTGTTAGATTCAGACCACATTTTAACTGCGATTTAGGGTTATATATTATTAGTATATATATATATATATATGTATATGTATTTATGGATGCATGACTATTTATATATATATTATATATATATTATATATATATATATATGTATTGCATTGACGTGGACTGCATGACTAGTTTAAGTTCTAGATAGCATCCCTTAGACCATAAGACGAGAGAGCTTACTGAGTGCAACATGTGACATTGACATTTTGCGAGTGTTTCTTCGCGACTAACGTTCTAGAGATATACTAACGTGTGTGGAATAACGGTGAGATGAGAGCTACTGCGAATGGAGACGAACGCCGCGATTATTCAAGTCATCAATGTTGTCCTGGCACGAAATGCGACGAAGCAAAGGCCGACTTATAATGAAGCTGAGGATGCTATGTATGAGAATGCAGTGGATGTGAAGACTGGTGAATACTATGAATATGTTGATGAGAGAATTCATATTGGAAATGTACTAAGAGGGCCTAGAATTGGTGTCGGAACCTGTACATACATAAACTTCAAGGATTGTGGTGTGCAAGGCTATGACGGCAGAGGTGGAGCAGTCAAGTTTATCTAATGGTAAGAGAAGATGGAAGTTGTGTTTGGTATTAGTGGGTGTACTTCTGGTCAAAGGGTCAGTGATGTGGTGAATTCCTTTACCTTAGATGCGTTGTCTTGGTAGAATGGTCAGTGTCGAGTCAGAGGCAGAGTAGTGGCAGAGGCGATGTCTTGGTATGATTTTAAGGAGTTGATGATGAGGAAGTTCTGTACTGCAACTAAGCTGGTAAAATGAGAACGACAATTTTTGGAGCATAAGATGATTGGTGCTGATCATGCTGGTTACGCTACCTATTTCAATGAGTTGTCAAGGCTTGTTCCACATCTGGTTACCCCCAAGAGCAAAGACATCGAGAAGTATCTTCGTGGGTTGATCCCTCAGGTTAGGTCGACTATGGCTGTTGTTCGTCCGTTTACTCCGGAAGAGGTTGTATTGAGATTTGAGGCTATGACTGATGAGTTGGTTCAGTATGGGACTCGTACTGTTGTTGGGACAATGTGGAAGGACATTTGTGATGCAAGTAGTAGTAAGAAAGTTTGACGATCTGTTGGTAAAAAGGCATAATGGTTACAAGGCATTTGCAGTGACTGATGTCGGCAAAAAGGAATATGTGGGTCCTCTCCCTAAGTGTACGAGGTTAAATCTTCATCATGTAGCAAATCAAAATTTCATAACATGCTTTAACTGCAATAAGACTGGTCATTTGGCAAACTACTGTAGGGAACCAAGGACTCAGATAGCACTATTGAACGTTGTACCATTGAATCAGGGGAGACTACCCGGAATTCGTGGGGCATGATATGAATGTGGGGCCACTGATCACTATCGGAACACATGTCCTCAGGGGGTTGGACAACAGGTCCAAGTAGCGGCTCATCCTAATCAGCTACAAATTACTGGACCCGTCAGAATAGAGGCGATCAAGTTCAAGCTGCTAGAGGTCGTGCTTACGTACTAAATGCAACAGAGACTCGTAACGATTCGAATGTTCTACATGAAACTTCTTCTGAATGGTCTTTATGCTATTGTTCTTTTGACTCGAGGGCTGATTATAGTTTTGTCGTGACTAGTTTTGTTCCCTTATTGAGTGCTAGACCGAGTCTTACGTATATATATTTTTGACGTAGAAATGGCTAACTGATGGCTAGTCGGACTAGACCAGGTCGTTCGTTCGTGCACATTAGACTCCTTATAATTATAATTCCCTTATTGACTTAGTACCTTTGTAATGGGATGTTTTGACGTTATTGTTGGTATGGACTGGATGTCTTTGGTCGACGCGACGATTCTATGTAGTGCAAAAGTCGTTAGAATTCCTTTACCTAGTGGTGTAAAATATAAGAGGCCTAGGGCGAGAGTCTGAGTCTTACGAGGGTCGTGTCATGAGTGCGTTTGTTAAAGAGGTTAGCTTGGCTAATGTCTTCGTCGTTCGTGACTATCAGGATGTTTTCTCTGATGATTTACCCGGCTTACCTCCGTCATGACAACTTGATTTTCGTATTAGTCTTGTCCCTAACGCAGCTCCTGTAGCAAAACCCCCCTATAGACTAGCAACGATTGAATTACAATAATTGATCGTGCAACTAAATGAACTTCAAGACAAGGGATTTATTGACCTATTCAGTCACCGTGGGGAGCACCTGTTTTATTCGTCAAAAAGAAGGATAGTTCGTTTTGTGTGTGTATCGACTATCGTAAGCTGAATAAGTTAACGGTGAATAACCGTTATCCCCTTCCTAAGATTGATGACCTGTTCGATCAGCTTCAAGGCGCAAAGTGTTTCTAAAAAATTGATTTACATTCAGGGTATCATCAATTGTGTGTACGCGAGAACGACATACCAAAAAATATTTTTAGAACGAGATATGGACATTTTGAATTCACAGTGATGCCCTTTGGATTGATCAACGCGCCAGTAGTATTCATGGATTTGATTAATAGAGTATGCCGGCCGTACTTGGACAAGTTTGTAATCGTGTTTATCGACGACATTCTGATTTACTCAAAGACAAAGAAAGAGCATGCCGAAAACCTGAGAAAGGTAATGGACTTATTGAGGAAGGAAAAACTGTATGGTAAGTTTCTAAGTGTAAGTTTTGGCTGAATGAGGTACACTTTTTGGGACATGTTGTGAGCAAGGATGGAATACACGTGGATCCTGGCAAGATTGATTCAGTCAAGAATTGGAGAACGCCAGAGAAGCCGACTGAAGTCAGACAATTCCTTGGTCTGGCTGGTTACTATAGAATATTTATCGAGAATTTGTCAAAGATTGCGTTGCCGCTTACACAATTAACTCAGAAGGATAGGCTGTATGTCTGAGGTGAAAAGCAAGAAGAAACGTTTCAGATTTTGAAGGATAGGTTATGTAATGCGCCGATTTTGAGTCTGCCTGAAGAATCTGATGACTTTGTAGTATACTGCGATGCATCAGGTCAAGGATTAGGTTGTGTGCTCATGCAAAGAGGCAAGGTGATTGCGTACGCCTCGCGACAACTGAAGGTCCATGAGAAGAATTACACAACTTCGTGACTTGGAATTAGGAGCAGTGTTTTTTGCATTAAAGTGCTGGAGGCATTATTTGTATGGAACCAAGTGTGTAATCTATACGGATCACAAAAGCCTACAACATATCTTCACACAACAAGATTTGAATATGAAACAACGTAGAAGGCGTGAGTTACTCAGTGATTACGATTGTGACATTCGTTATCATCTGGGGAAAGCCAATGTTGTTGCCGACGCTCTAAGCTGTAAGGAAAGAGTTAAGCCTAGACGAGTACGTGTTATGAGTATCACAGTGCAAAGAAGTGTTAGAGATCAGATCATAGAAGCACAGTCAGTAGTTGTTGGTAATGAAGAACTCCTCAAGAAGGAATTGCGAGGTATGGAACAACATTTGGATAAAAGGGACGATGGTGGATTGTATTTCGTGGACAGACTATGGGTTCCTTCCGCTAGCAATTTAAGGACATTAATTATGAACGAAGCTCATAATACAATGTATTCGGTACACCCGAGTACTGACAAGATGCACTATAACTTGCGTGAGTTGTATTGGTGGCCTGGCATGAAGAAGGATGTTGCTGAGTTGTAAGTCGATGCTTGACGTGTTTGCGGGTGAATGCGGAATATCAGAAGCCTGATGGATTACTCATACAACCAGAAATCCCCGAATGGAAGTGAGAATGTGTGACTATGGATTTTATTACAAAACTGCATAGAACAAAAGAGGGTCATGATATGATATAGGTGATCGTCGATAGATTGAAAAAGTCTGCTCATTTCTTGGCTATTCGCGAGAAAGACCCCACAGAGAAATTGGTAAAGAAGTATGTAAAGGAAGTCGTGTCAAAGCACGGCGTACCAGTTTCGATTATTTTGGACAGAGATACTCGCTTCAATTCTCAATTTTGGCAAGGGTTCCAGAAGGTCTTTGGGACTAGGATAGATATGAGTACGGCGTACCATCCTCAGACCGATGGTCAGATTGAGCGTACGATATAGACTTTAGAAGACATGTTAAGATCGTGCGTCTTAGATTTTGGTGGTAACTGGGATGACCACCTACATTGATAGAATTCTCTTATAACAATAGTTATCACGCGAGTATTAATATGGCACCTTTCAAGGCATTATATGGATGAACGTGTAGATCCCCTGTCGCGTGGGCCGACTTTGGTGATAGTCAGTTGGTTGGACCTGAGCTTATTAAAGAGACTGCAGAGAAAATAATTCAGAATAAAGAACGACTTAGATTAGCACGTGAACGACAAAAGAAGTACGCTGATGTGAGACGTAGGCCTTTGGAATTCAGTGTCGGAGACTGTGTACTTCTTAAGGAGTGGTTAGATTTATTAAGAGCGGAAAGCTCGGACCACGATATATCGGACCATTTGAGGTACTAGAAAGAGTTGGTAAAGTAGCTTATCGATTAAGACTTTCGGAACAGCATAAGAGAGTTCACGATGTATTTCATGTGTCGCATCTTCGAAAATGTCTAACCGAGGAGGGACGTCATGTACCTATGGACGAAATCCGGATTGATGATAAGCTGAACTTCGTCGAAGAGCCTAAGGAGATTGTGGATCGTAAGGTGCGGAAACTAAAGAAAACCAAGTATACCCTTGTTAAGGTTCGTTGGAATTCAAAGCGAGGGACTGAGTACACTTGGGAACGGGAATATCATTTCATAACAAACTACCCCCAATTGTTTATTGGGACTAGTGCGAGTTGAATTTCGGGACGAAATACATTTTAACGGGGTAATGTTGTGACAACCGTCATCTGAGCGTATTTTCCCGACGTACTGTTCCGGTCGTTTTACTTCGTTTTGTTTATTACGCCCTTAGTCTTTAAGACTTTATTAATGGAATAACTGAATTTATGTTCTCTTCGGGCTTTATGAGCAATTAGACTTTGGAAAGAATGTGCGTGGACTCGAGAACCGAAGGAATACTAGTTGTCTTGTGGAAATTCCAATTTAAGTAATGTACTTAAAAATTAAATAGTTAAAGATTTAATTATCAAATATGGTCGTGTTTATAGTCGTTTGGAAGCTATTTAAAAGTTACAAATAATTATGTTGACAAAGTAAGCTAAAGAGTCTCGGGTTTTCTTAAATTGTCAAGTCAAATGAGTTTTCTTAAAGGTCAATGTTCCTCCCTCTTCAGACCAATGTTCCTCCCTCTTTTCCCTTCCTCTTCTAGATCCAGAAGGATCAAGAAGGGGATTGAGAGGTGATGTAGGGACATAAGGACCTTCATTTAAGGTTTTCATCATGTTCCTCTCAATACCAGTGATATGCAAAACCATCCTAGCCTTCCACGTACCAAACTCATCACTGTTCCCACTGAATTTAGGAACAGGATTGTTTGAATAGTGCACATGCACGTGTGGAGAAGCAGGAGTAGGAGGAGGTGGTGGATTAGTGTTATTAACAATAGATGGTTCATTTTGATCATTAATATTAACATTAGGATCGGGACCAAGATTAAAATTTCCTTGTGTATTTTCTTGGTTAGCCATCAAAGAAACAGATCTAGGCAATGTTTAGCCTTCTGCTCTGATACCAAATGTGAGTCCCTGAAATACGATGGTTAACCTAGAAAGTGTAAAATACAACAAGTCTAATAATCACTAGAATGGACTAGTATTACTTAAATATAAATGCAAGTATATAAATAAAGTAATACAAGACTTAAAGCAATAAACAAGTAAAGTGGAACATTATGTATTTTTTAATGGTGTATTTTATTTATGATGTTAAATAAAATACAAGGTTGTGCGGAATCAAGATAATACAAATAAGTATGTATCCTAACAACCTATGAATTACAAATGATCTATATTTGCCAAATAACTCTTTTGGATCGAGATACTTAAAGTTGAGAAGTATCCCAGTTTAAGATCGAGAGTATTTAGACAAATTCACTCTAATGCAAAATGTATGCTTAAAAGTATTTTTCTCAAGGAAATGACTTTGTATTTATAGGCAACAAAATTCACCAGTGAATTTTGTGCTGTACAAATATGGTTGCATGCACTTAATGATCCGACAAGAACATTAAATGCATTTGATAAGGTATAAGGATAAAGTCACATCAAATGACTTTGTACCCTTTTATCCAACCACCTTTACACACGTATACTTTGGTAAAGAACAAATGGAATGTTCTTTGTTAAGTGTGTAAAGGCAAAAGTCAATTACTCGATATCAGTGTTCAGACTTGTAAGGTCTAGAACACTGACAATCCTCCAGTGTACAGATCTGGTAAGACTTCCAGTGGACTCCGCCAATTGTTAGTCTTCTTTATTCTTACTTCAGTGAGAACGTCTTCAGTAGAGTAGATCTGGACTGGGGTGAAGTCCAGTGAGCTAATCTGGAGAATACTCCAGATTTCCTATACAAGTATTTGCTCAGTGGTCTTCCATTATTTCTGGACAAATCTTTAGAGGGACTCCAGATTCCAAGTCTGGAGTAGGTCCAGTAGAACACGTTTCTGGACAGATCTTCAGTAAGGCTCCAGTAGTCGAGTCTGGAGCGAGTCCAGTAAATCTGGACCTAACAAATTCCCCCTATTTGTTTAGAAATAATGCAAGTGTTTTCAAGCTTATATCTATACAATTTTGTATGCTTGAAAAACACAAGTTTTGATTTGTCTAAAAAATCTAAGTTACTGGAAAACACTTTATAGATCATGAGTGTTTTCAGTTTCATCTTTTAAGTTCTAACTTAGACTAAATCTGATCATTTACTTATATGGATCAAAAATTGCAACTATTATTACATACATCAACTGATAAATAGTTTACAATTTCATAAAACAATAATTTACAACAAGTAAATGATAAGAGTCAGGCCCTTCTTTTCGATGTCTGTCCTGGAGCATCTTCAGTAGCCTTTCTCTTTGGTGATGGAGAAGATGGTATTGATTCTGGCGATTTCATGCCCATAGCAACTTCCATCTGATGCTTTCTTCTCCATACCTTTTCAACTCTTTTCAGAAATGCTTTAACATCAGTCGACACATTTGTCTTCCCCCTGAACGTTAAAGCAATTTCCTTCAGTTCACTCCATCCAAATGCTTGGACTGAAGTACTTTTCCTTTCATCAGTAAAATTACCCTCCCTGGTCAACTTTACTTCAAACCTGGACATGCCTTCATGATCTTCAGCTAATTTGATCTCAGCACCAGTGATCCTTCTAGCATCAGCCCTGAAATTTAACATTTCATTGTATTTGTCTTTCACTTTGGCTGCCTTGATCAATGCTTCAGTTTCCTTGGACACTCTCTTTTGCTCTACAACAGATTGGAGTTGTTGACGATTGATTTTTCGAGAAGTGTCCAGGGGAATGAATTTGCTTACATCAGCATCTTTGATCGCTTTAAGCTGTTTGGCAGTCAGTTTTGGCAAGCCAGTCACTTTCTTTTTGTACTCGATCTCCAGTGCACCAGCATTCTTTCTAATCTTTTTCCGGAGGCTTACCAGTTCCTCCTTCCTTTGCCTGATGAGTTCTGGTACACTAACGCCATAAATTATAGAATCATAAACCTGTTCTTCTTCGGCGTAGAAGGAGCGTACATGAACATCATTTAATGCATTCAAACATTGATGAACTCTGGGTTCATCCTTCATCTTTTTATACACATCAACATTTATGCCTAACCTTCCAGCATTGTAAGAGTCCAGAGTCCCCATTGATGCCATCTCCCTTTGATGGGCCAGCAGTTTATCTTTTTGATTTCTTTTGAAGATTTCAATCATAATGCATTCTTGTTCAAGTTTTTTGGAGGTTTCATCATCAGCATCTTCAGCAGTTTGCTCTTCTTCACCAGATACCATTTGTTGTTTTCCCTTAACTGACTTCAGAGTTGTTGGTATATCTGGGAAGGACTCAAACTGGGGCTCATTGGCTTCAGTACCAGTAGCTTCTTCAGACATCATAGTGGCTTCAGTGCCATATGCTCTTTGTGCCAAGTGCTTCAGTGTCACTTGCCTTTGGTCACCAGACGACTTTTCCCCCTTGGAATGCTCACCAGTTCTGGACTTGAGATCATTCCATAATTGCTCAAGCATATGTCTGTCCAGTGCACCAAATGTTATTCCTGTCACTGGAGTTGTATCAGTCACAACTTTCTTAAGTGCCTGCACTTCCTTTTGAACATTTGCAACTTCTTTAGGCAAGTGCTTTGGCAACTTTTCTTCCAGTAACTTCTCCACTTGGGGTAACACCCCATCTTGAATGGTATGAAGAACAGTTTCAGAAATCTCTTCAGATAATTCTTTCAGCATACTGATTCTAAACTTCTTTGTACATTTATCACTTATTGTACTGACAACTGCATCCTGGTCAAGTGTGGATCTACTCTCTAGAGAACTTACCCTGGAAACCAACTTCTGAACTTCTTCTTTCAGATCTGCCAGTGGTTGAACAAATTCACCAGTCACTGCAGCATGAACTGAACTAACCAGCCTTGTCTCTAATCCCTGGACTGCCACTTTGAAATTTTCAGTATTATTGTTTGTGGCCAGTATCAGTTCATCAAGCTTCTCAAACACAAGCTTCTCATTCCCAGCAAACAGATTCATCTCAGATGCAAGGTTATTTGATAATAAGGATTTGAAGTCTGAAATAACCTGCGATGAAGTCAGGAGTGATCTCTCCAGGTCCGCCACCTTACTTAAAAGGCCTTGGACCTCGGCAGAAGATGAAGTGGAGAGACCACTGGGAGGTTCAAGATTTGAAGGCAATCTGGTCATAAGAGGTACTTGTGCCTAGTCCTCTTCAGTTGCAGCTTCAGATGTTGCAACTGGTGACTCCGGCGCACGAGGTGGAGGTTGAGATTGTGAAGTTTGAATGGTTGCAGGAGTGAAGTATTGAGTGTTTTCTGGAATTGAAGGTGGTGGAGGTGGTGGCATGTTTGATTGTGTTGGAGGTTCATTTGATTCTGGTGGAGGTGGTGGCATTTCAGAAGATAGAATTGGTTGGGTGACTGAAGCAATAGCAGATGTGTCAATATTTTCTTCTTCATCACCCAGGAAATTCATGTTTACATCAAAGCCTTCAGACATTGGGGAATCTACATCATCCCATTCTGGAGCCATCCCAACTGTCTGTTCACCAGCCTGTTCATTAACTTGTTCACCAGCCTCTACATTCAAGTCTATTTGAGCCTCTTGCTCATCAGTCTGAACATCTTGTTCAACTTCCTCAACAACCTGCTCAATAATCTGGGCAACATTTTCAATTTGTTCATTAGTCACCTGCCCAACAACCTGTTCTTCATTCTCTTTAGGTTCAAAAATTGGTGACCCATCCAGATTCATAACATCACCAGGATGTCTTTCGGGATTCACCTGAAGTCTTGCTCTCATCAGACGCCTGTTAGTTCTAGGTCGTCTTGAAGGTTCAACAAATTCTGGTCCTTGACCTTCAGGAGCAATTTGTCGAATGGGTTGTACAGCTTCGATGATCTGTACATCTTGGTCACAAGATGGTCCTTCAACAGCTTGACCTCTACCTGAAGCCATTTCAGCTTCTTCTCTCTGAAAGGAGAGCATTGACTGAGGAATATCTACCTCATTCAGTGGAGATCTGAGGTTGACCAGATCCCTCATATACTCACTCACAGAAAAGTGAGTAGTCTCAAAATCATACTGGTCTCCAAGAGCTCTTTTAAACATGAGTGAAAGAAAACGGATATAAGGTACAAAGGGTTTTCTACCTTTCACTCTGAGATGCTCTACCAGGTCATCAAAAAGAATCTGAGCAAAGTCCACTCTAAGCCCAAACCATAGGCAGTAGGCAATCTGGAGATGGGTTTGATTTATCTGGTCTAACCCTCCAGAACTGCCTCCCAGACATTCAACAATGTGGGTGAAGAAGTATCTCCATGAGTCTGACAGTTTGCTTATGTAGATAGTTCCTTTCCTGGATAGCTGGCCATGCTCATCCATGATATCTGTGTGCCCCATCAATATGCATACTTCCCTTGTATTTATACCAGAGGGAAGTTCGATTGGCAACTCATTCTGTTCATAATAGTTTAACTGTAGAACAGACCTGAGTAGACTTGCAGTGAAACTAAGGGAACTGGTACCTCCCTTGAGGGTATAATTGATAGATGAAGTTTCATCATCATATTTTGCGGTGTACCAGAATTCACAAAGGTAATCGTGGTACATCCTTCCTGTATTTAGTGTCAACGCACCATATAATGGGCAAGAGAGAAAAAATGTGTTTAATCTCCCAATAATAGATTGAGCATCATGAACACTGGAGAGAGAAAGTCTGGCCATCCAGTTGTTCATGTTTATTCTTATGGCATTTGCCTCAAGAGTGATATGAGGTGCCCTGTCAACATTTTCAGAAGGAGTATATTCAGCGGCAAGGAGATTTTTGAGCGATTTGGATTGTCTTGGTGCCATTTTATAAAGAATAGATGAAGATGAAATTGAAAGTGGGTATTTATAGGAGAGAGAATGTGGAACTCAAACGGTTTATTTGAAATTATCAAATATAATTTTGATCGTGTTCTGAGATCCGCATTAATTACATCACATCACACATAAATGTGTGACGGTTTACAGCCCACAAACATTAACAAGTTGCTCTTTTTGACTTCTCAAGGTAAAAATACCATCATTACGTTGAAAAATTTACATGCCACGTAGGATTAAAATATCTTTAAAAAGATTTGCTTACGTAGCACGCACAATGACCAAGTATTTAGAAAATATTATGACATATTTCAATGCATCTGGAGGTTGACTGGACACTCCAGTATCACTGGTGGATTAGTCCAGTGAACATGTACTGATGGTACACTGGAGGGACACTCCAGTAAAGTACCAGTGAAAACCATTTTGAAAGACTGGTAACCTCAAACGTGCACGTCAACTAATACAGACAAATGAGAGGGACACATTTACAAGGAGACATAAGTCACCTCAAACACGCACTTCAACCTGTCCAGTTACCAATGAGAGGGACACATTTACAAAGTACCAGTAATATTTTCTGAAGAATTTGTCCAGTGAGAAAATAAATTAATAAATTCCCCCTGAACTTAAAACATTTTTAAGAACAAAAATATCTTTCAAGTCTTCCCTTGGAATGTAGACCCAAAAATAATATCATCAACATAAATTTGTACCATTAACAGATTACCTTTTTCATGAAGAATAAATAAGGTAATGTCAATTGCACCTCTTTTGAAACCATTTTTCAACAAATGTTTAGTCAGAGTGTTATACCAGGCACGTGGGGCTTGTCTGAGGCCATAAAGCGCTTTGTCCAGACGATATACCCAATGTGGGTGCTTTTCATCAACGAAACCTGGTGGTTGTCTGACATAAACTTTTTATTCAAGCTTTCCATTCAAGAAAGCACTCTTTACATCCATCTGGTAGACCTTGAACTGATGATAAGCAGCGAATGCTAAGAATATTTTGATCGCTTCAAGTCTAGCCACTGGAGCAAATGATTCATCAAAGTCGACATCTGACTGGAAGTAGCCTTGTGCTACCAGTCTGTCCTTGTTTCTGATTACGTGGCCATCTTCATCCACCTTGTTTCTGAAGACCCATCTTGTTCCAATTGGTTCTTTCTTTCCAACTGGGAAAGAAACCAGATACCAGACCTTGTTCCTTTCAAACTGGTGAAGCTCTTCTTGCATAGCAGTCACCCAGCTTGGATCTTCCATAGCCTTATCAATCTTCTTTGATTCCATCAAAGATAGAAAACTAACGTATAAGCATTGATTACTGGAGGCTCTTCTGGTCTGAACTCCTCTACTGGAGTCACCTATGATCTGATGAATAGGATGAGCTTTTGTCCATCTGGAGTACTGACCAGGATTGTTACTAACAACAATATCAGTGCAAGAATTTAGTTGAGTCTCCTCTGGAGTTTCTTCTGGAGGAGGATCTTGCGTCATGAAATTCTTCATTTGAAGGCATTTCTTGAAGTACTGGTTCAGTTTGGAATTCTTCATAAGAAAATATTTCTGGTATGTTCTCAACTGACACTGATACTGGGGGAGTAGTACGCACATCTGATCCAATATTAATTCAGAGGGTAGTTTGAAAATAATAGAAGGATAGAATGGAGTACTACTGGAGAGTTTCTTTTTCTGAACAGGTTCCAGATCAGGATGACTGGAAACTGTGTCTTCTGAATCTTCTTTTTTGTCGTTTATAGGATCAGATTCACAGAAGACAATTGGAGTTACTGGGGGAGTGTCAAGGGCTGGCTTCTTGTTGATTGCAGCATTTGATTCATCAAATGTGACATGAATTGACTCATGGACCTTATTGTAGACTCTGAAAGCCTTGCTAATGGCTTAATAGCCTAAGAAATACCCTTCACCAGCTTTGGCATCAAATTTGCCTAACTGACTGGAGTCATTCAGGATGTAGACTGGACATCCAAAAACGTGAAAATAACCAATATTTGGTTTTCTATTTCTCAAGACTTCATAGGCTGTCTTTTTGTGTCGCTTCACATACACTGACCGGTTCTGGGTGTGGCAAGCAGTAGCAATTGCTTCAGCCCAGAAACTGGTAGACATACCAGATTCAGCAAGCATACTCCTGGCAGCTTCTATCAGCGTTCGATTCTTCCTTTCCACCACTCCATTCTGTTCTGGAGAGCGGGCTGATGAGAAGTTCTGGGAGATGCCAGTGTAAGTACAGAATGACTCCAGAGTTGCATTCTGGAATTCTGTTCCATTGTCACTTCTTAACTGACATACCTTTCGACTGTACTTGAGCTCAATTTGCTTGATAAGACTGATGATTTTAGCAGCAGCTTCACTTTTAGACCTCAGAATGATCACCCAACAATATATGGAGAATTCATCTACGATCACCAGGGTGTATCTTTTACCAGCACGAGTCTGAACGTTCACTTGACCAAAGAGGTCCATATGAAGCATATGAAGAGGTTCAGATATGCTGAAATTTTGTCTTGTCTTGAAACTGGTACGTTTCTGCTTACCCATCTCACATCCTGGACATGGGCTTTCCTTTTTGAAGGAAACTGAAGGTATCCCATCTGCAAGTTGTTTTCTGGACAACTTATTAATATTCTTGAAATTTAAATGGGATAACCTTTTGTGCCATAACCAGTTTGTGTCTTCATCAGCTTGAGTATAGAAACACTGCTCTGAAGGAGAGCTTCCATATCCATCACGTACACATTCCTTTTCTGGGAGCAATCAACACTACCTTCCAGTCCTTGTTGAATACGATACCCTGAGCAATATTGAATAGAACTTGATAGCCATCATCACACAGTTGGCTTACACTGATCAGGTTATATTTCAAACCATTCACAAATGCAACACGTCTGAACTTGACTTGTCCATTGTTCAGAACACCGTATCCCTCAGTCTTTCCACAACCATCATTTCCAAAGTAATGGAGGGTCCATCAGAAATGGTGAACTCCTCCAGCAGGGTCTTACATCCGGTCATCATCCTGCCAGCAGCACTGTCAAGATACCAGATATATTTCTTTCGATCGCCCTGCACATACACCAGATATTTATCAGTTAGATTTGGGAACCCATCGACTGATGGGTTCACTGGACCCTCCCTTATAGGTCCCTGGGGCAATCTGGTTTAGTTCACTTTCTTCAACAGTGGTCTTAGTTGAAAAGACCACTGGGGTTGATAGTTTAGAAACCTTTTTCTTTTTCTCAACTGGAGAAATATATTTAACTTTCTTTGCAAAAGGTTTTGTATTTTGTCTAGGGCCAGATGAAGTACCCTCAATAAAGTTTAATCTTGCATTAAAACTTTGTAATTGACGAGTCAGTATTTGAATCTGGCTCTCTAACCTGGACAAAATATTTTCTTCAGATGATACCTTAGCCTTTCCAGTTCTAGGCTTAGGTAGGGGATTGGTCTGAGGCAAAGGTTTCGTCTGATTGACCTTTTGAACTGGAGCAGTCATCTGGAATGCTCCAGTCTTAACCTCTGGGGATTGAACTGGGTAAATATTGGCCTTGGGAGTTACAGGCTCATCATAAACAGTGGTGGGCCTGAACCCCTCTGGTAATCGATCGATTACTGGAATTAATGATGCTACATGAGTATTTCCATCTAAATATGCACGTTTTTGAGCAGGAAATTGGTTTACTCCAGCATCATATGGCTTTTTTGTTTCTAGCCATGATTTAATTACCAGTTTTTCTTTCTCTAAAATGACTTCAAGATCTTGTTTTTCTTGAATCAATTGTTCAATTACTAGAACCTGGGCTTGAAATGCCAGTTCAATGTCTTGAAGTTCTTTTAATTTTGATTTTAAAACAGTTATTTCAGAAAAATCTGTTTCTAGACCATTTACACAATCAGATCTAACAGTTTATACAAATATCAAATCAGAATTAAGAGCTTCAGCAATGTCCAGTTTTAATTCTTGGTCAGTTGCACTATCATAATCACTAACCTTCTTAATAACGATGTCCACCCATCGTCCAGATGTAACATCTTCCTTCACCAGGTGCTCTTCGTCTGCCAGAGCCATGTAACAGCAATCTCTTTCTTCTTCTTCATCAGCAGATGATTCATCAGAAGGAACCCACTTCTCTTCAGTTGTTGCGATCATGCACTTATTATTGTTTTCCATTTGTTGTACCATGAGAGCAATCTGGGCCTTAAGCTTTTTATATTTCAATTTATAGCTATCATCAGGCTTATTATTTGAAGAGAATGGACCAGGCTTGGATACAAACTGGCTGAACCTGCAATCTTTCATGAAATGACCCTTTTTTCCACACTTAAAGCATGTCAAATTGGTCTTATCAGTTGAAGAACTGGATGCAAATTGTCCAGATGGCCTATTTGCTCTTGCTTTGAAACGGTTAAACGTTTTAGCAATCATTGCAACCAGGTCATCATTTTCATCATCATCATCAGTTTCATCACAACAGTCTGGAGAGATTTGACTGGACTCTCCAGAATCCATGAGTTCAGACACCATCTTCTTCATAGAAAATACATTCTCAGAAGATATCAGTGCTGTACTTTGTGGTTCAGTATGACTGACCACATTAGGACTACTGGAGGCATGGTTAAAGGCATCTTGTTCTGCCACCACTCTCTGAGCTTGATTTTCTTCAGTGTACCTGAAAGCTCCATAAAGAGTTGAGAGAGTGTGTGTTCAGAGTTTTTCCATGTCGTAAGACCAGGATCATGTGAGACCATTTGGTGGGCAGCATATCACAAAATTTCTCCAGAAGTATATCCTTGTCCTTCTCAACCCCGAGACCTCTCAACTGGTTTATGATACTCATAAATCTGGTGTAAGTACCAGTGAGAGACTCATTAGGCTGAGCAAAAAATGACTCATACCTCTTGTTTAAGGAGACCTTTCTGGTGACAATGGTGTCATCTCCTCTTTCATGCTGGTTTAGAAGTTCATCCCACATGGTTTTGGCACTAGGAAAAAGAACTAGTGTGGGAATTAGGGTTTCTGGAACGGCCCCGAGGATCATGTTTTTGAGAAGGGTGTCTAGATTCACCAATCTCCTCTCCTCTTCAGACCAATGTTCCTCCCTCTTTTCCCTTCCTCTTCTAGATCCAGAAGGATCAAGAAGGGGATTGAGAGGTGATGTAGGGACATAAGGACCTTCATTTAAGGTTTTCATCATGTTCCTCTCAATACCAGTGATATGCAAAACCATCCTAGCCTTCCACGTACCAAACTCATCACTGTTCCCACTGAATTTAGGAACAGGATTGTTTGAATAGTGCACATGCACATGTGGAGAAGCAGGAGTAGGAGGAGGTGGTGGATTAGTGTTATTAACAATAGATGGTTCATTTTGATCATTAATATTAACATTAGGATCGGGACCAAGATTAAAATTTCCTTGTGTATTTTCTTGGTTAGCCATCAAAGAAACAGATCTAGGCAATGTTTAGCCTTCTGCTCTGATACCAAATGTGAGTCCCTGAAATACGATGGTTAACCTAGAAAGTGTAAAATACAACAAGTCTAATAATCACTAGAATGGACTAGTATTACTTAAATATAAATGCAAGTATATAAATAAAGTAATAAAAGACTTAAAGCAATAAACAAGTAAAGTGGAACATTATGTATTTTTCAATGGTGTATTTTATTTATGATGTTAAATAAAATACAAGGTTGTGCGGAATCAAGATAATACAAATAAGTATGTATCCTAACAACCTATGAATTACAAATGATCTATATTTGCCAAATAACTCTTTTGGATCGAGATACTTAAAGTTGTGAAGTATCCCAGTTTAAGATCGAGAGTATTTAGACAAATTCACTCTAATGCAAAATGTATGCTTAAAAGTATTTTTCTCAAGGAAATGACTTTGTATTTATAGGCAACAAAATTCACCAGTGAATTTTGTGCCGTACAAATATGGTTGCATGCATTTAATGATCCGACAAGAACATTAAATGCATTGGATAAGGTATAAGGATAAAGTCACATCAAATGACTTTGTATCATTTTATCCAACCACCTTTACACACGTATACTTTGGTAAAGAACAAGTGGAATGTTCTTTGGAAAGTGTGTAAAGGCAAAAGTCAATTACTCGATATCAGTGTTAAGACTTGTAAGGTCAAGAACACTGACAATCCTCCAGTGTACAGATCTGGTAAGACTTCCAGTGGACTCCGCCAATTGTCAGTCTTCTTTATTCTGACTTCAGTATTTGACTTCAGTGAGAACGTCTTCAGTAGAGTAGATCTGGACTGGGGTGAAGTCCAGTGAGCTAATCTGGAGAATACTCCAGATTTCCTATACAAGTATTTGCTCACTGGTCTTCCATTATTTCTGGACAAATCTTCAGAGGGACTCCAGATTCCAAGTCTGGAGTAGGTCCAGTAGAACACGTTTCTGGACAGATCTTTAGTAAGGCTCCAGTAGTCGAGTCTGGAGCGAGTCCAGTAAATCTGGACCTAACATATATATATTATATATATATATATATATATATATATTTATATATATTACATTAGTATACATGTATTTCGGAAATTGTTAGATCTTGAAATTTAAGTGGTATATGGGTGCAAAACGGCTAGATCTAAACGAGATCTGAGCTTAAATCTGGTTATGAGTCTCTAAGAGCACATGTTCTTCTCCTTCGTATTCATTCTTTCTCGGATCTGGAGTCGGTTTCTTGGTCAAACCTGTTCAACTTCGGTTGTTTTAGTTTAGGTCATGAATTTGGTGTCATGTAAATTATGTGTTATATGTTTTAGTACATAACAAACTCGGTGGCAATAACTTCCGTGAACTTACAATTTTTGGCAGAACAGAGAGTTCATCAAATCTTGTGTCATGCGTAAATTTCAAAGAATTTATAAACTCTGTACATTAAATTCTCTAAAGTAAACTCTTTACAATTTTAAACTCTCTGTAATTTTAAACACTGTGTCATAAACACTTTACATTAAACTCTTGTCAATAAACACTTTACATAAAGTCTGTGCAAATTAAACTCTCTGTGTGGTTTCGTAGAATTTGTAAATTCTCTAAAAGTTCCTTCCACAAAACTTATAAATTCTCTAAATAAATTCTTTGTGAGATAAACTCTCCAAACAAATTCTTTGAACAAGTTCTTCGAATAAGTTCTCTGAAATTAAGTTCTCTGAAATTAAGCTCTCTGAAAAATTAAGTTCTCTGAAATATATATAAACTCTCTAGATTAAACTCTCTACTTAAATTTTCTAAAAGTCTAAATTCTCTGAAATTTAAACTTTTTCGACTAAACTCTTTAGAAGTTAAACTCTCCGATATATATATATATATATACAAGTTCTTTTTTTAGTAAGACATATATATCTATATATATATATTACTAAACTCTTCGATATATATATATATAAGTATATAAGTTCTTTGTTTCAGTGGTCAAAGACTAAACTTTAAGTCATCGACATTTCAAGTGTTTTAAGTACAACAAGGTTATTATATATATAACACGATATTATACAAGACATAATGGCATTTCTTAAGACACTAGTATAGGACTTAGACGTGTACAATTGAGTGAGTACCTATTAGGTGACTTGTGGACAATGTAGGACTTTTGGACAGATATTGAGCGTGTTTTAAGTGTATCTGACTGTTTTTGTTCTTGTTCACTGATTTAGGGTACTTATACTTGTGCTGCTTTCAGGTGGGTTTAGTAGCCCCTCTTTTTACAAGTTTTGGGGTGGGAAGTATACTTATTTTTGAAACTGTTTTGTTGATTTCTGTTTATGTTCAATATTGAGCCGGTACGTATAGAGTTACTTATGCCATATGACGTGCTTGATCTTGTTTGTATGTGTGTCATTATGTGCTTGTTGGTTGTGCTTTATGACGTGCTTGTTGAGTCGTGCTAATTGTGTGCATTGGAGACTTGGACTAAGGCATGTACCGTAAGACAGAACTTTATGACTTTGACGTGCTTATTGTGTGCATTGAGGAAGGTACCGTAAGACCGGACTTTGAGACTTGTGACTTTGAGACTTTGAGACTTTGAGACTTGGGACTTGTGAAAAGTGCATTTTTGAAAGGAAAACTTGAAGAAGAAGTTTATGTCAGATAACCACCAGGTTTCGTTTACGAAAAGCATCCACACTGGGTGTATCTTCTGAACAAAGCTCTTTATGGTCTCAGACAAGCCCCACGTGCCTGGTATGATAGTCTGACTAAACATTTATTGAAAAATGGTTTCAAAAGAGGTGCAATTGACAATACCTTATTTATTCTTCATGAAAAAGGTAATCTTCTGATGGTACAAATTTATGTTGATGATATTATTTTTGGGTCTACTGATGACAAAATGTGCAAGAAATTTTCGAAAATAATATCGACTGAATATGAAATGAGTTTGATGGGTGAATTAACATATTTTCTTGGACTCCAGATTAAACAAAACAAAGATGGTATCTTTATTAATCAGGAAAAATATGTTAGAGATCTTTTAAAGAAATATGATATGAACTCTTCACCATCTAAACCCACTCCAATTTCTGCACCATTAACACTGGACTCAGATCAAGATGGTAAACCAGTGAACATCACTGTCTATAGAGGCATGGTTGGTTCACTGATGTACTTAACTGCCAGTAGATATTATGTTTTCAACATGTTTATGTGCCAGATATCAGTCTAATCCAAAAGAATCTCATATGCTTGCTGTAAAGCGCATACTTAAATACCTTAAGGGTGTCCCCAGTTTGGGTCTTTGGTATCCCAAAAGCTCAGGCATGGATCTAATGGGTTATTCAGATTCAGATCATACAGGTTGTAAGATAGACAGGAAATCCACTACTGGTGGATGTCATTTCCTTGGTGGCAAACTGGTCAGCTGGACCAGTAAAAAGCAAACTTCAGTTTCATTGTCCACTGCTGAAACTGAATACGTGTCTGCAGCCAGTTGTTGTGCTCAGATACTCTGGATGAAGAACCAGTTGCTTGATTATGGTATTAAGTATTCAAAGACCCCAATCTTTTGTGATAATACCAGTGCCATTGCTATCTCGAACAATCCAGTCATGCACTCAAAGACGAAGCACATTGATCTCAGGTATCACTTCATTCGTGACAATATTGTGAAAGGCAACATTGAACTCCATTTTATTCCCACTGACAAACAACTCGCTGACATTTTTACTAAACCACTGGATGTTAAAACTTTTGAATATCTTGTTGGTGAGTTGGGAATGTTAAACCCTTAAATCTTGAACCTTGGTATTGAACGCCTTTGTGTACTATCAGGGATCCTTGATTTAAAGATTTATAAATCTATAAATGCTTAGATATTGAACGCCTTTGTGTACTATCTCTGCATTAATAGATTTCTAGATCAACATTCCAGGGGGAAGACTGAAAGATATATTTTTGTTCTTTAAAATGTTTTAATTTCATGGGGAATTTATTAATTTATTTTCTCACTGGACAAATTTTCTGGAAAATATCATGGTACCTTGTAAATGTGTTCCTCTAACTGGTAATTAGATAGGTTGAAGTGCATGTTTGAGGTGACTTTTGTCTCCTTGTAAATGTCTCCCTCTCATTTGTCTGTATTAGTTGATGTGCATGTTTGAGGTTACCAGTCTCTTTCAAATGGTTATCATTGGTACTTTACTGGAGTGTCCCTCCAGTGTACCATCAGTGCATGGTTCACTGACATAATCCACCAGTGATACTGGAGTATCCAGTCAACCTCCAGATGCACTGAAATGAGTCATGGTTTGTTAGTCATAATACTTTTTAATACTTGATCATTGTGCGTGCCACGTATGCAAAATCTTTGAAAAGATATTTATCTTATTATCCTACGTGGCATGTAATTTTTTCAAAGAAATGATGGTATTTTTACCTTGGGAAGACAAAAAGTGCAAGTTGGTAATGTTTGTGGGCTGTAAACCGTCACACATTTATGTGTGATGTGATGTATTTAATGCGGATCTCAAAACCCGATCAAAATTATATTTGATAATTTCAAATTTCACCGTTTGATTTCCACATTCTCTCTCCTATATAAATACCCACTTTCACTTTCATTAGCATTTACTTCGAAATATTTACTCCCAAATTCTTCAAATTCCTTCATTTATTTCTTTTTCATTCAATTTCCAATCATAAATCTCTCTCATATTAAATTCACCAAATCTTCATAAACCCTAAATTCAGTTTCTTTTTCATCTATCTATCATATTCAATGGCACCAAGACAATCTAATTCATCAAAAAATCTGCTCGCTGCTGAATATGCTCCCGTTCCAAATGTTGTAAAGGCGCCTCATATTACATTAGAGGCAAAGGCCATCAGAATAAACATGAATAACTGGATAGCCAAACTCTCACTTTCCAGTGTTCATAATGCCCAATCCATTATTGGGAGATTAAATACCTTTTTTCTCTCCTGTCCTCTATATAGTGCATTAACCCTAAATCCTGGGAGGATGTACCACGACTATCTCTGTGAATTCTGGTACACTGCAGTATATGATGATGAAACTTCCTCAATTTCTTATTCTCTTAAGCAAGGTACCAGATCCTTGGCTTTCACTGTTGATATACTCAGGTCTGGTTTTTAATTGAACTATTTTGAACAGAATGAGATGCCCATTGAACTTCCCTCTGGCATAAATACAAGGGAAGTGTGCAGATTGATGGGGCACACAGACATACTGGATGAGCATGACCAGCTATCCATAAAAGGAACAATCTACATGAGCAGGCTATCAGACTCATGGAGATTCTTTTTCACTCATATAGTTGAATGTTTGGGAGGCAGTTCTGGAGGACTTGACCAGATAAATCAAACACATCTCCATATTGCTTACTGCCTCTGGTTCGGATACAGAGTGGATTTTGCTCAGATTTTATTTGATGATCTGGTAGAGCGTCTTAAGGTGAAAGGTAGAAAAGCATTTGTACCTTATATTCGTTTCCTTTCACTAATTTTCAAAAGAGCTCTAGGTGACCAGTATGATTTTGAAACCACTCACTTTTCTCTATGTGAGTATAAGCGTGATCTGACCAACCTTAAATCTCCACCAAATGAGGTAAATATTCCTCAGACCATGCTTAGTTTCCAAAGGGAAGAAAACGATGCATCATCATCTGATGAGCCAGAAGAGGCTCCAGGTGGGAACCTAGTTTGTGAAGGACCCTCTGGAGTCCTCAGTGCTGAAATTGTGCAACCAGTGACCCAGGTGGCTCCTGAAGTTCAGCAGACTGAAAAGGTTACTCGACCCAGAACTTCCAGACGTCTTAGGAAGGCTGGAGTTCAGGTCAATCCAGATAGAGCCGAATTGAGCCACCCAGGTGATGTCATGAATATAGATGGGTCTCCTATTTTTGAGCAGGAAAAAGATATTGTTCAGATTGATGAGCAGGTGACTGGTGAGTAAGATGCTCAGATAGATTTAAACAGAGAAGTGGTTGATTAGGCAGTTGGGACGGCTCCAGATTGGGATGAGGTAGATTCCCCAATGTCTGAAGGTAACATGTTTGATGTTAACATGAACTTTCTGGGTGAAGAAGTAGAAAATGTTGTCACATCTGTTATTGCTTCAGTCACCCAACCACTTATCTCTACTGAAATGCCACCACCACCAGAATCCATTACTTCACCACCACCACCACCATCAGAATCCATATTCACACCACCACCAAATCCATTACTGAACCACCACCACCAGAATCCATTACTTCACCACCACCACCACCATTTTCAATTCCACAAAACACTTCGTACTTCAATCCACCATCTCTTCATTTTTCACAAAATCAACCCACACCACTTGAAACTCCACTTAACTTTCCTGAACACCGTGTGCTGGACTTAACTGTTACAACATCTGAAACTCCCACTGAAAGGGTCCAGGCACAAGTACCTTTGGTGACCAAGTTGGCTTCTGAACTGGCACCTCCCAGTGGTCTCTCCACTTCTTCTTCAGCCGAGGTCCAAGGCCTTTTAAGTAAGGTGGCGGACCTAGAGAGATCACTCCAGTCTTCATCGCAGGTTGTTTCTGATTTTAAGTCTTTATTGTCAAATAATCTTGCATCAGAAATGAATCTTTTTGCTGGGAATGAGAAGCTGGTATTTGAGAAAATGAATGAACTGGTTCTGGCCACAAATAAAAATACTGAAAATATCAAAGTGGCAGTCCAGGGATTAGAGGCAAGGTTGGTGAAATCTGTTCAGACTGTAGTGAAAGCTGAAGTTGTTCAACCACTGGCAGGTCTGATAGATGAGGTTCAGAAATTGATTACCTTGATCAGAATGCTGTTGTTAGCACCATCAGTGATGAGTGTGCTAAGAAGTTCAGACATGGCATGTTGAAAGAAATTACTGAAGAAATTTCTGGGTCTGTTCTTAGAACCATTCAAGATGGGCTGTTGCCACAGGTGGTAAAGATGATTGAAAATGAAATGCCAAAGCACTTGTCTTCAGAAATTCAAATCATTAAGAAGGAAGTGACTGAGCTAAGGAAGAAAGTAAATATCACAACTCCGGTTGCAGGAAGAACTTTTGGTGCTACAGACAGGTACATGCTTGAACAATTATGGAGTGCCCACAAGTCTCAAACTGGTGGACATTCCAAGGGGGAAAAGTCTGAAGTACAGGTTGAAAAGTCTGTTGCCACTGAGTCTATTCCGGAAGGATTAGTGAAGAAAAAGAAAGAAGTGGTTGTAAGTGCAATTGAGAAAGCCTTTGCAGTTGAACAAGTGACTGGTAGTGATGTCAGTGCACAAGAAGCGCAGAAAGCACTTGGCACTGAAGCCATTGTGCAGGTTGAAGAGGCTACTGGTACTGATGCTAGTGAGCCCCAGTTTGAATCTTTCCCAGATATCACAACAACTCTGAAGTCAGTAAAAGGAAATGAACATATGGTATCTGGAGAAGAAAGTGAAACTGCTGGGAGATCATCAGAATTTCCAACTATTGCTGATGATGATACTTCGAAGAGACTGGAACAAGAATGCATTATGATAGAAATTTTTAAGAAAAATCAAAAAGATGAACAGCTGGCCCACAAAAGGGAGATGGCAAATATGGGGACTCTTGATTCTTACAATGCTGGTAGGTTGGGCATACATATTGATGTTTATAAAAGAATGAAGGAAGATCCCAGAGTTCATCAATGTCTGGATGCATTGGATGACGTATACCTTTGCTCCAGGTACTCTGAAGAAGAACAAACTTATGATGTTGTAACTTATGCTTGCCTAAACTCACTGCCAAACAGCTAAAGGAAATCAGAGATGCAGATCTGAGCACCTTCATTCCTTTGGATACTTCACAAAGAATCAATTGTGAAGAACTCCAGTCTGCCATCGAACAGCAGAAGGTATCCAGGGAAACTGAATACATGATCCAGATGGCAAAGCAAAAAGCCAAGTATGAAGATATGTTGAAATTCAGGGCTGATGCCAGAAGGATCATAGGTGCAGAGATTAAATTAGCTGAAAATCATGAAGGCATGAGCAGGTTTGAAGTAAAGTTGACCAGGGAGGGTAACTTTACTGATGAAAGGAAGAGTGCTTCAGTCCAAGCTTTTGGATGGACTGAACTGAAGGAGATAGCCTTAACGTTCATGGGGAAGAATGATTTGTCTACTGATGTTAAAGCATTTTTAAAGAGGATTGAGAAGGTATGGAAGAGAAAGCAACAGATGGAAGTTGCAATAGGCATGAAACCACCAGAGTCTGTACCATCCTCTCCATCTCCAAAGAGAAAGGCTTCTGAAGATGCTCCAGGACATACGTCGAAGAGAAGGGCCTGACTCTTGTATCATTTTACTTGTACTTGTATTTATTTTCCAAAATTGTAACTTATTTTCTGTTGATGGCTGTAAATATAGTTACATATTTTGATTCACAAGTAAGTGATCAGATTTAGTCTAAGTAAAAATTAAAAGATGAAACTGAAACACTGATGATCTATAAAGTGTTCTCCAGTAACTTAAAAAATTTTAGACTAAGTCAAAACAAGTGTTTTTCAAGCATACAAAGTTGTATAGATAGAAGCTTGAAAAACCTTGCATTATTTCTGAACAAATAGGGGGAATTTCTTAGGTCCAGATTTACTGGACTCGCTCCAGACTTGAAGACTGGAGAGTCTTTGAAGACTTGTCCAGAAATAGTATTTACTGGACCCACTCCAGACTTGAAGACTGGAGCGACACTGAAGATTTGTCCAGAAATAATTTACTGGACCGCTCCAGACTTGAAGACTGGAGAGTCTTGAAGACTTGTCCAGAAATAGTATTTACTGGACCCACTCCAGACTTGAAGACTGGAGCGACACTGAAGATTTGTCCAGAAATAATGGAAGACCAATGAGCAAAATACTTGTATAAGAAATCTGGAATCCTCCAGATTATCTCACTTGACTTCACCCCAGTCCAGATCTATTCTACTGAAGACATTCCCACTAAAGTCAAAGAATGAAGTTAGAATAAAGAAGACTGACAAATGGCGGAGTCCACTGGAAGTCTTACCAGAGCTACGACTGGAGATTTGTCAGTGTTCTAGACCTTACAAGTCTGAACACTGATTACGAGGAATTGACTTTTTGCCTTTACACACTTTACAAAGAACATTCCACTTGTTCTTTACTAAAGTACATATGTGTGTAAAGGTGGTTGGTTAAAAGAATAAAGTCATATTGATGTGACTTTATCCTTGTACTTTAACCAATGCATTTAATGACCTTGTCGGTTCATTAAATGCATGCAACCATATTTGTACGGCACAAATTCACTGGTGAGATTGTTTGCCTATAAATACAAAGTCATTTCCTTGTTAAAATTACTTTTAGCAATTAAGATGAATTTGTCTAAATACTCTCGATCGTAACAGGGATACTTCACAACTTTAAGTATCTCGATCAAAAGAGTTTATTTGGCAAATATAGATCATTTGTAATTCATAGGTTGTTAGGATACTTACATATTTGTATTATCTTGATTCCGCACAACCTTGTATTTTATTTAACATCATAAATAAAATACACCTTGAAAAATTACATTGTGTTCCACCTTTATTTTATTGCTTTAAGTCTTGTATTACTTTGTTTATATACTTGCATTTATATTCAAGTAATACTAGTCCAATCTAGTGCTTATTAGACTTGTTGTATTTTACACTTTGGGTTAAACCATCAATCGCGTTTGGGACTCACAATAATTAATAAGAGAACAAAGGCAGGGACGATTGCTTCCTCCCGGGGTTTTTATGCCGGCAATCCAAAAGGATTAAGGGCTTTTCCTCGATAATAAATCTCGATGTTCTTGTTCCTTAATCTTTACTTTTATCTTGTTTTTTATTAGATCTTTACTATAATTCGCATTATCTCTTGTTCTTTGCACTATTTCATTATATCTTGATCCTTTATTTACGATTATATTTGTCCTTTAATTCCTTGTTTAGTTGACATAAATCTTTTACAAGTCTTTTATTTAATACGCATCTTTGAAACTCATTATTTAACAAGCCCTTAACCTCACGAACAAAAGTTTGGTTACATAACTGATCTAAGTCTTCAAGGTTGATTATCTTGGATTATTTTTGACCAAAACAATTTGGCGCCCACCGTGGGGCAAAAGGTGCTTTCAATCGATGAAAATTTTCAATTTTTTATCAAGAAAACCAATTTTCCGAAATTAATTCCGAAAATGTCGACTCAACCAACTAACTCTTTGCAAACTGCTCCTGCTATTTCTTCTTCTATGATGACTCACTCTGCAGAAACAATTCGAATCGAAGGACTAGGAACAATACGATTCGAATCCCGAATCAAAGCAAGGACAAGGGACCTGCTGATCAGAATGCAAACTACAATACAACTGGAGATATCCCTATCGGGAAGTCATCCCAATTCAACACTGGATCTGGACCTACAGGACGAAATAGCTTTTATGATGCCGATGGCAACCCAGATCCATATAATATTGGGCCTGGAATTTCTGCTCAAAATAATGATTCTGATAATATCCCTAACCAATTTACTATTTTGCAGAATCTTAATGATACGATTAAAACGAATCAGGAGTATAATCAAGCTCAATTTAAGATCTTGGAGTCCAGAATTTCAGAGAATGGACTTCCATTCACTCCAAGAAACCTGTTCTCAACCCCAGGACCATCTGCAGCCCCTGGATCTGCACCACCAAGCATGCCATTCCCAACTGCGACTCCAAATTTTGGGAGCAATATTCCACAAAATACTCATGCTGCTGGGACATCTGCGTCCATGGGCGCAGGTTTGTTCTTTTGGTTTTACTAACTCATCGCAGGGTCAAACACCAAACGACTACATTGCAAGAGAGTTTCAAAAACTTAAGGATATGATCTCTACCGTTCCTGATTTTGCAATCCAATTCCAAAAGTCAACCCTGCATCCTATCTTATCAATAGATATGGTGACAGAATCGCTAATGTAGAGATCCCAAATAAATTTTAAGTTCCAAATATGAAGCCATATGATGGAACCAATGATCCTCAAGAACATATAACACTCTACTTGGAGAAGATGGAGACAGTGCCAATTCCCTCCAACTTAAAAGAAACATGCTTATGTAGAAGCTTTGGATCTACACTTTCTGGATCAGCCTTAAAATGTTGCAGAGTTTGCCTCCTTTATCCATTAATTCTTTTGCAGATTTAACCAATTTATTTTATAGTCAATTTTCTTGTAGTGGAACTTTTGAAAAATTGACAGATGATCTTTATAAAGTTACACAAAAACCTAATGAATCTCTTAGAGATTTCATGACCAGGTTTACTAAGGAATCGCTTAATATTCCTAAATCGGATATGATGACCGCAATTCAAGCTTTGCAAAGAGGCCTCAAGCTGGGATCTAAATTCCAAGAAGATCTTATAATGACACCGTGCAAAAACTTGGACGAAGCTAAAGCAAGGGCTGCAAGATTCATAAGTTGAAGAAAACGAATTGACTTCATCAAAATTAGAAGCTCTGTCGTATGATCGTCCAAATCGAAAGGCAGAGACTCCAGTTTTCAAGCCCAGAAATAAGCTTTATACAAGACATGTTGATCATCAAGTAAACGCAGTTGAGGAAGATGATGGAATTGAATATCCTGCCATCACTTCTTTCTGTTTTTAGTAGATACACCCAGTATCATTATGGCACTTAGAGATCTTGGAGACAAAGCAAGATGGCCTCAGAAGAAGAACGATTCTTACTTCAAAAAGAAGGATCATATCCAATGGTGTGCATATCATGAAGACTTTAGTCATTTGACTGAAGACTGCAAGATGTTGAGAAGAGAGATCTCTACTCTTCTAGCTAAAGGGTATCTCACAGAATTCCTTGGAAGAAAGAAGGCTAAGGATGTTGAAGGCATGGACTTCTCTAAACCAAAGCCAACCCAAAAAGCTGATTCTCTACCACCAAATGCAAGAGTAATTGATACAATTACTGGAGGGTCAGAAGTATGCGGGACAACATATTCAGCAGCAAAAAGATATGCTAAGCAAAGCAAGTCATAAAAAGGAGAAAGAAGCGTGAAAAAGACCTCAATCTCGGATTCAGATTTTGTGTCTTTTGAAGAAGACGACTTTGATGACATACTGGAGCCTCATCATAACAGTTTGGTTGTCACTTTATTTATTGCTAACCATTATGTTCGCAGGATTTTAATTGACAATGGAAGCTCAGTTAATATCATCAAGCTAGAAACTTTGAAGAGGATGGACATTTCAGAAGAAGATATTGCTGGCAAGGCGACACCTTTGATTGGATTCAGTGGCAAGACCAAATACACTGTTGGTGAAATTAAGCTGCCAGTGTATGTTGGAGGAATTAACTCCATGCAAAAATTTTGTATCGTTGATTCTCTCCCAAGTATCTATATTATCTTGGGCAGGCCATGGATTCACAAAATGAAGGCAGTGCCATCCACCTATCACCAGTGAGTTAAATTACCAACACCTTGGGGAGTGGTCACTGTGAAAGGAGATCAACAGGAGGCTAAAGAATGCTATACCTCTACTATGAAGTCAGCTACTAAGCCATCTTCCCAATAGCAATTATAGAAAAAGGTCTTTGATGTGATTAAGCCAGAGGAGCAAGATATTAAAGAAATCAGTCTGGTTCCTGAAGATCCTAACATCAAAGTACTAGTGGGGGCAAAAATTTCAGAAGAACTGGAAGTCAAACTTGTTGACTTTCTAAAAGCTAGAATGAAGACTTTTGCTTGGAAACAAGAAGATATGACAGGGATTTCTAAAGATGTCATTACACACAAACTTGTAATAGATAAAAGTTTCAATCCAATTCAACAAAAAAGAAGGAAGTTTGCTCCAGAAAGAAATGCAATTATCCAAGAAGATGTTGAACGATTATTAAAAGCCAAGATGATCAGGGAGGTCAAATTTCCTGAATGGCTAGCGAATGTGGTGGTAGTCCAGAAGAAAAATGGGAAATGGAGAGTCTGTGTGGATTTCACAGATCTTAACAAAGCTTGCCCAAAAGATCCATTTCCTCTGCCACATATCGATGCTATGGTAGATGCAACTTCTGGTCACGAGATGGTCACATTTATGGATGCTTCTTCCGGATTTCAGCAAATTCAGATGGAGCCTGAAGATCAAGAAGCTACTGCCTTTATGACCCCGACGGGTATTTATTGTTATATTGCTATGTCATTTAGTCTTAAAAATGCAGGTGCAACATACCAAAGGCTAGTCAACATGATGTTCAAAGACCAACTGGGGATACGCTGGAGGTCTACATAGAATATATGGTGGTCAAGTCCAAGAAAGCTGAAGATCATTTGAAAGATCTTGAAGTAGCATTAAACATCCTGGACAAGTACAACATGAAGCTGAATCCTGCAAAGTGCAATTTTGGAGTAGGCGCTGGAAAATTCCTGGGATACTTGGTCACCAAAAGAGAGATGAAGCAAGCCAAAGCAGATTAAAGCTATCTTAAACCTGAAGTCTCCATCAAATGCTAAAGATGTCCAAAGCTTAACTGGAAGATTAGCAGCTTTGAATAGATTTATATCAAGACCTTCTGATAGATGTAAAGAATTTTATGACATCTTAAAGAAAAACAAAAATTTGAATAGGTAGAAAAGCAAGAAGAGGCTTTCCAGGAATTAAAGAAGTATCTTTCCACTCCACCATTGCTGGTGAAGCCTGAAGATGGTGAGCCTTTATATCTCTACCTGGCAGTCTCACAGAATGTAGTGAGTGATGTTTTAGTCAAAGAATTAGAAGGACAGAAACAGCCGGTCTACTATGTAAGTAAAAGTTTAATTGATGTTGAAACCAGGTGTTAGAAATATAAAATAGTGCTTAGTTGTATTTTCAAACATTGTATTTTATGTATATAATGTAAGGTTGAGGGGGAGCTTTTGTAATATACTTAGAGTATAAATACCCCTCAAGCCTTCATATTTTAAAGAGTCTGGTAAGATAATACACACAATTTGATAATCAATCAATCCAGTTTTCCCACATTTCACACCTTTCTCTCTCAAGAACACACACTAAACACACACACTTTCCACCATTGTTGATTACTTTACTTCCGCACTATAACACGAATTTAAGTAGTTATAACAAGTGGTATCAGAGCAAAACAACAATCTGTTGACGATCCAGAACAAATTTCAAGCAGATTGGTGCAAATTTTGTTCAAAATTGAGAATTCGTGTTCATATCAATAACCGTTTTAACCGTCACTGTTCTTCACCAATTCAACATCAATTTTCACTCAATTTTCCTGTTTTTGTTCACAGATACATTCTAAATCAACTCTAAAAACATCCTGTTAAGTTTCAGAATCCAATTCACAGTATTGATCAAAATCCAAATTTTCTGGAAAGTTGATGAGTTTTTGAATTTTCAGTTTGAGTTGAATTAATCTATGGAATTGTTTCTAGGGTTGTGCGCAATCATATTCTGAGCATTTCAGAGTTTGAATTGAGTTCTAACTCTCCAAATTGAGTGAAATACAAGCAAAATTGTTAAATTTTTCGACTATTTTGTCTTACTCTGATGTTCTTGCAGATTTCCTCAAGACGATCTTGCTAAGACGATCTCCAACAGAATCGTCCTAGTGTCTACCTTGTTTTGGTATTAAGACGATCTTCCCAAGATCGTCCTAATATTTTGGTGTTAAGACGATCTTTTCAAGATCGTCCTAACATTTTGGTGTTAAGACGATCTTCCCAAGATCGTCCTTGTTTTGGTATTAAGACGATCTTCCCAAGATCGTCCTAATATTTTGGTGTTAAGACGATCTTCTCAAGATCGTCCTAACATTTTTGGTTCTGTGTGAACTGGGTGTTGTGGATTGAAAACTTGAAGTTGTTGTGATTGGGAATCACACACTTCCTTGGGTAACTAATCTCTTTGAGATTGGTTTTGCTCAAAAATAAATTTTCAACATTTTCTACACTTAGAAAATTTTTCACTCATCTTATTAAGACGATCTTAAATCAAGACCGTCTTATTTTTTTCTTAAAACAATTTCTTAAAGACGATCTTAAATCAAGACCGTCTTACATTTTCTTAACCAAGTTTTAAGACGATCTTCATCCAAGACCGTCTTACCTTTTTCATCAAATTTTCTTTAGACGATCTTCTCTCAAGATCGTTCTATCATTTCTACACTAATACTTAGAAAATTTTCAACCAGTTTCTAAGACGATCTCCAAGATCGTCTAATATTTTGTGTTAAGACGATCTCATTCAAGATCGTTCTAAGTTCCAATTTTCAAGACGATCTCCTCGAGATCGTTTCATTTATTTTATCAAAAACAACAAAAATAATTACAAATCTTTGTTCGTTCATTTCAGGGACAACAATGATGATTTCAGAGCTTGAAATCAGAAAGAATTTCTTAGCCAAACAACAAAAGATGAAACCGTGGCTATTTGGAGATATTGATGCTGATTCTGAAGATCTCACATGCTTGATGACATCTGTCACTTCAACAACCAATCATTCACAAACTACTTCACAAGCAACAACAAGTGAGGTACAATTCATTTCCAAAGATGATTACTTGACTGTCCAAACAACTGCTGATACTTTGACAAAGCAAAATATTACTTTAAAACCCAATTTGAAAATGGCTAAACAAGAGTTTGATAAAATTAATGAAGATTTTTCAGAACTCTCAATAGCTCATGAAGCTCTCAAAGTGAACTATGATTCCTTAAAAGAAATGCATTTGTCAAGTAACAGTTCTCAAGTTGTTTCACCCAATGCTCATTTGACAAACAAATGTCAAGACCTTGAAAAGACTGTTCATTCACTCAAGCAAATCATTGAGAATTTAAAGCTTGAGAAAACCAATGAATGGTTAAGAGCAAATGCAAGACAAGCTGATGTTGAGTTTCTCACAAATAAAATGAAAGATTTTTCAGAACTCTCAATAGCTCATGAAGCTCTCAAAGTGAACTATGATTCCTTAAAAGAAATGCATTTGTCAAGTAACAGTTCTCAAGTTGTTTCACCCAATGCTCATTTGACAAACAAATGTCAAGACCTTGAAAAGACTGTTCATTCACTCAAGCAAATCATTGAGAATTTAAAGCTTGAGAAAACCAATGAATGGTTAAGAGCAAATGCAAGACAAGCTGATGTTGAGTTTCTCACAAATAAAATGAAAGATTTTAGACCTAACTGTGAAAAGCATGAAAGACAGATTTCTGATCTAAACAGTACTTGTTTTCTCAAAGGAGTTGAAATTGAGACTCTTCAAAAACAAGTTGAGGATTTGAAAGCAAACATCTTGTTCTATCAAGAAAAAATCTATAAAATTGAACAAAATCCTTTTCTGAATTTCACTGCTTATTACAATAAATCAAAGATTGATAGATCAGAACTTCTTCTTGGGTTGGGTTATGAGAATCCAGCACATTTAGAAAAAATCCAAAAAGAAGACCTTGGTCCACTCTATAATGAAAAATATCTTAGACTTGGCATGATTCAAGAATTCATCAGACCATCTGAGGATAACTTTGAGTCAGATGATGTTGCAACTCAAAAGAAACAGAATATCAAAAATTCCAACAAGCAAAGAAAAAATCAGAATGTGTTTTTAACTTCTCGAACTGAATCTAAGAAGTTATCTGACAAAAGAGAGAAGAGCTTATCTAGTAACCATAAGTGGATCTCTAAATCATCATTGATAAAATCTACTAGATATGCTAAAACACAAGTTTCTGATAAATCAAAGCTTAAAGTTGATATTTCATCTGTTTCTAGAACCTCTAATTCTAAAGCTATCTCTCAATCTAGTTGTTTTCCTAAGATGTCTAAAACTAGCCAAGATTTGCTAATAAAAGATACATCTAATGGTATAACTAGTTATAGAGATCAGTATGGTTGGTTCACTGTTGCAACTCAAAAGAAACAGAATATCAAAAATTCCAACAAGCAAAGAAAAAATCAGAATGTGTTTTTAACTTCTCGAACTGAATCTAAGAAGTTATCTGACAAAAGAGAGAAGAGCTTATCTAGTAACCATAAGTGGATCTCTAAATCATCATTGATAAAATCTACTAGATATGCTAAAACACAAGTTTCTGATAAATCAACAGTTAGAAGAAGATGGATAGCTAATGATTACAAGAAGAAAGTTCCTGATAGGAAATTTGATTCAAAATTGAGTAATTTAGCTAAACCATGGTCTGTAAGAAATTCTAAATCTTCTGCTGTGATGTCCAAATCTTTGATTGTTGATTCAAATGGGATTGTGATGAATCTTACAAATAAACCTCTTGTTCGAAAACCTCATCTGTATACTTTGAATGATTCCACTAACCTAAAAGGACCCATTCAAAAGTGGGTACCTAGAAAACCTTAATTATGTTTTGCAGGTAATAAAGGTCTGTGTTAAGTATTCCAAATCTCGGGTACTGTTCAACACATGATCCTGGAAGGAGTTTCTTTTCAAGAAACAATCTCAAATAAGTGCTCATTACCAATACACTTACTTGCCTCTGCATGTTCTGTACAAATCCTTCATCTCTTTCTCTTTCATTCCTTATCTGACAAACATTGATGCTATGCTTATGTGCAATGTGCTTAAATATCATGCAATGTTTGAGGGGGAGAAAAAGGATAATTCATGAATCTAAGGGGAGTTTGTGTATTTGCACTATTTGAAAATAAACTCATTATTTATAATAGAAAAACCAAATATAAAAATAAAAAAAAAAAAAATCATCATAAAAAAAAAAAAAATTGTTTTTATCAATTGTTTTGTTTTGTTTAGATTAAATAAAAGTTTTTTTTCAAAAACCATAAGCCCATCTCATTTCCTTTTACTATAAGCCCATTTTGTTAAAAGCCCAAAACTCAAAAACCATGACTTTCAAATCGGGTCAAAACCCACCCGACCCAACCAAATCGGTTTTTCTCTTCCTTAAGGAGGAGGGAAACTGATCATTTCTTTTCCAATTTCTTTTCTTTCCCAGTTCCCCATACACTCTCATAAACACTCTCAATCACTTCGAAAACATTTTGGCTGATCATTGAAACAAGATAAGGGTTTTGTTGGTAATCTCATACTGATCATTTAATTCCATTACATTATTGTCATCTAATCACATCTTCAAGTAATATTTCGGATTAGAATGTAAGATTTTTTTTCAATTTTTTCTTGAAAATTTCAGCTTCTGTTGATGATTATGTGATGATTGAATGATTTAGAAGCATGTTTAGGTTACATGTGTATGTTTATTACATGTTTAAATGATTAGTATTGTGATTTTGAAAATTCAAAAACCTGCAACTTTTTGAGCTTTGTAAAGAAGATGACCTAAGACGATCTTGACAAGACCGTCTTAGTTCCACTTTCTCATTTATTTGTCTTGTAACCCTTGAGACCAAGACCAGGACGATCTTGTCAAGATCGTTCTAGGTTCCATACTTAGAAAAATTTTCAAAATTTTTTTTTGGAAATAAAACGATTTTGGCAAATTGTATTAATTTCAAGTAGTTTTGTTCCTAAGACGATCTTGACAAGACCGTCTTAGTTCCACTTTCTCATTTATTTGTCTTGTAACCCTTGAGACCAAGACCAGGACGATCTTGTCAAGATCGTTCTAGTTTCCATACTTAGAAAAATTTTCAAAATTTTTTTTTAAATAAAACGATTTTGGCAAAGTTGTATTAATTTCAAGTAGTTTTGTTCCTAAGACGATCTTGCCCAAGACCGTCTTAGTTCCGTTTATTTGTCTTGTAACCCTTGAGACAAGACCAGGACGATCTTGTCAAGATCGTCCTAGTTTCCATACTTAGAAAAATTTTCAAAATTTTTTTTTGGAAATAAAACGATTTTGGCAAAGTTGTATTAATTTCAAGTAGTTTTGTTCCTAAGACGATCTTCAATTTGTGTTAGGTTATTTGTCTTGTTTTTAGTGATTGAGTTGTGATTGTTTACTTGATGTGATTCATATAAATGTTTTGTTATGTTTAGTTGTTAAAATGAATCATATTAATGTTAAGAAAAACCTGGTTGGAAATAAAACGATTTTGGCAAAGTTGTATTAATTTCAAGTAGTTTTGTTCCTAAGACGATCTTCAATTTGTGTTAGGTTATTTGTCTTGTTTTTAGTGATTGAGTTGTGATTGTTTACTTGATGTGATTCATATAAATGTTTTGTTATGTTTAGTTGTTAAAATGAATCATATTAATGTTAAGAAAAACCTGGTTGGAAATAAAACGATTTTGGCAAAGTTGTATTAATTTCAAGTAGTTTTGTTCCTAAGACGATCTTGCCCAAGACCGTCTTAGTTCCAGAATGACTTGGAAATAAGACGATCTTGAACAAGATCGTCCCATGTTCAGTTTTTCATACTTAACAATTTTTTTTCAATAATTAAAGATAAGACGATCTTGACAAGACCGTCTTAGTTCCACTTTCTCATTTATTTGTCTTGTAACCCTTGAGACCAAGACCAGGACGATCTTGTCAAGATCGTTCTAGGGTCTGTACGCTGTGTGGTAGTAAAATTGATTTGAAAAACAAATGAATGGGTAACTGAACTCGGAAGAGATCGGTTTGCTCAAAACTAATACTTTTAAATTTAAAGGGAAATCATTGAGATGATTTCACTTTATATTTTAAAGTGTTAGAATTTTTCTTTAAATGAAAATTGAAGTGAAGTATTTTTTAAACACTAGTTTTTAAAACGATCTTCTACAAGATCGTCCCTTGTTCAGTTTTTCATACTTAACAATTTTTTTTCAATAATTAAAGATAAGACGATCTTGACAAGACCGTCTTAGTTCCACTTTCTCATTTATTTGTCTTGTAACCCTTGAGACCAAGACCAGGACGATCTTGTCAAGATCGTTCTAGTTTCCATACTTAGAAAAATTTTCAAAATTTTTTTTTGGAAATAAAACGATTTTGGCAAATTGTATTAATTTCAAGTAGTTTTGTTCCTAAGACGATCTTGACAAGACCGTCTTAGTTCCACTTTCTCATTTATTTGTCTTGTAACCCTTGAGACCAAGACCAGGACGATCTTGTCAAGATCGTTCTAGGGTCTGTACGCTGTGTGGTAGTAAAATTGATTTGAAAAACAAATGAATGGGTAACTGAACTCGGAAGAGATCGGTTTGCTCAAAACTAATACTTTTAAATTTAAAGGGAAATCATTGAGATGATTTCACTTTATATTTTAAAGTGTTAGAATTTTTCTTTAAATGAAAATTGAAGTGAAGTATTTTTTAAACACTAGTTTTTAAAACGATCTTCTACAAGATCGTCCCTTTTTCCTTCACTTCAAAATTTTTTTTGGAAATAAAACCTTAAGACGATCTTGTCAAGATCGTTCTAGGGTCTGTACGCTGTGTGGTAGTAAAATTGATTTGAAAAACAAATGAATGGGTAACTGAACTCGGAAGAGATCGGTTTGCTCAAAACTAATACTTTTAAATTTAAAGGGAAATCATTGAGATGATTTCACTTTATATTTTAAAGTGTTAGAATTTTTCTTTAAATGAAAATTGAAGTGAAGTATTTTTTAAACACTAGTTTTTAAAACGATCTTCTACAAGATCGTCCCTTGTTCAGTTTTTCATACTTAACAATTTTTTTTCAATAATTAAAGATAAGACGATCTTGACAAGACCGTCTTAGTTCCACTTTCTCATTTATTTGTCTTGTAACCCTTGAGACCAAGACCAGGACGATCTTGTCAAGATCGTTCTAGGTTCCATACTTAGAAAAATTTTTAAAATTTTTTTTGTGTGGTGTGACAAAGTGCCTTGTATTATCATATAATCAAAATATATTTGAAATACGGGGAATCGAACGCCTTTGTGTACTTCCTTGCTATTTTTAAATATATCGTACTTATATGATTATACTTAAATTTCTGTGTTTTTCTTCTCATTTCAAATGATTTATAAAGAATACTCTGAGTTGATCGCCTTTGTGAACCTCTTTGTATTTTATATAAATCATTTGAGTGAAACTTGTTATTTGCTATTCAAACTTTATTTTATGTGTGCGTTAATTTGTTTTATGTCTTAAATCAGAAAACTAAAAATGGATCATCAAGAAGTTATTGAATATGATGAGGAGGTTGCTCTAAATGAATCAATTGAAGAAATTCTCATTGCCGGAAACACAAGTAACATGAGAAATAACAGAGCATTATTTGATCCTTTCATTGCTCCTGGTTTTCAAATAGTTCCAAGAATTCTTCACAATCATCCTCTCACATATGTACTTACTGTTGAACAAGACTTAGCTGAAGTCTACCTTTTTGATATGTGGAGATCAATTATCTTCGTTCAACCTTATGATCCAACAAATCCAAGAGCCAAAGCTAAATCAAAATCTCCTGAACTTCGTCGTCAAGGCTACTTTCAATATAAGTTGACTTCAGGAGATAGAAAATATGAGTTTGAATTCAATCTTGATGACTTCAGAAGGATTTTAAGACTACCTGAAGCAAACTTCAATGGACATGCTGATTATGATGACTTTGAGTCCAATGAAGAAATGTTTGCTGCTTTAATCTCTGTTGGTTATGAAGGTCCTTTATCCAGGACAAGAGATTTCAAGTTGAAAAATCTACCAAAGATTTGGTATTATGTGTATTCCATCCTAAGCAACTGCTTAACCCCATACACAAGAGGGATGGACAATCTGACACAGCCAATGCTGCACATTTTCTATGGTGTTGTTTTTAACAGACACTATGACATTGCTCAACTTCTGTGGGATCAACTGATTGTATTAGTAAATGGCAAAGTGTCTGCTCCCAAGAAGTATATTCCATTCATAAGATTTCTCACAGCAATCGTCTACAGTGCAGTAAGACATGAAAGAAGCATTCCAAGGCTTCAAGACAGTAGCCAAGTGACTATACATTTTTACAAGTATGTTAGAGACTCAGGAGCTGCTAACTATACTTTCCTGATCCCATCATTTCTACTAGATATGGTGTCAGATACTGATGAAGATAAAGTTGCTTATCTGGACTGGATTAGAACAGCAATGGGACCGGTAAGCCTCCCGGTTCCTACCCACGTTGTACATAGGACACCTGGTGAGGGGTCAAGTAGAAAAAGAAAAGAGCGTGAGGGAGAATCCAGTTCCAGTAAGTTCAAAAGAAAGAAACAAAAAGGAGAAATGTTTGTGTTGAAATTGAGTAAACAAGTGCATCAAAAGAAGAAGAAGAAGAGTTCATCAAAGAACCTCAAAAGCAAAGCTATAGCTGAATCTTCTTCTCCAATATCTCCTGAGGAGACAATATCTGTTACTGAGTCTCACAGACAAATCCGATCACCATCACCCAAAACACCATCACCTCAAAAACAATCATCTCCATCTTCACCCAAATTACCTCAATCACCAATTCCTCAATCTTCACCACTTCCGGATATTACAACACCTGAACAACCAATCATACCTCAGTCTACCACAACCATACCCTCATCATCCTTTGTTCGATCTCCTCCACCAACATATACTCAAGGCAGAAAGAAATCAATTCCGGTTAATATTCGAAAAACTTTTAAAAGATCTCGTTTTGAGTATGACCGATTTCAAGAACCAGAACCAGAAGATACGATACCTTCTGATAATGATGCATCTGATGATGATGCAAATCAGTTTGCTGATGATGTCATAGACATCCCGGAGGAACAAGGAAGGAATGAGGGAGGGGTTGAAAATACCAGAGAGGTTGAGAGGTTCGGGATAGGTGAAAGGAAAAAAGAAAACGTTGGCCTCCAATTAGTCTTAACCCAATATCAACGCCGGGTTTACCCTAGAGTAGAAGTCGGGAACTACCCATTCTCGCTTGCACCAAACTCTCCCAGCCATTCTGACTCCTCACAACAGGAGTTAGTCTCAGAAATACACGGGGAACAGCCACGCTCACCACACTCTCCTCATTTGGAGGATGAGGGTGTTGAAAATAGAGAGGACCAGCCCCACCTCTCGCCTTCAGTTCATGCACAAGAGTCTAGATCACCTAGGCACACGGAATCACAAGCCCAGTTGAGTACTGGTGCCGGAACAAGCGGAGAGGGACCCACTTTGTGTGACCCTCAAGGACAGCTTGGAAATCCTGCCTTAGCTAACATCACGCCAGCTTTAGCCGCAGGTAACAGTCCTCAGACAGAGACTGGGGAGCAGTATGAACGCCGTTGTGACACTGTTGTTCCTCAGGATCAACCTGAGACTGTATTAACGGGCATTCTCAGTGACCCCGGTATTGTTAGTGGTGTTGCCCAACAACAACCCGATTCTGGTTGCAAAGCCGAATCATCAACTGTTGCTCATACTTTTGAACCAACAGGAAATCCTGAGACAGTCATGATGTCTTCGGGTCACTCAGTAGACTCACTTGAGACTACTGATGTGCCAACTTCTACTATTCCATTACCACCTGAGGCTCAAACTTTAATCACTCATTTTGTTGAAGGAATTGAAGAGGGACAAAGAAGTGAATTACTTATATCAAGAAACATTATCACTGGTAAACTTCCTGCATCTCAAACCTCATCTCAACCACCTAGATTAGGTACTGGAGGTGCTTTACGCATTAATTCTCCAGAAGAGACTCCAACACCAACACCATCAACACAAACACCCCCACATATCCAAACAACAACAATAACAACAACCATACCACCAACACCACCACCACAATCATTTCCTGATCCAAATTCACCACATCATTCTTCCAGCTCTTCTTCTGATTCATCTGATTCATCCGAATACTTAAGTGATTGCTCGCCAAACAGAATTGCCACCAGCGGGTTATCTACCGATACTTTAATTGTTGCTCTCATGAATCGGTTGAGATCAGAAGAACCCCATCTTTCTTCACATAAAAGATCTATTTTTCAATCACTTCTTGCATATTTATCTTTCCAAAGCACACAACAGGAAAAACAGGCTCAAATTGAAGCTCTTCAAAAGCGAGTCACTGAACTTGATCAACAATGTCGACTGGCTAATATCTCAAATCGTCGGGATGATCAAGATCCTGATGATCAACCCGAGGGGGAGAATATGAGAGATATTAGAGAGGGTCATGAAACTCACGCTCAAGATGTTCAAGAAGTTGTTACAGAGACTCAAGGAGGAACTCAAATTCAAGAAGAGTCGGATGATTTACCTTCACTCATCAGAAATATTTCTCATTATTATTCTTCCACATCAAGTTCTGATGAGTCAAGTGATCCTGATCCATTTCAACCAGGATATGGTAATAATGATGAGTCTGATTCTGACAAACCTGATGATGCTCCAGCAAGTGTAGTTCAAGAAAAATATGGAGAAGATATCTTTGAAGAGATAGTTTATCATCTCAGAAACTCAGAAAATCTTGAGACTCCCAATGAACTTGGACAAGGAGTTAGACATCCAAGGATCTCAAGAAATAAGTTATGGCGGATCAATGAGGGTTATTTTGCTGAGAATTATGAACAAATCTTGGATTTGAGCACAAGACCGGAAGAAATTGTGTGCAGAGCTAGATATCTTGAAGAAAGAGGCTTTCAAATTTATTGCTCACCAAGTGAAAGACTCAACATGACCTTGAACCGATTAAGAGCATTCTTTCTTTTCAGACATCAAGGTCAAAGAGATGCATATATGGAGCTAATGAATGCTGAAAGTTCTGTAAGAGCTGAATGGTGGTATCAACAATTTCAAATCCCAATAACCAAAGTCCTTCAGTTGTTTACTCCTCTCAAAAACCACAATATAAGACTTGTTCGATTCAGAGTTCGTCGAGCAGATGGCAATATCTATGTTGTACAAGAAGAATCTTTTCAACATATGACGATCTCAGACATCTTATTTCTCTACAACCAATATGCCTATCTGATCATCAAGACTCCAGATCAACTTCTAGCCTACGAAGCATTGAAAAGTCATATTCAAGCATTGATCAGATTCTATGAGTTCAATGACTTTCAGATTGGATTAGAAAGAAGAACTAGCAGAATTAACCTCACAAAACCAAACCAAAGAGCCAGAGGTTATGAGCTAGATTCATATCAGATTGGAGATCCAATTGAAAATTTGGATGGATTTGTCTTCATTAATCGACTGAAGAAAAAGATCTTCATTCGTGCCTCTGAGTTTTCCAAATATTCAGATGGTACCTTGAAATATTGTCAATCAATTCTGAATGCAATAGATGAAGATTCTGACAATGAAGAAGATGAACAAATCAAGTCTCAGAGAGAAGATCATATAAGACGTATCAAAGATACTCTTGATATGCGTCAGAAGATTAGAGATCTCATTGTCACAAGAACTCCCAAATACCAAGAAGGAATTATTCATACCAAGACAGGTTCATGGGTTCATTGGAATCCTAGTCATGAACGTGGTCCTCACAACATTCCTCCTGTAAACTTCCAAGATAATATCAAATTGCCAGATGAACGTCCTGTTGGTGATAACTGGCACTTCATCCCAAAGAAGTTTTGGAATGACTCATGGAACAGTTATAAGAAGAGAGCCTTCTGGAGTTCAAAAATTGACAAGCCATCAACCTCAAATGCTGCACGACAATATAAGAAAAGAAAGAACAAGCAAAGACGTGCAAACAAGAGGAGGAGACAACATAGAAGGTGATGATGGACAACCAAGCACTAAGGGGGAGAATGTTAGAAATATAAAATAGTGCTTAGTTGTATTTTCAAACATTGTATTTTATGTATATAATGTAAGGTTGAGGGGGAGCTTTTGTAATATACTTAGAGTATAAATACCCCTCAAGCCTTCATATTTTAAAGAGTCTGGTAAGATAATACACACAATTTGATAATCAATCAATCCAGTTTTCCCACATTTCACACCTTTCTCTCTCAAGAACACACACTAAACACACACACTTTCCACCATTGTGGATTACTTTACTTCCGCACTATAACACGAATTTAAGTAGTTATAACACCAGGTACTCCCATCTCGAAAAACTTATACTTGCATTAGTTATGGCACCTACTAAACTTAGACATTATTTCGAAACACGTGCATACATGTTAAGACAAATTATCCTATAAAATGCATGCTAAGAAAACCTGAAGTATCTGGTGGGATGGCAAAATGGTCTGTGAAATTAAGTTCTTTTAATTTAATTTATGAACCTAGGACTGCTATACAATCCCAAGCTCTAGCAGACTTTGTGGCTGATTTTAGTAGTGATTTACAACCTGAAGTAGACTTAGAGGTTAAAATGTTAGAAGAAACCACTGAAAAATGGATACTATATACTGATGGTGCAGCTAATGTTAAAGGAATTGGACTAGGTATCATACTAAAATCGCCACAGGGGGATATCATACCCCAAGCAGTGAATTGTCATTTTATAGCTACTAATAATGAGGCGGAATATGAAGCTTTAATTTCTGGCATGCAATTAGCTAAGGATATGAACATTATAAATCTTAAGGTATATATGGATTCTTTACTCTTAGCTAATCATTTTAATGGAACTTACGCTGCAAAAGGTGAAAAATTAATGCAATATTTGGAAATAGTTAAGAAACTAGCAGAAAATTTTGATTTGTTTGACATAGAACAAGTACCTAGAGAAGAAAATACTGATGCTGATGCTTTAGCAAATCTAGGATCAACACTTAAGATGTCACCAGATACTAAAATTCCTATAGTACATGTATTATACCCAGCTATAGAAAAAGAACCAACCAACATATTAGCAATTCAGAATGAAGAACCTGAAAATTCTGGGGACAATCAAAATTCATGGATCACACCAATAATAGAATACATTAATAATGGGACAATTCCTAAAGATGAAAACCCAAAGGCCTTTCGTATGAAAACGGCACATTATTCTATGATCAATGGTATTTTGTATAGAAAGTCTCTTGCAGGACCATATCTTAGATGCTTAGAACATCCTGAGACTAATGAAGTTCTTAAGGATATACACGAAGGAGAATGTGGAAATCACACAGCTGGAAGGTCACTATATTCTAAGATCTTAAGAACAGGATACTATTGGCCTACCATGAAGCAAGATGCTGAAGAGTATGCAAAGAAATGTGATGCTTGTCAAAGGCATAGCAACATTCATCATCAGCCAGCAGAACCTATGTATCCAGTCTTATCACCATGACCATTTATGAAATGGGGAATGGATATTGTTGGGCTAATGACTGAATCTTCCGCTAGAAAGAAGTATTTTCTAGGTATGACAGGTTATTTTCCAAATGGATTGAGGCTGAAGCATATGCCAAAATTCATGAAACACATGTCATATCTTTCATTAAAAGGAATATATTGACTAGATTTAGAATGCCAGCTGAAATTATTTGTGATAATGGATCACAATTCATTGGAAAGAAAACTACAAACTTTTGTGAGAGATGGGGCATCAAAATGATTACTTCTACTCCAGTCCACCCACAAGCTAATGGTCAGGCAGAATCAAGCAACAAGATTATCATCAACAACCTAAAGAAGAGACTGGGACAAGCAAAGGGAAAATGGGCTGAGGAATTACCATTTGTCTTATGGGCTGATAGAACAACTTAGAAAAGTGCCACTGGACAAACGCCATTTTCACTTGTCTTTGGGGTGAAGCAGTTTTACCTACTGAAATGGATTTTCCTACCGCTAGAGTTAATTTATTAACTTATGAGAAGAATAAAGAACTATTGCTTGAAGATCTAGAAGCTGTAAATGAAATAAGAGAAAGGACCAAGATAAGAATAGCAGCTTATCAACAACGAATCGCTAAGTCTTATAATAAAAATTTAAGATTAAGACGATTTCAAGTTTGTGATTTAGTTCTCAAGAAAGTCTTGACCAAGCCAGATGGTAAATTCAATCCAAAATGGGAAGGTCCTTATTTGATTGTTGAAGGGTTAAATTCCAAGGTCATCGAAATTAATTCTGTTGGTTGTCGGTGTTACCATCGATCTCCCGAATTGGCTAACCACGCCACTCATTACACAAACACACGAATTGGCTAACCACGCCACCCATGCAAGTTTAAGATATGGAGACACCCTCCAGATCTTAAACACCACTGTCCCTAAGTGAATGTTAAAATTAAGAATTCCCTTCTTAATTTTAATCCCCTCCAAAATCAATCCAATCCCACACATATTATTTTTTAATGCAGGACTTCATTAAATAAATAATTGAAGACTGACAGTCATTAAAGATGCTGGAAGCTAGAGATCATAGCCTACAAGTGGAATCTTAATTACGCTTGAAAAGGTGCATGTATCTAATCTTCTATTTACTCTACCGATTTGAATGTTTACTGTTTAAGAGGTCAAGTAAGTCAAGAGTAATTATTAACTGCCACATGACATCATTTCTTGTTAGGTCCAGATTTACTGGACTCGCTCCAGACTCGACTACTGGAGCCTTACTGAAGATCTGTCCAGAAATGATAATTACTGGACCTACTCCAGACATGGAAACTGGAGTCCCTCTGAAGATTTGTTCAGAAATAATGGAAGACCAGTGAGCAAATACTTGTATAGGAAATCTGGAGTATTCTCCAGATTAGCTCACTGGACTTCACCCCAGTCCAGATCTATTCTACTGAAGACATTCTCACTGAAGTCAAAGACTGAAGTCTGAAGAAAGAAGACTGACAAACAGTGGAGCCCACTGACAGTCTTACCAGATCTCCCGACTGGGGCCTTTATTAGTGTTCTAGACCTTACAAGTCTGAACACTGATATCGAGGAATTGACTTTATGCCTTTACACACTTTTACCCGGACATCCCAATTGTCTATTGATAAAAGTACATACGTGTGTAAAGGTGGTTGGTTAAAAGGACTTTATCCTTGTACCTTAACCAATGCATTTAATAACCTTGTCGGTTCATTAAATGCATGCAACCATATTTGTACGGCAAATAAATTCATTGTTGAATTTATCTGCCTATAAATACAAAGTCATATTTCTCGTTCAAATTACTTTTTGCAATTTGGTGAACTTGCTTAAATACTCTCGATCTAAACAGTTATACTTCACAACTCTAAGTATATCGATCCAAGGAGATTATTTAGCAAGTATAGATCACTTGTAATTCAAAGATTGTTTAGATAGTTACATACTTGTAATATCTAGGTTCCGCAACAATCTTGTATTTTGTTTATCATCAATAAAGAAAATACACTTGAAAATTACATTTGTGTTCCATCATTTATTTACTTGTTTAAATATTGCTTAAGTCGTTTATTGCTTTATTTATATTCTTGCATTTATATTTAAAGTAATACTAGTCCGATTCTAGTTCATACTTGACTTGTTATTTTACACTCGTGGGTTAAACCATCGTGTGAGGGACTTTACATTTGGTATCAGAGCAGAAGGTTAATATACTTACCTAGATCTGTTTCGCGATGGCAATCCCAGAAAATACTCAAGAAACTCATGAAACTAATCTTAATGACCCACCCACTGGAAATAACAATCCACCACCTCCTCCTCCTCCTGCTTCTCCACATGTGCATGTGCATTATTCAAATAATCCTGTTCCTAAATTCAATGGGAGCAGTGATGAATTTGGTACGTGGAAAGCTAGGATAATATTGCATGTTACTGGTATTGAAAGGAATATGATGAAAATCTTAAATGAAGGACCCTATGTGCCAAGACTTCCTATCAATGCACTTCTTGACCCTACTGGATCAAGAAGTGGAAGGGAAAAGAGAGAGGAACACTGGTCCGAAGAGGAGAAAAGATTGGTAAATCTTGATACACTTCTTAAAAATATGATCCTCGGGGCTGTTCCAGAAACTCTTATTCCCACATTAGTTCTCTATCCCAGTGCCAAAAGCATGTGGGATGAACTGGTGAACCAGCATGAGGGAGGTGATGATACTGTTGTTACCAGAAAAGTCTCCTTAAACAAAAAGTATGAGTCATTTTTTGCTCTCCCCAATGAGTCTCTTACTGGTACTTACACCAGATTTATGAGTATTATTAACCAGTTAAGAGGACTAGGGGTTGATAAAGACAAGGATATACTTTTGGAGAAATTTTGTGATATTCTTCCAACAAAATGGTCTCACATGATTCTGGTCTTGAGGCAAGGTAAAACCTTGCATTCCCATACTTTGTCAACATTGTATGGAGCCTTCAGATTCACTGAAGAAAATCAAGCCCAAAGGATTGAGGCAGAAAAAGATTCTTTTAATCATGCTTCCAGTAGTTCCACAGTGGTCACTAATACTGTACCACCTTGTGCGGCATTAATATCTTCTGAGAATGTATTTTCTATGAAGAAGATGATGTCTGAACTAATGGATTCTGGAGTCTGTAATGATATCTCTCCAGACTGTGATGAAACTGACAGTGATGACCTGGTTGCAATGATGGCCAAAACGTTTAACCGTTTTAAGGCCAGAGCAAATAGGCCCACTGGACAACATGCACCCAGTTCTTCCACTGACAAGACCAATCTGACATGCTTTAAGTGTGGCAGAAAAGGTCATTTCATGAAAGAGTGCAAGTCCAGTCAGTTTGTCTCTCAGTCTGGTCCAACTGCTTCTTATAACAAGCCTGATGATAGCTATAAGTTGAAATACAAAAAGCTTAAGGCTCAAATTGCTCTCTTGTCTAAACAAATGGAAGATAATAATAAATGCATGATAGCAACCACTGAAGAAGCATGGGTTCCCTCTGATGATTCGTCAGTCGATGAAGAAGAGGAAAGAGACTGTTGTTTTATGGCTCTGGCAGATCAAGAGCATCTGGTGAAGGATGATGTCACATCTGGTCGATGGGTAGACATTGTTATTAAAAAGGTTAGTGATTATGATAATGAAACTGATCCTGAACTTAAATTGGACATTGCTGAAGCTCTAAATTCTGATTTAATTTTTGTGGAAACTGTTAGATTTGACAGTCTAAATGGCTTAGAAACAGATTCCTCTGAAATAGCTGCTTTAAAATCAAAATTAAAAGAACTTCAAGATATTGAACTGGCATTTCAAGCACAAGTTTTGGTAACTGAACAACTGGTTCAAGAAAAACATGACCTGGAAATAATTTTGCAAAAAGAAAAACAGGTTATTCAATCATGGCTTGAAACAAGAAAGCCATATGATGCTGGAGTAAACCAATTTCCATCCCAAAAACGTGCATATCTGGATGGAAATACTCATGTTGCAGCATTAATACCAGTAATTGACCGGTTACCAGAGGAGGTTAAACCTAGTACCATATATGATGAACCTTCTACCCCAAAATCTTGTATAATACCAGCTCAATTTTTGGAGGTCAAGACTGGAGCATCCCAGATGACTGCTCCAGTTAAAAAGGTCAATAAGCATAAACCTTTGCCTCAGACTGTTTCTAATGAACCCCAGGTTCAAAGGAAAAAGAACAATTCCCTTCCTAAGCCAAAAGTCCAGTCAACTGGAAAGGCTCAGGTTTCATCTGAAGAATCTATTTTGTTAAGGTTGGAGAGCCAGTTTCAACTACTGGCTCGTCAGGTTCAAAGTTGTCATGCAAGATTAAACAACTTTGAGGGTACTTCATCTGGCCCTATACAAAATACCAAACCTTTTTCTAAGAAAGAGAAAAATATTCCTTTAATTGAGAAAAAGAAAAAGGTTTCTAAACTATCAACTCCAGTAGTGTTTTCAACAAAAACTACTGTTGAAGAAAGGAAAAAGAACAATTCCCTTCCTAAGCCAAAAGTCCAGTCAACTGGAAAGGCTCAGGTTTCATCTGAAGAATCTATTTTGTTAAGGTTGGAGAGCCAGTTTCAACTACTGGCTCGTCAGGTTCAAAGTTGTCATGCAAGATTAAACAACTTTGAGGGTACTTCATCTGGCCCTATACAAAATACCAAACCTTTTTCTAAGAAAGAGAAAAATATTCCTTTAATTGAGAAAAAGAAAAACAGGTTATTCAATCATGGCTTGAAACAAGAAAGCCATATGATGCTGGAGTAAACCAATTTCCATCCCAAAAACGTGCATATCTGGATGGAAATACTCATGTTGCAGCATTAATACCAGTAATTGACCGGTTACCAGAGGAGGTTAAACCTAGTACCTTATATGATGAACCTTCTACCCCAAAATCTTGTATAATACCAGCTCAATTTTTGGAGGTCAAGACTGGAGCATCCCAGATGACTGCTCCAGTTAAAAAGGTCAATAAGCATAAACCTTTGCCTCAGACTGTTTCTAATGAACCCCAGGTTCAAAGGAAAAAGAACAATTCCCTTCCTAAGCCAAAAGTCCAGTCAACTGGAAAGGCTCAGGTTTCATCTGAAGAATCTATTTTGTTAAGGTTGGAGAGCCAGTTTCAACTACTGGCTCGTCAGGTTCAAAGTTGTCATGCAAGATTAAACAACTTTGAGGGTACTTCATCTGGCCCTATACAAAATACCAAACCTTTTTCTAAGAAAGAGAAAAATATTCCTTTAATTGAGAAAAAGAAAAAGGTTTCTAAACTATCAACTCCAGTAGTGTTTTCAACAAAAACTACTGTTGAAGAAAGTGAACTCAACCAGATACCCCCAGGGATCCATAAGGGAGGATCCAGTGAACCCATCAGTCGATGGGTTCCCAAATCTAACTGATATATCTGGTGGATGTGCAGGGCGATCGAAAGAAGCATACCTGGTATCTTGACAGTGCAGCTGGCAGGACAATGACCGGACGTAAGACCCTGCTGGAGGAATTCATCATTTCTGATGGACCCTCCATTACTTTTGGAAATGATGGTTGTGGAAAGACTGAGGGGTATGGTGTTCTGAACAATGGACAAGTCAAATTCAGACGTGTTGCATATGTGAATGGTTTGAAATATAACCTGATCAGTGTAAGTCAACTGTGTGATGATGGCTATCAAGTTCTATTCAATATTGTTCATGGCATTGTATTCAACAAGGACTGGAAGGTAGTATTGATTGCTCCCAGAAAAGGGAACGTGTATGTGATGGATATGGAAAGCTCTTCTTCAGAGCAATGTTTCTATACTCAAGCTGATGAAGACACAAACTGGTTATGGCATAAAAGGTTATCCCATTTAAATTTCAAAAATATTAATAAGTTGTCTAGAAAACAACTGGCAGATGGGATACCTTCAGTTTCCTTCAAAAAGGAAAGGCCATGTCCAGGATGTGAGATGGGAAAGCAGAAACGTGCCAGTTTCAAGACCAGACAGAACTTCAGCATTACTGAACCACTTCACATGCTTCATATGGACCTCTTTGGTCCAGTGAATGTTCAGACTCGTGCTGGTAAAAGATACACCCTGGTGATCGTAGATGAATTCTCCAGATATTGTTGGGTGGTCTTTCTCAGGTCTAAAAGTGAAGCTGCTGCTGAAATCATCTCTCTTATCAAGCAGATTGAACTGAAGCATAAGCGAAAGGTGTGTCAGTTAAGAAGTGACAATGGAACAGAATTCCAGAATGCAACTCTGGAGAAATTCTGTACTGACACTGGCGTCTCCCAGAACTTCTCGTCAGCACGCACTCCAGAACAGAATGGAGTGGTAGAAAGGAAAAATCGAACGCTGATAGAAGCTGCCAGGAGTATGCTAGCTGAATCTGGTCTTCCTACCAGTTTCTGGGCTGAAGCAATTGCAACTGCTTGCCACACCCAGAATCGATCAGTGTACGTGAAGCGACACAAGAAGACTTCCTATGAAATATTGAGAAATAGAAAACCAAATATTGGTTATTTTCACGTTTTTGGATGTCCAGTTTACATCCTGAACGACTCCACTCAGTTAGGCAAATTTGATGCCAAAGCTGATGAAGGATATTTCTTAGGATATTCAGCCATTCGCAAAGCCTTCAGAGTCTACAACAAGAGACTGGAGAAGGTACAAGAGTCCATACATGTTACTTTTGATGAATCATTTGCTCCAGTGGCTAGACTTGAAGCGATCAGAATATTTTTAGCATTCGCTGCTCATCATCAGTTCAAGGTCTACCAGATGGATGTAAAGAGTGCTTTCTTGAATGGAAAGCTTGAAGAAGAAGTTTATGTCAGACAACCACCAGGTTTCGTTGATGAAAAGCATCCACATTGGGTATATCGTCTGGACAAAGCGCTTTATGGCCTCAGACAAGCCCCACGTGCCTGGTATGACACTCTGACTAAACATTTATTGAAAAATGGTTTCAAAAGAGGTGCAATTGACAATACCTTATTTATTCTTCATGAAAAAGGTAATCTGTTAATGGTACAAATTTATGTTGATGATATGAAAACATGTGCAAGAAATTTTCTAAATTAATGTCAACTGAATATGAAATGAGTTTGATGGGTGAATTAACGTACTTTCTTGGACTCCAGATTAAACAAAACAAAGATGGCATTTTTATTAATCAGGAAAAATATGTTAGAGATCTTTTAAAGAAATATGATATGAACTCTTCACCATCTAAACCCACTCCAATTTCTGCACCTCTTACACTGGACTCAGATCCAGATGGTAAACCAGTGAACACCACTGTCTACAGAGGCATGGTTGGTTCACTGATGTATTTAACTGCCAGTAGACCAGATATTATGTTTTCAACATGTTTATGTGCCAGATATCAGTCTAATCCAAAGGAATCTCATATGCTTGCTGTAAAGCGCATACTGAAGTACCTTAAGGGTGTCCCCAGTTTGGGTCTTTGGTATCCCAAAGGCTCAGGCATGGATCTAATGGGTTAATCAGATTCAGATCATGCAGGTTGTAAGATAGACAGGAAATCCACTACTGGTGGATGTCATTTCCTTGGTGGCAAACTGGTCAGCTGGACCAGTAAGAAGCAAACTTCAGTTTCATTGTCCACTGCTGAAGCTGAATACGTATCTACAGCCAGTTGATGTGCTCAGATACTCTGGATGAAGAACCAGTTGCTTGATTATGGTATTAAGTATTCAAAGACCCCAATCTTTTGTGATAATACCAGTGCCATCGCTATCTCGAACAATCCAGTCATGCACTCCAAGACGAAGCACATTGATCTCAGGTATCACTTCATTCGTGATCATATTATGAAAAACAACATTGAACTCCATTTTATTCCCACAGACAAACAACTCGCTGACATTTTTACTAAACCTCTGGATGTCAAAACTTTTGAATATCTTGTTGGTGAGTTGGGAATGTTAAACCCTTAAATCTGGAACCTTGGTATTGAACGCCATTGTGTACTACTGAGGATCTTTGATTTAAAGATTTATAAATTTATGACTGCTCAGATATTGAACGTCGTTGTGTACTATCTTTGCATTAATAGATTTCTGGATCAACATTCCAGGGGGGAAGACTTGAAAGATATTTTTGTTCTTAAAAATGTTTTATTTTTCAGCGGGGAATTTATTAATTTATTTTCTCACTGGACAAATTCTTCAGAAAATATTATTGGTGCCTTGTAAATGTGTCCCTCTCACTGGTAATTAGATAGGTTGAAGTGCATGTTTGAGTACACTTATTTTGTCTCCTTGTAAATGTGTCCCTCTCACTGGTAATTAGATAGGTTGAAGTGCATGTTTGAGTTGACTTTTGTCTCCTTGTAAATGTGTCCCTCTCATTTGTCTGTATTAGTTGACGTGCATGTTTGAGTTGACTTTTGTCTCCTTGTAAATGTGTCCCTCTCATTTGTCTGTATTAGTTGACGTGCATGTTTGAGTTGACTTTTGTCTCCTTGTAAATGTGTCCCTCTCATTTGTCTGTATTAGTTGACGTGCATGTTTGAGTTGACTTTTGTCTCCTTGTAAATGTGTCCCTCTCATTTGTCTGTATTAGTTGACGTGCATGTTTGAGTTGACTTTTGTCTCCTTGTAAATGTGTCCCTCTCATTTGTCTGTATTAGTTGACGTGCATGTTTGAGTTGACTTTTGTCTCCTTGTAAATGTGTCCCTCTCATTTGTCTGTATTAGTTGACGTGCATGTTTGAGTTGACTTTTGTCTCCTTGTAAATGTGTCCCTCTCATTTGTCTGTATTAGTTGACGTGCATGTTTGAGTTGACTTTTGTCTCCTTGTAAATGTGTCCCTCTCATTTGTCTGTATTAGTTGACGTGCATGTTTGAGTTGACTTTTGTCTCCTTGTAAATGTGTCCCTCTCATTTGTCTGTATTAGTTGACGTGCATGTTTGAGGTTACCAGTCTCTTGTAAATGTGTCCCTCTCACTGGTAATTAGATAGGTTGAAGTGCATGTTTGAGTTGACTTTTGTCTCCTTGTAAATGTGTCCCTCTCATTTGTCTGTATTAGTTGACGTGCATGTTTGAGGTACTTTTGTCGCCTTGTAAATGTGTCCCTCTCACTGGTAATTAGATAGGTTGAAGTGCATGTTTGAGTTGACTTTTGTCTCCTTGTAAATGTGTCCCTCTCATTTGTCTGTATTAGTTGACGTGCATGTTTGAGTTGACTTTTGTCTCCTTGTAAATGTGTCCCTCTCATTTGTCTGTATTAGTTGACGTGCATGTTTGAGGTTACCAGTCTCTTTCAAAATGGTTTTCACTGGTACTTTACTGGAGTGTCCCTCCAGTGTACCATCAGTGCATGTTTCACTGGACTAATCAACCAGTGATACTGGAGTGTCTAGTCAACCTCCAGATGCATTGATATGTCAGTCATTATATTTATAATACTTGGTCATTGTGCGTACCACGTATGCAAAATCTTTTTGAAAAGATATTTATCTTGATATTTATCTTATTATCTACGTGGCATGTAAAATTTTCAAATAAATGATGGTATTTTTACCTTGGGAAGACAAAAAGTGCAAGTTGGTACTGTTTGTGGGCTGTAAACCGTCACACATTTATGTGTGATGTGATGTAATTAATGCGGATCTCAGAACCCAATCAAAATTTTATTTGATAATTTCAAATTAACCGTTTGAGTTCCACATTCTCTCTCCTATATATACCCACTTTCAATTTCATTTGCATTTACTTCGAACATATTTACTCCCAAATCCTTTCAAATTCCTTCATTTAATTTCTTCATTCAATTCCAATCATAATCATCTCTCATATTTACTCCAAATCCTTTCAAATTCCTTCATTTAATTTCTTCATTCAATTCCAATCATAATCATCTCTCATATTTACTCCCAAATCCTTTCAAATTCCTTCATTTAATTTCTTCATTCAATTCCAATCATAATCATCTCTCATATTTACTCCCAAATCCTTTCAAATTCCTTCATTTAATTTCTTCATTCAATTCCAATCATAATCATCTCTCATATTTACTCCCAAATCCTTTCAAATTCCTTCATTTAATTTCTTCATTCAATTCCAATCATAATCATCTCTCATATTTACTCCCAAATCCTTTCAAATTCCTTCATTTAATTTCTTCATTCAATTCCAATCATAATCATCTCTCATATTTACTCCAAATCCTTTCAAATTCCTTCATTTAATTTCTTCATTCAATTCCAATCATAATCATCTCTCATATTTACTCCATTTCCATTCAATTCTTCATCAAATCTTCATCAAAACCCTAAATATTCAATTTCATCTTCATCTATTCATCATAAAATGGCACCAAGACAATCTAACTCTCCTAAAAATCTGCTTGCTGCAGAATATGCTCCGGTTGCCAATGTTGAAAAGGCACCCCATATTACTCTTGAGGCTAAGGCCATAAGGATAAATATAAATAACTGGATGGCAAAACTCTCACTTTCCAGTGTTCATAATGCCCGATCCATTATTGGGAGATTAAATATATTCTTTCTCTCATGTCCATTATATGGTGCTTTAACCCTAAATCCAGGGAGGATGTACCACGATTATCTATGTGAATTCTGGTACTCTGCAATTTATAATGATGAAACTTCATCAATTACTTATACTCTCAAGGGAGGTACCAGATCCTTGAGTTTCTCTGTTAGTTTACTCAGGTCTGTTCTACAATTGAATTATTTTGAACAGAATGAGTTGCCCATCGAACTTCCCTCTGGTATAAATTTCAGGGAAGTATGCAGATTGATGGGGCACACAGAAATTATGGATGAACATGGCCAGCTATCCAGGAAGGGAACAGTCTACATGAGCCCACTGACAGACTCATGGAGAATTTTCTTCACACATATTGTTGAATGTTTGGGAGGCAGTTCTGGAGGGTTGGACCAGATAAATCAGACTCATCTCCAGATTGCCTACTGCCTCTGGTTTGGTTATAGAGTGGATTTTGCTCAGATCCTGTTTGATGATCTGGTAGAGCGTCTTAAAGTGAACGGTAGAAAAGCCTTTGTTCCATATATCCGTTTTCTTTCACTGTTGTTTAAAAGCGCTCTAGGAGACCAGTACGATTATGAAACTACTCATTTTTCTGTGAGTGAGTATATGAGGGATCTGACCAACCTAAGATCTCCACTGAATGAGGTAGATATTCCTCAGTCCATGCTCTCTTTTCAAAGGGAAGAAGTAGAAGTGGCTCCAGGTAGAGGTCAAGTTGGTGAAGGACCCTCTGGTGACCAAGATGTTCAGATTATAGAAGCTGTACAACCCATAAGACAGGTGGCTCCTGAAGGTCAACAACCAAATGTTGAACCTTCCAGACGACCAAGATCAAATAGGCGTCTGATGAGAGATGGTGTTCAGGTAAATCCAGAAAGACATCCAGGTGATGTTATGAATTTAGATGGGTCTCCAATTTTTGAACCAGAAGAGAATGTTGAACAGGTTGAAAATGTACAAGTTGTTGAACAGACAGAGAATGTTGTACAGGCTGTTGAACAGATTGAGAATGTACAGACTGATGAGCAGGTAGAATAAGATGTTCAGGCTATGAACAAATAACTGGTGAGCAAGAGGCTCAGATCGATTTGAATGTTGAAGCTGGTGAACCGACTGGTGATCAGACTGTTGGTGAAACTTTTTGGGATGAAGCTGATTCACCCATGTCAGAAGGTCATAACTTTGACACTGACATGAGTTTTCTTGGAGATGATGTAGTAGAGATAGAGCGTCTACCAGAAATGCCACCACCTCCACCAGAAACAAATTTGCCACCACCACCACCACCACCTTCAATTCCACAAACCACTCCACACTTCACTCCACCAACAATTCAAATTTCACAATCTCAACCCCCACCACTTGAAACTCCAGTTGACTTATCTGAAACACGTGTGCTGGACTCAACAGTTGTAACTGCTGAAACTACTTCTGAAGAGGTCTGGACACAAGTACCTTTCATGACTATAATGACTTCCAATCTTGATCCTCCTAGTGGTCCCTCCTCTTCGTCTTCAGCCGAGGTCCAAGGCCTTTTAAGTAAGGTGGCGGACCTTGAGAGATCACTGCAATCTTCATCCCATGTTATTTCTGACTTCAAGTCTTTATTATCAAACAATCTAGCTTCAGAAATGAATGTGTTTGCTCGGAATGAGAAGCTTGTTTTTGAGAAGCTGGATGAACTGGTACTGGCCACCAATAATGTGAGTCCCAAATAGATGGTTTAATACCCGACTGGCAAGTAGTTCCACATCTGAACTGATTCTCATTCTTCAGACTTCAGTCTTTCACTTCATTCTGAACGGTATTCTGATACGTTGATCTGAACTGAAGTGAAGCTTCAGTGAGCTAATTCTGTGCGACCTCAGAATTCTATACAAGTATTCTTCACTGAGCTTCAGCTATTTCTGAACAAATTATACTTGGTCGATTTTCGACCTAACAAATTCCCCCTATTTGTTCTGAAATAGTGCATGCATCTCAGACTTCTATCTATACATGTTTGTAAGTCTGAAATACAAGTTTTTGTTTAAGTTGTAAAAATTTTCTAAGTACATCTTATAGATCATTGATGTCTCAGAATTTTACTTGTGGTTTTTCTAACTTAAACCTATCATCTACTTATAAGCTACAAAATGTAACATATATATACAAACTGAAGTGTTTGTTACATTTGCAAGTATTTATACAAGTACATGATAAACTGAAAAAGAAACTACTTCTTAGCAGGCCTTGAACCAGAAGGTGCTTCAGTAGGTTTCCTCTTCAGTGGAGAATGATCCTTCTTTCCAAACAATCTGCCTTCAATCTCTACCTTGGCCTGCATCTTTGTTGTATTCTGGATAACCATGCACCAATCAAAGCAGATTTCGGCTTCCCCCTCAATATTTGGATCATCTCCCTATGCTCAGAAATCCCAAACTTGTGCACTGAAACTTGATTATACTCTTCAGCTGCTCTACCTTCTCTTTTTACAATCAAATCAAAAAGCTTCAATCCATCAGCTTTTGTTACCTCCATATCAACTATTTTAGCTGGATGAGATCGATGCTTCAGATAATGCTCATATTGATCCTTCTCATGCTTTCTTTGGAGCTCAATAACATCATCAGACATTGGTTTGAAGGTGGAGAGATCAGCATCACGAATATTTTTTCTTGATGATCTTGGTCCAGTCACTTTGGGCTTAATGGGTGGCCTTGACAATTCTTTTTCCACCTTCAGAACTCCAGCCAGAATTTCCTTCTTTTTAATTGCCATCTCTTTCTCTCTGTTTTTCACCAAGTCCTCAATGGACATTTTGAATGTGAGATGGTCCAGCTTTTGTTCTAAAGGAGAATAATTCACCCCATATTCATACTCGAGCATATCAACAACAGCCTTCTGCACTCTTGGATCATTTTTAATTTTCAGATATCTTTCAAGTGAGAGACCAAGAGCTGCAGCATCAATGTGATCAAGGGTTCCCATTTTCTGATGTTGAACCCTTTCTCTTTCCTTATTTTCACCCCACATAATAAATTGATTAGAAACTTGCTTCTGCAAAGCTTCTAATTTCTTGCTATCAGCATTAGGATCATGAATGGGATAACCTTGTTCATCAACATTTTCACCAACCACCAAACCAGAACCCTTTGAATCTTTCTTTGAAGGTTCATCCACCGCTTGGGTCTTGCCCTTATCTTTCTTGGTTGGTTCAGAAGTTTGCACTTCAGATCTCTGAACATGTTCCCCCTGAACTGAGGCACTACCAGATGGTACCTCAGCTTGCTTCTTGGTTGCTTCTATCAATTCCTGAGTACTTGAAAGCAGACCAATAGGCACATTTCTTCCTTTGGGGACCTCAGAAGGCATCTTTGCATATACATCAATCGCCATCTGAATGGCCTTCAGAGGTTCCCAACTTTGCTGCAGAAGGCAATCAGAAATGCCTTTTGCCATGGTAGAGAACTGAGCCCTTAACCTGAAAGATGAGTTAAGGTTCAGATTCTCTTTTTCAGTTAGCTCTTTCAGCAATTTCCTATCTTCCTCAAAGAATGAAGGAAGAGGAGGAGGAGCAGCAACAACTTTTTCTTTCTTAAGGAGGGTCAGAATTTCATCTATCTGTTTGGACTGGCCTTTAACAATTTCTTCGAGAGTAGATACAGATTTCTGAACTTTTTCAACAGCTTTATCTACCTTCTCTGAAGTGTCTTGAGTAAGTTCTAAGACCATCCTTCTGACCCCTTCCTCAACCTTTTCAGCCATAGAAGCTGAAATCTGATCAACAAGAGTCTGAGAAATCTCAGACTTCAGCTTCTCAATCACATTACTACCAACAGCAGACCCAAGTTCTTTCTCATTGACACTTGGCCTTTTTACCAACTCATTCACCTCCTTCCCGACTGCCAGAACTTCTTGTTTTAGCAATTCAATACCAGATGTCAAGTTTGCAACTACTGAAGCTTGCACATCTCTTTTGGCCAGTCTGAAGGCTTCCCTGATAGCTATATTGATCTTATTGCATGAATATACCAGCTCATTTATCTTCCCACCTACTAGTCCCTCATTTCCAGCAACCTTGGTGAACTCAGTGCCAAGAAACATCTGAGCACCCTTCATTTCAGCCAGGGACGTAGTATTGGCAGTTAGAGATTTAGTTAAGTCCTCCACCTTGATAAGTAGGCTTTGGACTTCGGCATTTTGTTTCTCTAACTGTGCTTCTACACTCAAAGGAGGAGGTGGTTGTGCAGAAACAGAAGCCACAAAGAGAATTCTACCAAGCCCATCCAAAGCCTTTTCCAACTGCATTTCAGTTGGACTCTCAGATTCAGTAGCAGAGTCCAACTCCTTCTCAATCTCACTATCATAATTGATGGGCCTTGGCACTTGGTGAATTTGTGGGTGTAAGTGTTGGAGTTGTGGTTGAAAACGTGGTGATGAAACATAGGCAGGTGTAGAGCCGGGTGGAAAATATGGGTGTTGATGTGAAGTTTCTGGTTGGCGATATGGTTGTTCAACATTTTGGATTTCTGGGGGAGGTTGGACGTTTGTGAGGCTGAAGGTTGGCTCAGAATCAGAAGACTGATTCTCCTCCAGTAAGCCCTCATCAAACTCAAAGTCAGCAAAGGAATCGAGATTCCTTTGAGGTGGCTCATCTTCATCCCAGAGGTCAGTTAAAACTGCAGTCTAATTAGATATGCCCTGGTTCAGATCACTGGTACCTGAACCAGCTTCTGGTTCAACAACTGCTACTGCAGATGCATCGTCACCAGATTTATTGGTTGGCTCAGCCATAGCTTCATCGCCAGAGACAGTAGACACGGGGATTGCCTTAATGATTCTCGTACCGTCATCAAGAATCACTTCATCGGCCGTAGAGTCTGGAATCTCAGTCTCAGGTGGTGTCACACCAAAGACTTCATCAATTCGTGCTGCAGAAGAGTATGAGATTTGTGAAGTTTCAGGGGGTGTGCGTGCAGACACGGACTCTATTGTGTGCTGGGCGGACACACTAATATTTTCTTCACCATCTCCTCCTAAAGAAGTTTTGGAGATGGCTGCTTGTGGGTTTCCCTTTAGACTCGATTCCTCTGGTTCTTGTTGGGAAGATCCAGAGGGGTTTGCTTCGGTACTAGTGTCCTTGGGCTGTGAGGACTGCTTAAATTTACGTCGTTTTAAAACACCCTTTGGAGATCCTGAGGGATCTTTTGGGAGATCCTCAGGTTGGTCAATGGATGAGGGAGGTGGTGGTTGGGTAGAAGAAGTTGCTGGGGTTTTAAACAACTTCAACATTTTACCACCAGTGCACCAATGGGTCTCGCATTCTTTTGCGACCCGCTCGGTGACCTTTCTGAGCCAGCCGGTCTTGCTGTTTCAGTTTTATTTATTACCTGAAGCATTGCAGCGGAGAGCTCTGGTTCTGGATCTGAAGTAGATAGTTTCGAAAGATCCCTGCAGAACTCCGTCGCTGAAGATTCAAGCCCCTCAAAATGATACGCATCTTCAAGCATGCTTATGAAGCAAACGCTCAGAAATCTAGGGAATGAGATATGTGGACTTCTTTTCCCTTTCAATTTTGCTACCAGCTGAGAGAAAAGTATCTCAGCAAAGTCCACCTCAATCCCATGCCACAAGTAATACCCAGTTTCTACTTGTGTCAAGGAAATCTGGTCCAAGCCACCATATATTCCTCCAAGGCACTCGACAATCTGAGTCCAAAAATATCTCCAACATTTTCCAAATCCAGACAGAAAGATGTGTGCAGATGTCTTCAGATTGCCGTCTGCATCAACCATGTCATTATGACCAGTGGCCAACAGAACTTCCCTGAAATTAATCCCTTTAAGCCTTTTAGCATAGGCTGAAGAGGAGGGAAGGTAGTTCAAATGAAGGGCCTCCCGAAACCCATCAAGTGAAAGGATATACTGCTTTGTGCCTTCTTGTAAAGAAAAAGCAATGGATTTTTCATCCTTGCTCAGAGTAGCAGTATACCATAATTCAAGTAAGTATCGATGATACATTACCTGAGGATCAGCAGTCAAGGCGTAATGGAGAGGGGATTGTTCAAGAAATTTATTTATCCTCCCCATTAAAGTTTTGCCTTTGGCATTCAGTGCAGCCATAAAATTATTCATATTGAATCTAAGGGTGGACGAATCGAACCCTTTTGGCCATTGAGCACTGGCCTTGACTACCTTAGATGGTTTGTATTCGAAAGCAATTAGAGATTTGATTACTTTAGCCATTATATCTACAAGGGAAAACTGAAAGTGAAAGATGAATTTAGGGTTTTGGAGTTATGAAGGAATAAGAAGTAGAGAGAGAGAATGATGATTGGGAGTAAATGTAAGGAGAAGTAAATGAAGGAATTGTTTTGGGAAGGGTATTTATATTTATGATGGAATACAAAAGGTTTTTCCAAAAATTAAATAAAATAAAATGATTTTTGAAATTCAAACCCAAAAATGAAATATTATTAAAATGAAATCAGTTTTGATCGGGTTTGAAGTCCGAAAATAATTTTTTTGGTACACGTCCGCATTTAATGCAACGACGGCTATGACCCCACATTTTCACAAAACTTTTCAACACTTTCAAGAAAAAGTGATCATTACTTTCCTTTTACGGCGCAACTTGTGTTCCACGTCATCCAAAAACATCATTATTTAAACGTTAAACAGTAACCTTCGCGTGTTCACTCAACGACCAAGTATCAAAATACATTATAAAGGACAGACTCATTTCAGAAATGGTATACAAAATCTGAGCATGATCAGAATCAAGAGATCTGAGCCATCTCAGTTTACACAATTATTCTGAAATCATTTCAGAAATTCTGAAGCATTTCAGTCAAAATATTTTTCTGAAAGCAAAGTTCCCCCTTAGAGAAAAATTCTTTTTAACATAAAAATATTTTACACTTCCCTATGAGGTGATGCTATACAGGATTTAGCATACCCAGTTCACTGATGAGATGTTTAAACATTTTGACATCCAAGGGTTTTGTAAAAACATCAGAGAGTTGTTTATCAGTGGGAATGAAATGAAGCTCTATGTCACCTTTAATAATGTGATCTCTAATAAAATGATACCTGAGGTCGATATGCTTGGTTTTGGAGTGCATGACAGGACTGTGAGAGATAGCAATGGCACTGGTGTTATCACAAAATATAGGAGTTTTTGTATACTTAACACCATAATCAGTTAGTTGGTTCTTCATCCACAAAATCTGAGCGCAGCAACTGGCTGCAGAAATGTATTTAGCTTCAGTTGTGGAGAGTGATACTGCAGTCTGCTTCTTACTTGTCTAACTAACCAATTTGCCACCTAGGAAATGACAACCACCTGTGGTACTTTTCCTATCTATCTTACAACCTGCATGATCAGAATCTGAATAACCCATTAGATCTAAACTTGAGCCTTTGGGATACCAAAGACCAAGTCTGGGGACACCTTTAAGGTATCTGAAAATCCTTTTCACAGCATTTGCGTGTGCTTCTCTGGGATCAGACTGAAATCTTGCACAAAGGCATGTTGCAAACATTATATCAGGTCTACTAGCAGTTAAGTACATGAGGGATCCCACCATACCACGATATTTTGTGGGATCCACCGGTTTTCCATTAGGATCTGAGTCCAAAGTTAATGGTGCATAAATAGGAGTATCTTTTGATGAGACTGAATCAAATTGATATTTCTTTAATAAGTCTCTGACATATTTTTCTTGATTTATAAAAATACCATCACTGGTTTGTTTCACTTGAAGACCTAGAAAATATGTCAATTCGCCCATCATACTCATTTCATACTCAGATGACATTATTTTAGAAAACTGTTCACACATTTTGTTGTTTGTAGACCCAAACACAATATCATCAACATAAACTTGTACAAGTAAGATATCATTTTTATCATGCAATATGAATAAAGTGTTATCTATTGCACCCCTTTTAAAACCATTTTTCAGAAGATGTTTAGTAAGAGTATCATACCAGGCTCTAGGTGCTTGTCTCAGACCATATAAGGCTTTATTCAGTTTATACACCCAGTGAGGTCTTTCTTCATTTATGAACCCTGGTGGTTGATGCACATACACAACTTCTTCCAATTCACCATTCAAGAATGCACTTTTAACATCCATCTGATAGACTTTGAACTCATGATGAGCTGCAAAAGCTAAGAAAATTCTGAAGCATTTCAGTCAAAATATTTTTCTGAAAGCAAAGTTCCCCCTTAGAGAAAAATTCTTTTTAACATAAAAATATTTTACACTTCCCTATGAGGTGATGCTATACAGGATTTAGCATACCCAGTTCACTGATGAGATGTTTAAACGTTTTGACATCCAAGGGTTTTGTAAAAACATCAGCGAGTTGTTTATCAATGGGAATGAAATGAAGCTCTATGTCACCTTTAATAATGTGATCTCTAATAAAATGATACCTGAGGTCGATATGCTTGGTTTTGGAGTGCATGACAGGACTGTGAGAGATAGCAATGGCACTGGTGTTATCACAAAATATAGGAGTTTTTGTATACTTAACACCATAATCAGTTAGTTGGTTCTTCATCCACAAAATCTGAGCGCAGCAACTGGCTGCAGAAATGTATTTAGCTTCAGTTGTGGAGAGTGATACTGCAGTCTGCTTCTTACTTGTCTAACTAACCAATTTGCCACCTAGGAAATGACAACCACCTGTGGTACTTTTCCTATCTATCTTACAACCTGCATGATCAGAATCTGAATAACCCATTAGATCTAAACTTGAGCCTTTGGGATACCAAAGACCAAGTCTGGGGACACCTTTAAGGTATCTGAAAATCCTTTTCACAGCATTTGCGTGTGCTTCTCTGGGATCAGACTGAAATCTTGCACAAAGGCATGTTGCAAACATTATATCAGGTCTACTAGCAGTTAAGTACATGAGGGATCCCACCATACCACGATATTTTGTGGGATCCACCGGTTTTCCATTAGGATCTGAGTCCAAAGTTAATGGTGCATAAATAGGAGTATCTTTTGATGAGACTGAATCAAATTGATATTTCTTTAATAAGTCTCTGACATATTTTTCTTGATTTATAAAAATACCATCACTGGTTTGTTTCACTTGAAGACCTAGAAAATATGTCAATTCGCCCATCATACTCATTTCATACTCAGATGACATTATTTTAGAAAACTGTTCACACATTTTGTTGTTTGTAGACCCAAACACAATATCATCAACATAAACTTGTACAAGTAAGATATCATTTTTATCATGCAATATGAATAAAGTGTTATCTATTGCACCCCTTTTAAAACCATTTTTCAGAAGATGTTTAGTAAGAGTATCATACCAGGCTCTAGGTGCTTGTCTCAGACCATATAAGGCTTTATTCAGTTTATACACCCAGTGAGGTCTTTCTTCATTTATGAACCCTGGTGGTTGATGCACATACACAACTTCTTCCAATTCACCATTCAAGAATGCACTTTTAACATCCATCTGATAGACTTTGAACTCATGATGAGCTGCAAAAGCTAAGAAAATTCTGATAGCTTCTAGTCTAGCAACTGGTGCAAAAGTTTCATCAAAGTCTACTCCTTCTTCTTGTGAGTAACCCTTTGCAACAAGTCTTGCCTTGTTTCGAATCACATGACCATCTTCGTCCATCTTATTTCTGAAGACCCATCTTGTCCCAATTGGTTCTTTCTTTAGATTACTGGGACAAGGAGCAAGTTCCCAAACATCGTTCCTCTTAAACTGATTGAGCTCATCTTGCATGGCTTCAATCCAGCTAGGGTCATTCATAGCCTCGTCAATCTTCTTTGGTTCTATTAGAGATAAGAAGCTGACATTTAAGCATTGATCGCTTGTGGCTCTTCTGGTCTGAACCCCACTAGTGGAATCCCCAATGATTTACTCGATAGGATGTGCTTTAGTCCACTTAGTGTATTGACCAGGATGAACTATGATATCAGTGCAAGAACTCCTCTGAGATACTTCAGGAGGTGCTTCAGAAAAGACTACCTCAGTCTCATCATCTTCCTCCTGCAGATCATGATTTGCATCATGAAACTGTTCAGATTAGGGTACTTCAGTTGAGCCTGATATCTGAGGTGAAGCAGCATGCACATCTGATCCAATAGTCAGTTCAGAAGGTAGTTTGAAGCTGACTGGAGGATAGAATGGAATGTTGCTAGACTTGATTATTCTTGGTTCTAAATTGAAATGTTCAGAAGCAGGTTTAGGTGACTGATCAGATTCAGCAATAGGAACAGAATCACCGAAACTTATTGGACTTTCTGAGGGTGGAATTCTTAAAGATTGCAGAGTTAGATTCATCAAAGGTAACATGAATTGACTCATCAACCTTTTCAAGTCTCTTGTTAAAGACTCTAAAGGCCTTGCGATTTAATGAATATCCTAGGAAGTACCTTTCATCAGCTTTTGCATCAAATTTTCCAAGCTGACTGGAGGATAGAATGGAATGTTGCTAGACTTGATTATTCTTGGTTCTAAATTGAAATGTTCAGAAGCAGGTTTAGGTGACTGATCAGATTCAGCAATAGGAACAGAATCACCGAAACTTATTGGACTTTCTGAGGGTGGAATTCTTAAAGATTGCAGAGTTAGATTCATCAAAGGTAACATGAATTGACTCATCAACCTTTTCAAGTCTCTTGTTAAAGACTCTAAAGGCCTTGCGATTTAATGAATATCCTAGGAAGTACCTTTCATCAGCTTTTGCATCAAATTTTCCAAGCTGACTGGAGGATAGAATGGAATGTTGCTAGACTTGATTATTCTTGGTTCTAAATTGAAATGTTCAGAAGCAGGTTTAGGTGACTGATCAGATTCAGCAATAGGAACAGAATCACCGAAACTTATTGGACTTTCTGAGGGTGGAATTCTTAAAGATTGCAGAGTTAGATTCATCAAAGGTAACATGAATTGACTCATCAACCTTTTCAAGTCTCTTGTTAAAGACTCTAAAGGCCTTGCGATTTAATGAATATCCTAGGAAGTACCTTTCATCAGCTTTTGCATCAAATTTTCCAAGCTGACTGGAGGATAGAATGGAATGTTGCTAGACTTGATTATTCTTGGTTCTAAATTGAAATGTTCAGAAGCAGGTTTAGGTGACTGATCAGATTCAGCAATAGGAACAGAATCACCGAAACTTATTGGACTTTCTGAGGGTGGAATTCTTAAAGATTGCAGAGTTAGATTCATCAAAGGTAACATGAATTGACTCATCAACCTTTTCAAGTCTCTTGTTAAAGACTCTAAAGGCCTTGCGATTTAATGAATATCCTAGGAAGTACCTTTCATCAGCTTTTGCATCAAATTTTCCAAGCTGACTGGAGGATAGAATGGAATGTTGCTAGACTTGATTATTCTTGGTTCTAAATTGAAATGTTCAGAAGCAGGTTTAGGTGACTGATCAGATTCAGCAATAGGAACAGAATCACCGAAACTTATTGGACTTTCTGAGGGTGGAATTCTTAAAGATTGCAGAGTTAGATTCATCAAAGGTAACATGAATTGACTCATCAACCTTTTCAAGTCTCTTGTTAAAGACTCTAAAGGCCTTGCGATTTAATGAATATCCTAGGAAGTACCTTTCATCAGCTTTTGCATCAAATTTTCCAAGCTGACTGGAGGATAGAATGGAATGTTGCTAGACTTGATTATTCTTGGTTCTAAATTGAAATGTTCAGAAGCAGGTTTAGGTGACTGATCAGATTCAGCAATAGGAACAGAATCACCGAAACTTATTGGACTTTCTGAGGGTGGAATTCTTAAAGATTGCAGAGTTAGATTCATCAAAGGTAACATGAATTGACTCATCAACCTTTTCAAGTCTCTTGTTAAAGACTCTAAAGGCCTTGCGATTTAATGAATATCCTAGGAAGTACCTTTCATCAGCTTTTGCATCAAATTTTCCAAGCTGACTGGAGGATAGAATGGAATGTTGCTAGACTTGATTATTCTTGGTTCTAAATTGAAATGTTCAGAAGCAGGTTTAGGTGACTGATCAGATTCAGCAATAGGAACAGAATCACCGAAACTTATTGGACTTTCTGAGGGTGGAATTCTTAAAGATTGCAGAGTTAGATTCATCAAAGGTAACATGAATTGACTCATCAACCTTTTCAAGTCTCTTGTTAAAGACTCTAAAGGCCTTGCGATTTAATGAATATCCTAGGAAGTACCTTTCATCAGCTTTTGCATCAAATTTTCCAAGCTGACTGGAGGATAGAATGGAATGTTGCTAGACTTGATTATTCTTGGTTCTAAATTGAAATGTTCAGAAGCAGGTTTAGGTGACTGATCAGATTCAGCAATAGGAACAGAATCACCGAAACTTATTGGACTTTCTGAGGGTGGAATTCTTAAAGATTGCAGAGTTAGATTCATCAAAGGTAACATGAATTGACTCATCAACCTTTTCAAGTCTCTTGTTAAAGACTCTAAAGGCCTTGCGATTTAATGAATATCCTAGGAAGTACCTTTCATCAGCTTTTGCATCAAATTTTCCAAGCTGACTGGAGGATAGAATGGAATGTTGCTAGACTTGATTATTCTTGGTTCTAAATTGAAATGTTCAGAAGCAGGTTTAGGTGACTGATCAGATTCAGCAATAGGAACAGAATCACCGAAACTTATTGGACTTTCTGAGGGTGGAATTCTTAAAGATTGCAGAGTTAGATTCATCAAAGGTAACATGAATTGACTCATCAACCTTTTCAAGTCTCTTGTTAAAGACTCTAAAGGCCTTGCGATTTAATGAATATCCTAGGAAGTACCTTTCATCAGCTTTTGCATCAAATTTTCCAAGCTGACTGGAGGATAGAATGGAATGTTGCTAGACTTGATTATTCTTGGTTCTAAATTGAAATGTTCAGAAGCAGGTTTAGGTGACTGATCAGATTCAGCAATAGGAACAGAATCACCGAAACTTATTGGACTTTCTGAGGGTGGAATTCTTAAAGATTGCAGAGTTAGATTCATCAAAGGTAACATGAATTGACTCATCAACCTTTTCAAGTCTCTTGTTAAAGACTCTAAAGGCCTTGCGATTTAATGAATATCCTAGGAAGTACCTTTCATCAGCTTTTGCATCAAATTTTCCAAGCTGACTGGAGGATAGAATGGAATGTTGCTAGACTTGATTATTCTTGGTTCTAAATTGAAATGTTCAGAAGCAGGTTTAGGTGACTGATCAGATTCAGCAATAGGAACAGAATCACCGAAACTTATTGGACTTTCTGAGGGTGGAATTCTTAAAGATTGCAGAGTTAGATTCATCAAAGGTAACATGAATTGACTCATCAACCTTTTTCTTCTCAGATTTTTGCTTGATTTGTTTGGAAAAAGGTTTTGCATTTTGTTTAGGTTGAAGAGGAGTGGTTTCAACATTTTTTAAACGTGCATTACAACTCTGCACTTGTCTAGCCAATAACTGAAATTGACTCTCTAACCTTAACAAAATTGATTCTTCATTAGACACCTGAGCCTTACCTGAATCTGAGGTAGAGGGCTCAGTGGGGGAGATATTTTTCTTCTTCTTTTGGCCTTTAGGAACCTTAGATGAAGTCTGAGGGGATGGCTTTTTGGTTTTAGCCTTCCTTTCTGAACCAGTTGTCTGAGCTGTTTCAGATTTACCCTCAGATTGTTCCTGGGCCTTATCAGTCATAGTTTTCTGCTTGCCAACTTTAGGAAAAATGATTTCAGGTTTTATTTCCTTTGGAAGAGCATCTAAATCAGTGATTATAGATGCCAAATGAAGATCACCAGATTCATATGTTGTTCTTTGAGTTGCAAAAGTATTTTTAATTACAGCATCTGGCCTTGGTGCTTTCATCCAAGATTTAATTATTGCTTGTTCTTTTTCAAGGATGGTTTTAATTCTTCTTTTTCCAACTCTAAAGTGGCAACCATAGACTAATAACTTTTTAAAGCCAAATGAACATCTTTCAGTTCTTTTAGTCTGGCCTGACTGGCGTTCAGTTCAGAAGTATTATTTTCAAACATTTTTAGACTTTCTGAACGCACAGTTTCGACAAAAGAAATGTTTGCCTCTAAAAGAACCAAAAGGTCCAGTTTTTGTTCCTCATCGCTTTCAAAGCCAAAGTCACTAACCTTTTTCATGACAATATCCACCCAACGACCAGATTCAACATCAGATTTGACCAGATGACCTTGATCTTCACGTGCCATGAAACACATATCCCTTACTTCTTCTTCATCATCAGATTCCTCCTATTTTTCAGTCTTGGCAATCATACAACTATTATTGCTTGAGTTGTTTTGAGCCATGTGAAGCATGTGAAGAGGTTCAGTTATACTAAAACTTTGTTTTGTCTTGAATGAAGCTCTTTTCTGCTTACCCATTTCACAACCTGGACATAGCTTGTCTTTGTTGAAAGATATTGAGGGTATCCCATCAACAAGTTGTTTTCTTGACAACTTATTAATATTCTTGAAGTTCAGATGGGATAATCTCTTGTGCCACAACCAATTTGTGTCTTCATCTGCCTTTGTGTAGAAACATTGTTCAGTGGGTGAACTATTCATATCAATGATATAAATGTTTCCTTTTCTTGGTGCAATCAAAACTACCTTTCCATCCCTGTTGAATATGGTGCCTTGTGAAATATCAAATAATACCTTGAAGCCATCATCACATAGTTGACTGACACTGATCAGGTTATATTTCAAACCGTTCACATATGTAACACGTGTGAATTTGACTTGTCCATTATTCACAACACCATATCCCTCAGTTTTTCCATTTTCATCATTTCCAAATGTTATTGAGGGCCCCTCTTGCACCATGTATTCCTCCAGCAAGGTCTGATAACTAGTCATGGTTCTGCCAGCAGCGCTGTCAAGATACCATATATTCTTCTTTTGGTCTCCCTGCACAAACACAAAGATTAGTTCTTTTTGGGAACCCATCTGGTGATGGGTTCGCTAGACTCTCCCTTAGCAGTCTCAGATTTTTGCTTGATTTGTTTGGAAAAAGGTTTTGCATTTTGTTTAGGTTGAAGAGGAGTGGTTTCAACATTTTTTAAACGTGCATTACAACTCTGCACTTGTCTAGCCAATAACTGAAATTGACTCTCTAACCTTAACAAAATTGATTCTTCATTAGACACCTGAGCCTTACCTGAATCTGAGGTAGAGGGCTCAGTGGGGGAGATATTTTTCTTCTTCTTTTGGCCTTTAGGAACCTTAGATGAAGTCTGAGGGGATGGCTTTTTGGTTTTAGCCTTCCTTTCTGAACCAGTTGTCTGAGCTGTTTCAGATTTACCCTCAGATTGTTCCTGGGCCTTATCAGTCATAGTTTTCTGCTTGCCAACTTTAGGAAAAATGATTTCAGGTTTTATTTCCTTTGGAAGAGCATCTAAATCAGTGATTATAGATGCCAAATGAAGATCACCAGATTCATATGTTGTTCTTTGAGTTGCAAAAGTATTTTTAATTACAGCATCTGGCCTTGGTGCTTTCATCCAAGATTTAATTATTGCTTGTTCTTTTTCAAGGATGGTTTTAATTCTTCTTTTTCCAACTCTAAAGTGGCAACCATAGACTATAACTTTTTAAAGCCAAATGAACATCTTTCAGTTCTTTTAGTCTGGCCTGACTGGCGTTCAGTTCAAAAGTATTATTTTCAAACATTTTTAGACTTTCTGAACGCACAGTTTCGACAAAAGAAATGTTTGCCTCTAAAAGAACCAAAAGGTCCAGTTTTTGTTCCTCATCGCTTTCAAAGCCAAAGTCACTAACCTTTTTCATGACAATATCCACCCAACGACCAGATTCAACATCAGATTTGACCAGATGACCTTGATCTTCACGTGCCATGAAACACATATCCCTTACTTCTTCTTCATCATCAGATTCCTCCCATTTTTCAGTCTTGGCAATCATACAACTATTATTGCTTGAGTTATTTTGAGCCATGAGAGCTATTTGGGCTTTCAGCTTCTTGTACTTAGCCTTATAGCTGTCATCAGGGTTCTAAAAAATAGAATGATTAGGGGCAGATGATGATGAAGACTGACTAGATCTGCATTCCTTCATGAAATGTCCTTTCTTGCCACACTTAAAGCATTCAAGATTAGACTTATCAATAGAAGTGATGGAAGCAAATGGTTTGCCAGATCGATTAGATTTGGCCTTAAAACGATTGAACGTTTTAGCCAGCATGACAACCAGATCATCATTGTCATCCTCATCACAACTATGAGTTACATTACCAGAAATACCAGTTTTTAACATTTCAGAGACCATCTTCTTCATTGAGTCAGAATGATCACTCTCAGAAGATAGTAGAGCAGTCCCATGTGGTTCAGAATTATGAACCATGACTGAACTGGTAGAAGCATGATTTTTGGCATCTTGCTTAGCCACAGCTCTCTCAGCCTTGTTCTCTTCAGTGTACCTGAAGGCTCCATATAGGGAGGCTAGAGTGTGACTGTGCAAGGTTTTTCCTTGTCTCAAAACCAAGATCAAGTTTTCCCATTTAGAAGGTAAGATGTCACAAAACTTTTCCAACAAAATTTCTTTATCTTTAGTTACACCCAGGGCTTTCAATTGATTTACCAGATTAGTGAATCTGATGTATGTTTGTGTTAAAGTTTCACCAGGGATAGCAAAAAAAGACTCATATCTTTTATTCAAAGCAACTTTTCTTGTGACAATTGTCTCATTGGTGCCTTCAAATTGTGTCATGAGTTCCTCCCACATTAATTTTGAATTTTCAAGTAAAACAAGGGTGGGCATAAGAGTTTCAGGAACAGCATACAAGATCATATTTTGCATCTTGGTATCAAGGTCTACCAGCCTATGATCTTCTTCAGACCAATGATCCTTCTCCTTGGGTGAAACCCTAGGAGTCCCATCGGCATTTCTGACAACAGTGGAGGTATTCAAGGGGACAAAGGGTCCTTCTTTAAGAATATCGGTCAAATGTCTTTCAACACCAGCAATATATTTGAGCATGCATGCTTTCCATGTTTGAAAGTTTTCACTGTTCCCATCAAATTTGGGAACAGAATTATTCGAAAAGTGTACATGCACATTATGTGATGGTATATTGTTGTTGATGATAGGGGGTGGAGTTGTATTAGCATTAGCATTAGGGTCAGGGCCTGTATTGAACATTTGGTCAACCATCTTTGCAGATCAAAGGTTAATGAATTAATATAATTCAACCTGGCTCTGATACCAATTGTGAGTCCCAAATAGATAGTTTAATACCCGACTGGCAAGTAGTTCTAATTAGAAAATACCAGTTTTTAACATTTCAGAGACCATCTTCTTCATTGAGTCAGAATGATCACTCTCAGAAGATAGTAGAGCAGTCCCATGTGGTTCAGAATTATGAACCATGACTGAACTGGTAGAAGCATGATTTTTGGCATCTTGCTTAGCCACAGCTCTCTCAGCCTTGTTCTCTTCAGTGTACCTGAAGGCTCCATATAGGGAGGCTAGAGTGTGACTGTGCAAGGTTTTTCCTTGTCTCAAAACCAAGATCAAGTTTTCCCATTTAGAAGGTAAGATGTCACAAAACTTTTCCAACAAAATTTCTTTATCTTTAGTTACACCCAGGGCTTTCAATTGATTTACCAGATTAGTGAATCTGATGTATGTTTGTGTTAAAGTTTCACCAGGGATAGCAAAAAAAGACTCATATCTTTTATTCAAAGCAACTTTTCTTGTGACAATTGTCTCATTGGTGCCTTCAAATTGTGTCATGAGTTCCTCCCACATTAATTTTGAATTTTCAAGTAAAACAAGGGTGGGCATAAGAGTTTCAGGAACAGCATACAAGATCATATTTTGCATCTTGGTATCAAGGTCTACCAGCCTATGATCTTCTTCAGACCAATGATCCTTCTCCTTGGGTGAAACCCTAGGAGTCCCATCGGCATTTCTGACAACAGTGGAGGTATTCAAGGGGACAAAGGGTCCTTCTTTAAGAATATCGGTCAAATGTCTTTCAACACCAGCAATATATTTGAGCATGCATGCTTTCCATGTTTGAAAGTTTTCACTGTTCCCATCAAATTTGGGAACAGAATTATTCGAAAAGTGTACATGCACATTATGTGATGGTATATTGTTGTTGATGATAGGGGGTGGAGTTGTATTAGCATTAGCATTAGGGTCAGGGCCTGTATTGAACATTTGGTCAACCATCTTTGCAGATCAAAGGTTAATGAATTAATATAATTCAACCTGGCTCTGATACCAATTGTGAGTCCCAAATAGATAGTTTAATACCCGACTGGCAAGTAGTTCTAATTAGAAGAAGACCAGTTCAGAATACGATCCAGATATGGATGAACAATACAATAAAGATACTGAAAGTAAATGCAAGAAACAATAAGGGCTGAAACTATATAAATAATATATATAGATCAAGTATGTAGCATTGAGACACAATGTATTTTTCAAGGTATTTGATTTATTGATATATAAACAAATACAAAGGTTGTTGCGGAACAAAGATAAACACCCAAGTGTAAACATCTAAACAACCTAGAAATACAAGTGATCTAATAACTTGGAAATACTCGTAAGGATTACTTAGAGTATATCTCACAAGTTGCAATGCAAAGGTTTCAAGCCATTTGCAAGTTGTGAGAAGACTTATATTTATAGACCAAGTCCATGATGACGTGGACCAGATCGTACAAATATGGTTGGGAGTATTTAAGGAATTAAAGCTAATTCCTTACATGTGTACTTTTAAGGTTTAGGTATATAAGTCGTTGATGTGAGTTATCAAACCTTATTCCCAACCTTTACTTTACCTTGTACTTTAATTAATAGTTAAATCTATTAACCGGGTAAAGATATGTAAAGTAAAAAGTCTTCCTCGTAATTAGTGTAAAAGTGTGTAAGTACTTTTACACTAAGATGCTTCAGTCTTCGATCAGGTAGAATCAGTTTCTGAGCTCCACATCTAAACTGATTCTCATTCTTCAAACTTATTCCCAACCTTTACTTTACCTTGTACTTTAATTAATAGTTAAATCTATTAACCGGGTAAAGATATGTAAAGTAAAAAGTCTTCCTCGTAATTAGTGTAAAAGTGTGTAAGTACTTTTACACTAAGATGCTTCAGTCTTCGATCAGGTAGAATCAGTTTCTGAGCTCCACATCTAAACTGATTCTCATTCTTCAAACTTTAGTCTTTGACTTCATTCTGAATGGTATTCTGATACGTTGATCTGAACTGAAGTGAAGCTTCAGTGAGCTAATTCTGAGCGACCTCAGAATTCTATACAAGTATTCTTCACTGAGCTTCAACTATTTCTGAACAAATTATACTTGGTCGATTTTCGACCTAACAAATAACAATTCTGAAAATATAAAAGTGGCAGTCCAGGGATTAGAAGAAAGGCTAGTAAATTCTGTTCAGACTGCAGTGGAAAGTAAAATTGTACAACCACTGGCAGGTCTGACAGATGAGGTTAAGAAAATGGTTACCAGGGTGAGTTCATTGGAGAGTAGGCCATCACTTAATCAGAATGCAGTTGTTAGCACCATCAGTGATGAGGTTGCTAAGAAGTTCAGACACAGTATGCTGAAAGAAATCACTGAAGAGATTTCTGGGTCTGTTCTTCGAACAATTCAAGATGGACTGTTGCCAGAAGTTGTAAGAATGGTTAACACTGAGCTGTCAAAGCACTTGCCTCAAGAAGTTGAATTTGTTAAAAAGGAAGTGCATGCACTTAAAAAAATTGTGAATGATACAACTCCAGTGGCTGGAAGAACGTTTGGTGAACTAGACAGACATATGCTTGAACAATTATGGAATGATCTCAAGTCAAGAACTGGTGATTATTCCAAGGGGGGAAAGTCGTCTGATGTTCAAGAAGGTTTAGTTAGAAAGAAGAAAGAAGTGGTTACCAGTGCTATTGAAAAATCCCTTGCTACTGAAAGCATCGTGCAATGAAAACAAGTGACTGGTACTGATACCAGTGCACAAAGAACACTTGGCACTGAAGCCGTTATGCAGGTTGAAGAGGCTGCTGGTACTGATGCCAGTGAGCCCCAGTTTGAATCTTTCCCAGATATCTCAACAACGCTGAAATCTGTAAAAGGAAAAGAACAAATGGTACCTGGGGGAGAAGAGCAAACTGTTGAAGGTTCATCAGAGTTTCCTACTGCTGATGATGACACCTCTAAGAAACTGGAACAAGAATGTATTATGATAGAGATTTTCAAAAGAAATTAAAAAGATGAATTGCTGGCCCATCATAGGGAGATGGCAATTATGGGAACTCTGGATTCATATAATGCTGGCAGATTGGCCATAAATATTGATGTTTACAAGAAGATGAAGGATGACCGCAGAGTTCATCAATGTCTGAATGCATTGGATGATGTTCACATTCGGTCCAGGTACTCTGAAGAAGAACAATTGTATGATGATGTAACTTATTGTGTCAGTGTACCTGAACTGATTAGGCAGAGAAAGGAGGAACTGGTGAACCTCCAGAGGAAAATAAGGAAGAATGCTGGTGCTCTGGAGATAGAGTACAAGAAGAAGATAAAGGGTCTGCCAAAACTTACTGCCAAACAGCTCAAAGCAATAAAAGATGCAGATATAAGCACATTCATTCCTCTGGATACTTCTCTCAAAATCAATCGTGATCAACTCCAGTCTGCCATGGAACAGCAGAGAATATCCAAGGAAACTGAACATATGGTCCAGATGGCTAAGCAGAAAGCCAAGTATGATGATATATTAAAATTTAGGGCTGATGCCAGAAGGATCATAGGTGCTGAAATCAAACTCGCTAAAAATCATCAAGGCATGACCAGATTTAATATAAAGTTGACCAGGGAGGGTAACTTTACAGATGAAAGGAAAAATGCATCAGTCCAAGATTTTGGATGGACTGAACTGAAGGAGATAGGATTAACTTTCAAAGGTAAACCTGATTTTTCTCCTGATGTAAAGGCATTTATGAAAAGGATTGAAAAGGTTTGGATAAGAATTCAACAGATGGAAGCTGTTCTAGGTATGAGACCACCAGTGTCTGTTCCATCCTCTCCATCACCAAAGAGAAAGGCTTCTGAAGATGCTCCAGGACAGACATCGAAGAGAAGGGCCTAACTCTTATATCATTTACTTGTTGTTTGTATTTAAAGTTGTCAAAATTGTAACTTATTTTATGTTGATGGCTGTAAATATAGTTGCATATTTTGATTCATAAAGTAAATGATCAGATTTAAGCTAAGTTAGTATTAAAAGATGAAACTGGAACACTGATGATTTATAAAGTGTTTCCCAATAACAATAAATTTTTAGACTAAGTCAAAACTTGTGTTTTTCAAGCATACAAAGTTGTATAGATATAAGCTTGAAAACACTTGCATTATTTCTAAACAAATAGGGGGAATTTGTTAGGTCCAGATTTACTGGACTCGCTCCAGACTCGACTACTGGAGCCTTACTGAAGATCTGTCCAGAAATGATAATTACTGGAACTACTCCAGACTTGGAAACTGGTGTAACACCCCAACATGGCGGAATCATGGGATATCACTTAGAAAAGCACAGCACGACATGGAAATTATGTAGAGTCAAACTATATGAAAACATAGGATTGAAACAATCCTTAAACTCACTCAAATGTATACAATAATCAACATCTATCAAAGATACACACTCAATCAATATTAAATGGAAATGTTTAAATGATAGTAGTTGATCCTAAGCATAACCCGTTAAAGGGAAATAAGGATCACGGATCCAGAAAGTCCAAAGCAAGTCCAATCTTAGCAATGCAAGCACATAATTATCCATTTTGTCTCTGATTAACCTGATTACCTGAAAAGTGTACTAAAATACGTCAACATAAAGTTGGTGAGTTCGTAGGGACAAGTAACAAGGAATAATCGTATCGGATAACAACCGTTAACGATAAGCGAGGATTAGAATACCTAATCATGTCCAAGGAAACCCTAAAAGGTTTCACATTAGCACAGTTCAATACAATCAACGTTTCAACATCAATATCATTATACAATACACCATTAAACGTTAATCAATACGCCTAACATGATTTATCATTAACAAGATAATCAAAGCGACAATCATCATTAACCAATACGCCTAACATGATATATCATTTACATAATAATCAAAGCGACAATCATCATTAACCAATACGCCTAACATGATATATCATTTACATGATAATCAAAGCGACAATCATCATTAACCAATACGCCTAACATGATATATCATTTACATGATAATCAAAGCGAATCGTCATTAACCAATACGCCTAACATGATATATCATTTACATGATAATCAAAGCGACATTAAACCACAAGTAATCATATCAACAATCAACAAATAAACAATTAACATCTCGGTCCATATCATAACAAGTGAATCAACCAACAAATACGATGCTCATACACTTCTTATAATTCTACTTTAAAGGAATCATCGATGCTTATATATAGGGTCACCCGCAGCCTTCCCACTACATCTACTATTCATAAAAAGTATAATTATCTTCCATGTATGTACAACTATCTAAAGCACAACAAGTATTCATAACGAAGTCAAAGTTAACCGAGCAACAAATCAATACATTAAACAAACAATCAATCAACAAATAAACAATTAACATCTCGGTCCATATCATAACAAGTGAATCAACCAACAAATACGATGCTCATACACTTCTTATAATTCTACTTTAAAGGAATCATCGATGCTTATATATAGGGTCACCCGCAGCCTTCCCACTACATCTACTATTCATAAAAAGTATAATTATCTTCCATGTATGTACAACTATCTAAAGCACAACAAGTATTCATAACGAAGTCAAAGTTAACCGAGCAACAAATCAATACATTAAACAAACAATCAATCAACAAGCATGTACACTTTTCAGCCCGAATCTCAATTGAGTAGGGAGGGTTTACGAAACTCACCTGGAAGTAAAGCAATTCCAAGTACTAGTACAAGTACTTTACTATGCTCAAAATGTACTCCCGGGTACCTAGAACAAGTATAAGATCAACTTATAAGCTACCACAAAGCCTAAGTGCAAAATAGGGAAATTTCAGCATGTTCCCAGCTTTGCGCCATCTACTAGACAACGACTTTGGGAAGTCAAAAAGACTAGATATAACAAAACTTAGTTCTAGACATTTGTTGGGCACTCAATGGCCTTTTCAAAAATGTAAGGTTTGGTTCTTGAAGAGCTTTAATGAAAGAGTTATGATTTTTACAAAAACAAACCTGTAGCCTCGTCAGAAATTAGACCAGTTCTGAAAATCGTCGTTTTTGGCTCTCTTCTGAGCAAAACCAGAAGAAACTTTGTTCTTATCAAATTTTACTGACACTTGTACCTTTCCAAAAATATCGGATTCGTCTCCTAATTCGTTCAGATGAATCTTTTATGATGTTTGCAATATGACTGAAAATTTCAGTCCTATAGAGTCCGTAATTCAACTTGAAACTTCAAGTGATGAACCCAAGACTTTATGAACTTGATTGTTTTGTGTTATGAATGTGATAGAGAGAGAAAAGAGCAGAGATGGATGATAGAATGATCATCAAATGCTTGCTTATATAGCCCAAGAGTTGCAACTAAGTGCCAAGAACACACACCTTGGCCATGAGGTGTTCATCATGTGTTTACAACTCATCCTTGAGTGTAATGGCTGAAACTTTGGCCTTAAAACAAACTAGAATTCAGTAGGAACATGTTCATTGCATGATTACAAGCTATAATCCAAGTCTTGGTTAGTTTGTGTGGGGTTTATGTCAAGAACACAAACTTGACTTGACTAATTGACTTTGGTTGACTCTAAACTTTGATTCATGATTTATTATTTGTGTAATTAAGTGTAGTAACTAGTTTATATAAGTATATTACTTTTATCTATGTGGTTATAAATCAATTACATGTATTTATATATTTATTAGTTATCTAATTTAAGTACACAATTGCATATTTATTTTACTAGTATGTACAATATATCTAGCTAGTTAATTGATTCCGAAATTAATAACACAAACAAAATATTCACGAGCGTACAACTTTTATTATTATAAATCCATAATATGGATAAATCATTTCATATAATATAAAGGTTGTGTCTGTTTTTTTGTCCTATTAATGGAATTATCATCTAGCCACCGACACTGTTGGAACCGTTCATTATACTTAAGGCTTCTCATATACGTTTCTTCCTGTTAGCACAGTTACTCAATTATCGTCTTATAATATATTTTCCTTATCACATATGGGCCAACATCATGGTCTTGCAACATGGGCTTAATTCTAGAAATTCAAATATGACATTTTAATTGGCCCAATTTACAGATAAATGTACACAATTATGTCCAAATTTCCGTTTATTGAAATAGTTAATCAAATTACATGCACAGTCAAACGGTAAAAATCATGAATGTTACATTATTCCCCAGTTAAAAGGATTTCGACCTCGAAATCTAGACCGTATCGAGTAATTTAAAAATATATACTTATACTCATATAGTATAGACCACTTATACACTTATAGTATAGCATAACCGATTCGTCTAGACACAGGTAAGTCTGACTAAAACACTATACAAATTTCAAATTCACTTTATCTTCCATATTTGACCGTTAGAAACGGCTCCTTTTTAGACTATATAATAATACCTTAGCATACTTTTCTCCATGCCATATCAACTTAACATTTTCCTTTCTTCAGAATCTAACTGAAACCCGAAACCTAATATCGAAAATGTTGAATCCTTTCCTAATCGTAATCTACATTATTATCATAGTGTGGTTAATTACTGTGGCTCAACTTCCATTGGATGAGGCTATTCAGTGGTTAGTCGCGTTCGTTCTTGGCGTGGTTCCCTTACTGTTTGTCACCACTTGGGTTTCTTTGTATGGTTTTTAAATATGTTGTATCCCTAATTGTTGTATTTCTGTTTAAATAATGTAACAAGTTTCACTTGTATTGTACGAATAATGAAATACAACTTTCTTCGATCTCTTTTGGGGATTGTTGTCGATTAGGGAAATTCCCCAGTTAAAAGAATTTCCCATATTTGTCTCATTTTCTTAAATTCAATCATTAAAAGTGATCCATGGTCAAAGAAACAAATATTACCTGGATCACTCCTGAAACAATAGTTTGGATCAAAAATTCATTTAGGGTTCAAAAAGATGAATTAGCAATTGATATGGTTCTTGAAAAAGAAGCAGTGAAGAAAAATAGTGATGCGTGGAAGACGGTCTATTCATTAAGCTATTAATTAAGTTGAGGATTTTCTCGACATTGTATACGCTTTTGAGTAAACTGTTCAGCTCTTTTCAACCTTGGTTAAAGGGATGATAAAGTTTAGAAATTTTATCTTTAGAGAAAAAAAATAATAATTCGGTAATTACTAATTATCGTAGCAATGATTAAAATTTCTGTAGTTTATGGACACCTGTCCGTTCTTTCAGGTTACATTTCCCTTTTCATCCTCTATATAGAAACACGTTTTCTTAAGGAATAATGCACACTAAATCTTCTTTCTCTATCTCTTTTATTTACTTAGTTCTTCATCTTGGATAATATACTATCTATTTATATGTTTATATAAAACTTTTATCTTTTAAGTCATGTTCATTTAATTAACAGTATTGTTCCACCGATTTATCATAAGATAATGAAAAATTTCGGTGCCTCTTCGAGCGATCCAAAAGGCAAAAGGCCAATGACTCAAGAGGATCTTGGAGATCTTGAAACAAATAGGGTCAAAAGGATTAAGCAGGAGGCCGTAATGTTAGGTATTTCCTTTGAAGATTACAAGGCGATGGTAGACGAAGATGTCCACCTTTTTGAGAAACAAACTTCTGACGATGAAAAGTTAGCAAAACTTTTATCTTTTAAGTCATGTTCATTTAATTAACAGTATTGTTCCACCGATTTATCATAAGATAATGAAAAATTTCGGTGCCTCTTCGAGCGATCCAAAAGGCAAAAGGCCAATGACTCAAGAGGATCTTGGAGATCTTGAAACAAATAGGGTCAAAAGGATTAAGCAGGAGGCCGTAATGTTAGGTATTTCCTTTGAAGATTACAAGGCGATGGTAGACGAAGATGTCCACCTTTTTGAGAAACAAACTTCTGACGATGAAAAGTTAGCAAAACTTTTATCTAAATTTTTAGAAGAGGGGGAATCTATCCTTGTGAATCGTCAAATAAAAGAAGATGAAAAGTTTGCAAGAGCCCTAGCTCAGCAAGACGAAGATAATCTCTCTCAGAGGGAGAAGTCCATTTTTGCTATGTCATCTGAAGAGAAGAAGAAAATCCCAATATTCCACCTCTTAAGAGAAGAAAAAGAGATGTTGCTGGAGGAAGTAACATGTCAGGGTCGAGCTCTGACAGAACTCCTAATTCTTGAAATCAAGAGGGATTTTATAGAAATATTTGAAATCTGTTATAAATTTTTATAAATCAGATCTTAAGTTGTCCAGAATGTGTTTTTAAATCAGAATAATATTGTTGATAATGTTTCTTATGTATTTGTTATGTCAATTGTCTGACCAAAACTTATTGTAGATAAGAAGAACTCAATATAATCATGGACGCATGGCAAAACCAGATGATTGGTACTAGTGAATGGGGAACATCAATCGATGATTTTTGCCAAGACTGGCTTCTCCAAAATACAGTACCAACATCACAGTTAGAACCCCCAACAGAAAATGTCAGTGCATCGTTCCCAACTCTTGTTGATGCAGTACATCATGGAGTTTCATCTCCAATCCCTATGAACCCTTTATATCAAAACTTCTCTTTTGATACACCAGAAGTAACATTCCAGAAATCAACATTCCAACCGGAACCATCATTCCAACCAGAATCTTCCGAGGAGGGTAACAGGGCACCCGGCAAACGTCCAATGTCAGACTCGCCCTCACTATACCCCAATCCAATTGGTGACACATATTATGAAGTGTCAACCTCGAACAGGGTGGAACCGGTTGATACGATAATGAATCATGGACCAGAGTTTGAGAAGCACGTAGAAGACTCATGGGCTTATATTTGTAAGCTTTATAGTCGTAAGAAAAAGTCTGCAAAAGTATCATCCTCGAAAGCCCAAAGAAATGCAAGGTCAAAAAGGTCTTACCAGTTTGTGAAACAAAATACTACTTTGGTAGTATTTGGGGAAGAAATGAACATATCAGAGATGCCAACACCGATATGCTCATGCACAGGGATACCTAGGACCTGTCGCGGGTGGAGTACAGAGGGATGGACCTCCATTTGTTGTACAGCTTCTCTTTCCATGTATCCGTTGCCAACATATGTCGGGCCAAGTCGTATTGTAAGGTTGCCGGGGAGAAGAATGGGTTGTAGTACATTCTCAAAGGTCATAGAGAAATTATTGTTAGAAGGGTACGATCTTGATTTTCCAATTGACTTGAAAGATCATTGGGTTAATCATGGGACTAACAAGTATGCATTGAATAGATAAATGTGTGATCTTCATAGATTTAGGAATTTGGCTACTTAAATTATAAAGTAGGATTACATAAACAGTTGGTGATTTTCGTATGTCTATTTCCCTCTTTTCTTTATTGCGAAATTTATATATAATTTGTTTGTAGTTAACACTTTTATTATTGCTTATATCAAAATAGTCTGATAAAGTCATCCTACTTTATCTTGTTCCATCAAGATCCAGATATCTTATTTGTTGTCGGCCATTTTGAAAAATTATTTTCATTTGACGTCATTGCTTACGTTATATAAGCGAATAGTACTTCATAGTAAAATCATGTATTCTTACTTTAAAGTACAAATCATTTAAGAGTGAAAACTACAAGACTTTATTCCTGCATATAATCATTTAAGAGTGAAAACTACAAGACTTTATTCCTGCATATAATCATTTAAGTTCATAATCTTCTACGACCATCGTGTTTGCTCTTATTCTAGTCATTTTTTGAACACATTCGTTAAATTACCAACTCAAACTTCATGTTCGTAAAAATGCCTCTTAACACACTAGGTCTCTTAATATTTCATAGTATCTCACTTTAATTGAACATTATAGTCACCAAAAATCTTAGCTCATTCTATCAGTCAATCGTAACTATAAGTTTGAACTTAGTCTATAGTTCATAATAAATCATTGGTCTACAATTATAGATTATAAGTATCTAAGACCTTAATAAGCATGTATTCTAGATCTTATTCTCATACTGTTATTCCAACAATGACTGATAATTTGTAGACAATTATAAGTAATATAGCTTAGACATGGGCCATCCAGTAATGCTTATAATATAAAGCATACCATTGGTCAGCCCATCGCATTACCAACCCGTTCAAAATACCCTATGCCTGTACTACCATGTCTATTAACATAAAATTCAAGTCCACACAATTCACACTTGAATATCAAAATTGACCTTCAAGTAATACACAATTTTCACATCAAGTCCTTATAAATCATTGCATGAATATAGTTATCTCTACAGGGATATTATCATGGCAATAATCTAAGGCTTCAGCAATCGTACAATTTACAATCAACAATACAATCACGAAAACATTCAATACTATATAAATAAAAGGGTCAAGTCATAACAAGGTGGGTAAAGCATAGTCCGAATTTTAACTTCAACATTCGACACATTAAAAGTGTTTGTATACAGAGTGTACCATCGGCTAACCCTCCACACCGTTAATATATTGAATGGATGTCAAGACTCGGTTCCGATATGTTCTCTAAGTGTTGACCGAGTATGTATACAGGGTGTACCAGCGGCTAACCCTCTACCTAACCAACACTCATTAACCAATACGCCTAACATGATATATCATTTACATGATAATCAAAGCGACAATCATCATTAACCAATACGCCTAACATGATATATCATTTACATGATAATCAAAGCGACAATCATCATTAACCAATACGCCTAACATGATATATCATTTACATGATAATCAAAGCGACAATCATCATTAACCAATACGCCTAACATGATATATCATTTACATGATAATCAAAGCGACAATCATCATTAACCAATACGCCTAACATGATATATCATTTACATGATAATCAAAGCGACAATCATCATTAACCAATACGCCTAACATGATATATCATTTACATGATAATCAAAGCGACAATCATCATTAACCAATACGCCTAACATGATATATCATTTACATGATAATCAAAGCGACAATCATCATTAACCAATACGCCTAACATGATATATCATTTACATGATAATCAAAGCGACAATCATCATTAACCAATACGCCTAACATGATATATCATTTACATGATAATCAAAGCGACAATCATCATTAACCAATACGCCTAACATGATATATCATTTACATGATAATCAAAGCGACAATCATCATTAACCAATACGCCTAACATGATATATCATTTACATGATAATCAAAGCGACAATCATCATTAACCAATACGCCTAACATGATATATCATTTACATGATAATCAAAGCGACAATCATCATTAACCAATACGCCTAACATGATATATCATTTACATGATAATCAAAGCGACAATCATCATTAACCAATACGCCTAACATGATATATCATTTACATGATAATCAAAGCGACAATCATCATTAACCAATACGCCTAACATGATATATCATTTACATGATAATCAAAGCGACAATCATCATTAACCAATACGCCTAACATGATATATCATTTACATGATAATCAAAGCGACAATCATCATTAACCAATACGCCTAACATGATATATCATTTACATGATAATCAAAGCGACAATCATCATTAACCAATACGCCTAACATGATATATCATTTACATGATAATCAAAGCGACAATCATCATTAACCAATACGCCTAACATGATATATCATTTACATGATAATCAAAGCGACAATCATCATTAACCAATACGCCTAACATGATATATCATTTACATGATAATCAAAGCGACAATCATCATTAACCAATACGCCTAACATGATATATCATTTACATGATAATCAAAGCGACAATCATCATTAACCAATACGCCTAACATGATATATCATTTACATGATAATCAAAGCGACAATCATCATTAACCAATACGCCTAACATGATATATCATTTACATGATAATCAAAGCGACAATCATCATTAACCAATACGCCTAACATGATATATCATTTACATGATAATCAAAGCGACAATCATCATTAACCAATACGCCTAACATGATATATCATTTACATGATAATCAAAGCGACAATCATCATTAACCAATACGCCTAACATGATATATCATTTACATGATAATCAAAGCGACAATCATCATTAACCAATACGCCTAACATGATATATCATTTACATGATAATCAAAGCGACAATCATCATTAACCAATACGCCTAACATGATATATCATTTACATGATAATCAAAGCGACAATCATCATTAACCAATACGCCTAACATGATATATCATTTACATGATAATCAAAGCGACAATCATCATTAACCAATACGCCTAACATGATATATCATTTACATGATAATCAAAGCGACAATCATCATTAACCAATACGCCTAACATGATATATCATTTACATGATAATCAAAGCGACAATCATCATTAACCAATACGCCTAACATGATATATCATTTACATGATAATCAAAGCGACAATCATCATTAACCAATACGCCTAACATGATATATCATTTACATGATAATCAAAGCGACAATCATCATTAACCAATACGCCTAACATGATATATCATTTACATGATAATCAAAGCGACAATCATCATTAACCAATACGCCTAACATGATATATCATTTACATGATAATCAAAGCGACAATCATCATTAACCAATACGCCTAACATGATATATCATTTACATGATAATCAAAGCGACAATCATCATTAACCAATACGCCTAACATGATATATCATTTACATGATAATCAAAGCGACAATCATCATTAACCAATACGCCTAACATGATATATCATTTACATGATAATCAAAGCGACAATCATCATTAACCAATACGCCTAACATGATATATCATTTACATGATAATCAAAGCGACAATCATCATTAACCAATACGCCTAACATGATATATCATTTACATGATAATCAAAGCGACAATCATCATTAACCAATACGCCTAACATGATATATCATTTACATGATAATCAAAGCGACAATCATCATTAACCAATACGCCTAACATGATATATCATTTACATGATAATCAAAGCGACAATCATCATTAACCAATACGCCTAACATGATATATCATTTACATGATAATCAAAGCGACAATCATCATTAACCAATACGCCTAACATGATATATCATTTACATGATAATCAAAGCGACAATCATCATTAACCAATACGCCTAACATGATATATCATTTACATGATAATCAAAGCGACAATCATCATTAACCAATACGCCTAACATGATATATCATTTACATGATAATCAAAGCGACAATCATCATTAACCAATACGCCTAACATGATATATCATTTACATGATAATCAAAGCGACAATCATCATTAACCAATACGCCTAACATGATATATCATTTACATGATAATCAAAGCGACAATCATCATTAACCAATACGCCTAACATGATATATCATTTACATGATAATCAAAGCGACAATCATCATTAACCAATACGCCTAACATGATATATCATTTACATGATAATCAAAGCGACAATCATCATTAACCAATACGCCTAACATGATATATCATTTACATGATAATCAAAGCGACATTAAACCACAAGTAATCATATCAACAATCAACAAATAAACAATTAACATCTCGGTCCATATCATAACAAGTGAATCAACCAACAAATACGATGCACATACACTTCTTATAATTCTACTTTAAAGGAATCATCGATGCTTATATATAGGGTCACCCGCAGCCTTCCCACCACATCTACTATTCATAAAAAGTATAATTATCTTCCATGTATGTACAACTATCTAAAGCACAACAAGTATTCATAACGAAATCAAAGTTAACCGAGCAACAAGTCAATACATTAAACAAACAATCAATCAACAAGCATGTACACTTTTCAGCCCGAATCTCAATTGAGTAGGGAGGGTTTACGAAACTCACCTGGAAGTAAAGCAATTCCAAGTACTAGTACAAGTACTTTACTATGCTCAAAATGTACTCCCGGGTACCTAGAACAAGTATAAGATCAACTTATAAGCTACCACAAAGCCTAAGTGCAAAATAGGGAAATTTTAGCATGTTCCCAGCTTTGCGCCATCTACTAGACAACGAATTTGGGAAGTCAAAAAGACTAGATACAACAAAACTTAGTTCTAGACATTTGTTGGGCACTCAATGGCCTTTTCAAAAATGTAAGGTTTGGTTCTTGAAGAGCTTTAATGAAAGAGTTATGATTTTTACAAAAACAAACCTGTAGCCTCGTCAGAAATCAGACCAGTTCCGAAAATCGTCGTTTTTGGCACTCTTCTAAGCAAAACCAGAAGAAACTTTGTTCTTATTAAATTTTACTGACACTTGGACCTTTCCAAAAATATAAGATTCGTCTCCTAATACGTCCAGATGAATCTTTTATGATGTTTGCAAGATGACTGAAAATTTCAGTCCTATATAGTCCTTAAATTCAACTTGAAACTTCAAGTGATGAACCCAAGACTTTATGAACTTGATTATTTTGTGTTATGAATGTGAGAGAGAGAGAAAAGAGAAAAGATGGATGATAGAATGATCATCAAATGCTTGCTTATATAGCCCAAGAGTTGCAACTAAGTGCCAAGAACACACACCTTGGCCATGAGGTGTTCATCATGTGTTTACAACTCATCCTTGAGTGTAATGGCTGAAACTTTGGCCTTAAAACAAACTAAAATTCAGTAGGAACATGTTCATTGCATGATTACAAGCTATAATCCAAGTCTTGGTTAGTTTGTGTGGGGTTTATGTCAAGAACACAAACTTGACTTGACTAATTGACTTTGGTTGACTCTAAACTTTGATTCTTGATTTATTATTTGTGTAATTAAGTGTAGTAACTAGTTTATATAAGTATAATTACTTTTATCTATGTGGTTATAAATCAATTACATGTATTTATATATTTATTAGTTAACTAATTTAAGTACACAATTGCATATTTATTTTACTAGTATGTACAATATATCTAGCTAGTTAATTGATTCCGAAATTAATAATACAAACAAAATATTCACGAGCGTACAACTTTTATTATTATAAATCCATAATATGGATAAATCATTTCATATAATATAAAGGTTGTGTCTGTTTTTTTGTCCTATTAATGGAATTATCATCTAGCCACCGACACTGTTCCACCGACACTGTTTCACCGTCACTGTTCCACCGACACTGTTGGAACCGTTCATTATACTTAAGGCTTCTCATATACGTTTCTTCCTGTTAGCACAGTTACTCAATTATCGTCTTATAATATATTTTCCTTATCACATATGGGCCAACATCATGGTCTTGCAACATGGGCTTAATTCTAGAAATTTAAATATGACATTTTAATTGGCCCAATTTACAGATAAATGTACACAATTATGTCCAAATTTCCGTTTATTGAAATAGTTAATCAAATTACATGCACAGTCAAACGGTAAAAATCATGAATGTTACAACTGGAGTCCCTCTGAATATTTGTTCAGAAATAATGGAAGACCAGTGAGCAAATACTTGTATAGGAAATCTGGAGTATTCTCCATATTAGCTCACTGGACTTCACCCCAGTCCAGATCTATTCTACTGAAGACATTCTCACTGAAGTCAAAGACTGAAGTCTGGAGAAAGAAGAGTGACAAACAGTGGAGCCCACTGACAGTCTTACCAGATCTCCCGACTGGAGCCTTTATTAGTGTTCTAGACCTTACAAGTCTGAACACTGATATCGAGGAATTGACTTTATGCCTTTACACACTTTTACCCGGACATCCCAATTGTCTATTGATAAAAGTACAAACGTGTGTAAAGTTGGTTGGTTAAAAGGATTTTATCCTTGTACCTTAACCAATGCATTTAATAACCTTGTCGGTTCATTAAATGCATGCAACCATATTTGTACGGCAAATAAATTCATTGTTGAATTTATCTGCCTATAAATACAAAGTCATATTTCTCGTTCAAATTACTTTTTGCAATTTGGTGAACTTGCTATAATACTCTCGATCTAAATAGGTATACTTCACAACTCTAAGTATATCGATCCAAGGAGATTATTTAGCAAGTATAGATCACTTGTAATTCAAAGATTGTTTAAATAGTTACATACTTGTAATATCTAGGTTCCGCAACAATCATGTATTTTGTTTATTCATCAATAAAGAAAATACACTTGAAAATTACATTTGTGTTCCATCATTTATTTACTTGTTTAAATATTGCTTAAGTCGTTTATTACTTTGTTTATATTCTTGCATATATATTTTAAAGTAATACTAGTCCGATTCTAGTTCATACTTGACTTGTTATTTTACACTCGTGGGTTAAACCATCGTGTGAGGGACTTTACATTTCTCTATTAATCATTTACCAATTTTACCCTTAAATAACACTTCTTTTTTTTTTGAACAGCAGTGGTGATTGGACTCAGCGGCATGCCTCTTCATCATCCGGTAGAGATCGACCACGTCACCAGCACAGTCAATCCGAGGGCATGACTGGCGGTGGAAGTCCCACTACCGTTCTGGAGGAAACCAGCTAAATGCTAGAGAAAACCCCCATGCCCCATCTCATTGGCAAAGACTTCCCAATATGCCTTTCAAAGGTTTCGAACTGCAGTCCAACATTTAATGTCCAGTTGGGATATTTGGCTGAAAGACATAAGGGGCATTAAATGTCCAGTTGGGATATTCGTGTTTGAAACAATATGGATCAAAAAAGGAATTTCATTCATAAAGATATATATACATAAAAAACTACTCGAAAGCAATTTTACATCCATGATCAATCATACCAGATTGATCTCTCCCCTCCTAAATATTGTTATTCTACGATACACTACCCCTACCGATTTAACTTCCTAAGAAACCAAAAGATCAAAAGAGTCAAAAATATGGGCTCTGGCCTTGTCCATTCATCCATCATTGCCCATAAAAATATTTTACGAAAAAGAGTCGGGCTTCAACTTTTTAGCAACTCTTGTGTAAACCAAGTCCACTCTTGCCAATTGGAGTTCTTCTTTGGTTTTAACCAACTCCTCTTCTAGTTCCTTTATTCTTGCCCCCTGAGCCTTTCTCGATTCCAGAAGCCATTGAATGTATTGATTTTGACTTCTTATTTCTTCATCCTTAATCCTGGCAACCTCCATATGCGCGTACCGCATTTGAGAAAAGCACTATAGGAAAGAAAAAAGATATTAGATCTTAAAAGATGAATAAATTTTAAATAATTTATTTTACCTGAAGTAATCTCTTTTCTGATTTATTAACCCCCCAATCAACTCTTGGAGGGTCATGAATTCTGAGATGTGATTCGCCGCTAGTGACCTCAAACATAGTAATATTATGGGAATTGATCGAGATGGAAAATATTATTTGTAACTTCCTAAGCATAAGAACACTATTTGTAATTTACAAGTGGTAAAGTTGTAGGCTTATATAGAGAGGTGAAAAGATAGAAATTGAACCGTCTATATGAAAACTGTCAAATCATAATGCCTAAAGTAACTCTTGGTTTCCTATTTACACGCGTATTATTTTTGAGATAGTTTTAATTTATTTGTTTGACTTCGGTCAAAGCTTTCTCTAGAAGCTTCAAAGTTATTTCAACAAAAAGAGTTTTATTAAAATAACTTTGGGGACAATTGTTATGGGTGAAATTTCAAGTACCAATATCTTGAATAGCTAAGATCTTTACGTGTTAAGATCTTGATATCGATGAATATTCTCACAACTTACTGATATATTACTAACGTTACAAATTACTTGTTATTATTATTTCCACACGAGTTATTTATGCAGATTCTAGAATAATCGATATTTGGCTATGGAAAATATTTCTAACGGTGCAAAAAGGAATTCACACATGGGATTATTCATCAACACGCAAAAAAGACTTGGTCTTGCTATATAATCGGACTTCTAGTTGAATTCAGCATGAGGGAAAAAGACTTCAACGTTCATATGACCAGTCAAGATACACTCCAACGTCTCAATAATGAAGACCCGGAAGATCCCTACAATTTCGGATAGTTAGTTAGACACTAGCTCTATATAAACGAACAAGGTTGATCGATATAGGACATCTAATCTCTCTCACAACATCTCTGCTCACTTGTATTCACACACAATTCTCTACAACTCTCATCTTTATTCTCACACTTAGCATTAATCGATCAACTAAGTTCCACCATTGTAATCATTTTAACAATAATTAATAAAAGAACAAAGGCAGGGACGATTGCTTCCTCCCGGGGTTTTTATGCCGGCGATCCAAAAGGATTAAGGGCTTTTCCTCGATAACAAATCTCGGTGTTCTTGTTCCTTAATCTTTACTTTTATCTTGTTTTTTATTAGATCTTTACTATAATTCGCATTATCTCTTGTTCTTTGCACTATTTCATTATATCTTGATCCTTTATTTACAATTATATTTGTCCTTTAATTCCTTGTTTAATCGACATAAATCTTTTACAAGTCTTTTATTTAATACGCATCTTTGAAACTCATTCTTTAACAAGCCCTTAACCTCACGAACAAAAGTTTGGTTACATAATTGATCTAAGTCTTCAAGGTTGATTATCTTGGATTATTTTTTACCAAAACACCTCGCAATTATAACATTTTACCTTTGACTTATCAAAGCCAAGCTTGGAACCTACAACCTTTCGCCCTGTTCTTGCCAAGAATCGTTTAGCCCGAAGAGTCAACATGGCCATTTGCCATTGCAAGTCAATCTCTTCTAAGTCCAAAGGATCAATTTGTTCGTAGTCTTCATCTATAAGACTAGGATCTTGAACCTTTCCTTGGATAAACTTTTCATAAGATGTCACAAATGACGCAAGAACGGATAAGTGACTTTCCGCACATTTGACACTTATAGGCACGGTGGAACTAGCACTGGAGGTAGGATACTGACGGTTGCCTTGATTGTCACCCTGACTTGAAACAAGACAAATGTTTCCCTCAGAGTCAAATGATATTCTCTGTAAGTCAACATCTTCACTCAGGAAGGCACTTGTGCTTCCACTAGAAGAACCTTGACCCACATTGATCGTAGGCCTACCGTAATAAAGCTCGGGAATCTGAGCATTATTATATCCTGCTTCCCTCCTCTTTAGTTTCATTTCTTGTCCCCGAAACTTAGCAACTATCTGAGTCAAGGACATGTCTGAGAAATCTGCTTTCTCCTGCAAAGTAGTAATATAATTACTCCACTTTTCCGGCAAGGAGCTCAAAAATTTCTCGACTTTTTCTTCCTCGGAGTAGGTAACCTCAAATGCTTGCTACTCTGCTAACAAGTGATAATACCTAGTAATTAGTTAATCTAAGTTTTCACTTCTTAACCCGTTGAATACATTATACTGATGCTTTAAAAGGTCTCTAAGATTCTTTTTAAGTGTTTCATCCCCTTCACAATGATTCTTTAATACTAACCAAAGTTCTTTAGATGTATTGAATCCGTTAAATAAATGTAATATTTCTTGTGGCAATGACATTTTTAAACATGATAGTACCTTTTTCTCTGTCTCATACATTTTTTTATTCGATTCAGTCATGTCTTGATAAGCATATACTTTGTTAACACCACTATCCTCATATGTTGGGGCACTATATCCTTCTATCATACAAGTTCACATTCTAATATCCGTGAATTGCATAAAGGATTCGAATCGGCCTTTCTAAGAAAAGTATTGGTCAATGATCATCAGTTTGGGTGGTGAATTACCCTTACCGGTCTCATGGTCCATTAGTATCAATTGGTTAAGATAATTTGCTGCCATTGTATATGTGGTCTAACCTATAAACACACAAAGTCACAAGAACACTCAAATCTATATATATATATATATATATATATATATATAAGCGGTTATAATCAGATATATATATATATATATATATATATATATATATATATATATATATATATATATATATATATATATATATATATATATATATATATATATATATATATATATATATATATATATATATATATATATATATATATATATATATATATATATATATATATATATATATATATATATATATATATATATATATATATATATATATATATATATATATATATATATATATATATATATATATATATATATATATATATATATATATATATATATATATATATATATATATATATATATATATATATATATATATATATATATATATATATATATATATATATATATATATATATATATATATATATATATATATATATATATATATATATATATATATATATATATATATATATATATATATATATATATATATATATATATATATATATATATATATATATATATATATATATATATATATATATATATATATATATATATATATATATATATATATATATATATATATATATATATATATATATATATATATATATATATATATATATATATATATATATATATATATATATATATATATATATATATATATATATATATATATATATATATATATATATATATATATATATATATATATATATATATATATATATATATATATATATATATATATATATATATATATATATATATATATATATATATATATATATATATATATATATATATATATATATATATATATATATATATATATATATATATATATATATATATATATATATATATATATATATATATATATATATATATATATATATATATATATATATATATATATATATATATATATATATATATATATATATATATATATATATATATATATATATATATATATATATATATATATATATATATATATATATATATATATATATATATATATATATATATATATATATATATATATATATATATATATATATATATATATATATATATATATATATATATATATATATATATATATATATATATATATATATATATATATATATATATATATATATATATATATATATATATATATATATATATATATATATATATATATATATATATATATATATATATATATATATATATATATATATATATATATATATATATATATATATATATATATATATATATATATATATATATATATATATATATATATATATATATATATATATATATATATATATATATATATATATATATATATATATATATATATATATATATATATATATATATATATATATATATATATATATATATATATATATATATATATATATATATATATATATATATATATATATATATATATATATATATATATATATATATATATATATATATATATATATATATATATATATATATATATATATATATATATATATATATATATATATATATATATATATATATATATATATATATATATATATATATATATATATATATATATATATATATATATATATATATATATATATATATATATATATATATATATATATATATATATATATATATATATATATATATATATATTAGCTGGATAACTACCTATATATATATATATATATATATATCACTATATATATATATATATATATATATATATATATCTATGCGTGAACATAAACACTCGTATTTGGTTAATATAGTGAGGCGGCTTTCCGGACAAACAATACCCACTTGGTAACTGTTATGGGTGAAATTTCAAGTACCAATATCCTGAAGGTCCAAGATCTTGACATACTAGGATCTTGACATAGTTGAATATTCTGATTACTTATTAATATTTTGCTAACGTTATGTTTCAACTATTATTATCATTTCCACATGAGATAAGCATGCAGATTCCAGAATATTCGATATAAAGCCAAGGAAAATATCTCCAATGGTAAAGAAAGGATTTCACACATGGGATTAATCTTCAACACGCAAAGAAGACTTAGTCTGCCAAGATATTCGGAATTCAAGTTGATTTCAGCATGAGGAGAAAAGCTTCAACGTTCACAAGACTGGTCAAGATATGCTCCAACGTTCAAATCAACGAAGACCTGGAAGATCCCTACAATCTCGCATAGTTAGTTAGATCCTAGGTCTATATAATGAATGAGGCTGATCGATCTTAGGATATCGTATTCTTTATTCACTGCATACTACTCACTTGTAATACACACACCACTCTCGCTATTTTCATTCACACACTTAGATACATCGATCAACCGAATTCCACCATTGTAAACATTTCAATAACCATTAATAAAAGAACAAAGGCAGGGACGATTGCTTCCTCCTGGGGTTTTTATGTCGGCGATCCTTAAAGGATTAAGGGCTTTTCCTCGTTAACAAATCTCGGTGTTCTTGCTCTTTACTCTTTACTTTTCAAGCATTATTTATTAGATCTTTACTTTGATTAGCAATATTTATTATTAGTTCCTTTATTTCGATACTTATAATTCTGATTATTATTAATATTTTGCTAACGTTATGTTTCAACTATTATTATCATTTCCACATGAGATAAGCATGCAGATTCCAGAATATTCGATATAAAGCCAAGGAAAATATCTCCAATGGTAAAGAAAGGATTTCATACATGGGATTAATCTTCAACACGCAAAGAATACTTAGTCTGCCAAGATATTCGGAATTCAAGTTGATTTCAGCATGAGGAGAAAAGCTTCAACGTTCACAAGACTGGTCAAGATATGCTCCAACGTTCAAATCAACGAAGACCTGGAAGATCCCTACAATCTCGCATAGTTAGTTAGATCCTAGGTCTATATAATGAATGAGGCTGATCGATCTTAGGATATCGTATTCTTTATTCACTGCATACTACTCACTTGTAATACACACACCACTCTCGCTATTTTCATTCACACACTTAGATACATCGATCAACCGAATTCCACCATTGTAAACATTTCAATAACCATTAATAAAAGAACAAAGGCAGGGACGATTGCTTCCTCCTGGGGTTTTTATGTCGGCGATCCTTAAAGGATTAAGGGCTTTTCCTCGTTAACAAATCTCGGTGTTCTTGCTCTTTACTCTTTACTTTTCAAGCATTATTTATTAGATCTTTACTTTGATTAGCAATATTTATTATTAGTTCCTTTATTTCGATACTTATAATTCTGATTATCATTGCTTTAGACCTTAATTTCTTGTTTAGTCGACATAATCGTTTATCAAATCTTTTTATTAAACGCATCTTTGAATCTCAACATATTTTACAAGCCCTTAACCTCACGAACGAAAGTTTGGTTACATTATTGATCTAAGTCTTCATCGTAGATTATCTTAGGTAAATTTTTGACCAAAACAATTTGGCGCCCACCGTGGGGCAAAAGGTGCTTTCAATCGATTAAGAATTTTCAATTTTAATCAAAGAAATCAAAATTTGTCTTCTTTTTATCAGATTATGTCGAATAGACAAGGAAAGAGGTTTTTCAAAAGTAGAAACACAGGGACATTTGGTGCAAGGAGAAAACTCAAACATTCTTACCCTTTTTTATATGCTAACGAAAATTTGTTTTCTATCATTAGTCGAATTGAAACAGATTTGGAGAGAAGGAGTTCTGAAATCATGAGAGATCTAAAAATACTGCAGCTGAGATTTTTAGATATTCTTAAACTTCAAGCAATTATAGAAAGATCCAAAGATTTGGATCCTCACGCTATAGAAAGCCTGGGAATTGAAGACTTAAAACGGCAAAAGATAAATCATGAACCAGAAGTTATGAAAGAAACTTCCAACCTTAAGGAAGCACGACCTCAAGGTATTGATTCTTTTGATTCTAACAAAATGGCAATTGCAGGTACGCTGCCTAAAAACAGTGTTGATATACCAAGAAACTCTGATCTAAAGGTTTGGAACATGGAAATGCAAATCTATAAATTATGATTTCCTTGAACTAACTACTCAAAGCAATTTTAGTATTGAGATTGTTCTAGACAGGTAGAAGTGCATCAGCTATCACTCAGCAAACATATGCATTACAACGTGGAACAAGGTCTTCACCTTTTGGCTTTCACGCCAACTTTTGGTTGAAGGTTTTCACCTTCTCTTAAATTCGCCCGTGTCGCACGTTAATTAATTTCACGGTTGAAGGGTTAAATTCCAAGATCGTCGAAATTAATTCTATTGGTTGTCGGTGTTACCATCGATCTCCCGAAATTGGCTAACCACGCCATCTCCCGAAATTGGCTAACCACGCCATCTCCCGAAATTGGCTAACCACGCCACCCAAAAAATCATTTCCTCAAAATTGGCTAACCAAGCCACTCAATTTACTCAAGAGACTGGGGACACCCCCTAGATCTTAAGAGCCCAATATCCCCTTGGCGATCTGAAGATCAATATCTTCAATCTCAAACATCAATGGGTTTTAGGACTCCCATTCCTAAAACTCATTCCCACACAAATTAATATAATTCTTTGTTTTTATTTGATATGCATTAACTTCAGGGAAACAAGTAGGAATAATTGCCATCAGAATATTTTGACAAGTGATTGAAGACTGGCGATTAATAAAGAGGCTGAAAGCTAGCAAGTCATAGCCTACAAGTGGGACTATAAATACGCTTACAAGGTGCATGTATTCAACTCTCTATTTGTCATTTTTTACTGTTTTCATGATTAGAGACATTTAAATCATTTATTGACTGACACATAAAAAAAATATATATACTGTTTATAAGAAGAATATGAGAAAAGCCTATATACGAGTAGCAGGCAACAAAATTTTACCAAAGTTATACTACCTATAGTCAAAATAAGATAAAGGATGAAAGTTTATACCTTCAAAAAAAAGGGATGACCCGCTTCACCTGCAAATAAAAATAAGAGGCACCAATCTACAATAAACCAACATAACAAATATCCGAAATACTTGCTTTTTGAAATTTGAAAATTGTGCTCAAAAAGCACTGGGACAACTCCCTTAGCAAGCATAGTCCTAAATAAAGTTCAGAAGTACTAAGTTAATTACACCACCACGGTTAATCATCCCAGATTAACCACACCCCAGAGAAATTGTTTAAAGTTACAGACCACAATCCAAATAACATAATAAAAGTACTAATATAATTACAGCCCATCAAGATTATCAGGCTGTTTTATCCTTCTCCTGCATCTCTTCTTCCATTTGCGCTTCATCTTTCTCCTGTGCTTCATCCACTGCCTGCACCTCACTAGCTGCTTCTTGACCCACTTTAGTTATAGCATCATACGTATCATCAACTTCTGCTTCATCAACTAGTCCTTCAGTTTGTTTTTCCAACTTTGATACGCCACCTAAACTGACATACTCCTTATCTAGCTTCTCCAAATCCCATTCTTCGGGAAGAGTCATACCAGCCAACTGGGCTTCAAGAGCCATCTGAACCTTCACACCTGCAATCGATCTTTGTGTACTCATCCTGGCATTCTTAGTGATTGTATCTGATCTTATTTTCAACTTTTTCTCAAATTCGGTTGTCTGACTTTCAAGTTTCTTAGCCATCTTAGCAAGCTCGCCCTTGGTCTTGGCAAAATCCTGTTCCAAGGCCTTCATCACTTTGTCCCTATTATCAAGTTGTTGTCTCAAAGTAGTGCATTCATTTACCTTCTCCCCCATGAATTTCCAAACACATTCACTACTAAAAGTAGCCAATTCAAGAGCCTAACAATGAACAAGCGAAAATTTTAAAAAGATAAGTACTAATGTTAAGAGAAAAATTGCAAAAATACCTTCTTGAACTGCGCCTGAACCGTCTCCAAATCCATAGGGGCTTGAATCTTGAGCATAGCAGCCTTCTTTCCAGTTAAATCAATCACCTTCACATCAGATTTTACCTCAGAATCAGTTTTAACTTTTGCTTCAGTCTTCAAGCCCACTTCAGTTTTGAGTTTCTTGCTGGCTCGAGTGTTAGATAAAGCTGAGCGACGTGCCGAGGGAGCTTTTGGAGTCTCACTCATATCAAACAATCCTTCATCACAAAAATCATCCGATAGGGAACCTTTCTTTGTTGGAGCGGACTGTGCAGTGTTATTTTCCATAGTATCGTCACTGGTCTTGCTTGAGGATGCTGACTTAAGAACGTATCGTCCAAAATTCCTTTCTTTACTATCCAATTCAAAGTACTTATCGATCCTCTTTTGAGCCGCTTTATCCTTTGAAGCCTTCAGTTTTGCTACGGAAAAAAGAAGAATATTTTATATCCACAAGACTAAGATACAATTAAATGACTTAAAAAGACCCGACAATCTTACCTCCAGCCACCCAAGAAGGAGGAAGATAACTGCCTACAGGGAGTGAATCTCTTTTAACAAAAAAGAATCTGGATTTCCAGCGATCATCATTCTGAGTTACTTCACCAATCAAACGCTTATTCTTATCTTTTACTTTGAGAATATAAAACCCCGAACCAAAGGTTGTCAAATTATAAACTATGCTCAAATCTGGAACCCTAAGTTCTAACTTTTTACTAGTCATTAACTCATTCAGCACGAATAAGATTCTCCAGAGCATAGGGCTGGCTTGACCATAGGAAATCATTGTTGACTTGAAAAACTGAGTAATAAAACTTGGGAAAGGAAAACCTAGTTTCAAATACCTAAAGGGATATTCAGGAAACCCTATCCAAACATCGGAAGCTAAGTCGATTTTTAGTTTAGGATCTGGAGCCCTAAAGATTGTACCATCAGGGAAATGTTGCTTAATACGCTCAAGATCTGACTTCTTAATATCACTAAAAATATCATTATCCATAACGTTTGTCTCTATGAAATCACTAATTTCTACGGCGGAAGAAGAATCAACAGACATTATGAAAAGAAAGTGAGAAAGGGAAGAAGTTACCTTGAGAGAAAGTATGAGGCGATGTAAACGGTGAAAGATAAATGATTAAGAAAGAGAAAAACTTTGACCTAATATATAGGGCGCAGTAACTTTATTTGATACGTGTCTTTTAATTAACCACCCACTTTTAACTGTAGCAAAAGAGTATTCTGGAAGCCAAGTAAATATTAAATTATTTAAACTTGTAGTTATCTGTAAGTATATATTAACCGTTGTTCAAATATCTTCAGCTTTAAGGATATTAGACCCTAAAGATAAGATTTAAAGACCTTAAAATCGACAAAGCATTTAATTGTAAAACTCTGGAAAATACTTGCACAAACTTTTTATTATTCTGTTTAAAGGCAAAACATTAATGAAACTACTCGAGAACAGTTTTTACAACCATAAATCGAACATCATTATCTAATGAAACATGATCCTTACATATGCATAACATCGAGAATCTAAGCTTTTATCCTATTATTCTCTGCCTAAATCAACCTTTTTAAAGAACCGTCTTTTCTTTGCTAGCAAAAAGCAATTTAGCTTCCAAAGGGTATTCTCTCTCAAATCTATCGAGCCGAGCCGCTGCCAAATCGTGTCGCTTTCTAGTATAGATCAATTGTTCTTCTAAAAGATCGATCTCGTAATATGCCTCCAACAGTAATTTATGCATGGCTGCAATTTCGGACCCATAGCATTTTCTCATATTTTCAGCCATCTCTTTTTCCATCTTGGCCTTCTTCTCGAAAGATCCAATAACCTTGCTGAGATTACTGATAATATCGTCATTCATACTATGCTTTTCTTCATGTTTCAACTTGAGATTACCAAGTGCCTGAAAAAATGTACAGAAATAATTATATTACTAAAGAATAGCATAAACAGAGATTTATGAAATATGATACCTCTAGGATAGGAAACTCATTAGACATCTTGAGAGGATATGGAAAACTATCTGAGATTTCTAAAAAGAATATAAGTAGAATTTAAATCGGAACTGTTTACCTATAGTGCTTAAAGAAACTCTTAGTTATCCGGAGTCCACGTGTTTTATCTTTAATATAGTTTCAAAATTTACTAGTTGACTTCGGTCAAAGCTTTCTCTAGAAGATTCAAAGTTATTTCAACAAAATAGATTTTATTAAAATAACTTTGGGGACAATTGTTATGGGTGAAATTTCAAGTACCAATATCCTGAAGGTCCAAGATCTTGACATAGTTGAATATTCTGATTACTTATTAATATTTTGCTAACGTTATGTTTCAACTATTATTATCATTTCCACATGAGATAAGCATGCAGATTCCAGAATATTCGATATAAAGCCAAGGAAAATATCTCCAACGGTAAAGAAAGGATTTCACACATGGGATTAATCTTCAACACGCAAAGAAGACTTAGTCTGCCAAGATATTCGGACTTCAAGTTGATTTCAGCATGAGGAGAAAAGCTTCAACGTTCACAAGACTGGTCAAGATATGCTCCAACGTTCAAATCAACGAAGACCTGGAAGATCCCTACAATCTCGCATAGTTAGTTAGATCCTAGGTCTATATAATGAATGAGGCTGATCGATCTTAGGATATCGTATTCTTTATTCACTGCATACTACTCACTTGTATACACACACACCGCTCTCGCTACTTTCATTCACACACTTAGATACATCGATCAACCGAATTCCACCATTGTAAACATTTCAATAACCATTAATAAAAGAAAAAAGGCAGGGACGATTGCTTCCTCCCGGGGTTTTTATGCCGGCGATCCTTAAAGGATTAAGGGCTTTTCCTCGTTAACAAATCTCGGTGTTCTTGCTCTTTACTCTTTACTTTTCAAGCATTAGTTATAAGATCTTTACTTTGATTAGCAATATTTATCATTAGTTCTTTTATTTCGATACTTATAATTCTGATTATCATTGTTTTAGACCTTAATTTCTCTATATATATATATATATATATATATATATATATATATATATATATATATATATATATATATATATATATATATATATATATATATATATATATATATATATATATATATATATATATATATATATATATATATATATATATATATATATATATATATATATATATATATATATATATATATATATATATATATATATATATATATATATATATATATATATATATATATATATATATATATATATATATATATATATATATATATATATATATATATATATATATATATATATATATATATATATATATATATATATATATATATATATATATATATATATATATATATATATATATATATATATATATATATATATATATATATATATATATATATATATATATATATATATATATATATATATATATATATATATATATATATATATATATATATATATATATATATATATATATATATATATATATATATATATATATATATATATATATATATATATATATATATATATATATATATATATATATATATATATATATATATATATATATATATATATATATATATATATATATATATATATATATATATATATATATATATATATATATATATATATATATATATATATATATATATATATATATATATATATATATATATATATATATATATATATATATATATATATATATATATATATATATATATATATATATATATATATATATATATATATATATATATATATATATATATATATATATATATATATATATATATATATATATATATATATATATATATATATATATATATATATATATATATATATATATATATATATATATATATATATATATATATATATATATATATATATATATATATATATATATATATATATATATATATATATATATATATATATATATATATATATATATATATATATATATATATATATATATATATATATATATATATATATATATATATATATATATATATATATATATATATATATATATATATATATATATATATATATATATATATATATATATATATATATATATATATATATATATATATATATATATATATATATATATATATATATATATATATATATATATATATATATATATATATATATATATATATATATATATATATATATATATATATATATATATATATATATATATATATATATATATATATATATATATATATATATATATATATATATATATATATATATATATATATATATATATATATATATATATATATATATATATATATATATATATATATATATATATATATATATATATATATATATATATATATATATATATATATATATATATATATATATATATATATATATATATATATATATATATATATATATATATATATATATATATATATATATATATATATATATATATATATATATATATATATATATATATATATATATATATATATATATATATATATATATATATATATATATATATATATATATATATATATATATATATATATATATATATATATATATATATATATATATATATATATATATATATATATATATATATATATATATATATATATATATATATATATATATATATATATATATATATATATATATATATATATATATATATATATATATATATATATATATATATATATATATATATATATATATATATATATATATATATATATATATATATATATATATATATATATATATATATATATATATATATATATATATATATATATATATATATATATATATATATATATATATATATATATATATATATATATATATATATATATATATATATTTATATATATTGTCTATATATATATTAAGTACCTGCAAAACACAAATAATACCAACATATAAACATATATATATAAAGACCCCAATATGATCACAATATATGCAAAGGTAATTTCATTGACAAACGGTAATTTACAACATATTTTACAAGCCCTTAACCTCACGAACGAAAGTTTGGTTACATTATTGATCTAAGTCTTCATCGTAGATTATCTTAGGTAAATTTTGGACCAAAACAGTAACTTAAGTCCTAAACCAACCAACCAAGAGTGTGTGTTTTGCGGTTCGTGCGTGAGACGAGTGACACCACAAGATCTACTAGATTTGTGTGTTCTTAGCTCTAGTAGTTTCTCTCTCAAGATTTTGCTCGTTTCTATCTCTACACTCTTGCGTTTTACCACGCAAACACACACCCATATATATAGGCCAGGGCTGGCACACGCAAAATCCTATGGATTTGCGTGTTTCCATGACAGCCCATAAGGCCCATTAGGGTTTGGCCATATGCGTGTTTCCCAGAACACGCATATTGTTTGAGTGTTCTTGTGAACAAGCAAACTTTTACTTGTTTCTCAAGAATTCTCAAACCATTTGAGTGTTCTTCTGAACAAGCAAACTTTTGATTGTTCCCAAGAACTCTCAAATGACACTTAGGAATATTTGAGTTAATGTTCCTACTGTTGTAAACGCAGAACCAACATTAACTCAGCCAATGTTCCTACTGTTGTAAACGCAGAACCAACATTGACTAGATTACCTTTAGAAGTATTTAAGTTAATGTTCTTACTGCTGTAAACGCAGAACCAACATTAACTTAATTACCCTTTACATGTATTGTTTACATTCATGTCAAGTACCTGCAAAACACAAATATAAACCGACATATAAACATATATATATAAAGACCCCAATATGATCACAATATATGTCAAGGTAATTTCATTGACAAACGGTAATTTACAAGATAAATTACAAGACTTGAATATAAAATACATAACACATCTAGAATGCTTTTGTCACCGAGAAACATGCACCAACATGAGGGATCAAGAGAAGAGGCGGTTAGGTATCACTCATACTCCTCCAGAGTCAGAGTCTGACTATGAGACTGAGGAGAAGAGCAAGAGCAAGAAGAAGAAGCAGAAGAAGTAGATTGATGACAAAGACTAGATGAAGACATATTTTATTTTAACGTCTAGAAGCTATTGCCAAGGTGGAGTCTGTAAGTGCACGTCTATGTCAATAGCAGTCTAGATTGTTTGGGCTTATATTGTAATATGTCTTTGTAAAGTGATTGTCATTAATCAACTTCATATTATGCATAGAATACTAGATTAAGTTTAAGTATTGAATGTATAAATTCTGCTTAAGGATGAATTACGACCTCGTAATTCATAAGAGAAATGCGACCTCGTAATTGCAGGGTCAATTACGTGGCAGGATAAGAATTGTGACCTCGCAATTGTGTCGAGTTGGGCTTGAAATGCGAGGCTACTGCGCTGAAGCCCAAGTCATGTGTTTCTCTATAAATAGTGAACCCTAACAGAGATTAGGGTTGAACATTTGTCGAAATATCAAACTTTAGTGCAGGTTAAGTCGTAAATAGCTGTTCCATACGGCCTAGAGAAGATCTGCGAGGCAGCAGATAATCTGGAGGCTTGTTTCTCATTGTTGTGAATCACCAAGTTATAGTGAGGGATTCCGCACCTCAAGGTAACTAGAACAAACTATTAACGATCCGTTTCAAGAGGACTTACATATACACATTTGGATGTACTTCTACTAACTTATAAGGTGTCAAAATGGTTGATACTTAATCATTGTTCTCTTCCTTGTGTAATGGTTGAAATAGGCATGTGTGGTCGGGTTGACGCGTCTTGCTTCCGTAACTTTTTTCTAAAAAATAAGTTATGGGAGGTTTGTGTCTATTGGGGAAAAGTAGCAAGTTTAATCCCTGACATTGATGCATCGAATATACGGTGGTAGCTTAAAAGGACTAGAATTAGAAGACGTTCAAAAACAAAAATAATAAGTCGCTTAAAGAATCACTTATTGAAAAAAGGAAAAAAGGAACCTCGTCAGCAGCAAATTTATCTATGATCCAATGAACTGTAACCAAGATTATATGACAATCCTTCAACAAAACTTCAATTGGGACTATTTTGTTTGATGCAAATTCATTCTACATTGAGATGTATAAGAAACTAATGGTTTTAAATTGGAACCCTATTGGTTTATGCGTTGAAAACGGTCTTGGGCTGAATATCGACCCTATTAAATCTTTAATTGGAGGATGTCTGGTAAGGAGAAATGACGTAATTAAGGTTAGTTCCTTTGTCCGGTAGAGAAATAAATTAAAAACACAGGGAAATGGGTTTTCTTGAAAAATCCATCCTTACGTATTTTGATTTCCATTGAAATTGTAGGGAAATGAGATTTCTTAATGAAGGCTTTAATTATCCGTGTCTCAGAGGTGAGAAATTGGTGAGCTTAAGAAGGTGGTGTCTCGAATGTTAACCGCTAACTACTAATTACTAACTCGTTGTTCCAAAAAAATAAATATACATTGATGTTCAAACCCGCCATCTATAATTTGCAGCTATTTATTTTTGCGATCCCCATACGTTTGCTTCACCTCCTAGTTGTTTCATTATAATCTGGATTTTAAATCCTGTAATTACAACCTCTCCTTCTGACATTTGATTACAAGTAACAATAAGATTGAACTCATGGGCATATAATTTCTGAATTTGGCTAATTTTTTTGCTATGGACTCTCACTTTGATTGTTTAAACTTGACACATATAGGAGTTTTTTCATCCTTGATGCTTTTGCATGTTTTGCTTTTAAGTTACAAACTTGTACTTTTTTAGATTTGAATGTCACTCTATATTAAAGATTACGAGAACTAGAACTATAGTTTCGTACAGTTTCATCTAAGTTTCTGTTTGGTTTAGGATGTTAACATTTAAATTTCCAAATGGTCTAGATAAAACTTTTGACTCTTTCATATTATAGTGCAACATGTATTGCCCAAAAGAGAATAGACGAATTAATGCAAATTCTTCAAAGGTCATTTTAATCGTGTTGATTTGAAACAAAGACGGTTACAAAGAGTTCTTTCACCTTTCATCAAGGAACATGCATACAAAATAATTTACACATATATAGTATATAGAAAAAACAGGCCTTGCGGTCGGCCGGTCGCCCATTTTGCCGTAAGTCTAAGCCCCCAGTATGTGCTATGGGACAACAAGAAAAATAGACTCCTAAATTTATATATAGTCGTTACAAAATCATTATTTCGTGAATTGGTGATCAAGTTACTGATTAAGTTAATGTCAATTCTACGGCTTTCATAGCAATTTATATGAAAATAAACGAAGCAAAGTAACCATTCTTTCCGTCGTTACAATATCAAAGAAACATACCCGGAAGGCCGAAACAATGGAATTGAAGACTTGATGGGTAAAAAATATGTTGGGTTTAAAATTTAAAAGTTATAAGTTTGTATAAGGCTATAAATCCGACTTTTTTGAGCCCTTACAAAACTTGGGCCCTACTCTTGGGTTATTAGTGTCATGCCCAAGACCCGGCAGTCTATAGTATAATTTTACAATTTTTATTTTGTTTTATTTACATTAAAATATATTTTGGATGTTTAAAAGAGTTAAATTGAACATATTTATATATATTAGATACTAAAGGTTTTCAGAAATCTCAGGTTGTATTATGGACATTCGTGTAGTCTAGTCGTAAGAGTAGAATAGATTGTTGTTAAAAAAAAAGTTAAATCATTTTAATCTATTGTAAGAAAAAAAAAAAATTTTTGTTAAATGTCGTGTTATCTGTTTAATTTGCAACATCAACATTTGCATTATTTAACTCTTTTTATATGTTACCTACAAAAATACATCTTATTTTATATAGAAGATAAAAATATTTATGAATTGTTTGTATGAAAAGTTCCGATGTTAGTGTGAATGACATAGTTGTTGACTCGTTGTTTTTTGCTCGACTCGAAATTAATTTTTTGACTACTCGTGACTTGAATCGTAAGAGTCATGATATTTGATAATATAATTTTTTTTTATAATATAAGTTTTTATTGTAGAAATATAATATTGTATTATATATTAAAGCTAAAATATAGAAACATTATTAAAATAAAATCAAATTTAAAAGATATAAAAGAATTATATTTTTTAAAAATTTAAAAATAAATAATTGTTTTTATACTAGTTATTCATAACGTGACTCGTCTCAACTCAAACTGAACCACACAATAAAACTGAAGTCATGCTACGAGTCTAGAGCAAGGTTGAGTCATTCATCGAGTCGTCTCGTTTTTTAGTTAATATTGACTCGCCTGATACTGGTCGATTCGTGACTCGTATGAGCTTGATAAATATGGTGAATGACATTTAAATCTTTTTATGAACAGAGTACGGATAAAGACTTGTATTATATTGTGTAACTAGTTATAATACCCGTACGATGTACGGTAGCTATATAGATTGTATCATAAAGAAATTCGAATGTGCCTCATACATGATTTATGAGTATGAAATAAATTGTAGTTAAAGTAAATCGATGATCGAAGCTAAATTATAATAAACAGTAATGATAAATATAATATATGTTTAGTTAGAGATTTGAATTTACCTTAAATTTTTAGAATCACATCAAAAGCGGGACTTGTAAGCATAATGGATGACAACAAATAACCTTGTGATTTCAGATCGTAAACTCAAATTTTTGAGGTATTCATGTTAATAACTTATTATAAGTAATATAAGTAATAAGAGTTGAAGAATTGAGAATGAAAAATAGACAATTTATCAATGAGAAAACGATCAATCAAATAAGGTTATAGTGTCTTTTGTATTAATAAGTCAAAAGTTAGAGTTTAATTCTAAGTATAATAAGGAAATTGAATCTATATACAATTAAAAAAACTAATTTAATAAAATAAATAAATTAAAAGGACACATGTTGATCAAAGATTACGCCACGTGTCGTTTCAAGGATATCTCAATCCTGTTTTAGTTTATTGGTAGATTGTACTTAGGTTGACGACCCCTTACAAACATAAAAAACGGAATCATACATCCTTTTTAGTCATTTTATATTTATAAGTTGGAGCTACATCTACTCTGCCAAACATCTCTAAAAGCTAAAAGCTACAGCTTACAGCTCTAATGAAAAGCTACAGCTTACAGCTACTAGATTTGTCAAACATAACCCATAGGGTATGTTTGACAAATGTAGCTGTAGCTGTAGCTTTTAGCTGGAGCTGTAAGCTGTAGCTTTTAAGCAAAGCTGTTAGGTATAGCTTTTATTTTTTAGAATTGTTTGGTATAGTAGCTGTAGCTGCAACTTTAAGAGGTATTTGTGTACTTCTAATTACCAAAAGCTTCATCGAAAAGCTAAAGCTCCTAAAACGCTACTTCAAGAAGCGTTTCATTTTGGAGCTTTTTCTTTCAAATAAAAGCTAAAGCTAGTTGTATCCAAACAAAGCTTTTAACACAATAGGAGCTGTTTGTTCAAAATTAAAAGCTAAAGCTTCCCAAAAGCTCTTGAAAAGCTCTTGCCAAACTTGTAGAATATGCTAAATCGTGATTAAGTGAATGTGTGTGAGAGAGAAAGCTAGAGAGAGAAAGGGAGAAAGGGATTTTGTATTTCAAAAGGTTATTTACAAATGAGAGGTGAGGGGGTTTATATAGGCTTGACATTTGCATTAAACCCCCTCCCTAATTACAACTAAGTCCTTATCTAATTACAACACAAACCTTCCATACTTACTACATTAAATCAAGGACTATTCTATTACATAATTACAAAACTTGCACTAACAAAATAATTAAAGCTAACAATCTCCCCCTTTAGTGCAGTTTTGTGAAGGTTCATCGTCTAGTCCTTTTCTTCTTTCTTTGTCTTCTGTTTCTTTTCTTGGTTGACGATTCGGGTTTGTCTTGATGAGTCCTTTCATCATTGAAGGCCCTTTTCTTGTATTCACTGAACTTCTCTTTCCAGAGGCGCTTGGGAATGAAATGAAATTTCGGATCAGATGGTCGGTTGGGGGTTCTATGATATGGATCTTTAAATAAACGTGATGAGCCCATTTGTTGAAAATCTTCAATGTTGAGTAGACTTTGTAGCTTTCTCTTTGAAGACGAAGACTTGGGTTTCTTGTAGAATGCGGAAGCTTGGTATGAAGTGGGAAGCATGTCTTGGTTCTTACTTTACAGTCTTTTATCATTTGTCTTTTGCTCCCCCTCAAACACACAATTTTCTCAACAACAAACAATTAATCCAAAAATTGAATTTTCCTTTAAGCTCCCCCTCAAATTGAGCATAATCTACGGAGCAAATAATCAAACTATGCATTGTGCTCCCCCTCAAAAAGATAATCAATCTTTAGACTTTTCTCCCCCTCATGATGAACATGAACACGGTGTTCATCATGCAACAATGATTGATGTCCCACATGGCGAATGAAAATGTTTAATTATGAAGGAACGTCTTAAATAAACAGATTTTGAATGGGTTGTACACTGTTATGTGTACAAGCCAAATCACAACCACCTACTTGGATCCAGACGTTGGAACCCATGTAAGGGTGGGTCCAACTGGATATTTGAAGAGAGAAGTAGAAGGTTGTGCATAGTGAAACACTTTTTGCACACGAGGGTGAATGACTCGTGGTGCCAACTTAAACAACTCAGAGATAGAGTATTTAATGGGAGTGCTTTTAGGTTTTGGTTTGGGTTTAGTATGAGAGAACCAGCCATATTGATCTCTATAACGAATGATTCTGGTGGTAGAATCCTTGAATATCTGGCAATGGCTGTTTATAGGCTTGAAGGGAGACCCGGTCTTGCGAGGTGTGTAATATGGGTTCATTTGTTTGAGGGTTTGATGAGGTTTAGGTAGAAGGATTTTGGTTTTGGTGGAATGAGGGTCTTTGGAGAATTTGGGAGTGGTATGAGCTGGTTTGAAAGATGGTTGTGGGTGTTTATTGTTTTGGTGAGATGGTTTGGTGTTGTGAGGATTTGTTTTGGTTTTGAAGGAAGGGTGTTGCTTGGTATTGGTTGATAATGTTGGGTGATTGTGGTTTGGTTGGGCATTTGAAGGAATGGTTTTTGTTTTAGTTGGAGATGGAGTGGTTTGGTTGAGAAGAGGTGATTTTGAAGCACGAGTTAAATGAGGATTCACTTGATTTGACTTGGTTGCAAGTTGAGTCTCCAATGACAAAGAATGAGCTCACTAAATCAGGTTTTCATGAAATTCTTCACTAAATCAGGTTTTCATGAAATTCTTCACTAAATCAGGTTTTCATGAAATTCTTCACTAAATCAGGTTTTCATGAAATTCTTCACTAAATCAGGTTTTCATGAAATTCTTCACTAAATCAGGTTTTCATGAAATTCTTCACTAAATCAGGTTTTCATGAAATTCTTCACTAAATCAGGTTTTCATGAAATTCTTCACTAAATCAGGTTTTCATGAAATTCTTCACTAAATCAGGTTTTCATGAAATTCTTCACTAAATCAGGTTTTCATGAAATTCTTCACTAAATCAGGTTTTCATGAAATTCTTCACTAAATCAGGTTTTCATGAAATTCTTCACTAAATCAGGTTTTCATGAAATTCTTCACTAAATCAGGTTTTCATGAAATTCTTCACTAAATCAGGTTTTCATGAAATTCTTCACTAAATCAGGTTTTCATGAAATTCTTCACTAAATCAGGTTTTCATGAAATTCTTCACTAAATCAGGTTTTCATGAAATTCTTCACTAAATCAGGTTTTCATGAAATTCTTCACTAAATCAGGTTTTCATGAAATTCTTCACTAAATCAGGTTTTCATGAAATTCTTCACTAAATCAGGTTTTCATGAAATTCTTCACTAAATCAGGTTTTCATGAAATTCTTCACTAAATCAGGTTTTCATGAAATTCTTCACTAAATCAGGTTTTCATGAAATTCTTCACTAAATCAGGTTTTCATGAAATTCTTCACTAAATCAGGTTTTCATGAAATTCTTCACTAAATCAGGTTTTCATGAAATTCTTCACTAAATCAGGTTTTCATGAAATTCTTCACTAAATCAGGTTTTCATGAAATTCTTCACTAAATCAGGTTTTCATGAAATTCTTCACTAAATCAGGTTTTCATGAAATTCTTCACTAAATCAGGTTTTCATGAAATTCTTCACTAAATCAGGTTTTCATGAAATTCTTCACTAAATCAGGTTTTCATGAAATTCTTCACTAAATCAGGTTTTCATGAAATTCTTCACTAAATCAGGTTTTCATGAAATTCTTCACTAAATCAGGTTTTCATGAAATTCTTCACTAAATCAGGTTTTGTAAATTTAGTACTAAAACAGGGTTTCAGAATTTTAGTACTAAAACAGGTTTTCATGAAATTCTTCACTAAATCAGGTTTTCATGAAATTCTTCACTAAATCAGGTTTTCATGAAATTCTTCACTAAATCAGGTTTTCATGAAATTCTTCACTAAATCAGGTTTTCATGAAATTCTTCACTAAATCAGGTTTTCATGAAATTCTTCACTAAATCAGGTTTTCATGAAATTCTTCACTAAATCAGGTTTTCATGAAATTCTTCACTAAATCAGGTTTTCATGAAATTCTTCACTAAATCAGGTTTTCATGAAATTCTTCACTAAATCAGGTTTTCATGAAATTCTTCACTAAATCAGGTTTTCATGAAATTCTTCACTAAATCAGGTTTTCATGAAATTCTTCACTAAATCAGGTTTTCATGAAATCTTTTGAAAAACCGGTTTTTCAACATAAATTAGAAGAAAAATGAAAACCGGAAGGAAAACCGGTTTTACAACATAAATTAGAACAAAAATGAAAACCGGAAGGAAAGCTGGTAGGAAAACCGGAAGGAAAACCGGTTTTACAACATAAATTAGAACAAAAATGAAAACCGGAAGGAAAGCTGGTAGGAAAACCGGAAGGAAAACCGGTTTTACAACATAAATTAGAACAAAAATGAAAACCGGAAGGAAAGCTGGTAGGAAAACCGGAAGGAAAACCGGTTTTACAACATAAATTAGAACAAAAATGAAAACCGGAAGGAAAGCTGGTAGGAAAACCGGAAGGAAAACCGGTTTTACAACATAAATTAGAACAAAAATGAAAACCGGAAGGAAAGCTGGTAGGAAAACCGGAAGGAAAACCGGTTTTCATGAAATTCTTCACTAAATCAGGTTTTCATGAAATTCTTCACTAAATCAGGTTTTCATGAAATTCTTCACTAAATCAGGTTTTCATGAAATTCTTCACTAAATCAGGTTTTCATGAAATTCTTCACTAAATCAGGTTTTCATGAAATTCTTCACTAAATCAGGTTTTCATGAAATTCTTCACTAAATCAGGTTTTCATGAAATTCTTCACTAAATCAGGTTTTCATGAAATTCTTCACTAAATCAGGTTTTCATGAAATTCTTCACTAAATCAGGTTTTCATGAAATTCTTCACTAAATCAGGTTTTCATGAAATTCTTCACTAAATCAGGTTTTCATGAAATTCTTCACTAAATCAGGTTTTCATGAAATTCTTCACTAAATCAGGTTTTCATGAAATTCTTCACTAAATCAGGTTTTCATGAAATTCTTCACTAAATCAGGTTTTCATGAAATTCTTCACTAAATCAGGTTTTCATGAAATTCTTCACTAAATCAGGTTTTCATGAAATTCTTCACTAAATCAGGTTTTCATGAAATTCTTCACTAAATCAGGTTTTCATGAAATTCTTCACTAAATCAGGTTTTCATGAAATTCTTCACTAAATCAGGTTTTCATGAAATTCTTCACTAAATCAGGTTTTCATGAAATTCTTCACTAAATCAGGTTTTCATGAAATTCTTCACTAAATCAGGTTTTCATGAAATTCTTCACTAAATCAGGTTTTCATGAAATTCTTCACTAAATCAGGTTTTCATGAAATTCTTCACTAAATCAGGTTTTCATGAAATTCTTCACTAAATCAGGTTTTCATGAAATTCTTCACTAAATCAGGTTTTCATGAAATTCTTCACTAAATCAGGTTTTCATGAAATTCTTCACTAAATCAGGTTTTCATGAAATTCTTCACTAAATCAGGTTTTCATGAAATTCTTCACTAAATCAGGTTTTCATGAAATTCTTCACTAAATCAGGTTTTCATGAAATTCTTCACTAAATCAGGTTTTCATGAAATTCTTCACTAAATCAGGTTTTCATGAAATTCTTCACTAAATCAGGTTTTCATGAAATTCTTCACTAAATCAGGTTTTCATGAAATTCTTCACTAAATCAGGTTTTCATGAAATTCTTCACTAAATCAGGTTTTCATGAAATTCTTCACTAAATCAGGTTTTCATGAAATTCTTCACTAAATCAGGTTTTCATGAAATTCTTCACTAAATCAGGTTTTCATGAAATTCTTCACTAAATCAGGTTTTCATGAAATTCTTCACTAAATCAGGTTTTCATGAAATTCTTCACTAAATCAGGTTTTCATGAAATTCTTCACTAAATCAGGTTTTCATGAAATTCTTCACTAAATCAGGTTTTCATGAAATTCTTAACAAAAACATTATAGTATAATTATGGTTGGTTTGATGATTTGTAAAGTTCAATAATCAAAAATGTTAAATAATTTACATATATATGTTTAATTAGATATGATCATAATAAATATAATACTACTTTTAATAATACTAAAAGTATGAATATTTATTGTTTATTAATGCTATTTTGAAAGGAAAAAAAAGTTTAATTAAGTATAGCATAAAAGATACATGCGTCGTTTAAATATAGTGTCATGTGTCACCTAAAGAAAACCTCAATCGTATTTTAGTACATTGGTAGAGATGACATATTATGTGTTTGATTTTATTTATTAATCGTGTTAATTGTACTTTTATTTAATGTTTTGTTCGATGTGTTCATAGAGTTTCGTGCTTTCTTTGTATTATTTGATACTGACTCTACTCATTCAATAGTTTCTTTTGAGATTCGTTGCCTACTCCTTTACGATTTCTATATCGCTGGGCAGTTATGAAATTATCAAAATGAAAATAAAGTGAAAAAAATGGAAAGGACGAAAAGTGAACAAAAAAACTAACGAACGTTGCAACTTTAACGGAGAAAAACAATTAGGGACGAAAAGTGAAAAAAGTGTCAAGTTCAGGGACGAAAAGTGCAAAAATGTCAATTCAGGGACGAAAAGTGAAATTACATTTTTCGTCAACTTGGCACGTTTTGCACTTTTCGTCCTTAAAATGTGAAAAAATAGCATTTTTCGTCCCTGAACTTGGCACGTTTTGCACTTTTCGTCCTTAAAGTGAAAAAATAGCACTTTTCGTCCTTGAACTTGGCACTTTTTTCACTTTTCGTCCCCGCGATAACGGCTGTTAGTTTTTATACGTTAAAGTTGCAACGTTCGTTAGTTTTTTTGTTCAATTTTCGTCCTTTCCATTTTTTTTCACTTTATTTTCATTTTGATAATTTCATAACTGTACAATGGTGTATAAACCGTATTTAAAAAAAGAGCAAGAGACATATTACATTTTTTTTATATTTATACTTACTAAAATATATTTATCGCAAGTTAGATAGCACAATATACTTAACAAAAACATTATAGTATAATTATAGGTTGGTTTGATGATTTGTAAAGTTCAATAATCAAAAATGTTAAATAATTTACATATATATGTTTAATTAGATATGATCATAATAAATATAATACTACTTTTAATAATACTAAAAGTATGAATATTTATTGTTTATTAATGCTATTTTGAAAGGAAAAAAAAGTTTAATTAAGTATAGCCTAAAAGATACATGCGTCGTTTAAATATAGTGTCATGTGTCACCTAAAGAAAACCTCAATCGTATTTTAGTACATTGGTAGAGATGACATATTATGTGTTTGATTTTATTTATTAATCGTGTTAATTGTACTTTTATTTAATGTTTTGTTCGATGTGTTCATAGAGTTTCGTGCTTTCTTTGTATTATTTGATACTGACTCTACTCATTCAATAGTTTCTTTTGAGATTCGTTGCCTACTCCTTTACGATTTCTACATCGCTGGGCAGTTATGAAATTATCAAAATGAAAATAAAGTGAAAAAAATGGAAAGGACGAAAAGTGAACAAAAAAACTAACGAACGTTGCAACTTTAACGGAGAAAAACTAACAGCCGTTATCGCGGGGACGAAAAGTGAAAAAAATGTCAAGTTCAGGGACGAAAAGTGCTATTTTTTCACTTTAAGGACAAAAAGTGCAAAACGAGCCAAGTTCAAGGACAAAAAATGTAATTTACTCTAATAAAAATAATACAAGAAATATAATGTTTCAACAAAATTATGGGGTTTCATGACCACTTTTAGCCACCACATGACTCCGCTACTAAATATATGTCAAAATACCCCCTCTACCCAACTCTACTAACATAAGAAGTAAGTTTTGAGGATGATGATTCTCTAAAGTTGTTTTCAACTTTACTAGTAAAGTTGAAAACATCTTGACTTCTGGATTAAAATCAAAGGTCAAAATTTTGAATCTTGATCTTTGATTTTAATCCAATGATTGAAATCATCAACTTTACTAGTAAAGTTGAGTTTAACTTTAAAAAATCTCAATCAAAATTTTGAACCCAAATGGCTGATCTTAAGTAGGAAGAAATTACCAATTTGACTACCAACAGTCCAACACTATTGGCAGTTGATCGCCTCTCTATTTCTATATTCTTGACTTTAGGTTATGGCATTTATTTCTAACAGTTACTCACGTCAACACTAGCAGTAAATCGAGTTGAATTAAATAGTTTTTAGGTGGCCATTAGTGTTTGTCAGGATTTATGATCGAGCTTTGTTTCATGTATAGAATATTAAATAAATTGTCCACCTGTACGTTTGTGTATAAAAAGGAAACCATAATTTGTATTGTTTTTTTGCCTATTTTATTTGGGTTTGTGAGTTGTTTAGGGTGGTTAGGTCGAAATGTCGAATAGCATTTATTATATCAATCCTCTCTTTCGATCTATACTTCAGACACACTGAATGGGTCCTGGCTAAGCAGCATGTGGCGGTCATCAATGGCATCCGTGACCACCGGGTTAGATGTGAATTAAAATGCCCACATTAAATATGGTATTTTCATATATATTCCTTTTCATTAAGATGTTGTTGCTCTACGTTGTGTAAAGATTATTCTGGATCCTCTAATGTTATACGGAGTACTACATATATTTCTTAGTTTCTGAAGGCCATCGAAAATTAATTGAAGAAATATGAATGTTTCAATAAGTAAAAAATAAGTGTTATACAACAGTGTTTAATAATAAGTTGGTGTTTGAGTAATTGAGTAACTATGTTGAAGATTTTCATATTTTTAAAGGTAAATTGAATCAACTAGCTTAAACTCTTAGATTATTATCAAAAGTCAAGATTAAAATATCAAGTTTAAATATAAACACTTGATTTTAATACAAAGGTTAAAGATGATCCAAGTATAAAGTTGGATCAACTTTAAAAGATTCGTATCCGTTAGATTATATGAATAAGCAAATATCCATACCATAACTAATTATTTCCAGCTCAAGTGGTTAACAATGGTTTTGGAGGTTATGAATTTAAGTGTTACATATAACAAAAAGGATTGAGGTTCTATGTTAAGTTAAAAGCTTTTTCTCATTTATATCGGGTTTCTTTCTGTTGTCGAGCTGTCCACTAGGATAATCTTAAATATGAATGTGTCAAAAAGTTAATGACCCCTATTAATCTCAACAAAAATCAAATGTAATTCTGATAAGTTTCAATCTACTCAAAATAAAATAACCAGTCATGGAACGAATTGGGTCGTATAATAAATGAAGGCGTTTTTTTTTTTTTGAACATTAAGAGATTTTATTAAGATACGCAGTCTAGCAAGTGGCTAGAAAAACCACTGGGTTAAACCCAGTGGCCAGGGGTATTTTCCTTAATCCGCTATGCGGGCCCCGGGTGAGTTTTACTGAGGTCTCGGGTTCGAGCCTCAGGTTCCTCACCGACGGTATTTTCTCATAAAGGTGGTGTCTCGCATCTTGCTCGCGATGGTATCTTCGAAGTGCGAGTTCGACTGTTGAAATTAACCTGTCAAAAAAAGAGCAAGTGGCTAGAAAATACATATTGGTGGAGTAATCAAGAGTACAACAAGCATAGAAACAGGGTAGTGCATACAAGGAGATCATATTGTAAAACTAATCCATCGGGGCCAATTGATATCAAGACTCGATGAGCGGTTGGTTAACCACATGAAACTGGTGGCTTTAATTTCCTGGAAGGCATACCACGTGGAGGGAGTGTTGTTGGAGAAGATTTGGTCGTTTACATAAGAGACAACATTAGCATAGGCTCATAGCATAACAGTAACATGGGATATCAATTATTGTGAGGTTTTACCAAAAAATCATGCCTACATTTTCTGTCCACCTTCAATCATAAATGCACAAATCTTGGTCCAAAAAATTGTAAAAAAAAACATCTGAAACTAATTTATATTTTAGATTTCCAATAGTTTATTTTTAAAATGATCCAACATTTTTGTTTATTGGAATGTCATGTCGATCCGACTACATGAGCTAATTTTTTTTTATAAATGCAATTCAGATCACTCATGTCACCACCTTTTGCAATCAGTGGCACCCCACGCAATCATCCAAATATACCTTTTAAGAGGAATTGAAACCCAATAATCGAGAAAAAACCCCTGCTTACAAGATTTGAACCCGTGTTGTATACACATCGAAGGGTTCTATCCCACTTTCTTGATGACCACTGAGCAAAAGTTCTAGCTAATTGATTTGAAAAATTGGTTTGATTTAAACTTATACAAGAATGTGATATATACAAGCATATTACATCCTTTATTAAAGCGATGTGAAGAGTAAAAACTAAAAGATTACCGTTTCAAATATATAAATGATGCACCAAAATATGAAAAAAAGGGTGTTGTTGGTTTGAGTGGAATAATCCTAGTCTTTTATAATGAAGGTCAAGGTTAACCTTACTACTTTTTTTTTCTTGGGAAATTCAGCACCAAAAAGTTACTCACCCTTTTGTTGCCCATTGACAAAATTAAGACAACAGTACATTTGAGCCTTTTCATTTTTTAATTTTTGGGTTTTCTTTGTTTTGTTTTGTTTTCATTCTTTTTAGTTATTTTATTTGATAATTTATTTTAGTTTATAATCTTGAGTTCACTTGAATACAATAAATATATGTATTGTAAATTTTTCAAAATGGTTGTAATACTTATCAATAAATATCTTTTTAGCGATTATATTTATTATGTAATGTGTTTCAATTAATCGATTTTCAATTCGATTACAAAAGTATAACGAAACTATATCAACATGATAAATGCCCCGCAACGCGGGCTTTGTATCCCCTATTAACTTACAAAGCATTCTAAAAAATGAACTATAAACCATAAACACCATTGTTTGCCTCTATAAGGACTTTTAAATTGAACCTTTAATTTTTGTTTACAGAGGAGACAATTTTCCACTTGATCCAACCTATGTTATTGTTTATTACAAATGTATGAACTATAAAAGTTTACTCTTAAACAAAGTATAATAAGTTGACACATCAAAATTAAAGCGTTTTGAGCAATAGTTATTTGGATACTTAACAAGTTAACATGGTCTTTAACTTTAAATATCGGTTGTAATAAATTTACGGTCTAATCATCCTTGTCATTGACTACAAGCATATTATCCATGAAAATTCAGAAGAGGTTGTATTATTTATAAACTAAAAAAGTTATTCTCTTTTAAATGTGAGTAAAGACAAAACGACAATAAAGTATGTTTTCTGTTACAGGCTACCCAATGCTCACCACTCATCCCTGAAGGACTAGTCCCTGTCAGCGTCACATCAGAAAAAAACACTCCAAGAACTAATCCTCTCAAAACATACCCAATGCACTCATCCTTCAAAGACTAGTCTTGGACCCACCAATTATTTAATTCTACCCTTTTATCCAAACTTTACACTTTTAACCCTTCAAATATATAACAAACTAAAACATACACAAATAAAAAACACTTCATTAAAAATAAAAACATTACACAATTTTTCCAAGGCCAGTGCATGCAATCAATGCTACCAAGCATGTATGGGAAACCATGAAGCTCCTCATGTCGAGCATACAAGCGTTGTATGTCCTCCGGTGTTGGTCTGCGCAAGTATTCATCCCTGTAAAGTTCAAACACACACTTACAGTAATAGTCTAGATAACATCTTGCTGTTTCTTCACCCATCTGTAGATACTCGTCAAGCGAGTCGGGATTGTAGCCATACGCCAACTGGGTATGATATTATGTCGTTCACAATGCGCATGAACATAGGTCTCGACATACGAAATCGTCGCCTAAAGCTCTTCAACGAATACTTTGGGTTTTCGTTAAAATAAGCTGCCATTAGGCGCTCTTCAGCACCATATCGATCTCTCTCGACGGGCATACGGGGTATGAATGGTCTTGATGATTCACCTTGTTCAAGCAAATCAACACATTCGGCCATGATGCCCATAAGCTCATCATCATCGTCTTCATTAGGAAACAAATCGGGTCTCATGTACGTTGATAAACTCGAAGGAAACATGTTGTTCATGATGATTTGTGTATACAAAAGTGTGTTTTGGTATAATATAGCTGAATATATGGAAGAGCGGTGTGATATGGTGGTTCAATTAAAGTGTATATATAGCCATTTTGAAAAACTAGCTGTTAAGGACTAAAAGTGACACTTTTTGGAACATGTTTTGGTCAAAATAGACGTTAAGGGACCTGTTTTGGCAAATGATGAAACTTAAGTTTTGTCTCCTTCCTTTGAATTAGTAGCCGTTACAATTCAAAAAAAAAAATAATCAAGCTCCAAACTCGTCCCTGCAAGAACGACAGCAACGGACGAACCCAACGGACGAACGATGGACGAGTCCCACCCAATGGTGTGGACTCGTCCTTGGAAGTCGAACGAGCAAGAGGACGAGGGCGTTGGGCACCCTCTTACATATTTTGGTTACCCATAACAAATGTATATATTACTGTATAATGTAAAACTATATAATACAAATATTGTTGTGAGTAGCTAAAATTATTGTAAAGATATCATACTCTTTTAAATATCTATAATGATTAAACAACAATATAAATTCGCCGTATATAACAAACATAAGTATATTGCAGCATAATATATGACAAAATATTGTTATAGTTATGGCATAAACCTTTAAATATAGATCAATTATATAAAGACAATGAAAGGACAATAAAAGAATTCATAGGGTTGAATTCCTCTGTATAAAACCTATTTGCATTCTACATTCTAAAGCTGATGCCCAAGAGCACCCGAGATGTCAATGCATTATTTCACAAATTGATGAAGAAAATATCTTAAAAACCATTTTCATTATAAAATTATATACGAGTAGTTGCTTATATATATACACATCCTAGGTCAAAGATATGACTTTTTGTTAGTCACAATCTAAACAGATGTTAAAATATCATCTCATAATAACTTCAATCCAAGATGGGTTTCATTTTGTTATGGTTGTATTCAATATAAAAAAAATTCGTGATTCTTGAAGAACAGGCATATACCCTCTAAAAAAACAACACAAATATGCCTGCAGTTTGGATTTCTATAAGAAAATCACTGCAATGCCAATCAAGACCAACAGATGTTCATGAGCCAAGTTTTCAAAGAAAGAATCTTAGCAAAATAGTAACTAAATCAAAGAAATCATCAACATCAAATGGAACGAAATCGGGATGTTCAAGATCTTTAGCAAATCTAAAAGATGTCATCCATGGAAGCAAGAGGCATATGGAGGAAAAACCATCAGCAATGGAAACAACTACTACAACAAATGCTAGTCCAAGATCAATTGGAAGTTCAGAACTTTTGAACCCAATTGCCCATGAAGTCGTGTTATCTAATTCAAACTGTGAACTTAAGATCACAGGATTTGGTTCCTTGCAAGATCATGGAAACAGCGGAAATGACGATGAGGGCGTGTCATCAAGATTTGAAGGTACCCTTAAACCCGGGACGCCTGGCCCTCAACAATATCATCATCATAAACCAATTAGATCACCACTTACTAATCGAATAAATCCTAACGGGTTTTCAAGGATTGGTAATAGAGGTTTAGGGTCAGGCAATATTGGTGCTAGTAATCCCACAAAGACAAGAGCTTCTTTCGATGGAGATAGTCATGCGATTTTTAGTTTGGCTTGTCATAAGTGTGGTGAGCAATTTGCGAAATGGGAAGCTCTTGAGTTTCACCATCTCTCAAAACATGCTGGTATGTAACGATTCTTGCGATTTTGTTTTTCTTCAAGATATCTTTCATGCTTAACTAAAGTTTATATATCCTCTTCAAAATTTGCTTATATAATTATAGGGTCTTGCTAATTAATGACATGCCATATGAGCTGTCATTAACGTGCATAAATAATTGTATCATTTCTCATAATATTCATGACGGAATTTTCATATCAAAAGTATACAATTTATTTATGCACGTTAATTGGCTATATTTAGCATTTTCCATAACTATATGCTATTCTTCCCAAGGGAGATGATATGTATACAACAATATATCAATTACAAGTAGCATATCGCACGATATACAACAAAACGAAATCAATACAGCAGCAAATCTACAATGGATATATCTAGCGCTAACATTCGATCTAATTTATTATTTGGCTGTTAGACGTCCTTTGTTCTTAATTATATAGATTTTGGTACAGTGCATTAACTGACTGGTACATAAATGGTTTTAAATTGTGGTTGTTATGGCAGTTACTGAGCTCATAGAAGGAGATTCATCTAGAAGAATTGTAGAACTAATCTACAAAACAAGTTGGTCAAAATCACAATCACATTCAGGAGGAATAGAAAGAATTCTTAAGGTCCACAACATGCAAAGAACATTATCTGAATTCGAAGAACACCGAGAAACTGTCAAAGTTAAAGCTAGCAAACTCCAAAAGAAGCACCCGCGTTGTCTTGCTGATGGAAACGAGCTACTAAGGTTCCACGGGACGTTAGTTGAATGCAACCTTGGCCACAACGGATCCTCTACGCTTTGTCTTTCAAATACCTGCAACGTTTGTCAGATTCTAAGGCACGGTTTTAAGATCAAGAAAAGTAGTACTAATAAAAATGAAATTGGGAGTGTTTTTACTACTTCAACAAGTCAAAGAGCTTTTGAAGCCATTAATGCCAACAATAGTTCTCATTTGAGGAAAGCTTTAATAGTTTGTAGAGTGATTGCTGGGAGGGTTCATAAGCCATTGGATAACATTCAAGAACTTGGTAATATATCCGGGTTTGATTCGTTGGCCGGAAAAGTTGGGATTTATTCGAATATTGAAGAACTTTACTTGCTTGATTCTAAATCATTGCTTCCTTGCTTTGTTATAATTTGCAAGTCACAAATGTAAAAGAGAGAATAACTTTGTGAGCTAATATTGTCTTCTGATAGTTTTGTAATTTTTTCAATTATTTTCGGGTAAATTTTAAGGTATGTGTATTTTCTTATACTTTATCTAATATACGTTTAAAATAATTTTTGTATACGAAATGGCTAGACTCAGCGTGAAGGCTTCTGCAAACTACAGATAGAGTAGATAACTATATAATTTTCTTTTCTACTAATTAAAAATCTGCTTGCAAATCACGATAATTCCTTCTTATTTGTGATATGTGAACTAGAATCGTGCTCGTGGAAAACTACAGCTTTTTTTTCCGACGACCGGCTACTCGACCACCGTCTTTGTGCGGTTGCTGGTTTTAGTGATTTTAGAAAGAAGTGATAATTAGTTGTGTGATTTTGTTTAACAGCAAAAGATATTACTCCGTTTTAATTATATACAATCTAATAAGTTGTTAGATGTCAAAAACACAAAACTCTAGAAGTGCATGAAGTTTCACATACTGAAATCTCTCTAGAGCTTAAACAGTTAAAACCATAAATTGATAGAAAAAATTTCAAACCAATTATAAACGTTTGGCAAGAAATTTTTAGAAGTTTCAAACTTCAAGGTTTTATGAAAAAACTCTTATATTATAAAAAGCTTCATTTGGTTAGAACACTTTCAAACTTCTAAATTTATGAAAAAGCCCTTTTTTGGAACGCAACCAACACTAGCGTTTAGAAATAGCTGGAGGCTTTCTATATACCAAAATATTTGCGTACCTAAATTCTGTACAGGCCTACACTTAATAGTTAGTACTCCCAATTCCTTTTTTCCATGAGTAGTGTACTACTAATTAACAAAAATAGACAATGATTTTTTTATTTGGTAAAATCTGAAAAAAAAAAAAAGAATCTTTTTTTCATATATATTTAACTTTTCATCTATTAAAATTAACGAATAAACTATATGATTTTGTTAATTTATTTGAAATACAAAAGTATTCTTATATTTGACAATAAAAATTTTAGCAACACGAAGGTTTCATGTTCAAAAGCCAAACGTTTTCTCATAGTATACAAGTAGATCATTATGTCCATTTTTGTCATTTTATACATTTTATTAAATGTTACAGCCACTTTACCAAACACTTAAATATATATAAAAGCTCTAGATAACATTTTTCCACTTAGACATTAGAAAAACCTTACTAAGTAATCAAGTTAATTAGCTATTAGTTTTAATTGTACGAATTAATCTATATTAACTAGTTTCCATTTTATTTGGTGTTTCAAATATTGATTTTTCTATTCTTAGTATAAAACTCTTTCATTTAACATGTATATATGTTTAAGAGCAAAATAATTATTTTAAAGTTTTAAGTTTCATTCAATTTAAAATGCTTTATTATGCAATGGCGCAAGCCCTAAAATTTTTGAATTTTTGACCAAACACTCAAAATTTGGGCTTCATGCTTTGTAATGTAAGGCCTAATAATTTTGACCCAATACCCAATAATTGGGCTCATTTAGGTATTCTATAATTTATATTTATTCTTTACCCAAAAAAAAATAAATAAATAAGTGCAACAAGTTATGACCGCATTAAGTGGGTCATGAAAAGATGAAATTGAAGAACGGTGTTATACTTGTAAACTAGTGAGGTTTGGGCCCCACTTCGCCAATTGTCGTTAAACGGTTTTCGTTATGTAGTCTATTTGCGGAACCTACTTAAAAATCCAAAAGAAAAAAGTGTGAAAAAAAACCAAGAAATAACTTGAAGAAAACAAAAAGTTTGTGCAATATCTAATACATACTTTTAGTTTGTGCAATAAAACAAAAAAAAACAAAGGAAAAACAAAATGTTGAGTAAAAGTTTTCAATATATTAGTTGAGAACACAAAAGTAAAAAAAACTATGAAAAAAACCAAGAAAAAACCCAAAGGGATCCGATATGGCAAAATTCAAATAGTGATGGGTATAAGATGAAACCAATAGAAGAGAACACAAAAAAAAAAAAAATATGAAAAAACCAAGAAAAACCGAAAGGAAAAAAACAAACGGGATCCGATATGCAAAATCCGAATAGTAACGGGGTGTAGGTGGACCAATAGAGCAAGTGCCACGTGGTAAGTCCAATATATTAGTTGAGAACACAAAAGCAAAAAATATGAAAAAAACCAAGAAAAACCGAAAGAAAAAACCAAAGCGGGATCCGATATGGCAAAATCTAAATAGTGATGTCGGGGTATAAGATGAACTAATAGAAGAGAACACAAAAGCAAAAAAATTGTGCAACAAACCAAGAAAAACGAAAGAAAAAAAAAAAAACCGAACGGGATCCGATATGACAAAATTCGAGTAGTAACGCGGGAATGTAGGTGGACTAATAGAACAGTGCCACGTGGTGGTGGCACTGTTCATTAGCCTCACTTAATGATATTTATTATATATTACAACTAGATTAAACCCATGCGTTGCATGGTAAATAATGTTATCTAAAAAAAAAAAAAAAATAAATAATGCATCATCCTAATTTAAGTATAATACTTACAATATTGTAACAACAATAAATTCAAATGTAAACTTATTTATTAAAGACAGTTACATCATGAATTGATATATTTTAATATTAAACAATGACTTGTTTTTTAATAATATCTAAAACATCATGTAACAACAAATGAAATCAATGAATAAGTTATATAAAATATACCTCATAAATAAACCATCAACATGAGTTCAATTTCAATGCATAAAGCATAAACTGAAAAGGTTAATTTCCAATAAGCAATTGGATTTTTATTCGATAACTAAAGGTAAAATAAACTATTCTAAAATTCAAAGGATGAAAAGAAAAAGAAAATTCACTCATACATGAGTTCAATTTCAATGCATAAAGCATAAACTGAAAAGGTTAATTTCCAATAAGCAATTGGATTTTTATTCGATAACTAAAGGTAAAATAAACTATTCTAAAATTCAAAGGATGAAAAGAAAAAGAAAATTCACTCATATTTAATTAAGGGCTAAAAAAAAAAAAAAAAAAAATAAGACAAAACCTGCAGAAAATGACAAAATAAGAATAACAAAAAACCAGAATAATAACAAATAGTAACAATTTGAAAAAATGATTAAAAGATAAACATAAAAATATGTAAATGAATGTACACCATAACATAGATAATGAAATGGGAGTTAGCAAGTGTATAAGATCAGAGAAAAATTGAATATCAAAGTGATAAGTTTTAATAGTTCATCTGGGGTTCCTATTATATTCAAATCATACATATACACAATAATAACATATTCAGATCCAAATCTTTTTATGAATATGCATGGGCAAACCGAATCATTTTTATAACCTTCTTTTAACAAATACTCACTAAGGCGATTATACCACATGCGTCCAGATTGCTTTAGTCCATATAATGACTTATTCAACTTAATCGAATAATGTTCTCGAGAACTTCCTTTACATGATTCAGGCAGGTTAAATCCTTCAGGGAGATTCATATAAATTTGAGTATCAAGTGAGCCATACAAATAGGCAGTCACTACATCCATTAGACGCAAGTCAATACCTTCTTGTATTACCAGACTAATAAGGATCTAACGGAAAGTTGTCGCATCCACCACTGGAGAATATGTCTCCTCATAATCAATCCCAGGTCTTTGCGAGAAAATCCTTGTGCCACCAATCTAGCCTTATATCTCACAATTTCGTTTGTCTCATTTATTTTTCGCACAAAAACCCATTTACACCCCACAGGTTTTGTACCCTCGGGAGTAAAGACAATCGGTCCAAAAACTTCTCTTTTTTCTAGAGAATTCACTTCTGCCTGAATTGCGTCTTTCCATTTTGTCCAGTCATTTCTATGCATGCATTCCTTAACAGACTTTGGTTCTTGATCCTCATCATTTTCCATCACTTCTAGCGCTACACTATATGCAAAAGTATCATTGACATTGATTTCATTTCGGTTCCATATTTTCCTAGACATGATATAATTTATTGAGATCTCATCATTTCAGGTACCTGAGGTTCTTCTTGAACCATCATGTCTAATGCCTTTTCAGATGACCCTATAGTCTCTTCTATAACCTCGACTTGACCATCTTTAATATTTTCTCATTTATGCTTTCGAGGATTTTTATCTTTAGAACAGATTGGTCTACCTCGTTTCAAGTGTACCTTAGACTCATTACCAATGTTAGGTTGCCCTACAATAACATTAACCTTAGCTGGAGCATTAACAGCGGGTATATGTGTCTTAGTCACTTTCTTTGGGTCAGTGAATGCGTCTGGTAATTGATTTGCTAATCCTTGCAAGTGAATTATCCTTTGAATTTCCATTTCACATTGTTTAGTTCGAGGATCAAGATGACACAATGATAATTCTTTCCAACTTAGTTCACTTCCCAGCAGTCTGTTCTCCCCCCTAATGTTGGAAATAATGATTCATCAAAATGACAATCAGCAAATCGAGTCGTAAATAAATTCCCCGTTGATGGCTCCAAATATTTTATTTTAGATGCCGATTCATATCCAACATATATTCCCATCCTCCGTTGAGGCCCCATCTTGGTACGTTGTGGTGGAGCAATTGGGGCATATACCACACACCCAAAAATTCTTAGATGGGATATATCTGGTTCCAGTTGTAATGGAGAGAATTCATGATAACTTGTTGGTCTGATTCGAATTAGTGTTGTCGCGTGTAAAATAGCATGGCCCCCAATAGAGACTGGTAGTTTTGATTTCATCACTAATGGCCTTTCTATGAGCTAAAGTCCTTTTATAAATGATTCAGCTAGCCCATTTTGTGTGTGAACATGAGGAACAGGATGTTCAACTCGTATCCCAATAGACATGCAATAATCATTAAATGATTGAGATGTAAACTCACCAGCATTGTCAAGACGGATAATTTTTGTTGGATAATCCGGAAAATGTGCTCTCAATCTTATTAATTGGGCAAGTAGTCGTGCAAATGCCATTTTGAGAGGAAGAAATTGTGTCTTTCATTGAGAATTGGGAGGATATATATATACAACCAAGTCTTGGAGTAGGCTATGAGATAAAATAGGAAAATGAAATCTTTCTAAAACGTTCATAATATACACAATCATTTACAATAGAACATAGGTACTACCATCTGAGGAAAAAATCGAAGCATCTAATTTAAATTCTACAAATTTGTTAAAACCATTGAAGAGGGCCCCACCATTTACAACGTTTAATTCCATTCTGCTTTAGTAACCGATTTACTACCCGATATCTTATACCTGAAGGAGCGGCGACGGTGTAGCCGTGCTACCCGGAACCGAGACCCCTACCCACACCCACTCCCTCCCCCCTAATGTTCCCTTTCATTTTTTTACTTGTTCCGAAAATAGGGATAATTTTTTAGGTATAACTTAGTTGTAACAGGAAAAGTACATTTGGTTGGATCCAGCCTTTCTTAAAACACCTTATTTCGTTTCGTTTCATGTTCTTCATTTCTTTTTTATCGTAAAAAGGGGGATTTCTCATATTTAGAATCGATTTGTATTGAGTGATGGCCCATGTTTTACTAATAGCTGGGAAGGGAATACGTTCTCCAATCGGCATGTGTTAACCATTTTCTATTCTTTGGATGAAATGTCGAGATTCAAGAGAATGGCCTGTGTTTTAAGGCTTGACTTTTTGTTATCACATTTGGAGTTCTTATTGATTTAAAGTACTTATTGACATTGGTGCCTGAACTGGAAGTCGAGATGCACTAATCAGAAAAGACTCTCTCTTGACCTGATTTTTTATAACTTCGGGAGAAAGGGTGCCTCCTCACAAAGGAGGTCGGAGTGACCAGGCCCGGGCGTTGTTTACTAATAACGTATGTCTCCACAAAAGGCAAGACCATCTATGGTACGAGTTGAGGAGTATTGTATTGCTATTATTTGTATAGTAATACATGTGGGGAAAATAGATGTTGAGGAGTATTGTATTGCTATTATTTGTATAGTAATACATTTTTTTTATTCTTTCATTTAAAAGTTATACATTTATTAAATCTCAATTGAGTATGTTAATTTATCAATTATAAATAGATTTCTCAACGAAAAATTGTAATATTTCAATTGATCAATTAAAAGTATAGTTTCTCAAAAAGTGAAATTTGATAATTAGTTTCTTTACTATTTTAATAACTTTCTAGATTCTAATTAACTTTCACTATAGTTATTTTTTTTTTAAATACTAACAATGTTTTCAAAAATACATTTATTTCCCATTTTAGAGGGGCCACTTTATATATATGTAATATTATATATATATATATATATATATATATATATATGGGAAAAGTGAGTATGAGGCTGTTATGCACCCAACTTGGGTGAAAAACCCTCACATACTAATTTTTTAATATTTTGAATAAATGTTTGGGCCCCCATGTTTTTTATGTTTTAAAAAATGGTATGTGAGGGGTTTTTCACCCAACTTGGGTGCCTAACAGCCTCATATTCCCTTCCCCATACATATATATATTATATATTTATATTATATATATATAATATAACTAAAAGAGGGGTTGTGGTACACTTGGCACCCCTAATCTCCCTCCTTTAGCCTAATACTCTCTCCTTATTAATCCTCTATTTTTTAATATTTATTTAATAAATGACCCACCTTTAATTAAAAAATCTTATAAAAAAATACCATGGCGCTCTATTTTTTGTTTCATTCTTAAAATACTTCGTATTGCATTAGCCTTTTTCAAAGCATCGCAGTTATTAAATCTTATAAAAAAATCTTTATTATTATTATTATTATTATTATTATTATTATTAATATTATTATTATTATTATCTATATATATACCACCTAGAAAAAACCCTCTACATATTCTCAACAAAAAAAAAACTACGGCAAAAAAAAAAACTACGGCAAAAAAAAAACCTACGATCGACTACAAAAAAGGTTTTTTTTTATATACTTTGTTCATATTTAATCATTATTATTATTATTTAACATTGAATACTTATGTTATTGTTATTATTATCTCTTTTAATTTAGTTTGTTGTCCATTATAGGTTCATTATGGCTTCTTCTTCAACAACAAAAAATAAGACCACATTAGTTTATCTTGAAGATCTTAAGCCAACACATGTTAACCATCATCTACGACTCCGTAGGTTGTGGTACACTTGGCACCCCTAATCTCCCTCCTTTAGCCTAATACTCTCTCCTTATTAATCCTCTATTTTTTAATATTTATTTAATAAATGACCGACCTTTAATAAAAAAATCTTATAAAAAAATACCATGGCGCTCTATTTTTTGTTTCATTCTTAAAATACTTCGTATTGCATTAGCCTTTTTCAAAGCATCGCAGTTATTAAATCTTATAAAAAAATCTTTATTATTATTATTATTATTATTATTATTATTATTATTATTATTATATATATACCACCTAGAAAAAACCCTCACATATTCTCAACAAAAAAAAAACTACGGCCAAAAAAAAAACCTACGATCGACTACCAAAAAGGTTTTTTTTTATATACTTTGTTCATATTTAATCATTATTATTATTATTTAACATTGAATTACTTATGTTATTGTTATTATTATCTCTTTTAATTTAGTTTGTTGTCCATTATAGGTTCATTATGCTTCTTCTTCAACAACAAAAAATAAGACCACATTAGTTTATCTTGAAGATCTTAAGCCAACACATGTTAACCATCATCTACGACTCCGTGTTGTGCATGTATGGACTGTTTCGGAGTGGAACAACCCGAAGAAAATCAAAACGTTCGAGATGGTCTTTGTTGATAAATTGGTATGTATTTTTCAAATTATATACTGTACACTTTTTGTTTCTCTTTTTGTTGAGCTTAACTCTAAATCGTTTAGTCAAAAATTGTTGTTTGTGTTTGTAGTAAGTTTAGATATAACAAACTGCAAATTTTTTATTTAACTAAAGTTGGAAAAAAAAAAAAAAAACCTACGATCGACTACGAAAAAGTTTTTTATTTATATACTTTGTTCATATTTAATCACTATTATTATTATTTAACATTGAATTCTTATTATATTATTATTATTATATTATTATTATTATATATACCACCTAGAAAAAACCCTCACATATTCTCAACAAAAAAAAAAAACCTACGATCGACTACCAAAAAGGTTTTTTTTTATATACTTTGTTCATATTTAATCATTATTATTATTATTATTATTATTATTATATATACCACCTAGAAAAAACCCTCACATATTCTCAACAAAAAAAAAAAAACCTACGATCGACTACGAAAAAGTTTTTTATTTATATACTTTGTTCATATTTAATCACTATTATTATTATTTAACATTGAATTCTTATTATTATTATAAAAATAATATGTGAGGGTTCCCCATCTAAGCTTAGATGGGGGACAACCCCATATTCACTTCCCCTATATATATATATATTAAGATTATATTATTATTATTATTATATTATTAGGATATGTAAATAAAAATACTCTTAATATATAATCCATGTATATATATGTTTAGTGGTTTAACGGAAACCCAAAAAATCCGCCATACCCCCCTTATTGGTATCAGAGCATGAAATCGATTTTAGGATCTAAAAGACTAGGACAGGCTCATGTTTTTGTGGCAAAGGATGTAAGTCCACGTTATTTTTATGAGAACCCGCTTAGGTGAAGAAAATAAAATTTGGTTTTATGTTTTAATATTAAAAATGGAATTGGTTGATTTTTAGTCAAAATTAAACCACGGTTTGTTTTGTTCATTGTTTGGTATATGTCTTTATCATGCATTTAATTTATGTTTAAATAATTTAGCTTTCGTTTTCATGTTATTAAAAAAGGGATATATGAATATCTTATGAAAAAGGGACTAAGAAATAAGGGAAAAAGACTAAGAGATAGGAACTTAAATAATCATTGATTTCAATACCTCAACTTCTACGATTAAAAAACTTGAATTCTTAAATCTAGAATATAACGAAAAACTCATCAATAATACTACGTGTTTAGATAATTATAAAGTTAATTGTAAATTTAATAATAATTTTAGACATAGTTTACATACAGATAATATACACTTAAACGGTGTAACAGACTTAATAATAAATTTAGGAATTAGCCTAGAAAAACAGTCTATAAACACAGTTAATATATTAGAAAGATTATCTAAATATATTTATAAAACAGAAAATTCAATTAGAATATTAGAAAATTTAGCTTATATTAAAGAGCAAAATAATCTAATTATAAAAGAATTAAAAGATATTAGAAAAAATATTCCTAATAAACAAGAAATACAACAGTTAAGTTATTTATTAGAAAATAATAAACCAACAGCTATAATAAATAAAATAGAAAAACAGGTCATAAATCAAGTAGAATTATTAGAGACAGTTAAAAAGATAGTAGAAGGTTAAAACTGGATTTTATAGAATATAAAAAAGCTTTAGAAGAAGCTCAAAAATTTAAACCAGAAGAAAACAAAGAAGAAGTTACAGGTTTTACAAAGTATTCAGGTACAAGTAAAAGTGATAAAATATATCCAATATTATTTAATTTCATAATTAGTCTATTACTACAAATAATAGAAAAATTAAATAAACTACTTAATAAAGATAATCAAATAATTGAAAGATTAGACAAAATAGTCAAAAACAAAGAAGCTAGACAAGAATTAGATAGTGACATAGATAAACTTACAAACGCTTTAAACAACTTAAAAATTAACGATATTAAAATAGAGAAAAAACAACAACCTCAACCTTATAAACATTGGGTACCACGAAAATGAGTAATAATATATTTTTAGGAAGAAGTCGTACTTTACAAGAATCAAGAGCATCTACTAGTAGCTTACATGATACTATTTCATCAGAATCATTTTTAAACAGAATAATTAGAAGAGGATCTAGTTCAAATAGCACACAAAATACTATACAATTAGAAGAAGAAATAGATTTAAACAGAAATATTAATCTATATAATCAACACCAATTGGAAATCTTAAATCCTAGAATCTTATATCAAACAGGAAGATTTAATGTTAATACAGTATTAATAAGAAGTAGTAGAGAAGAAAGTTTAAGAGTAGTAGATAGGACAGTCACTATAGATTTATTTTCCCCAGACACCATACAAAAAATAAAACAATCGGGTAAACATTTTTCACATATAAGGATTAGATGGAACACAAAGTCTTAGATTTGTTAATTTTACAAAAGAAACACCTAAAGATGAAAATGATACTGAAACAGAATATAGTTATATGAATACAGAATATGATACAGAACCAGTATATGATACAGAGGAAGATGAAAATATATTAGATATAGGTTTTAGTAAATTTGAAGAAGAAGAATGTGATTATAGTCTATGGGAATATTTAGAAGAAGAAACAACAGTTTTTAAAACAGAAGAAACTAATAAAACCATAGATCAAATAATAGATAGAAAATTTACAGAATTTAATATACAAGAAGAGATAGACGATATGTTAATGGAGTGTATGACAGAATTAGGATTAACATATGAAGAAAGTTACAATAAATTACAAGAATACTTTAATTTACCATTAGCTACAGATATATCACAAGGAAAAATTATGATATCAGATTTTTATAAACAAGAACAAACTTTAGTTGGAGATACATTTATGACTCCAACATTAAAAAGATTAAAACCAGAAGAATGGACAGGACCATCGTCATCATATACAACACATGTAGGTAGAGAACCTTGGACAACACCCACTGTAACATATACAGGAGAATCAAATACAGTAGGAAAAGGTAACAGATTACCAATAGGAAATATACATAGTGGTAGTATGTTACTAATAGAAAGCCAAAAACCACAATTATGGGCAGACGAAGTATTAGCATGGGAACAAACAGTAGTTAGAATGTGGGAAACTAATAAAAGAGATGGAATGGATATGTTTGCATATTTAGAAACAACATTAGGACCAACAGCATTAGGTATATGGCAAAGTAAAAAGACTAAAAATCCAGAAGAAGTAAATAATTTAAAAGCTATGGGAGATAATCCATTCAACTTCACATCGCAAATTAGAACATTAATATTAGGAGTAGACCCAGCAAAAAACAATACATTACTACAAAATTCAGCTATCAGAAATTTAGAACAATTAAGCATAGCAAATATGAAATATATTAATGAATATACTCAAGATTTTATTAGATTATTAGCACAAACAGGTCAGGCAGTTAATAATGATTTATGTGATAAATATTTCATTAAATTACCAGGAGATTTAGGAAAAGCAATACATGAATCTTGGATTCAATCGTATGGTACAACACAAGACTTAGGATTAGGACCTAGAGTAACACATACATTTCAAATATTAGAAGAAAAATGTAAAGAATTAGTATTACAAGAACAAATTAAAAAGAATGCATTTGCCTTTTGTAAAACAGCAATTTATACACCACAAGCCTATGGGCATAAAGATTATAAAAAGAAAAAACTTAGAAAAAGTACTACATACAAAAAAGAATACAAACCTTATTATAAAAATAAATATGTTAGAAAACCACAGACAAGAAAATGTAAATGTTTTATATGTGGAAATGAAAATCATTTAGCAAATAAATGTCCTGATAGAGGTAAAAATATAGAAAGAAGTAATTAGTAGAACAAATAGGAGAATATGAAATAGAATTAGTAGAAGCAGGAGATTCAGATAATGAATCAGTTTACAGTATATATAGCGATAATGAAGAAGATAAAGCAGTGTCTAAAGTTACATATACATATGTTAATACAGAACAAGAATGCACACATAAATGGATAAACAGAAGAGGTAGTAATCACATAACATGTTTTATATGTGGAAAATGGCCAAGTATAGAAAAAAGATCACAATGTGCAGAATGTTTTAAAGAAATATGTTGTATATGTCTCAGAGAAATATTTAATATAGACATGATAGAAGAACAGGAAGTACAAGTAAATATAGGAACAAGTACACAAAATGATAAAATAAAATACTTAGAAGTAAAAATAGAGTTACACGATTATAAACTAAAAGAAATAGACAATAAATTAAACCAATTAGATGATTTAGTAAATAAAAAGAAAAATATAGAACAAGAAACATCACAAATGAGTGAATTAGTTCCAGAAGAAAATATATATTTACAAACAAATACTGGAAATACAAATATGATAAATTTACAGTGTAGGTTATGGATAGATAATAATATATTTTTTGACTTAAAAGGAATATTAGATACAGGAGCTACAAAAAGTTTAATATCATATAGTTTAATACCAAATATTTATCATAAAAAATTACCTTATAAACTAAATAATAGAACAATAGAAGATAGAGTAATACAAATTACACATTGCTTAGAACAAACTAAAATACAATTCTTAGATTTTTCAGGGAATTATAGTATTAAATATGATATGCCACAAATAGTAATAAATCCTGAAAATATAAAATCACGAGATTTTGTTATAGGATTAAATTTTATCTTTAATTTACAAGGATCAATTACAATTTCAAAAAATATGATTACACTTAGTAAAAATACATATAGTTACCCTACACTTAGATATACACAGACATCAGAGTTTGCACAGAAGCGTGGTGGACAAGGAAATTTAGAATTTTTAAAAACACAAAATCAAAATTATTCACCAAAAGTAGAAAATGAAGCCATAAAACTATTAACAGAATTCATGTCACATGAATTAGAGAAAGGTAAAGATGTTAGTAAAAGTATAAATTATCCTATGATATTACATTTAGAAAAAAGAGGATTAATAGGAGAAGATATTAAAAAGTCAACAGTGAAATATACTTGTAAATTTAAACTAAAGAATTCAGACATTATAATTAGAACAACAAATATAGAATATAGCCCTTTAGATAAAGAAGAATTTAGAAAACAAATACCAGAAATGTTAGAACAAAAATTGATTAGAAAATCTGAAAGTCCTCATAGATCAGCAGCTTTTGTAGTAAGAAACCATAGTGAAATTAAAAGAGGAAAGGCTAGAATAGTATATAATTACAAAAGATTAAATGATAATACAGAAGATGATGGATATAATATTCCAAATAAAGATAGTTTAATTAATTTAATACAAAGAAAGAAAGTATTCTCAAAATTTGATTTAAAGTCAGGATATAATCAATTACAGTTAGAAGAAAGCTTTAAACCATGGACAGCTTTTACATGCTCTGAAGGTCAATTTGAATGGAATGTTCTTAGTTTTGGTCTAAAGAATGCACCATCAATCTTTCAAAGATTTATGGATAGTATATTTCTTAAATATGATTTTTGTTTAGTTTATATTGATGATATTTTAGTTGCCAGCGAAACAGTGCAGGAACATGAGAGACATTTACAACAGATCTTCGAAGAGATTAAAAAGAATGGTATAGTAGTTTCAAAAAGAAAAATGGAATTATTTAAAAGAAAAATATCGTTTTTAGGATTAGAAATAGGTAATGGTAAAATAGAATTACAACCACATATTTCTACAAAAATATTAGAATTTCCAGAAAAATTTGAAAATCTTAAACAAATTCAAGCATTTTTGGGATTAGTTAATTATGCTAGAAAATTTATCCCAAATCTTTCAAAATTAGTAGGACCATTATATAGTAAAACAACAAAAAATGGTCAAAGACATTTTAACACAGAAGATATAAAATTAGTTAAAACAATTAAAGAAGCAGTAAAAAAGATAAAACCTTTAGAATTACCATTAGTAACAGATTATATAATTATAGAAGTAGATGGATGTAAAGAAGGATGGGGAGCAGTTCTTCTTAGTAAACCTGATAAATATAGTTCTAAAAATACAGAGAAAATATGTTCATACTCAAGTGGAAATTTTAATAGCAGGAACAAATTGGACAAGTTTAGATTTTGAAATACAAGCATTAATAAATGCAATAGAAAAATTTAAGATATTTTTACATAAAGAATTTACAGTTAGAACAGACTGTGAAGCAATAGTAAAGTTTGTTAAAAATGATCAAAGTAAAAAAGTTAATAGAACTAGGTGGATTAATTTACAAAACATTATACAAGGATGTGGTTATAAAATAAATTTTGAACACATCAAAGGAAAAAATAATGGCATAGCAGATATGCTATCTAGAAACATTAACAGACTTTTTAATGCAGATGGATCCAAAGGATAAAGGCAAAGGAAAGATTATACAGCCTAGACAGTTTAAAGGATCAACAGAAAAACAGAGAAGTTAATGCAATCTAGTACAAAAGCATATACTTCTGAACAGAATTTGGGATTAGATGATATAATCCTACAGTCTCAACAGTTACAACAAGTTCCTACAGTTTATCCTAGTACTCATTTGAGAACTAGATCACAGTTTCAACAGTATAATAATGCACAAGGAAGGCAGTTTGAAAAAGCAACTCCTTCACATGTGTCACAGTTTAAACAGCCTACAGATTCCATATTTTTTGGAAATTATGCACTTCAAAAGTGTACAGATATCAACAGAAAGTTCAGACCTCTTGTAGGTGTAGAACTTACAGAAAAACAACAGTGCTTAGTAGACAATCTTTGGCACATTCAAACAGTACAGAATGCAGCATCTTTTAAAGTACAGATTTTAAATGCTTTATGCATTTATTTTAGTGAACAGACCATAAAACAGTCTGAACAACAACAGAAAAAATTTACTCATTATGTTATATTCCGAGGATCAAAACTTGGAATCTTTAACAAATGGGAAACAGTTGTACAGCATATACAGGTTCCAAAACCTTTGTATAAAGGTTTTTACAGTTTTACAGATGCTTTAACAGCAGCCAGAAACCAGTTTGGCTTAAAAAATTATTTTATAGAACCTGAAGAGGTTAAATCTTTTTCAGAAATGGCAAAAATTCATCCTGAGCAAATTATCAAAGCTCAAGAAGAAACTATTGCAAATTTACAAAAACAACTTTTAGAACAAAAAACAGATGCAGAATTTTCACAGTGCAAAATAGAAAATAAAGTTTTAAAAGAAAAAGAAAAAATTCTTTTAGAAAAACTAGAAGTTCTTCAAAAGAAGCTTGAAGAAAAAGAAAAAGAAACAAATACATTTATCTACAGAGATTTCGACAGTTTCAAAGCAAGGCTCTTAGATATTCCTTTTCAAGAAACTCTAAGACCACTCCTAGAAGATTTTCCAGAAGCAGAACAAATGATATCAGACAAGGTTCGAAGAGAATTTCCTTTAATTCTCTTTGATTTACAATTAGAAATATTAGACATAGCATTCAACGAAAACCCCCCCCCCCCCCCCCCCCCCCCCCCCCCCCCCCCCCCCCCCCCCCCCCCCCCCCCCCCCCCCCCCCCCCCCCCCCCCCCCCCCCCCCCCCCCCCCCCCCCCCCCCCCCCCCCCCCCCCCCCCCCCCCCCCCCCCCCCCCCCCCCCCCCCCCCCCCCCCCCCCCCCCCCCCCCCCCCCCCCCCCCCCCCCCCCCCCCCCCCCCCCCCCCCCCCCCCCCCCCCCCCCCCCCCCCCCCCCCCCCCCCCCCCCCCCCCCCCCCCCCCCCCCCCCCCCCCCCCCCCCCCCCCCCCCCCCCCCCCCCCCCCCCCCCCCCCCCCCCCCCCCCCCCCCCCCCCCCCCCCCCCCCCCCCCCCCCCCCCCCCCCCCCCCCCCCCCCCCCCCCCCCCCCCCCCCCCCCCCCCCCCCCCCCCCCCCCCCCCCCCCCCCCCCCCCCCCCCCCCCCCCCCCCCCCCCCCCCCCCCCCCCCCCCCCCCCCCCCCCCCCCCCCCCCCCCCCCCCCCCCCCCCCCCCCCCCCCCCCCCCCCCCCCCCCCCCCCCCCCCCCCCCCCCCCCCCCCCCCCCCCCCCCCCCCCCCCCCCCCCCCCCCCCCCCCCCCCCCCCCCCCCCCCCCCCCCCCCCCCCCCCCCCCCCCCCCCCCCCCCCCCCCCCCCCCCCCCCCCCCCCCCCCCCCCCCCCCCCCCCCCCCCCCCCCCCCCCCCCCCCCCCCCCCCCCCCCCCCCCCCCCCCCCCCCCCCCCCCCCCCCCCCCCCCCCCCCCCCCCCCCCCCCCCCCCCCCCCCCCCCCCCCCCCCCCCCCCCCCCCCCCCCCCCCCCCCCCCCCCCCCCCCCCCCCCCCCCCCCCCCCCCCCCCCCCCCCCCCCCCCCCCCCCCCCCCCCCCCCCCCCCCCCCCCCCCCCCCCCCCCCCCCCCCCCCCCCCCCCCCCCCCCCCCCCCCCCCCCCCCCCCCCCCCCCCCCCCCCCCCCCCCCCCCCCCCCCCCCCCCCCCCCCCCCCCCCCCCCCCCCCCCCCCCCCCCCCCCCCCCCCCCCCCCCCCCCCCCCCCCCCCCCCCCCCCCCCCCCCCCCCCCCCCCCCCCCCCCCCCCCCCCCCCCCCCCCCCCCCCCCCCCCCCCCCCCCCCCCCCCCCCCCCCCCCCCCCCCCCCCCCCCCCCCCCCCCCCCCCCCCCCCCCCCCCCCCCCCCCCCCCCCCCCCCCCCCCCCCCCCCCCCCCCCCCCCCCCCCCCCCCCCCCCCCCCCCCCCCCCCCCCCCCCCCCCCCCCCCCCCCCCCCCCCCCCCCCCCCCCCCCCCCCCCCCCCCCCCCCCCCCCCCCCCCCCCCCCCCCCCCCCCCCCCCCCCCCCCCCCCCCCCCCCCCCCCCCCCCCCCCCCCCCCCCCCCCCCCCCCCCCCCCCCCCCCCCCCCCCCCCCCCCCCCCCCCCCCCCCCCCCCCCCCCCCCCCCCCCCCCCCCCCCCCCCCCCTTATCCTTTCATTTCTCTCATTTCTCTCATCTCTCTCTTTTCTCTCTATTCTCTCTAGCAAAGAAACCCCCCATCTAGTTTTCATTTTCTTCCATCTAAATTGTGTTTTGGAATTGCTATAATACAAGAATCGTAATCGTCATCTTCTCATTGTCGCCATCTTTGAAGAATCAAAGGCCTAGTTCTAACATTTCACCCATTTCGACCTAATTTGGGTTTTAACTCGGAAAGGAAGTTTTGGTAAGTCTAAATCATCCCATTTACTTCTATTTATGTTCATTTACTTGTTTCTAGTTAAATTGGTGCAGTTGCAAGTCTTGAATCGAGTCGAATGGCGATTTTGGGAAATTAGGGTTAGGGTTAGGGTTGGAACGATTCATGAGCGATTTTGATGTTTTGGTCGAAATTGTGGGTTGGGTTATGTGTATTTATGGTCATTGATGTTTAGTTATGCTTCAAAATGGGTTACAAATCGTTTTGGTGTGGGTTGGGTTGAATTTGGGGGTTTTGGGTTCGTTTTTCTGCACTTGGTTGCTGCTGGTGTAGTTGCTGCCCAGTATGGGGCGTAACCTACGCCCCTTGGGGCCGTAGGTTACGCTAGTTGTATTTTATTGGGCGTAGGTTACGCCCATGGGGGCCGTAGCTTACGCCTATCCCTAACTTTAATTTCGACCTTACGCCAAAATGTTTCTGTCTACGCCAACTTTTACGCCAAAAATGTATTTTCTAGAGGACCGTAGGCTACGCCCCTTGCCACCGTACCTTACGCCCCTCCAGACTTGGCCTAGCGTAGCTTACGCCCCTTGCCACCGTACCTTACGCCTGCCTAATTCTGACCGCCGTAACCTACGCCCCTGTTGGCCGTAAGTTACGGCCGTTGTTTTCTGGAATGCTCCTTGTTTGACCTAGTTTGACTTTCTAGACCGTTTTACGCGCCGAGTCTTAATCTAATTCACTTATTATCTTATATAACTTTGATTTAGAGTCGTAGAAGTCGTTTAACGTCGGAAAGCACTTTGAAACCCTAATTAGGGTTTTGCCGTTATTCAATAATTTCGTATTGTGTTTATGTGTGTTGATGAGAATGTGTATGATCCATAATTAGGTGTTGGACGCGAGGTGAACTTCGTTCGGAGATAACCTAACTTTATATCGATCTTATCTTTCATAACCAATCAAGGTGAGTTTCGTATCTCCCTACCCGCTTGGGATTCGGGCTGAAAAGTGTAAACCTGGCGTGTTTACTTGTATTTATTGATGTATTGTTTGGTTGACTTGATTGTTGGTTTGATGTGACGTATCTTTCCGTTTGATTGACTTGAGTGGTGTTTTCGTTAAGTATTACTTATACATTAGGATAGACGTACATACATGGAAGTCGGTTATGCCTTCCTTTGGGTTTTAGATGTGGTGGGAAGGCTGCGGGTGACCCTATACATAAGCATCTGGGACTTGAAGGAAGTAGAATCCTCTGAAGTATATGTACGTATAGTTGGTTAATATTGTGACTAGTGGTTCACTTTGTTGATTATTGATCGTTGGCTTACGGTTGTCGTATTTGGATTGTTGGGTTATGTTTGAGGCATATTGATTGGTGGCACAGGTTCATTGTACATTGATTATTGATTCATATTCATCGTATGTCGATCGTTGGCTTGTGATTTATGCACTTACATTCGATTGTAAGCATTGCATACACTATTGTTGGACCCTCGGCAGGGGATTTGCCGGCATCCTGGTGCATAGATGTATGCACCCATTTTGGATGTAGTCATGACCCCGAGTATATAGACATATATAACTCGATGTTTTTGAGATACAGCCTTGTTCATTGCGATGACAGAAGGGTATCGTTGCATTAGTGACCGGCGTTCACGCATAGGATAGGCATGTTGACCTATTCATGCATTTGGCATTGCATTGCTTCATATATCATTTGTGCATTCTCATTACACATTGTTGTCTTGTGTAATCTTGTTGTTGGACGATATTGTGTTGCTTAGAGGCTCGCTGTAAGTCATGCCTAGCCTCTACTCGTTATTGTGATTATTGTCGTTGGTTCTTTATGGACCATTGCTACGAACTCACCAACCTTGTGTTGACTGTGCTTAGTACACTTTTCAGGTAATCAGGTACTCCCAGGACGTGGAGTTTAGTTGCTTGCTTGCTGTCTAACCCGGACTTGGACCTCATGGATCAAGGATTCATTAGCCTGCCTTTTGCATTATACTTAGGATTTGTTCGTCATCTCTGGATGTTATTATGTAGACCTTGATAGCTATTTGTTACTCGTTTTACTATGTTTTGGATTCACCGAATCTATAATTGCATTTAGATAGTTCTATTGTAATTCCACCGGGTGCTATGTGTTTTCCGTGACATTCCGAGCTCCGGCTTGGGGTGTTACAGAATGGTGGCCCATGCGTGGTCGTAGAGAATTAGGCGGTTTGACCTAGACTACGGCTTAAGTTAAAACTCTTCATATAGCATGCATGGTTAGGAAATTCGTGTGCAATATGAATTTTGTGAATCCCCGTGTGAGTTCGTAGTTAAGACCATTTGTGTGATAGCTTGTGATTTCAATGTGATGAATGTGGTAGGGGCCGTGGTAGGGGCCGTGGTAGGGGCCGTGGTAGGGGCCGTGGTAGGGGCCGTGGTAGGGGCCGTGGTAGGGGCCGTGGTAGGGGCCGTGGTAGGGGCCGTGGTAGGGGCCGTGGTAGGGGCCGTGGCTCAACCGGAAGCTCAACCAGAAGTGCAAGGGTAGGGGCCGTGGTAGGGGCCGTGGTAGGGGCCGTGGTAGGGGCCGTAGTAGAGGTCGTGGTAGGGGCCAAGGAAGGGGTCGTGGTGGGCCTGGCAACCGGGTACAAGGGGTGTAGGGGCCGTGGTAGGGGCCGTGGTAGAGGCCGTGGTAGAGGCCGTGGTAGGGCCGTGGTACAAGGTGGTAGAGGCCGTGGTAGAGGCCGTGGTAGAGGCCGTGGTAGGGGCCGTGGTAGGGGCCGTGGTAGAGCTCCTGAGCCAAACTTGGCTAGGCGCTCAAACTTGGTAGGGGCCGTCAACCGGTCAACCGGGTACAAGGGGTGTAGGGGCCGTGGTAGGGGCCGTGGTAGAGGCCGTGGTACAAGGTGGTAGAGGCCGTGGTAGAGGCCGTGGTAGAGGCCGTGGTAGGGGCCGTGGTAGGGGCCGTGGTGGAGCTCCTGAGCCAAACTTGGCTGAGGTAATCGCTCAAACGGTTGCCGGTAGGGGCCGTGGTAGGGGCCGTGGTAGGGGCCGTGGTAGGGGCCGTGGTAGGGGCCGTGGTAGGGGCCGTGGCTCAACCGGAAGCTCAACCAGAAGTGCAAGGGTAGGGGCCGTGGTAGGGGCCGTGGTAGGGGCCGTGGTAGGGGCCGTAGTAGAGGTCGTGGTAGGGGCCGGGTAGGGGTCGTGGTGGAGCTCCTGAGCCAAACTTGGCCGAGGTAGGGGCCGTGGTAGGGGCCGTGGTAGGGGCCGTGGTAGGGGTCGTGGTAGGGGCCTGGAAGGGGTCGTGGTGGAGCCGAGGTAGGGGCCGTGGTAGGGGCCGTGGTAGGGGCCGTGGTAGGGGCCGTGGTAGGGGCCGTGGTAGGGGCCGTGGTAGGGGCCGTGGTAGGGGCCGTGGTAGGGGCCGTGGTAGGGGCCGTGGTAGGGGCCGTGGTAGGGGCCGTGGTAGGGGCCGTGGTAGAGGCCGTGGTAGGGGCCGTGGTAGGGGCCGTGGGAGAGGTCGTGGTAGGGGCCGTGGTAGGGGTCGTGGTGGAGCTCCTGAGCCAAACTTGGCCGAGGTAGGGGCCGTGGCTCAACCGGAAGTACGTGGTAGGGGCCGTGGTCAACCGGAAGCCGGGTACAAGGGGTGGTAGGGGCCGTGGTAGGGGCCGTGGTAGAGGCCGTGGTAGAGGCCGTGGTAGAGGGCCGTGGTAGAGGCCGTGGTAGAGGCCGTGGTAGAGGCCGTGGTAGGGGCCGTGGTAGGGGCCGTGGTAGGAGCTGGTAGGGCCGTGGTAGGGGCCGTGGTAGAGGCCGTGGTAGAGGCCGTGGTAGGGGCCGTGGTAAGGCCGGGTACCGGAAGTACAAGGTGGTAGAGGCCGTGGTAGAGGCCGTGGTAGAGGCCGTGGTAGGGGCCGTGGTAGGGGCCGTGGTAGGGAGCTCCTGGAGGCCTGGAAGCCGGGTACAAGGGGTGTAGGGGCCGTGGTAGGGGCCGTGGTAGAGGCCGTGGTAGAGGCCGTGGTAGAGGGCCGTGGTAGGGGTCCGTGGAAGACCGGAAGTACAAGGTGGTAGAGGCCGTGGTAGAGGCCGTGGTAGAGGCCGTGGTAGGGGCCGTGGTAGGGGCCGTGGTGGAGCTCCTGAGCCAAACTTGGCTGAGGTAATCGCTCAAACGGTTGCCGGCATCAGGGGCCGTGGTAGGGGCCGTGGTACCGGGTAGGGGTGGTAGGGGCCGTGGTAGGGGCCGTGGTAGAGGCCGTGGTAGAGGCCGTGGTACAAGGTGGTAGAGGCCGTGGTAGAGGCCGTGGTAGAGGCCGTGGTAGGGGCCGTGGTAGGGGCCGTGGTAGGGAGCCTGGAGACCGGGTAGGTGTAGGGGCCGTGGTAGGGGCCGTGGTAGAGGCCGTGGTAGAGGCCGTGGTAGGGGCCGTGGTAAGGCCGGGTACAAGGTGGTAGAGGCCGTGGTAGAGGCCGTGGTAGAGGCCGTGGTAGGGGCCGTGGTAGGGGCCGTGGTAGGGAGCTCCTGGCAGAGCTGAGCCAAACTGGTAGGGGCCGTGGTAGGGGCCGTGGTAGAGGTCGTGGTAGGGGCCGTGGTAGGGGTCGTGGTGGAGCTCCTGAGCCAAACTTGGCCGTGGTAGGGGCCGGGTACCATAGGTAGGGGCCGTGGTAGAGGCCGTGGTAGAGGCCGTGGTAGGGGCCGTGGTAGAGGCCGTGGTAGAGGCCGTGGTAGGGGCCGTGGTAGGGGTCGTGGTAGAGCTCCTGAGGCCTGTAGAGGCTGGCTAGAGGCCTCAACCGAGCTCAACCGGAAGTACAAGGTGGTAGAGGCTAGAGGCCGTGGTAGAGGCCGTGGTAGAGGCCGTGGTAGGGGCCGTGGTAGGGGTCGTGGTAGAGCTCCTGAGCCGAACTTGGCTGAGGTAATCGCTCAAACGGTTGCCGGTATCATGCCAACCATCATTGCTCAAGTCACGGCAAGTCTTGGGCAAAATAATGTGGCTCAAAACAATGAAGCCCCAGAAAATGAAAATAACGAAGATGCTCAACATTATGCCGAAGATAATGAAGAAGAGGAACCCGTGGGAGTTGGTATCGGTATGCCTATGAATAATCAATATGGTGGGTACCGTCAAGGTTGCATTTAGATAGTTCTATTGTAATTCCACCGGGTGCTATGTGTTTTCCGTGACATTCCGAGCTCCGGCTTGGGGTGTTACAGAATGGTGGCCCATGCGTGGTCGTAGAGAATTAGGCGGTTTGACCTAGACTACGGCTTAAGTTAAAACTCTTCATATAGCATTTGTGCATTCTCATTACACATTGTTGTCTTGTGTAATCTTGTTGTTGGACGATATTGTGTTGCTTAGAGGCTCGCTGTAAGTCATGCCTAGCCTCTACTCGTTATTGTGATTATTGTCGTTGGTTCTTTATGGACCATTGCTACGAACTCACCAACCTTGTGTTGACTGTGCTTAGTACACTTTTCAGGTAATCAGGTACTCCCAGGACGTGGAGTTTAGTTGCTTGCTTGCTGTCTAACCCGGACTTGGACCTCATGGATCAAGGATTCATTAGCCTGCCTTTTGCATTATACTTAGGATTTGTTCGTCATCTCTGGATGTTATTATGTAGACCTTGATAGCTATTTGTTACTCGTTTTACTATGTTTTGGATTCACCGAATCTATAATTGCATTTAGATAGTTCTATTGTAATTCCACCGGGTGCTATGTGTTTTCCGTGACATTCCGAGCTCCGGCTTGGGGTGTTACAGAATGGTGGCCCATGCGTGGTCGTAGAGAATTAGGCGGTTTGACCTAGACTACGGCTTAAGTTAAAACTCTTCATATAGCATGCATGGTTAGGAAATTCGTGTGCAATATGAATTTTGTGAATCCCCGTGTGAGTTCGTAGTTAAGACCATTTGTGTGATAGCTTGATTTCAAAGTGATGAATATGGTTACTATGATTTGTTGTTGCTAGTTGTTGGAACTAATGTGATGATTTAGGGCAAAATGATGGGATGCCATTAACTTAGTATAATATTGTGGCAACCCTAAAAGAACCCGATCAACTCTTTTATGGTTACCCGATACTATAGCAAGTTCATGACATCGTGGATTGCGCACGTGTGGCTTAAAGTATAATAAGGAACCGATATGCTTAATGGAAGTTGATTGGGTGGAAGGTTAGCCGTTGGTACACCTTGTATACATACCCGGTTGATAACTAGAGAGCATATCGAATTCGGATCATACTTTGAGTCATTCGTGTTAGTTGTTTAATTACGGGATGAAATGAACATGAGTACTAAATTTAATGATAAAATATGGCAATAAATGCAACGTGATGATATGACATGTGAAAACCCCCTTATGATCCTAACACTACTGCCTTAGCATAACATTATGTAATGAGTATGTGGTATCGGTACGAGAGTATGACTACTTGGTGGGTACCGAGCCACAAGCCATCCAAAAATTTGTATTGGGCTTGAACCCTCAAGTCCGATCTTATGTTAACTCAAACATGCCTACTTCCTTGGCTAATGCGGTCAACCAAGCCGGGAGTGTGACCGAAGATCTTTTGAGGAGTGGTGTTTTGAGCAAATCCTCGTCAAACAAGAGGAAGGAAGTGGGTGAGTCTAGCGGGGTAAGGAAAATGGGGAGGTTTGACCCCAAAAATGCAAATAGGGGTAGAATAATGGCGGCGGTGGGACCGGCTAGGAGGGCTTATAACGGGCCTCATCCTTTCTGTGGAAGATGCAACAGGCACCATCCCGCCACTGCTCCATGTGAAGTATGCTATAATTGCAACCAAGTTGGGCACGCATCCAGAAATTGTAGAGCTCCAAGAGCGGGCCCAATGAATGCGGCTCCTATTCGGGCCGTTCCTCCTCAAGGTAACCAAAGAAGGGGCGAGTGTTTTGAATGTGGTAGCCGTGACCACTATCGAAATGATTGTCCTCGATGGGTGGGACAACAAGTTCAAGTGGCCGTTCATCCCAATCAACTCCAAATGGTTGGGCCTAATCAAAACCGGGGTCAACAAGGCCACCAAGTGCAACCACGCGGCCGAGCTTTTGCGGCCAATGTGAATGAAGCCCGAAATGATCCTAACGTAGTGGCAGGTACTTTCCTCCTTAATGGTCTCTATGCAACCGTACTATTTGATTCCGGGGCCGATTTTAGCCTCGTGTCTTCTAACTTTGTTCCTTTGATTGATGTGCATCCATGTGCTCTAAACTATGTGCTTGACATTGAAATGGTAAATGGGTCACTAACTAGAATTAGCCAAATACTCCGTGATTGTGTCTTGACTTTGGAGGACGTTGACTTCTTCATTGACCTTATGCCTCTTGACATTGGTAGTTTTGATATTATAGTGGGTATGGATTGGTTAGCGGCGGTTAATGCGACGATTGATTGTGGGGAGAGAGTTGTTAAGATACCTTTGGCCAACGGTAAAATTCTTAGGGTTCAAGGCGAAACCTCCGATTCCCCAAATTCTAAAGTCTTTAGTGCTACCACCACAAAGGTAGAATTGAAGACCGTTCCTATTGTTTGTGAATTCCCCGATGTTTTTCCGGATGACTTACCGGGATTACCTCCAACTCGTGCGCTTGATTTTCGTATTAGTCTTATTCCTGAAGCCGCGCCCGTAGCAAAAGCCCCTTATAGGCTAGCTCTAACCGAAATGCAGGAGCTACAAACTCAACTCAAGGAACTCCAAGAGAAGGGTTTCATTCGCCCTAGTCAATCTCCTTGGGGTGCTCCTGTTCTCTTCGTTAAAAAGAAAGACGGATCCTTCAGAATGTGTATTGATTATCGGGAATTGAACAAGCTCACCGTGAAGAACCGATATCCTCTCCCTAGAATTGATGACTTGTTTGATCAACTTCAAGGAGCTAAGCACTTCTCAAAAATCGATCTTCGCTCGGGTTATCATCAACTCCGGGTACATGAAGATGACATCCCCAAAACGGCTTTCCGCACAAGGTATGGCCATTTTGAATTCACCGTAATGCCATTTGGGTTGACCAATGCACCGGCGGTGTTCATGGACTTGATGAACCGGGTGTGTCAACCATATTTAGACAAGTCCGTTATTGTGTTCATTGATGACATACTTGTATACTCGAAGACAAAGGAGGAGCATGTTAAGCACTTGCGCGAAGTGCTTGAATTACTAAGGAAGGAGAAGTTGTATGCAAAATTTTCCAAGTGTGAGTTTTGGTTGGAAGAGGTCCACTTCCTTGGTCACGTAGTGAGCAAGGATGGTATTCATGTGGACCCAAGCAAGATTGAAGCGGTTAAGAATTGGAGAAGACCCGAAACGCCATCCGAGATCCGTCAATTCCTTGGATTGGCGGGTTACTATAGAAGATTCATTGAAAATTTCTCCCGTATTGCACAACCACTCACCCTCTTGACTCAAAAAGATAGGAACTTCGAATGGGGCGAAAGACAAGAGAACGCCTTCCAAACCCTTAAGGATATGTTATGTGATGCTCCTATTTTGACGCTACCGGATGGGATAGAAGATTTTGTGGTCTATTGTGATGCTTCGGGGCAAGGGTTGGGTTGCGTTCTTATGCAAAGGGGAAAAGTCATTGCTTATGCCTCTCGTCAATTGAAAGTGCATGAGAAGAACTACCCGACGCATGATTTGGAATTGGGAGCGGTTGTGTTTGCTTTGAAGTGTTGGAGGCATTACCTCTATGGCACCAAATGTGTGATTTATACCGATCACAAAAGTCTCCAACACATCTTCAACCAAAGTGAATTAAATATGAGGCAAAGGCGTTGGCTTGAGCTATTTAGTGACTATGATTGTGACATCCGTTATCACCCGGGCAAGGCAAATGTAGTAGCCGATGCCTTGAGCCGAAAAGAGAGGGTGAAGCCAAGACGGGCTAGAGCTATGAGCCTCACGGTAGGGCCAAGTATTCGCGATCGGATTATTGACGCCCAAATCCAAGCCACCCTACCGGAAAACTTTGGAAATGAAAACCTAGATGGCATGGAGCAACTATTTGACCGAAAGAATGATAACGGGCTTTACATGGTGGAAAGACTTTGGATTCCTATATTCGGCGATTTAAGAACACTTATTATGAATGAAGCCCACCTATCACCTTATTCGGTCCATCCCGGATCGGATAAGATGTACTTTGACTTGAAGGAATTGTATTGGTGGCCGGGCATGAAGCGTGATGTGGCTAAGTATGTGAGTGAGTGTCTTACTTGCTTACAAGTCAAAGCCGATCACAAGAAGCCACCCGGATTGTTGGTACAACCGGTGATGCCCGAATGGAAGTGGGAGCATATTTCAATGGACTTCATCACCAAACTACCGAAGACGAGAAGCGGCCGAGACACGATTTGGGTGATAGTAGATCGGTTAACGAAATCGGCTCACTTTCTAGCCATTCGTGAAACCGATAAATTTGACACTTTAGCTCGTTTGTACATCAAGGAAATAATATCCAAGCATGGAGTGCCGGTTTCTATCATTTCCGATAGAGATGCCCGTTTCAAATCAAAATTTTGGGAAGCCTTTCAAAGAGCCATGGGTACCCGACTTGACATGAGCACGGCATTTCACCCTCAAACGGATGGGCAAACCGAGAGAACCATTCAAACACTTGAAGATATGTTGAGGGCGTGTGCAATTGATTTTGGTGGAAGTTGGGAAGACCATTTGCCGTTAGTTGAGTTTTCATACAACAATAGCTACCACGCTACTATTCAAATGGCACCCTTTAAGGCCTTGTATGGTAGAGTGTGCCGTTCTCCCTTAGCTTGGGCGGAAATTGGGGAGAGTCAACTTATCGGGCCGGAAATTGTAATTGAAACTACCAAGGTAATATCTCAAATTAAGGAGAAGTTGCAATTGGCCCGTGAGCGTCAAAAGAAGTATGCCGATGTGAGGCGGAGACCGCTAGAGTTTGAAGTTGGTGATTTTGTACTTTTGAAAGTGTCGCCTTGGAAGGGAGTCGTACGATTCGTGAAGCGGGGAAAACTTGCACCAAGGTATGTTGGTCCTTTCAAGATTCTTGAACGGGTTGGGAAAGTTGCTTATCGACTAGAATTGCCTCAAGAGCTTAGTGGTGTGCATGATGTGTTCCATATTTGTAACTTACGCAAGTGTTTGGCGGATCCTACACATCATGTGCCTATGGACGAAATTAGGGTTGATTCAAACTTGAACTTTGTTGAAGAGCCGGTAGAGATCATGGACCGTCAAGAAAAGAAGCTCAAGAAGAAGCGTTACACCATTGTGAAGGTAAGATGGAATGCTAGACGTGGAGCCGAGTTCACTTGGGAGAGAGAAGACCATATGAAGTCCAAGTATCCGCATTTATTTGTAAATTAGGGTTTTGTTGAATTTCGGGACGAAATTCTTTTAACGGGGGAATAATGTAACATCCGCGAATTTTGACCCGTTGACTTTTGTGTACTTTGACTAACAAACTTATTGAATGAAGTAATTTGGGCCCATTTATGATTTTGTGACTAAGTGGTATGTTAGTCGAGTCGTTAATATGTCGTTGGCGTTTGGTAGTGTAAATGATTGTTTATATGGCTTGTGGGAGAAACGGGTCGGCCCGTGGGTAGTCCATGACCCACCAGCCCCTAAGACCCATCTTCCCCCCCCCCCTTATCCTTTCTCTCTCATTTCTCTCATCTCTCTCTTTTCTCTCTATTCTCTCTAGCAAAGAAACCCCCCATCTAGTTTTCATTTTCTTCCATCTAAATTGTGTTTTGGAATTGCTATAATACAAGAATCGTAATCGTCATCTTCTCATTGTCGCCATCTTTGAAGAATCAAAGGCCTAGTTCTAACATTTCACCCATTTCGACCTAATTTGGGTTTTAACTCGGAAAGGAAGTTTTGGTAAGTCTAAATCATCCCATTTACTTCTATTTATGTTCATTTACTTGTTTCTAGTTAAATTGGTGCAGTTGCAAGTCTTGAATCGAGTCGAATGGCGATTTTGGGAAATTAGGGTTAGGGTTAGGGTTGGAACGATTCATGAGCGATTTTGATGTTTTGGTCGAAATTGTGGGTTGGGTTATGTGTATTTATGGTCATTGATGTTTAGTTATGCTTCAAAATGGGTTACAAATCGTTTTGGTGTGGGTTGGGTTGAATTTGGGGGTTTTGGGTTCGTTTTTCTGCACTTGGTTGCTGCTGGTGTAGTTGCTGCCCAGTATGGGGCGTAACCTACGCCCCTTGGGGCCGTAGGTTACGCTAGTTGTATTTTATTGGGCGTAGGTTACGCCCATGGGGGCCGTAGCTTACGCCTATCCCTAACTTTAATTTCGACCTTACGCCAAAATGTTTCTGTCTACGCCAACTTTTACGCCAAAAATGTATTTTCTAGAGGACCGTAGGCTACGCCCCTTGGGGCCGTAGGTTACGCTAGTTGTATTTTATTGGGCGTAGGTTACGCCCATGGGGGCCGTAGCTTACGCCTATCCCTAACTTTAATTTCGACCTTACGCCAAAATGTTTCTGTCTACGCCAACTTTTACGCCAAAAATGTATTTTCTAGAGGACCGTAGGCTACGCCCCTTGCCACCGTACCTTACGCCTGCCTAATTCTGACCGCCGTAACCTACGCCCCTGTTGGCCGTAAGTTACGGCCGTTGTTTTCTGGAATGCTCCTTGTTTGACCTAGTTTGACTTTCTAGACCGTTTTACGCGCCGAGTCTTAATCTAATTCACTTATTATCTTATATAACTTTGATTTAGAGTCGTAGAAGTCGTTTAACGTCGGAAAGCACTTTGAAACCCTAATTAGGGTTTTGCCGTTATTCAATAATTTCGTATTGTGTTTATGTGTGTTGATGAGAATGTGTATGATCCATAATTAGGTGTTGGACGCGAGGTGAACTTCGTTCGGAGATAACCTAACTTTATATCGATCTTATCTTTCATAACCAATCAAGGTGAGTTTCGTATCTCCCTACCCGCTTGGGATTCGGGCTGAAAAGTGTAAACCTGGCGTGTTTACTTGTATTTATTGATGTATTGTTTGGTTGACTTGATTGTTGGTTTGATGTGACGTATCTTTCCGTTTGATTGACTTGAGTGGTGTTTTCGTTAAGTATTACTTATACATTAGGATAGACGTACATACATGGAAGTCGGTTATGCCTTCCTTTGGGTTTTAGATGTGGTGGGAAGGCTGCGGGTGACCCTATACATAAGCATCTGGGACTTGAAGGAAGTAGAATCCTCTGAAGTATATGTACGTATAGTTGGTTAATATTGTGACTAGTGGTTCACTTTGTTGATTATTGATCGTTGGCTTACGGTTGTCGTATTTGGATTGTTGGGTTATGTTTGAGGCATATTGATTGGTGGCACAGGTTCATTGTACATTGATTATTGATCGTTGGCTTACGGTTGTCGTATTTGGATTGTTGGGTTATGTTTGAGGCATATTGATTGGTGGCACAGGTTCATTGTACATTGATTATTGATTCATATTCATCGTATGTCGATCGTTGGCTTGTGATTTATGCACTTACATTCGATTGTAAGCATTGCATACACTATTGTTGGACCCTCGGCAGGGGATTTGCCGGCATCCTGGTGCATAGATGTATGCACCCATTTTGGATGTAGTCATGACCCCGAGTATATAGACATATATAACTCGATGTTTTTGAGATACAGCCTTGTTCATTGCGATGACAGAAGGGTATCGTTGCATTAGTGACCGGCGTTCACGCATAGGATAGGCATGTTGACCTATTCATGCATTTGGCATTGCATTGCTTCATATATCATTTGTGCATTCTCATTACACATTGTTGTCTTGTGTAATCTTGTTGTTGGACGATATTGTGTTGCTTAGAGGCTCGCTGTAAGTCATGCCTAGCCTCTACTCGTTATTGTGATTATTGTCGTTGGTTCTTTATGGACCATTGCTACGAACTCACCAACCTTGTGTTGACTGTGCTTAGTACACTTTTCAGGTAATCAGGTACTCCCAGGACGTGGAGTTTAGTTGCTTGCTTGCTGTCTAACCCGGACTTGGACCTCATGGATCAAGGATTCATTAGCCTGCCTTTTGCATTATACTTAGGATTTGTTCGTCATCTCTGGATGTTATTATGTAGACCTTGATAGCTATTTGTTACTCGTTTTACTATGTTTTGGATTCACCGAATCTATAATTGCATTTAGATAGTTCTATTGTAATTCCACCGGGTGCTATGTGTTTTCCGTGACATTCCGAGCTCCGGCTTGGGGTGTTACAAGCATGGAAGTAGTTGGTTGCAAAATAGTTTCATCATTTCCAGAAATGGACAACCATACATACAGGCCTGCAAGAAAAAGAATTTTTATTAGCGAAATACCAGAACAAAGACAAAAATTAAAATTAACAAATTGCAGTTCAAACATAGAAGTAGAATGGTGGCAATATCGTCCAGAAGAAATTTTAACTGCAAACCCAAAAGAACAATTAGAATTAGCAAGAAAATGGATAACAGAAGGGCAGAAAACGCCTTTAGTAAACAAAAATCCTAGAGTTTCACCATATAAGTTGTTAGCAGAAGGACATTACATACAAATATGGGGTCACAACCATTGGCAGATGACTTTACCATTCATAGGAGAAAGTGAGCAGATTAACATATGGGACATAATCAATACAGAAACAATAGACAATGAAGACAATGAAGATGTACATTCACCAGTATCAATCGACAGTACACACAGAGACTTCTAGAAGATGACGTAAACCATGACGTTTTAATCTCAATAATTCAAGATTCGGTGGACAACATAGTGGACGACATATTCTTTTTCTTTTCAAAAAGTTTTTTGTTTTCTTGTAATCAATATTATTCGCTTTTGTTTTACACGTCAATATGTAATTATAGAGATAGAGACATCCATAGAATAGTTAGGATTCTCTAGCCTATATAAGGCATTCTTTTCTTTCATTTTGAACACACAACAAATTCATATCAATAATAATTTTCAAGTTTTTATGGCAGCTTAATTTCCTATCCAAGTCTCTTAGTTCAAATCCCTTATTCCCTTAAATCCCTTTAGCACTTCATAATATATCCTACCAAAAACATCAAAAAACTATAAAAAAAAAATATATATATTAATAATAATCATCCTTCGTCTTAATCATCCGCTGTGTATACATCCACTGTAAGTACTCTTAAACTATGTATATATGTATTAAACAATATATATGGTTTAATATTTATGTTTATTTTAAATTAACAATTAATATAAATTTATCTATTACTATAATATTAGGATATGTAAATAAAAATACTATTAATATATAATCTATGTATATATATTTAGTGGTTTAACGGAAACCCAAAAAATCCGCCATACCCCCCTTATTGGTATCAGAGCATAAAATCGATTTTAGGATCTAAAAGACTAGGACAGGCTCATGTTTTTGTGGCAAAGGATGTAAGTCCACGTTATTTTTATGAGAACCCGCTTAGGTGAAGAAAATAAAATTTGGTTTTATGTTTTAATATTAAAAATGGAATTGGTTGATTTTTAGTCAAAATTAAACCACGGTTTGTTTTGTTCATTGTTTGGTATATGTCTTTATCATGCATTTAATTTATGTTTAAATAATTTAGCTTTCGTTTTCATGTTATTAAAAAAGGGATATATGAATATCTTATGAAAAAGGGACTAAGAAATAAGGGAAAAAGACTAAGAGATAGGAACTTTAATAATCATTGATTTCAATACCTCAACTTCTACGATTAAAAAACTTGAATTCTTAAATCTAGAATATAACGAAAAACTCATCAATAATACTACGTGTTTAGATAATTATAAAGTTAATTGTAAATTTAATAATAATTTTAGACATAGTTTACATACAGATAATATACACTTAAACGGTGTAACAGACTTAATAATAAATTTAGGAATTAGCCTAGAAAAACAGTCTATAAACACAGTTAATATATTAGAAAGATTATCTAAACATATTTATAAAACAGAAACTTCAATTAGAATATTAGAAAATTTAGCTTATATTAAAGAGCAAAATAATCTAATTATAAAAGAATTAAAAGATATTAGAAAAAATATTCCTAATAAACAAGAAATACAACAGTTAAGTTATTTATTAGAAAATAATAAACCAACAGCTATAATAAATAAAATAGAAAAACAGGTCATAAATCAAGTAGAATTATTAGAGACAGTTAAAAAGATAGTAGAAGGTTAAAACTGGATTTTATAGAATATAAAAAAGCTTTAGAAGAAGCTCAAAAATTTAAACCAGAAGAAAACAAAGAAGAAGTTACAGGTTTTACAAAGTATTCCGGTACAAGTAAAAGTGACAAAATATATCCAATATTATTTAATTTCATAATTAGTCTATTACTACAAATAATAGAAAAATTAAATAAACTACTTAATAAAGATAATCAAATAATTGAAAGATTAGACAAAATAGTTCTGAAACAGAATATAGTTATATGAATACAGAATATGATACAGAACCAGTATATGATACAGAGGAAGATGAAAATATATTAGATATAGGTTTTAGTAAATTTGAAGAAGAAGAATGTGATTATAGTCTATGGGAATATTTAGAAGAAGAAACAACAATTTTTAAAACAGAAGAAACTAATAAAACCATAAATCAAATAATAGATAGAAAATTTACAGAATTTAATATACAAGAAGAGATAGACGATATGTTAATGGAGTGTATGACAGAATTAGGATTAACATATGAAGAAAGTTACAATAAATTACAAGAATACTTTAATTTACCATTAGCTACAGATATATCACAAGGAAAAATTATGATATCAGATTTTTATAAACAAGAACAAACTTTAGTTGGAGATACATTTATGACTCCAACATTAAAAAGATTAAAACCAGAAGAATGGACAGGACCATCGTCATCATATACAACACATGTAGGTAGAGAACCTTGGACAACACCCACTGTAACATATACAGGAGAATCAAATACAGTAGGAAAAGGTAACAGATTACCAATAGGAAATATACATAGTGGTAGTATGTTACTAATAGAAAGCCAAAAACCACAATTATGGGCAGATGAAGTATTAGCATGGGAACAAACAGTAGTTAGAATGTGGGAAACTAATAAAAGAGATGACTGG
>CM067172.1:107067689-107116835 GCA_034093135.1 Erigeron breviscapus
TGCAACCAACCAACAGCAATCAAAGGCCCCCCAGATTAGACTATCGGTATGGTAATGTATAATTAGGTAAAGTTTACATAAATGAGTGGATATATACAATGGAAAAGGCTAAGTTAAAATGGTGTATAAGAAAGGTTTACAAAGAAAGGAAGGATGTATATGTAAGTGAGTATACTCAGAACCCGATCAAAATTTTATTTGATAATTTCAACTTAACCGTTTGAGTTCCACATTCTCTCTCCTATATATACCCACTTTCAATTTCATTTGCATTTACTTCGAACATATTTACTCCCAATCTTTCAAATTCCTTCATTTATTTCTTCATTCAATTTCCAATCATAATCATCTCTCATATTTACTCCATTTCCATTCAATTCTTCATCAAATCTTCATCAAAACCCTAAATATTCAATTTCATCTTCATCTATTAATATTCAAATGGCACCAAGACAATCTAAATCTCCTAAAAATCTGCTTGCTGCAGAATATGCTCCGGTTGCCAATGTTGAAAAGGCACCCCATATTACTCTTGAGGCTAAGGCCATAAGGATAAATATGAATAACTGGATGGCAAAACTCTCACTTTCCAGTGTTCATAATGCCCGATCCATTATTGGGAGACTAAATACATTCCTTCTCTCATGTCCATTATATGGTGCTTTGACCTTAAATCCAGGGAGGATGTACCACGATTATCTATGTGAATTCTGGTACTCTGCAATTTATAATGATGAAACTTCATCAATTACTTATACTCTCAAGGGAGGTACCAGATCCTTAAGTTTCTCTGTTAGTTTACTCAGGTCTGTTCTACAATTGAATTATTTTGAACAGAATGAGTTGCCCATCGAACTTCCCTCTGGTATAAATTTCAGGGAAGTATGCAGATTGATGGGGCACACAGAAATTATGGATGAGCATGGCCAGCTATCCAGAAAGGGAACAGTCTACATGAGCAGGATGACAGACTCATGGAGATTCTTCTTCACACATATTGTTGAATGTTTGGGAGGCAGTTCTGGAGGGTTGGACCAGATAAATCAAACTCATCTCCAGATTGCCTACTGCCTCTGGTTTGGACTTAGATTGGATTTTGCTCAGATCCTGTTTGATGATCTGGTAGAGCGTCTTAAGGTGAAAGGTAGAAAAGCTTTGTTCCATATATACGCATTCTTTCACTGATGTTTAAAAGAGCTCTTTGAGACCAGTACGATTTTGAAACTACTCACTTTTCTGTGAGTGAGTATATGAGGGATCTGACCAACCTAAGATCTCCACTGAATGAGTAGATATTCCTCAGTCCATGCTCTCTTTTCAAAGGGAAGAAGTAGAAGTGGCTCCAGGTAGAGGTCAAGTTGGTGAAGGACCCTCTAGTGACCAAGATGTTCAGATTATAGAAGCTGTACAACCCATCAGACAAGTGGCTCCTGAAGGTCAACAACCAAATGTTGAGCCTTCCAGACAACCAAGATCAAATAGGCGTCTGATGAGAGCTGGAGTTCAGGTGAATCCAGAAAGACATCCTGGTGATGTAATGAACATTGATGGGTCTCCTATTTTTGAAGAGGAGAATGTTGAAAATATACAAGTTATTGAGCAGACAGAAAATGTTGTACAGACTGTCATGCAAGAAGAAAATGTGGCTCAGATTGTTGAGCAGGTAGAACAAATTGTTCAGGCTGATGAACAAGTATCTGGTGAGCAAGAGGCTCGAATCGATTTGAATGTTGAAGCAAGTGAACAGGCTGGTGAACTGGTTGGTGCTCAGGCTGGTGATACAACTGTTGGTGAAATGTTTTGGGATGAGGCTGATTCTCCCATGTCAGAAGATCAGAATTTTGATGTCAATATGAACTTTCTGGGTGAGGATGTTGTACAAGTTGAAAGTCTACCAGAAATGCCACCACCTCCACCAGAAACAAATATGCCGCCACCAAAATCAGAAATGCCACCACCCCCACCAGACTCAAACATGCCACCACCACCACCACCTTCAATTCCAGAAAATACTCAATACTTCACTCCTCCAACTATTCAAACTTCACAATCTCAACCTCCACCACTTGAAACTCCAGTCAACGTATCTGAACAACGTGTGCTGGACCCAACAGTTGTTACTGATGAAATTGCAACTGAAGAGGTCTGGGCACAAGTACCCTTAATGAACAGAATGACTTCAAATCTTGAACCTCCCAGTGGTCTCTCCACTTCGTCTTCAGCCGAGGTCCAAGGCCTTTTAAGTAAGGTGGCGGACCTGGAGAGATCACTCCAGTCATCATCCCAGGTTGTTTCTGATTTTAAATCTTTATTATCGAACAATCTAGCATCTGAAATGAATATATTTGCTGGAAATGAAAAGCTTGTTTTTGAGAAGCTGGATGAGCTGGTACTGGCCACTAATAACAACACTGAAAACATCAAAGTGGCAGTCCAGGGATTGGAGATAGGGCTGGTGAATGCTGTTCAGACTGCAGTGAAAGGTGAACTTGTTCAACCACTGACAGGTCTGAAGGATGAGGTTCAGAAGTTGGTTACTAGGGTTAGTTCATTAGAAAGCAGGCCCACACTTGATCAGGCTGCTGTTGTTAGCACGATTAGTGATGAATGTGCAAAGAAGTTCAGACTTAGTATGTTGAAAGAAATATCTGAAGAAATTTCTGAGTCTGTTCTTCGAACTATTCAAGATGGGCTGTTACCCCAAGTGGAGAAGTTGATAGAAAAAGAATTGCCAAAGCACTTGCCTCAAGAAGTTGAAAATGTTAAAAAGGAAGTGCAGGCACTCAGAAAGAATGTGAATGATACAACTCCAGTGACTGGAAGAACTTTTGGTGCACTGGACAGACACATGCTAGAACAATTATGGAATGATCTCAAGTCTAGAACTGGTGATCATTCCAAGGGGGAAAAGTCATCTGGTGTCCAAGAAGGGTTGATTAGAAAGAAGAAGGAAGTTGTTGCCAGTGCTGTTGAAAGGGCCTTTGCTACTGAAAGCATTGTGCAACAAAAACAAGTGACTGGTACTGATGCCAATGCACGATTAGCACAGAGAGCATTTGGCACTGAAGCCACTATGCTGACTGAAGAAGCTGCTGGTACTGAAGCCAGTGAGCCCCAATTTGAATCTTTCCCAGATATTCCAACTACTCTGAAGTCTGTTAAAGGAAAAGAACAAATGGTATCTGGTGAAGAAGAGCAAACTGTTGAAGAATCATCAGAGTTTCCTACTGCTGATGATGAAACCTCTAAGAAACTTGAACAAAATGCATAATGATAGAGATCTTTAAGAGAAATCAAAAAGATGAACTGCTGGCCCATCAAAGGGAGATGGCAACTATGGGGACTCTGGATTCTTATAATGCTGGCAGGTTGGGCATAAACATTGATGTGTACAAAAAGATGAAGGAAGACCCCAGAGTTCATTAATGTCTGAATGCATTGAATGATGTTCATGTACGCTCCTTTTACGCTGAAGAAGAACAGATTTATGATTCAATAATTTATGGTGTTAGTGTACCAGAACTTATCAGGCAGAGGAAGGAGGAACTGGTGAACCTCCAGAAGAAGATAAGGAAAAATGCTGGTGCTATGGAGTTAGAGTACAGAAAGAAATTGACTGGCTTACCTAAGCTTACTGCCAAACAGCTCAAAGCAATTAAAGATGCAGATGTGAGCACATTCATTCCCCTGGACACTTATCTGAAAATCAATCATCAACAACTCCAGTCTGCTGTAAAACAATAGAGAGTGTCAAAGGAAACTGAAGCAATGATCCAGACAGCCAAATGGAAAGACAAGTATAATGAAATGTTGAATTTCAGGGCTGATGCTAGAAGGATCACTGGTGCAGAGATTAAGCTTGCTGATAATCATGAAGGTATGTCAAAGTTTGAAATAAAGTTGACCAGGGAAGGTAACTTTACTGATGAAAGAAAGAGTACTTCAGTCCAGGCGTTTGGATGGACTGAACTGAAGGAGATTGCCTTAACGTTCAGGGGGAAGACAGATTTGTCGACTGAAGTTAAAGCATTTCTAAAGAGGGTTGAGAAGGTATGGAGAAGAAAGCAACAGATGGAAGTTGCAATAGGCATGAAATCGCCAGAATCAGTACCATCTTCTCCATCACCAAAGAGAAAGGCTTCTGAAGATGCTCCAGGACAGACATCGAAGAGAAGGCCTGACTCTTATCATTTACTTATTGTAATTTATTGTTTGATGAAAATTGTAACTATTTATCAGTTGATGTATGTAATATTAGTTGCAATTTTTGATTCATAAAAGTAAATTATCAGATTTAGTCTAAGTTAGAACTTAAAAGATGAAACTGAAAACACTCGTGATCTATAAAGTGTTTTCCAGTAACTTAGATTTTTTAGACTAAAATCAAAACTTGTGTTTTTCAAGCATACAAAGTTGTATAGATATAAGCTTGAAAACACTTGCATTATTTCTAAACAAATAGGGGGAATTTGTTAGGTCCAGATTTACTGGACTCTCTCCAGACTCGACTACTGGAGCCTTACTGAAGATCTGTCCAGAAATGGTATATTACTGGACCTACTCCAGACTTGGAATCTGGAGTCCCTCTGAAGATTTGTTCAGAAATAATGGAAGACCAGTGAGCAAACACTTGTATAGGAAATCTAGAGTATTCTCCAGATTAGCTCATTGGACTTCACCCCAGTCCAGATCTACTCTACTGAAGACGTTCTCACTAAAGTCAAAGACTGAAGTCAGAATAAAGAAGACTGACAAATGGCGGAGTCCACTGGAAGTCTTACCAGATCTGTACACTGGAGGATTGTCAGTGTTCTAGACCTTACAAGTCTGAACACTGATATCGAGGAATTGACTTTTGCCTTTACACACTTTCCAAAGAACATTCCACTTGTTCTTTACCAAAGTTTATACGTGTGTAAAGGTGGTTGGTTAAAAGAATAAAGTCATATTGATGTGACTTTATCCTTGTACCGTAACCAATGCATTTAATGTTCTTGTCGGTTCATTAAATGCATGCAACCATATTTGTACGGCACAAAATTCACTGGTGAATTTTGTTGCCTATAAATACAAAGTCATTTCTTTGTAAAAAATTACTTTAAAGCATACATTTAGCATTAGAGTGAATTTGTCTAAATACTCTCGATCTTAAACAGGATACTTCACAACTTTAAGTATCTCGATCCAAAAGAGTTATTTAACAAATATAGATCATTTGTAATTCATAGGTTGTTAGGATACATACTTATTTGTATTATCTTGATTCCGTACAACCTTGTATTTTATTTAACATCATAAATAAAATACACCTTGAAAAATACATAATGTTCCACTTTACTTGTTTATTGCTTTAAGTCTTATATTACTTTGTTTATATATTCTTGCATTTATTTACAAGTAATACTAGTCCATTCTAGTGATTATTAGACTTGTTGTATTATACACTTCTGGGTTAACCATCGTATTTGGGACCTCACAGACAAAGGGAAGTTTGAAGAGGCAAAGGCTACTTTTCTCAATGCCGAGTGTTCTGCTATCTTGCAGAACCGCATACCACCAAAGCTTGAAGACCCAGGGAGTTTTCTTATCACTTGCTCTATTAGAACTATTATTTGTAAAGCCTTAGCTGATTTAGGGGCTAGCATCAATTTGATGCCTTACTTGGTTTATGCCAAGTTGTCCTTGGGAGTCCTTCGCCCTACTCGCATGAGTATAAGACTTGCTGACCATTCATTTCAGTATCCCATCGGGATTGCTGAAAACATTAGCGTCAGAGTTGGCCATATTGTTTTTCTAGTTGACTTCGTTATCCTCGAGATGGAGGAAGATACGAAGGTCCCTCTTATTCTTGGACGCCCATTCCTTAATACCGCGGATGCTATCATCCGTGTGAAGGATAAAGAGATTTCCTTAGGCGTAGGAACTGATAGGATTGTGTTTAATGTTGAAAAGTCTATCAAGCATTCATATTCTAATGATGAGACTTGTTTCAGGATTGACGTCATTGATGATGCATTGGATCAAGAATTTCAGGAATTCATGGAGACAGATATTGGAGAGGAAGAGATCGCTAATTTAGGATATGGAGAAATTACTGATGAAGCTTTGTTTGCAGAGGTCATGGCACTGAGCTTGGATGAATCACCTCCCGAGGACGAGACTTTTGAGGAGGTAGTTGCTGACGGGAGTTCAAGGGTACCAAACTCTGTTGATGTACCACCTACTGACTTGGAGCTCAAGCCGCTTCCAGGCCATCTAGAGTATGCATATCTGTCAGGTGAGTCTTCTCTTCCAGTGGTTATCTCGTCCTCACTCTCGAGTGACGAGAAAGACCGTCTCTTGTCTGTGCTTAAAGCCCATAAGCGGGCTTTTGCTTGGAAGACCACAGATATCCCAGGTATTAGTCCTAATTTCTGCCAGCATAAAATTGATTTTCTTGATGATGTTAAGCCCGTTGTCCAGAGACAAAGGCGGCTGAATCCTAATATGAAAGAGGTTGTTAAGAAAGAGGTGATTAAGCTTCTTGATGCAGGAATCATTTTTCCTATTGCTGATAGTTCATGGGTAAGTCCTGTCCACTGTGTGCCCAAAAAGGGGGGCATGACAGTCATTGAAAATGATAATAAGGAGCTTTTGGCCACTAGGACTATTACAGGTTGGCGGGTTTGTATAGACTACCGTAAGCTTAATGATGCCACCCGTAAGGATCACTTTCCCCTTCCTTTTATTGATCAAATGTTGGAACGTCTTGCAGGGAATGAATATTTTTGTTTCTTGGATGGGTTTTTCGGGTACTTTCAAATACCCATTGATCCCAAGGACCAAGAGAAAACCACTTTCACTTGTCCATTTGGCACTTTTGCTTATCGGCGAATGCCGTTTGGTTTGTGTAATGCCCCTGGCACCTTTCAAAGGTGCATGATTGCTATTTTCCAGGACATGCTTGAAACTTCCATGGAAGTTTTCATGGATGATTTTTCAGTTTTTGGGGATTTTTTTCATTCTTGCTTGAGTAATTTGGATAGGATGTTGGAACGGTGTGAGAGGGCACACCTTGTTTTGAATTGGGAAAAGTGCCATTTTATGGTCACTGAGGGTATTGTGTTAGGTCATAAAGTGTCCAAGGCCGGGATTGAGGTTGATCGGGATAAGATAGATGTAATTGCCAAATTACCCCGCCTTCCAATGTGAAAGGGGTAAGGAGTTTTCTTGGACATGCAGGTTTTTATCGTCGATTTATTAAGGATTTCTCTAAGATTACTCGTCCTATGACCCACTTGTTGGAGAAGGACGTTCCTTTTGTTTTTGATGATGCTTGTTGAGTGCTTTTCAGGTATTGAAGGAGAAGTTGACTGATTCTCCTATCATGGTAGCTCCAGATTGGGAATTGCCTTTCGAGTTGATGTGTGATGCAAGTGACTATGCTGTTGGAGCTGTGCTAGGGCAAAGGGTTGAGAAACATTTCAAACCCATTTACTTTTCTAGTAAGACTTTGAACCCCGCCCAGCAAAATTACACCACTACAGAGAAGGAGTTGCTTGCAGTGGTCTTTGCATTTGATAAGTTTAGATCATATCTTGTTTTGAGTAAGACCATAGTTTTCACTGACCATTCAGCCCTTAAGTACATGTTCTCGAAACAGGATGCTAAACCCAGGCTTATCCGTTGGATTCTTTTGTTGCAAGAATTTGACATTGAGATAAAGGATAAGAAAGGGGCAGAAAATTTGGCTGCCGACCATTTGAGTCGTTTGGAAGATCCTCACCGGGAGGAACTTCGTGATGGGAAGATCAATGATCACTTCCCCGATGAGTCTTTAATGTTTATTTCTAACTCTGATGAAGCTCCTTGGTTCGCAGATATAGCTAATTATTTGGTTGCAGGTGAGATACCTAATGATTTCACGTCCCAGCAGAAGAAGAAGCTCATATCGGATGTTAAGTATTATTTTTGGGACAATCCATACTTGTTTCGTGTTTGTGCAGATGGTATGGTTAGGAGATGTGTTGCTGGGGCTGAGACTAGAGAAATTTTGGATGCGTGTCACTACGGGCCAACTGGGGGTCATTATGGTCCTTCAGTGACGGGTAAGAAAGTTTTTGATGTAGGTTTCTATTGGCCAACAATTTTCAAGGAGGCCCAGACTTTGGTTGAGACTTGTGACATCTGTCAGCGACAGGGAAACATCACTAAACGGGATGAGATGCCTCAACAGAGCATTCAGGTATGTGAGGTATTTGATGTCTGGGGTATAGACTTTATGGGACCTTTCCCACCGTCTAATAAGTTTCAGTACATTCTTGTCGCCGTTGACTACGTGTCTAAATGGGCCGAAGCCAAGGCTTTGCCCAAGAACGACGCGCGTGTAGTCATTGATTTCTTGAAACAGTTGTTCTATCGTTTTGGTTGCCCTAGAGCTTTGATTAGTGACCGTGGAACCCATTTTGCAAACCATCAGTTAGCCAAAGTGATGAAGAGGTATGGTGTTGTCCACTATTTTTCTACCTCGTACCATCCACAGACCAGTGGTCAAGTGGAAAACACAATAGGGCCTTGAAGAGGATTTTGGAGAAAACTGTTGGAGATAACCCCAAGGTGTGGTCAAAGAAGTTAGATGACGCCTTGTGGGCGTTTAGGACGGCTTATAAGACGCCGATTGGCACCATGCCATACCGGTTGCTCTATGGCAAAACTTGCCATCTTCCTATTGAGATAGAGCATAAGGCGTATTGGGCTTTAAGGAACTTGAATTTGGACTTGATGGAAGCACGTGAACTTAGGATGTTGCAACTTCACGAGCTTGATGAGCTTAGGTTAGGTGCTTATGAGAATTCGAGGCTATATAAGGAGAGGACCAAGATTTGGCATGATAAGAGGATTCGTAGGAAGGAGTTTAAGGTTGGGGCTAAAGTGTTGTTATTCTTGTCTAAATTTAAGATTAAGCAACCTAAACTAACTTCTAGATGGATTGGACCGTTTGAGATTAAGCATGTATACCCATCGGGTTATGTTGAGTTGTTTAAGCGAAATGGTGAAGGTTCGTTCATTGTCAATGGTCATCGACTTAAGCTATATTTGGAAGAAGAGCAGGTCGAGGGGATATTTGAGGAGATCCCCGTGTTTGAATTTGAAACTTGAAGGTTGGTCGAGTCAAGCTAAAGACTCGTTAATAACTTAAGCGCTTCTCGGGAGGCAACCCGTGTTTATTTTATCGCATTTTACTTTCTTGAATTAGTTAGTTTTAATCTTGTTTTATTAGTAAGTGCAGGAGTGGTCTCGATGTGAAGCGGTTCCGGGTAAGTGTGATTTGAGTTTTGACATAATATGTTTAAAGGAAAATTTTCAGACAATCCCCACTGCGCCGCAGTGGGGGTGGGATAACCCGGATGCGCCGCAGCAAAAAGCCTCTGCCCAAGGTTGAATTACTCCCCACTGCGCCGCAGTGAGAGGCCGGGTAGGTCAAGATGAGGCCAGGTAAGTGTTAATTTTCTTTTACTTTTACACTTTCACTCTTTCTTCTTTCTTTCTCTCATCTAAAAAACCAAAACACCCATTATTTCCCATCAAGATCTTCCATTCTCTTCCATCTTTAATCCTTTCTCCAGATTTTTATCTTCATACATTGCATTATGGGAAGAAGTGTAAGTTTCTTTCTTTTGTTTCCTTGTATTTTTCTTTTATTTTGAGCTTTCAAATTCTAGGGTTTATGCTAGCTTAATCTTTCGAATTAATTTAGGGGTTTTGATGTTTGTGGGCAATAGAAGCTAATTGGGTGTTAAATCTTTCATCTTGTTCATCCATTATTGATTTTAATTTTGAAATTAGGGTTTTGGAAAAATTGGGGATTTGTTATGAACAAGTGTGGGGGATGTATATGTTGGTTATTGTAGTTTTGAATAACGGTTGGAGATTATTGTTTGGCTGAGACTAGAGAAATTTTGGATGCGTGTCACTACGGGCCAACTGGGGGTCATTATGGTCCTTCAGTGACGGGTAAGAAAGTTTTTGATGTAGGTTTCTATTGGCCAACAATTTTCAAGGAGGCCCAGACTTTGGTTGAGACTTGTGACATCTGTCAGCGACAGGGAAACATCACTAAACGGGATGAGATGCCTCAACAGAGCATTCAGGTATGTGAGGTATTTGATGTCTGGGGTATAGACTTTATGGGACCTTTCCCACCGTCTAATAAGTTTCAGTACATTCTTGTCGCCGTTGACTACGTGTCTAAATGGGCCGAAGCCAAGGCTTTGCCCAAGAACGACGCGCGTGTAGTCATTGATTTCTTGAAACAGTTGTTCTATCGTTTTGGTTGCCCTAGAGCTTTGATTAGTGACCGTGGAACCCATTTTGCAAACCATCAGTTAGCCAAAGTGATGAAGAGGTATGGTGTTGTCCACTATTTTTCTACCTCGTACCATCCACAGACCAGTGGTCAAGTGGAAAACACAAATAGGGCCTTGAAGAGGATTTTGGAGAAAACTGTTGGAGATAACCCCAAGGTGTGGTCAAAGAAGTTAGATGACGCCTTATGGGCGTTTAGGACGGCTTATAAGACGCCGATTGGCACCATGCCATACCGGTTGCTCTATGGCAAAACTTGCCATCTTCCTATTGAGATAGAGCATAAGGCGTATTGGGCTTTAAGGAACTTGAATTTGGACTTGATGGAAGCACGTGAACTTAGGATGTTGCAACTTCACGAGCTTGATGAGCTTAGGTTAGGTGCTTATGAGAATTCGAGGCTATATAAGGAGAGGACCAAGATTTGGCATGATAAGAGGATTCGTAGGAAGGAGTTTAAGGTTGGGCTAAAGTGTTGTTATTCTTGTCTAAATTTAAGATTAAGCAACCTAAACTAACTTCTAGATGGATTGGACCGTTTGAGATTAAGCATGTATACCCATCGGGTTATGTTGAGTTGTTTAAGCGAAATGGTGAAGGTTCGTTCATTGTCAATGGTCATCGACTTAAGCTATATTTGGAAGAAGAGCAGGTCGAGGGGATATTTGATGAGATCCTCGTGTTTGAATTTGAAACTTGAAGGTTGGTCGAGTCAAGCTAAAGACTCGTTAATAACTTAAGCGCTTCTCGGGAGGCAACCCGTGTTTATTTTATCGCATTTTACTTTCTTGAATTAGTTAGTTTTAATCTTGTTTTATTAGTAAGTGCAGGAGTGGTCTCGATGTGAAGCGGTTCCGGGTAAGTGTGATTTGAGTTTTGACATAATATGTTTAAAGGAAAATTTTCAGACAATCCCCACTGCGCCGCAGTGGGGGTGGGATAACCCGGATGCGCCGCAGCAAAAAGCCTCTGCCCAAGGTTGAATTACTCCCCACTGCGCCGCAGTGAGAGGCCGGGTAGGTCAAGATGAGGCCAGGTAAGTGTTAATTTTCTTTTACTTTTACACTCTCACTCTTTCTTCTTTCTTTCTCTCATCTAAAAAACCAAAACACCCATTATTTCCCATCAAGATCTTCCATTCTCTTCCATCTTTAATCCTTTCTCCAGATTTTTATCTTCATACATTGCATTATGGGAAGAAGTGTAAGTTTCTTTCTTTTGTTTCCTTGTATTTTTCTTTTATTTTGAGCTTTCAAATTCTAGGGTTTATGCTAGCTTAATCTTTCGAATTAATTTAGGGGTTTTGATGTTTGTGGGCAATAGAAGCTAATTGGGTGTTAAATCTTTCATCTTGTTCATCCATTATTGATTTTAATTTTGAAATTAGGGTTTTGGAAAAATTGGGGATTTGTTATGAACAAGTGTGGGGGATGTATATGTTGGTTATTGTAGTTTTGAATAACGGTTGGAGATTATTGTTTCATTATTCCCTGAATTTGTTTGTTTGATTACCCCTTTTTGTGCCAAGTCGTGATGAACCCTAATGTTGCCCAGATTTTGTGCCTCACTGCGCCGCAGTGAGGGGGTTCAGTGCCTCACTGCGCCGCAGTGAGGATTCGTCTGTTTTACTTGTCTTTTTACCCCACTGCGCCGCAGTGAGGGTTAAGTATGCCCACTGCGCCGCAGTGGGGGAACTTTCCTGCCAAGATTTTCGTTTGTTTAATATGGTTCCCAACTTTGCATTCTTATTACTCACGATTGGTCGCTTTCATGTTTGTGAATGCAGGGAGCAACTGATAAGGCCGCGGGAAAGCGGAAAATGGTTGAGGGGCAATCTAGTGAGGCCGTGGATGTACCGAGTCAAACTTCCAAGAAACAGATGGAGGTGCCGCTTACATTCATTGAAGGTGAACTGAACGAGAGACATGCTTGGCTCTCATTTGGAAGTGTTAGGCAGCCACATAAGAACATGTACAAGAACAAGTTGTACAAGCTTGCTAAGCATGCGGTCTGTCCCGCAAGATATTTACATCCTATTCAAGCTCAGGTATATGGAGTGCAGGAGGACATAAGAAGATGGTTTTCTATGAGTTTGAGAGTTGGAGGTGAGTCAAGAGGGCATGACGTAAATTGTGATATTTGGCGGCGGGTTTTTGCTAACCGTGAGCCCGCCTACCGTGAGTTATGCTTGGAGTTTTATTCGACCTTGAAGCTGAAGAAGGAGTTAGGGAAAGTCAAAGATATTTTTGAGGAAAGGATAGTCTCGTTTTATTGTGGGGGACAGCAGAGGAATCTGTCGATTGCTGAGTTTGGTTATTATGAGTTTTGAAAAATGATTGGAGATTATTGTTTCATTATTCCCTGAATTTGCTTGTTTGATTACCCCCCTTTTTGTGCCAAGTCGTGATGAACCCTAATCATGTTGCCCAGATTTTGTGCCTCACTGCGCCGCAGTGAAGGGGTTCAGTGCCTCACTGCGCCGCAGTGAGGATCCGTCTGTTACTTGTCTTTTTACCCCACTGCGCCGCAGTGAGGGTTAAGTATGCCCACTGCGCCGCAGTGGGGGAACTTTCCTGCCAAGATTTTCGTTTGTTTAATATGGTTCCCAACTTTGCATTCTTATTACTCACGATTGGTCGCTTTCATGTTTGTGAATGCAGGGAGCAACTGATAAGGCCGCGGGAAAGCGGAAAATGGTTGAGGGGCAATCTAGTGAGGCCGTGGATGTACCGAGTCAAACTTCTAAGAAACAGATGGAGGTGCCGCTTACATTCATTGAAGGTGAACTGAACGAGAGACATGCTTGGCTCTCATTTGGAAGTGTTAGGCAGCCACATAAGAACATGTACAAGAACAAGTTGTACAAGCTTGCTAAGCATGCGGTCTGTCCCGCAAGATATTTACATCCTATTCAAGCTCAGGTATATGGAGTGCAGGAGGACATAAGAAGATGGTTTTCTATGAGTTTGAGAGTTGGAGGTGAGTCAAGAGGGCATGACGTAAATTGTGATATTTGGCGGCGGGTTTTTGCTAACCGTGAGCCCGCCTACCGTGAGTTATGCTTGGAGTTTTATTCGACCTTGAAGCTGAAGAAGGAGTTAGGGAAAGTCAAAGATATTTTTGAGGAAAGGATAGTCTCGTTTTATTGTGGGGGACAGCAGAGGAAACTGTCGATTGCTGAGTTTGGTTATTATTGTGGAATGTATTCAAGAGAGGAGTTACAGAGTGCGGAACTTAAGGCTATTTTGAGGAAGGGCTATAGAACAGGAGCCGATTTGGGTGATGGAGAGTCTATTTTGGAGTATTACACAAGGATCACGGGAGGAGAAACTTGGACATACACTAGTGGTGTGTCAAAGATAAAGAATGTACGTTTGAGGTTACTCCACCGCATGATTGTGACATTCTTGGTGCAGCGATCTACTCATTGGGAGAAGGCTTACCAAAATGATTTGTGGTTACTTAAGCTATTTTCTGAGGGTGCTCCATCAAGGTTTGCTTTGCCTCCTCTTGTACTTCTTGACCGAATGTGTAATCATTCTGATTCGAATTTGGTTTTGGGACATTTCATCACGGTTATTTATAAGAGGATGGGAGTCTTTGCTTCAGATGATTGCCAGACCTATCTTTCATTACCAGTGCATCAGGAGAGTTTTCAGTATAATGAGCTTTGGAGGGCAAAGATTTTGAAGAAGAAGAAGGCGAATGAGCAAGAACAGTTGTTGGCTGATGAAGGTGAAGTTGAAGGACCACCTCCCGTACAGGAGGAGTTGATGTTGATGTTGATGTTGAGATGGCGGAGGGTCAACCGGAACCAACGAGGAGGGGTGGTCGTAACATTCCCATCCCTCGCTCGTTTGACTTAACACTTTTGGGGAACACTGTTCAGAGTATTTATGAGTCTCAGCAGAAGAGTAAGCAAGAGTTTGATGCATACCAGAGGAGGATGGACCAGGATTTCAGCTGGGTTGGATCACAGCAGGCCCACACTAACTATTGCCTTGATTATTATCAGCCGATGTGGGATGCTCAGTATCACGGTCGGGAGTTTGTTCGACCTGACCCGATTCCTCAGTTCTCTCCACCGCCTATTTATGTCCCCGATTATCGTCAGGGGGTCAGTCCTTTTTCTCTCATACGACTGCCCCGAGGAACATGTCACCACCACCCCATGATTTAGGAGGTTCTCCTCGAGGTCCAGTGCAGTTTGGGGTCTTTCAGGGTGGACATGTTGGCGGTGGTTCTTCATCTTTTGCAGATTTTGATGCAGGTGCTCATTCAGGATTTGATGCTGGTCAGTCAGGAGGAGATGCAGGTGGTTCGGGTGCAGCTCAGGAAGAGGCGTCCGATTGGGTGACAAGTATTTTTGGAACACCTGGACTACCCTATGGCTACCATGGTCAGCAGCAGTAGTGGAGATGATTCCCATCCGGATCCGTGGGATGGAATCATGTGATGATTGGTTATGTTGGTATTTTCATGTCGTTACTTTAGTTATCATTATCTGGTATCCACCCTACGGGGTGATGAAACATTTGTACTTTCCTTTGTTTCTTTTATTTTCTGCATGATACTCTTTTTAGTTTGCACTTTGTATGGATATTTTGGATGTGTTCTTGTGATGTGTAATTGAGCAGGTTTGATCCGAATGGATGGCCATACCTATTGTACAACCCAAGTGTGGGGGAGGACCCGTTGGATTCTCATCCTCACCTACATTCTGTGGCATCGATTTGTTTGATTGTGTGATCGTGTTAGTAGCTCACTATGATGTCACATGCATATGCTGGCAGTAAGTTCAGCGCAACATTTTTAATTGGCATCTTTACTGACATTGTTTCGCACACAGCTCTCGCACATTCCGTTTTGGACTAGTCTGTTTCTCCCGTCAAGCAAATTGGACTTCCTTTTTAGGAAGAGCAATTTGTGGTGCGGGGTCGACTTACTTGTTTTGAAACGGAATGTGTCCTTAATCCGGTATGTGTTCTCATTCTTTCTGTCTATTTTGCTTACCCCTATTTACCTTTGTTTTGACCGAGTGTTGGACATTGAGGGCATTGTCCATCTTAAGTGTGGGGGGGTGGCAAATTGGTTTAAGCAACCGGATATATCTCTTTTGTTGTTTTGCCATTGAGATTTAACCGTTCTTGTAGATGTGTCCCTCTCGTAGGCTTTTGGATTTTATCCAAGAGTAAGGGTTCTATCTTGAACTCTGAACTATGATGTGCATGTTTGAGAATGGTTGTTTCGATTTGGTAGGATGACGGAAGATGATATGATTTGAAACTTGTGTTGAGCTTGTCCTTGTGGTAAATTGCTTTTGTCACTTAATTCATAATAACTTAATGAGCAATTTTACTACAAAATTTTTTTCCTTGGTACAAATTTAATCGGCGAAATGTGTTCTGAACGGTTATTGGGCTAATCCTTGTGGATTGATAACATTACTTGCATACTCAAATATCCCAAACACCCAAAAGTTGTGAGATTCATCATTCATTTATAGATGTGCTAGGTGTTTACGGTTTTGGTGTGATTGCCTTGTAAATTTGTCCCTCTCTTAGGCTCTTGGATTTATTCGGGAGTAAGGGTTCCATTTCGAACTCTGCACTAAGATGTGCAAATTTGAGGTTAATCTATTCCATTTCCGGGTTCCCTTCTTTGATATGAGTGTGCCGGTGATGTGTTGAGCTAGAACTTGGCCTGGTGATCGTTACGAGACCGCAGTGAGATCACTTTTGTGATATAAGTACATTGGATGACGAATTGGCATACTAGGTTTGACCCGTATTTTCTTTCTATTCACCCCTTGCTTATGTATATTTTTTACCTTTAGTATACATACTTTTATACATGTACATACATGTTTTGTGTAGCTGGCTACTCTGGTCAGTGATTTTCCTTTCTTTGTAAACCTTTGTTGCACTCATCTTTAGTGCAAGATACATTTAGACACCCTTTTTGAACTTAGACTTTTCCTTTGTATAAATCCACTTAAATATGTAAACTTTACCTCACCATACCGATAGTCTAATTTTGGGGGGCCATTGATTGTCATTGGTTTGTTTGGGCGGTTTGGGAGAGCTTCAATGGGTTATCAGTTGGAATATTCTTGGTCTATGGGAATACGCCGATTGGTCAAGTTATTGGGGAATGTATTGGATTGTTCAAAGGAAGTATATTGTTATAGACATTGTTCATCATTGTAAGAGGGTGCCTACTAGTAGAGTAAAAATGGTTCAAATAAAGAAAAAAGTGAAAAACAGAAAAATTAAAAAAAAAAGAAAAAAAATGAAATAAGAAAAAAAAAAAAGAACTTGGGCTACTAGTAGGTACTTCTCATTTTTATATGTCAAAAGAATTGTTGTATCATTTGGTTCGTGAATAGAATGGAAGATTTGGTTGTTCCTAAGTTGTTTGAAGTTGATACACCACAATGGTGTCGGGTTTTGCTTGTTACTTTTGAGGTGTGTTCATGGGATAGCATCTTATGGGTTGGTGGCAATCAATGGTAAGGGTTTGATTAGACTATTTTGTACATAACTTATACTTTTTGTTATTTCCTGTTAACACTAACCTAAATTTCCCAAATCCCATTGTAAATACCCTTAGCCTAACATTACAACCGACTTATATGCCATATTTTGATGATGTACTTGGTGCTCACGCCATGTCGGTGAAGCTATGATCCTAGTTCAAGCCTATGGTAAGATATGCATCACGACCGAGCAATGAGTGATTATTCATATATATTCAACCCCAATAGTAAGTTCGTTGGAGTAGGATGATTTTGATAGGCTCATTTGTTTCACTTTTGCTTAGTCGTGTTATTGAGGCTTGTGGATTGTTCAGATATTGTCAAACATTTCGGGTTTTCATTTAAGATTAAAACTGCTTCACCAAAGTCCTTGTCATTGACATACTTGGTTTGGCTTCTTTTTGATAATCGTAATGTGTTTATATAGCTTCGTGCCAAGGAATGCTTTTGCTTAATTTCCAGATTTGCTTGAGGACAAGCAACGCTCAAGTGTGGGGGGATTTGATGTGACCAATTTATATAGATCGCCCACATCATTATTGGCCTTTTTCGTATGTGTTTTGAGTCAATTTTGTATGCATTTGGCGTGTTTATGGTGTTTGTTAGTGCTTTCAGGTTCTTAGCAGGTTGTGCGTCCATTTGGTGCATTTTCTGACGATTTTAGGCCAAGATGTTGATCCGAGTGTTCGAGAGCTGTTAATAAGACGAACCAAAGATTTCAGCAAGTTTTAACTGCGCCGCAGTGGGAAGGATGTTGCCCCACTGCGCCGCAGTCAATGGGTGCCAAAGCTAATGCTTTCCAGAGGTTTAACACTGCGCCGCAGTGGGAAGAATTAAGCCCCACTGCGCCGCAGTCAAAGGTCGAGAAAAAAAGAAATAATTTCCAGAGGATTACCATTGCGCCGCAGTGGGAGTATTCACACCCCACTGCGCCGCAGTCACCATAAGAACAGAATTCCAGGGATCTTTCACTGCGCCGCAGTGGGAGTGCACCATGCCCACTGCGCCGCAGTGAGTGCACGGGGAAATCAGGGTTTCAGCCTTTTTGCATCAGATTTTGGGGAGGTATAAATAGAAAAATAAACCCTATTTCCCAAGTGATCAAATTTTCTTTCTAGGAGCTGTTCTACCACGAATTCTTCGAAGGATCATCTCAGATTTCATCATTGGATTCATTGAAGATTCAAGAACACCCATCTAGATCGTATCTAATTTTCTGTCTTGCAATTTAATTTCAACAATCATTGGTACAATATGTTCTCTTTCTATTTCGTTTGTTATTTTCAATTTAGCATGAGTGGCTAGATTTCTAATCATCCACTTTGATGAAACTTGACGAATGATATGATTGCAATAATTTAATTCAAGAGTTGATTCAATTATCGTTGTGTCGTGATCTTTATCAATTAATTCCTTGTTATTTATTCTTTTGATGTTGATGGTTTATGTGTTCATCGTTAGTGGTACTAGGTGAATATGTTTATCGTTGCAATTCGATTGTCTATGGTCGGTTGTCACCGGTTCATGGTATGACGGTGAATGTCAAATCTATAATAGGAATTAATCGGTAAACGTGTTTAGAAATGGTTGGTGGTACCACGTTTTCATTCACATAGGCATAATTGGTAATTGGATAATCAAGCAAACTAATTGTTGGGGAGATTTTCTAGGCATTGGTGGTACCGGCTTGGGTAATTAAACTAGCAACTTAGGTGTTTGGGTGATTTGCGAGCGGTTGGTGGTACCACGCGAGCATTTTTATCCTTTCACGATTATATTGTCAACTCTAAAGAATTTGATCTTTAACTTGTGCAATCATAGCTGAAGTCAAGTGGATTCGAAGTGGATGATCTTTATTTATATTGTCTGAACTTTCTTTACTTTTAATTGTCTTGTCATTTCAATTTCTTTAATTTCAAATTGTCAAAGTTAGGTAGCAATTCGGCTACGGTTCCATCCTTTTTCTAAAACTACTTTAGCAAACAACTATTTCAAAACCAATCCCTGCGAACGATCTCGGACTTACTACTTACTATACTATATGCGACCAGGTCCACTGCCTGAAAGTGTGTAGTAGTCGGTTTTTAGTGGGTACTTGTTTATAAATTTTACAAACTCGATTTCACACATCATTAATTTTCACTTGTTTAAAAATTTCCCACATTTCTTCCTCATGGGGACCTCTTTTCTTAAGTGTAGGCCTAAGTTTTGGATCAATCAAAGCCAAAGGAAAAGGAATGGTATTACCCTCCATATCCTTTCCTTGTTTTTCAGAAAATTTTTCACTAGACCTATTGTTTTCTACCTCTTTAAAAGACACTTTTTTAGTTGGTTTAGGTAGAACAAATTCCGGTTCATGCTCACTATCTTCATTCTCATCAACATCCTCCACCACACCATCAACAAGTGATGATGGAGGCACAACCTTATTATCATACACTTTACCACTACGAAGAAGACTTACATTGTTTATCTCCACATTCTTGACATTCTTTGAGCCGCCACTTTGATGTTGTGGATTGATCTTCGTATCACTTGGTAGCTTTCCCGGATCTTTCCTCAATGCCGATACATCCTCCGCCAATTGACCCACTTGCTTTTGCAAACTCTCAACCGTTTTATCCCGAATCTCATTTTTCCTATCCATCTCTTTCAAGTACTCCATGATTTCCCGGGTTGACACATCATTACCTCCCGAAGGCCCACCTTGATTATTACCTTGTTGATAGTTCCTTGGGTAGCCTCTATTGAATCCTCCCTGATTTTGGCCACCTTGGTAATTCCCTTGGTTGTAGTTCCGGCCTTGGAATGGTTGGGATGGTGCTCCACTGTTTTGGTTGTTTCCTTGAAAGTTCGGGTTGAGTTGATTTGAAGAATTCCCATATCTAAGATTGGGATGATTTCTCATTCCCGGATGATAAGTGTTGGAGTTCATGTCAAATTGCCTATTTTCCCCATACACTTGATTCACTTCTTCAACTTGCTCCGGGACCAATGGACATTGCAAAGCCGTATGTCCAAGCTCATCACAACTTTCACAAATCGGGTATTCTTGAGAAACTTGAGCAACACCCCGATTTTCAGCTTTCCCCAACTTGGCAAATTTTCGTTCCAATGCTTCAAGTCGATCTTTGGTGGCTTGATCACTTGTTGATGAGGTAGAAGCTATTGGATGCCTTGCTCTCCTATTAGATTGTGCTTGCCTTTTGGAATTCACACTCATCTTCTCCAAGAATTCCCAATCAACATCTTCGGGATTAGTCAAGAAAGTTCCATTGCTAATTGAATTCACATCTCTTTTCTCTTCCGGTAACAAACCATCATAGAAAGCCGTGATCAACTCCCATTTAGCAATTCCATGGTGAGGACATGTTCTCAACAACTCATTAAACCTCTTGAAAGCTTCATAAAATGTTTCACCCGATTGTTGCTGAAAAGTTCTTATTGAATTCCTTGCATCACTAGTCTTTTGCATGGTGTAATACTCATCCAAAAATTGTTGTTGCATTTCAGCCCATGTAAAAATGCTACCCGATGGCAATGCCAAGAACCATTGCTTTGCTTTATCCTTCAAAGTGAACTGAAATAAGACTAGCTTGACTTCATCCGGTGAAAATCCTTGCCCTCCAATAGTTCCACAAATCGCCTCAAACTCCGACAAGTGCAAATAAGGCTCCTCCGATGCTTTACCATAGAAACTCGGTAAAATGCTCAAACATTGAGGTCTAACTTCAAAAGCTCTACCCCTCAAAACCGGTGGTACTATAGGTGAAGCATTAATGGCTATGGCGGGTCGGAAATGACTATCAACTCCTTGTGGTGGAGGTTGATAGTTCATGTTTGGCATGGCACGGTTATGTGGTTGATGGTTGGGTGGGACTCCACGACGGTATTGGCGAGGTGGTGGACCATGAGGAACTCTTGGTCCTTGGTGGATGTATTGAGGTTGGTTATATTGGTTGTATTGATAGTTTTGCGGTTGCACATAGTCTCCCCCATCATTCCAATCATACCCATCTTCATGATCATCAAACCTCCCATCATCCCAATTATCAACCCTTTCATACACCGACTCCTCCGTATACCGTGATGCATCTCCAACATAGGTTGGTGTTCTAGGTCGGTTGGGATTGGTATAACCACTCCTGATTGATCGGGGTGGATGTTGTGGTTGACGTTGGTTTTGAAGTTGGGCATTTTGTTCAAGGTTGGGTTCTTGTTGGATTCCGGCGGGTTGAATGATTGGTGGTACATTTCCGGGATCACTCATGTTTGCACGGTGAAGTACTCGGTTCTTCCTAGCTGTTTTCTCAATTTCCGGATCAAACAACAAAGGTGACTTCTTCTTGGAATACCTCGTATGCATACACGACCTGTAAACCTGCACACAATCAACACACCTAGCGTAATACTGAACTACAAGAATTAAAAAGAAATAAACAAACTAATAAGTAAAACTAAACTAATTCTTTTTGTATTTTTCTGAAAATTTTTAACTAAACTAATTTGAAAACAAATTTTAACACTTTGCACACCGATTCCCCGGCAGCGGCGCCAAAATTTGATCGATGTCGTTGGACCGATCAAAAATATAAACTAAATACCACTAATTAGTAGGGGTAAGTCGAGTATCGTATCCTCAGGGAATCATGGGAAAGTGTTAAACAATTTACAAAGTTAATTAATCTAGGCATAAACTTAAAACCGATTGCTTGATTTATTTGATTAAACTAAAATGAATTGTGAACTTAACAAAATAATTCAATAATAAAAGGGACCATTCTCATGCTTCAAATTATGTTTTCAAAAGTATAACCTAACTTATATTCGTTGGAAATCACATAGACATGATTCGTTATAAGCTTGGATTGAATGAATGTTAAGAATTAATCAATTAGGTTGTGATGATTCACGATAACGAAAACCAGGGAATTGACACAACTAAATTATCTATTCATTAACTAGATTACAAGTTTACAAGAGATTCTTTCAATAATCCATGATCAACAAGAATTTGAAATGAAAAGATAGATGAAATTCATTCAAAGTTATAAACAAGTAATCATTCATTCAAACCAAACAACATTAGATGCAAAACACAATTAAGAATTAAACATCTAATCCAACTTGAATATAAGAAAGGTTGAATACAATTGTCTTACATAATTGTTCACATGAGAATGATCAAAAGAGAATTAGCCTAAAATCTTCATCATTGAATCTTCAATTTGGATTGTCATCTCCATGAATTTGTGATTTGATGATGAAATTGGGGTGTTGGGAATGTTAGGAACTGCTCCAGGTATCAGAAAATATGAGTGGTAACTTCCCCACGTCGTGAGTGAATGAGATATAAACTGAAAATTAAGTTAAAACCACAAAATTCGCAACATGTGCAGATTGCCCAGCGTAAGGTACGGCCCACACTGGCGTACCTTACGCCCCTTGAACTTGACCTGGCGTAACTTACGCTCAAGGTTGGCGTAGGTTACGCCCCCTCTGTCTTCAGATTTCCAGTTTTGATTCTTTGCCTCTTTTGACTCGTTTCTTGATTCAACTAGCTTCAACTCGTAACATGTTACCTGAAACACTTAACAAACATAAAGGTACCCCTAATCGTCTATTAAGCTTCACAAAACAAGTCGGTTTTACATCTTAAAGTCATGCATTTTAGGCGTTTATCAGATAACAAATTATATATTGGACAAAGTTTGTTTTACTTACTTTATAATCTATTGGGGAAAAAAACAAAAGGTACATAAACTCAAACTCGGACCAAAAACTAATCAACATGAGAACAACTACCACCAAGTGACCAAACCAAAGAAAACACATTGATTAGTTTTTGGTCCGAGTTCGAGTTTATGTACCTTTTCTTTTTTTCCCAATAGATTATGTAGTAAGTAAAATAAACTTTGTCCAATATAAAATTTATATCCCCGATCAATGGGCGGGTATAAAGCTAGTTGAACTTAAAACTTTAATAACAAATTTATAGTAATACTGGAAACACTATTTGTGGCACAATAGATTTTTGTATATAAACAAGCTCCCAGTTTTCCCATTGGGATATGTTACCAACTAAGCTACAAAATTTCCCTAAGAACTAAACACATGTAAACTTTAATTATATATAATAAATAAAAATTAAGGTAAAACATTGAACACATGTGGTTATATTTACACATTTATCATATTGTACTTATTATTCAACTTTTCATGTTTGTCATTACAAAGGCATATGTTAGTTAAGATGCCTAGGGAGATGTCATGGCTCTGCAACGCCATGATACAGGTTCCAATATTTAGCAAAACATGGTACCGATCCTGGTCCATTTCAAAACGATATTAGGACGGGACTGAGATATCGATGCCTAATCCTAACAAATCACGATTACAGTTTGTTTTGGTCTTTTTTTTTACTATTCAAGCCGGCCAATTTATATTGCATAAACTTATAAGATATGATCGCATGTTACTATATCGAGATTCCAAAACACTAAGGGCCCGTTCTTTTTTTTTTTTGTCATTAAGTGTAAAATGTATTAAGTGTCTGAATGTAAAAATAATGTTTGTATGTATTAAGTAAAAAATAGGTAATTGGCGGTTATTTTTGTTTATTAAGTTAAAAAAAAAACATGAAATTTGGCTGAATACATTAAGTTCTTAACTATTAAAAGAAAAAACGGGACCTAAATAGTTGATATACTAAATTATTATTGTTACTTGTTTGGATACAACTCAAAAATCAATTAATCCAAATTAATCTATGTAATTATCTATGAGAAAATGCTATATGATGTAATATCACGTGCTACATTCATCTTAATTTTAAAGTTGATGAGATGTTATCATCATATAAGTTATCTACCTTATCTATTTATTATCTATATTAAAGAAAGAAAAAAAAAACTTTTGTGAAATTCTGTTACTGTACTTGTTTTTACGTTAAACAACCGAACAGCAAACAAATACGGATTAAACAAATAAAGACGCACGAAGCACTTGGGATTGTTTTTGCAGAACATGGAGATTTCTTCATTATCAACCCGATTCTTCCTTCCTTCATCCTCCTCTTCTTCTTCTTCTGGTATATTTTTTCTATATATCTATATGTATGTATACATATCATTGTATTTATTTAGGCTTAGAGAATATGATCAATGTTAATCTTTCTAATTCATTAAGTCATGATTAGAGAATCTGGGAAATAACCATTTTGATTTCAATATTTTTAATTCGTGCCGAATTCATTGATACTGTGTTTCTCTTTTTAAGAAGAACTTGTTGCATGATTTGCTATGCTTTGATGATGTAAATAGAAAAAGAAAAGAAAACAATGATAATAGAATGAAAAAGCAAACCTTACACAATAACTGTTACTTATGTAGGCAATACACAAAAATATATTTCATATGAAACAACAACGACAACAAGACCCAATCCTTGTATGCGGGGTATGGGGGAGGTGAGACGTAGACAGTCTTGCCTCTACCCACAGGTAGAGAGACTGCTTCCAAGATATTTCATATGAAAGTGAGGTGTAATCAATTCCATTATTAAGGATCTTGGGTTAGTACTTAACAATACTTATTCAAATAATTAAACCATGTCTGTTGTACACTTTGCAAGTATCTCTTAGCATTAGTACTCCAAATGAAAAGATATGGTAGTTCACCCGGAAGATATTTTAAATGTATAATCTTGACACCTTCACTCTTATACGAATGTTTGTTTCCACTTTGATTTCACCAAAATGGCCCCTTCTCGAGCTCCCGTTATATGTGTCAAAACGTTTTTTTTGTTGGTATACGTATCTTCTCTTGGTGCCTTCATGTACAATGTAGATGCCCACTGTTTCAAGTTTTAATTTGCCAGTTAACTCAAACAGAATGTGGTTAAGATTAATTTTGGTTATAAATGGGCTTGATATGCAAGTGCTAGGTGACAGACACAAGGGTGAAGCACATTAACAACATTGATTTGAAACTTGATCAAGATGATCGAGACTTTATGAAAAGGTTATTTGCCGAAGATGAATCAATTAACAAATAAAGAAAAACATTAATGTTATGATTAAAGACTTGATAAAAATATGTAATTAGATGAAGAAAACAGAACTTAATGACACTAATTAAAAGAGCAGAAGATAGGGAAAGATAATTTTAGTCAGCGTAATAGAAGTCCCAACCTTCAACATGTAGGGCTGATACAAGGCCTAATACCAGACCACAAGCATAAAGTTAGCCTTCGATACGTAAGGTCATTCAACATGTAAGGTTGAACCATTGCCTAAAACCTGAACCAACACCTCATTACCAAAGACAACTGTTGGGTAAATTTGAAGTTCAACTATTCATGTAAATTATTGAAATACAACTTGAAATAAACAAATACAAATCGTAATTGGTAAGTCACAAGGAAACCTTAAAGCCTTTAAAGAAACTGCATCTTACAAGCATCTAATTAACGCCATCTTATTTATGTCCTTTTATCATTTTTAAACTGCTTGTGTGAGTATTATCTGTTTATTCATCTCACTCTTTGGCTTGGTAGCTTGCAATATCACTGCACACACACCATATAATATGTCCACAAGTGACACTAACTAATATTGAGTTAAACTAAAACTATAGATATGACGCCGCTCAAGAAAGTTGGTGTCTCTCATAGCTATCAAGGCTCTGTATCCATGTCGATATTTACTAATAAAAGAAGATCCCAGGCTTCAGTTAATCAATTTGTATCCTCAAGGCGTAAGAAATACTCTGTCCAGGTCTGCTACTATTTCTTTTACTCGTAGTTTACGTCTCTTAAATTTCCAGTTTTCTCACAGATTAATAATCTACTTTCAGGTGTTATGCAGCAAGAAGAATGAAATTCCGATAATAGAGGCTAGGTTGGTTATTTTTTAACGTACTTATAGTTTTATCAGTATCTTTTCTGTTATGCCAATTAATATGTATCATCTTTGATCTAATCCCCATTCTTTCAACAGACAAGAACTTCATTGGGGTGTAAAACTAATTGATTGTTCTGTTAAGTGCTCAATTCTATGGAAGAGAGTGTGTGTATGTGTTTACATGCTTTAATTTTGATATCTCATGTTAAAGCTTGTCAATATTGAAGCAGAGGCACTATACTTGTTGTTAATGCTATACCAAGGGAAGATTGCATAAAAAGGAAACCAACTTTGGTCCCATCTTTACTCTAGGTAACCTGCATAGGCTAGGAAAAACCGTCCAACTATCAAAGATTCAAAATTTGATCTAAGGTAATCTGACCCGGGAACGGGTCAATTATGATGTGGCAGCTGACGTGTTGGTAACTTTTGACCATATTGACCTATTTTTCTTTCAATTGATCTGTTTGAAACTTTCATGATTTTTCCCGGCCTAAGTTAAGTTGGTTACCTTAAGAAGAAATCATGCCAAAGTTCGTTTCTTTTATTGGCAATTAACGCTTTATGTAAATCCTGCATTCAAGACTGCATGCCTGATAAAAGGGATTTCTCTGTTATCTTTGGAATGATTGTGAGAGTGAAGACTTAATTTATTTATTCCTGTCGATTTTTTCAGGTCCATGGATGAAATATATGATACTTTGGCTGAACGTCTAGTGCCAACTGCAGCTTCAGGAACAAATAAGAGTTTGACGTAAGTTCAAGTTTTATAGTATGAAAATATGAAAAATGAAGCTATTCCACGGTTCATGAAATATTCTTAACTACATACATATCTGTTTCAAATACTCAAAAGATACCCTTTGTTTGTTTTACTGGTTATGGTACATACATAAATCCTTGTTACCAAGGATTTTCTCTAACTTTCTACCTACCCATTTACATCTTGGTCTTAATTGTTTTGCATTATCATTCAGACTCTGTAACTTAAATGTTGGTTTCTCATTGTTTTTAATGTCTACCATTATTTGATAAACCAAGGACCAATATATGTTAATGAAACAAAGTGTAAATACATATATGGATGTACTACCAGAGAAATGGGGGTGGTGCTCTCAGTGACTTAGGCCGCCAGTCCAAACTTGTCAAAGCCCCAACAGATTTTTTTTTTCTCCATATTTTTGTTATCAATTTATTGGTATAAAAGCATTATTTTAATAATCATATTTTTCTCCAAATTTACATTTTTGGAGAAAGTGCAGCTCTTTTCTAAAAGTCATCTCCAAATCAACGTAAAACCCATGTATATATGATCATTTACCCTTCTAAAAGCAGATATTGAGTCTAATTGCCCTCCACAAAAGTTGACGCAAATGCATAATTATTATTAAAAGACAAAGAGTTGTGTCACGAAATTATTAATGGCTTAGCATGTGTAGTATATGAGGTATTTTATGATACTGAGAGGATCTATCTATTCATTTCGGGAATATTTTGATCCATTATCCGACCCACCTGTATTGCCACCTCTAGTGCTTGATGCCCCCTACAGAAGTTCTTTCTGGATCCGCCAATGTATACACATAAAGTCGTATCGTGTTTTCTTTCTCCATAGCTTTTCTGCAAAGCACATAAATGAGTTATTTGATCTCCAAATTTCTTGTGTTTTTCAGGCATATTGTGGGCTTAGCTGGGCCGCCAGGTGCTGGAAAGACCACCATTGCTTCAGAGGTTGCTAAGCGTGTAAATAAGTTATGGCCCCAAAAATCGTGCTCATTTGATTCTCAAGTTGAACCTCCAGAAATTGCAGTGGTCCTTCCCATGGATGGTTTTCATCTTTATCGTCACCAGCTTGATTCAATGGAGGTTCACTTTCACTCCCTCCCCCTTCTCAGTTAATTTTTTTTCACATGTTAAGAAACCTTAGCATGCATGATGCATGGCACAGCTACACAAGATTATAGAATCGGGACTATATAAATATTAAAGTTTATATCGATTCAAGTTGGTTCATGACATCTATTTTAATTCTAATTAGGCTGTCTTTCGATTTGTAATTTGAACTGATTAAAAATGGTTATTGCTCCTTGTTGTTGCATTAATCAGTTTTGAACACCTGAATGAAACAAATCCTGCTTTTGTTAATCTGAAGAGTGAGATAATTGCTTTTGGGTAGTTTAATACAGGGTCAAATAAGACTACCTTTTACACCTAAGTTTGACCTGATGTGAGATACTTTTACAACTGTGTCCTACTATTCTAGTTATTCAAAATGACATAATTCCTTTTAAATTGCACATCCATAGTATGGATTCCATACAGTAAGAGAATCAGAACTGAATATGAAGCGCTAAAGGTGTGTATGGAATCCATACACACCTTTAGCGCTTCATATTCAGTTCTGATTCTCTTACTGTTGTCTTTTTTAGGATCCAAAGGAAGCCCATGCAAGAAGGGGAGGTGAGTGTCTTTGCTCATATCACATTAGTAGTTTTTGGAAGTGGCGATTACTTGACAAAAATCATTTTTCTTACTGCCAAATCAGCTCCATGGACGTTTAATCCTGATCTATTCTTAAAATGTCTGAAGACCCTGAGGGAACAGGTAATTGTGCCTTGGTTGTATCAACTTAAATAATTCCAATCACCTAAAATCAGATGTAGTAAGATAGATGAGTTGGATAATGGGCTCGAGTTGAAATTGGATCATTGTTTAGTACGCGTTGCAACTTGGCGGGTCGGGTTAGATCGAGCCACACACTTTGTTGTTCATTTTTATAAGCTATTCACAAGAGCAATGTTCAATTTCTACTTATCTGGATACTTGAGGGAAGGGTGATTTGGGAGATCCTATATTGACTTGGGGAAATTTTCAATCTGTTTGACAGATTCCCCTTAATATTGCCACCTCTACCTTTATATATTTGTCATTTTATTTAACATTCGGACTAACGAATAATGATTGATTGCAATTCAGGGGTCAGTTTATGCTCCATCGTTTGACCATGGTGTTGGAGACCCAGTCGAAGATGATATCTTTGTTAATGTTCAGTATGTTCTATATCTCTGCAATATTTACTTCATTTAATTTTGATTATAGATAGAAGATGTGCTTGAAGAGTTTCTTTTTTGTTCATGCTAATTTTAAAAACTTGTAATGTACAATTTAGAACATACAGTATATATTTTATGAACTTCGCGAAGTGTTTATTACACTTAGTTAACCATAGTTCTAATAGTTTCTTTTCGTTCTCTCCATTCATATTATCTTCAAAAACTTGTTATGTAAAAGTTGAAACATACGTTGATGAAACTTCACGAACTGGTAATTGCATGAAGTTAACCATAGTTCTAAACGTTATATGCATCACTATTATAACTGCAGGCACAAAGTTGTCATAGTGGAAGGCAATTATATACTCCTGGAAGAAGGTACATGGAAAGATATATCAGCAATGTTAGATGAAAAATGGTAAGTCTAGTATTTGTAAACTCATTATATTGAGCAGCTCTTTTACTACTGTATGCTATTTCCATGGTTGAGTCAATTCAGTTTGTGTTTGATTATAACGGGTCAACTGGGTATAATATATATATATATATATATATATATAATAAAATAAAATAAATTCAGCAGAAATAGGACAAATGGGTCTAATATCACCAAAAAGCTTAAATTTAATACCTAAAACCTCCTAATTAATTTTATTCAAACAATTACTGAAGGTATAACTGTTGTAATCGTACTTGGCATGCTAAATAATTTATAGAACATATGTTTGGGGTCAAGTCAGCCCAAACCCGATGTATGCATAAGTTACCCAATATGACCCGTTACCCAACCGGTCTGACCCACACATTCTGCCACATAGTACTCTTAATTTAGAAATTCCCTTTTTCAACGTTCAGTTAGATTCTTTTGATATCATGTGTATTCTCTTGGAAGCTTACTACAGATTAATAAAGAAAGATATCATTTTCTGAAATATTTCACTATCTTCCTTTTTAACATATTCCTGCTAAAAGTGTGGTGAATATGGTTATAATTATATATTCATCTGGTTTCGAATTTCTTGAAGGTTTGTTGATGTTAACATTGACGTAGCAATGGAACGGGTTTTAAAGAGACACATATCAACCGGTAATAATCCATTATTCATTATCCACATGTATGCACATGAAAGATTGTGACTAACCATAACTAATCTGTATTGCTTTTTGTCTTTTTGTTAGGTAAAACCCCGGAGATTGCCAAGCAGCGGGTATGATAATAACAGATAGTGGAAATTTCAGCCCATTTACTTATACATGGTGGTACTGGGTTATATTTTATCTTTGACAGGTCAAAAGAGTAAAATCAAAATATATTAAAAAGTAAATTGGTGACATTGGCCAAACAAGCCTGATTATTGTTTAGACAGTTGTAACTTCTTAAGTTATTTAAAAGTTAAGAGTATTGTCCAAATCAGCTACTTTTATAAACATTTTTTAACCCACTAATTTTTCATTCTATACTAAATAGTTTTGGACAGTGATTTGGGCTAAACCGACCCGTTTTGACTGTTACCATATCCACCAACTTTATGTTTCTCCTACCAACCTTGCAAAAGGACGCCCTTTTATTTCTGTATACAGTATACTTGACCCAAATTATCATGCAGATCGAGTACAACGACAGACCAAATGCAGAACTTATTTACAAGTCCAAGAAAAATGCAGATTTGATAATCAAATCTGTTGCTCTTTGAAGATCAAACTCACCAATTTTTGATGTAAATAAAGCTCTAAAACACAATAAAGACTGGAAATTACAGACTAAATGTAGTGACGTTTCCAAGAACATGATGAGGAAGCTGAAGAAAGCAAACTTGGCATGGATAATGTTTTTCTTAGATATAGTGCAAAAAATAATATAGAAGGTAAATGTCACAAGTTTTGCAAAAGCTGCTTGTTCTTTTTAAAAGTTTTGCTGTTTCTCAATTTTTGTTAGGTCTTCATTGTTAAATTTTTACGCCCTGCTAGTTATTGTAATGTAGCGGTTTCAGGCTTCAGCCGCCCATAATCTCTAGTGTTATGGTTTATTCTACACCAACGTAATTAGTAGAGGTGGCTAACTGGGCGTGTATACGGATTGGGTAAGGGTCAAAATGGGTAATGCTTTGGTATGGGTAGATCAGGTTGATTGCCCAGAAATACTAATGTCCAAATTTTCTACTTTCCAGGAAAATTAGTGTGTAAATAACCATGAAACTTCTATTGTGGGAGATGATTTATGCACCTTCAAAATTAACTATACACCGCTAATTTATACATATACTGCTTAATTACCATGTTCGACGGTAGCAAATTGAGGAGATACTGTGATGATCAAAGCATGTTCCACATAAACTCTTATATAAGCTCGTCTTCTACAACCATTCCTAAACTTATACCATCAGTTTTATCGATGAGAAATGTTACGCTTCAAAAAAACAATATAATAATATTTGCAAAATCATGTGACATAATAAGTTAGCCACTCATATTTATTTATTTAATTCAAGATTACTAATGATCACTTGTATATTTATATGTTACTGGACTTGAATCCATGATCTTTTTGTTTGTAAGTCAGCTATGACTCTATGGGGACTCTCCCGGTTTCTCACCATGTTCTCATCAAAGCTTAAAGAACACCATTGGCACGACTACGTTATTGTCAAGTTCTGAAAGTGGTGTTCTTATGAGAACGGGGAAAAAAACAAGGGAAGGGTGTAGTAAGGTAGGTCTAAGGTGCGTTTGTTTGTAGTTTTCTTATATGCTTAAAAGAAATGTTAAATGAGAATGGGGTGAGAATAAGGGTATTATTAGTAGGGGTTATACTATTGTAGTATTCTAAGAAAAAAAATGATGTGATAATGAGAATAAGATGAAAATGGTAGTATTGTTAGAACTTAGACCCCTAAGTTATTTAGTCACTTGTATTCATATTGATTTACTAGCATTTTACCCGCGCAATGCGGCGGTGGTGGTGGTAGCGGTGGTGTGGTGTTGGCGGCGGTGCGGTGGTGGCGGCCGTGGTTGGTAGTGGTGGTGGCGTGATGGGTGGTGGCGGTGTGGTTATTATTGTAAAAATAATTAATGTAAAAGGGTAGTGTAGTTATTTTAGGAGTTGATGGGTCTATGTTGTAAATTATTTTCATTAAGGGTATTATATGTATTTTAAGTGGAGATGTTTAAATTAATGAATAAAATAGAGAAAATTAATTAATTCATTAAGGGTATAATGGTCATTTCGCATAGGGACATTTTTATGAGAGAGGGTGTTGAAAAGTGTTAGGAGAGAGAGTGTGATAATTTTTATAAAGTAGTAGAGATAGAGATATAGATTGTTGTTTATTATAATTTAGTTTCGATCATCGGTTTACTATTTCATACTCACGAATCATGTATGAGGCATATTCGAATTTTTTTATGATACAATCTATATAGCTAGCGTACATCGTACGGGTATTAGTACTAATTGATCTATATATCTCTCTTTTTTTTTAACACTTGAAGCCACGTCATTCTACAAACAAAAACTTGTTCTAGTTTCTTTTTAGGGATCCCCTTTTTATTTTTTGGAAATACAGCATTTCTTGTTTTGAATGAAGATTGAAGTTATATGAATGAAGATTAAAGTTATACATATAGGATATATGATCCGTAATCCGTAAGGATAAGATTCTAAAGATGTTTGCATGAGTTGTAAATTGTGAGGTCTATTTGTATATGCGTTGTAAAGTGTCAATTTAGAACATGATTCATTTAATGCGTAAAGCAATGCTCCACTTTCACAATTTTGTTGCATCCGTATGAGTACGGTCTTAACTAGACCATCTCCAATGGTTATCTTAGTATTATAACAAATTGACAACACATTGTCATGTCAACATAGTTTAAGATAATTCTGAACTCATTTTTATCTTTTATTCAGTTTTGTAGAACCACTTTTTAATAAAAGAATACATTATATTTATATTAATATTAGAAAAATGCATTTCGCTAATAATAATAAATCCGATTGGGGATTTTTTCTAACTAGCAGCATCTGACAATGTCCTTTGGACTTTTTCCGGCCTTTCGGGTGGACGCTGATTCTTATCTTGATCTATGTGAAGTATCCGCATCTAGAGCGAAAGGGGATTTCGTTTGTTGAAGCATCATTAGTTTTCCTATTGCTTCTTCCCGACATATAAGGATTGGGGTAAAGAAACTTTTCTTTGTAACAAATTATTTTTGTATCTTATGTTGATATATGCCGATATCAATGAGAAGTTAACTAAGGTTGTGCAGATTATTATATAAGTTATCAAAAGGATAATGTTATTAGTTTAGGTTATCTAAAGGTAAAGAACATATAACATGAACACGGGTTATGAGTTCAAATCATATCATAATTATAATATAATATTACAGGATTTATTATTTTTATGTTGGTTATAGGAGTAGATTAGTAAAAAATTTAACAATGGATAGTTATTTTTTTTAATTAAAATTGTATAAGAAAACAAAACATTTTGGTTGATAATTGTTGTCTTGCATATATATGTCTAAACAGTCTAACTTCTCCTTTAACGGGATTTAATTTCAAAATAATTGAGAGAGAAATTAGAGGGAAGAACATTTGTTTAGGCTCAAAAGTGGGCTACTTGGGTCCTACAAAAGGGATGTTTGGATACAGCCGACATGAGCTTGTAAAATAAAACAAAAAATGAAGTTAATGCTTTCCTTTTTAACCTAGCTTGCCTGATACATATGAACCAACCACTTCGTATTTATTTACTCCAAAAAAAAAAGACGTTCTATCATGTTCATTCCCCTTTTCTAAATATACTTTAACAAGTATTTTAACCCCGGGCTTTGCCCTGGGAGAAAATAACGATACGTAAAACGTGTATTATGTATAAGGTGGTGATACATACATTTCGTTGGTCGGTGATTACATGGCTGTTAGAACCGTTTAAACTAAACAATTAAAAAAAAAGGTGAATATAAAAAATAAAGCGTCTTTTAGACATATAGAAAAAGGTTTAAAAACTGACCATTTTGTTATAGCAGAAACAGTACAATATACTATTATATCTGTTCGTTCGTCGGTGATTACCTCGTTATTGACGAAGGTGAAAAATATAATTTTTTCTCACTTAAAAGAGCTCATTAAAGGAAGAAAAAAACATTAGTACCAAAAAAAAGAAAAAATTAAAGAAAAAGTAAAAAGTTATAAAAAAAAAAAATGTTGATGTCATGCTGACATCAGCATATTACTATTCCTAAGCCTTCTTAAATTGTTATATATATAACAAGTTTTTTTAACCCGGGCGTTGCCCCGAGGCGTTGCCCGGGATCGACGTTGTGTCATGCAAAGATATTTTGGACACTTAAAGTTTACTATGGTGGTCAAAACCAAGAGTTTGATGGTAAAAGTTAGAAGCCTTAAAATAAGAGATAGAAAGTAAAAAATAAATAAAATTGATGATTAAAGTTAGAACTATAATTAAGTTTGTATACAAAAAGTTGGACTAAAGTTAAAAAATACAAAAGTTAAGTGGTAAAAATAAGTTTGAAGCGTTAAAATAAGAGAAAGAAAGTAAAAAAAAAATAAAAATAATTTGATGATTAAAGTTAAAATCCAAAGTTAATTGAAAAGTAAATTATACTTGTATACAAAAAGTTAGACTAAAGTGATAAAACGTAAAAGTTAAGTGATAAAAATAAGAAACTCTAAAAGTATACTATCGTTTAAAAAAAAGTCTTAAAATAAGAGATAGAAAGTAAAAAATAAATAAAATTGATGATTAAAGTTAGAAATATAATTAAGTTTGTATACAAAAAGTTGGACTAAAGTTAAAAAATACAAAAGTTAAGTGGTAAAAATAAGTTTGAAGCGTTAAAATAAGAGAAAGAAAGTAAAAAAAAAAAGATTTGATGATTAAAGTTAAAATCCAAAGTTAATTGAAAAGTAAATTATACTTGTATACAAAAAGTTAGACTAAAGTGATAAAACGTAAAAGTTAAGTGGTAAAAATAAGAAACTCTAAAAGTATACTATCGTTTAAAAAAAAAAAAAAAAAAACAAAATAGGAAAAAGACAAAATAGGAAAAAGACAAAATAAGCCGGTACTGTTCATGGCTCGAGCCGGTTACTGTTCATGGCTTGGCTTACTATTCCTAAGCCAAACCTTAATTGTTATATATAATAATGATGGTCATAGTAGATGTTTGAAAATGATCGCAAAAAATTCAATTATACTACGTACAATTTTAGCATGATCATATCCGTCCACTATAATTTTTAGACTAATACCATCAAATATGTTTTAAGGTATTATACAATACACCAACTTAAATATATATGTAATGACATACGGGTAAAAACTGATGGCACTGTGCTTTTAATAAAGATTCATTTTCTTTGTATAAGTTAAACAAACAAAGAAAACCTCTATTTAAACACTTTATCAATTTACAAAGACATAAACCATTTTATGATAGGGTAAATAATCCACTGCTAGTTTCATAGTGGTATGTGTTCCTTGTGGCTTATTTGGGATTGCATCAAAAACACCTCGGAATGAAAACCAGTGGTTCGGCCTCCGTTTGGTGAGGGTTTTCTTATCCTTTTTATAATCCTCGCAGTTCAAGCCACGAGATGTATCTAGGATCGTGTAATGTTTGGTCCCTAGATATCGCTTTCTTTTTTCGTTGTAATTGTAACTTTTTGTACCTTTTGGGCGTTTAGTAATTTGCTAGATGCCTATTTTAATGCCGTTCTAAAAAAAAAAAAAAGTTTTACAAAATACATTATATTATATCGCTTCACAATCTAATAAAAATGCTAACTTGTCAATATTTCTTTATCATCTAAAAAGATGTAATTTGTCTTCATTTTTTTCTCTCACGTACGTTCTTAAAACTTGAACCTGAAACTAATAATTTTTATTTTATACAAAGTGGACAATATTCATTTGCAAACCCATCTTTGGGTGAAAAACAAAAAACAATTTATAACCCTCAGATCCATTCAATCTAAGGCTATAATTCAATATTACCCTTTAATATACCCTCTCATCATTACATACACACACTCTATCTCTCATCTCTGGCGACGGTCACCATCTCTGACCACCACCAACACTGTCATCATCTCCATCCACCATCACCACCATCATCTCCATCACGTTTACGTCTTCTTTTCACCACCTTAACCGTTTATGGCTCCACCATGGATTGACAGGCTCTGCGTTTAGATGTCAATGATGTGTATATATGATCATTTAGTAATTTATATGCATGTGAAAACAAAAAATTTATACATGTGTAAGTATACAAGTAAAAAAAAAACTTAAAATTCGCAAAAGTATATCGAGTCACATCACTTAAAAGAAGACAATTTAAGACTACCTATATTTTTTTCGTCTAACGATATACAGTTCTTGAGATTAAAGTTTTTACTAAATTAGATGGAATTTCTATTATTTTAATAAGAGGTGGAAAATATGTGGTCTAGAATTATTCTCGTGTCGTTTTAAAAAAAAATATATTCTCAAATTATCTTTCATATATATATATATATATATAATATATAATATTTAATAATATTATTATATAAATATGATATATATCTATACTATATTATAAAACAAATTCACTTTTGATTTTCAACATTGAACTTAAAATTTCAATATTGATTTTAAGTTTCAACAATGTACACATTTTATTGCATGATGTACCATACATCATAGCCACATTACATCAATAACTTCACTACTCACCGGCGCCACCACCCACCACCACCGCCGCTACCGTCGCTCGCCGCCACCACCACCCGTCACCGCCACCACATCACCGCCGCAACGCGCGGATACCGTTCTCGTATATATATATATATATATATATATATATATATATATATATACAAGAATATATATTTAATAAAATAAATTAAAAGCTAATTTAATAAAATAAATAAATTAAAAAGACACGTGTCGATCAAGGATTACGCCACGTGTCGTTTTAAGAACATGTCAATCCTGTTTTAGTTTATTGGTAGATATGCAATTTAAATCTTCAAATTGGAGTCTGGTTTTATCATAAGAAATTAAGAATTTATATAATTAATTAATTAAGATAATTCATTGTTAGAAAAAAACATATTTTTCTCAAATAACCTGAATAAAAAGAACTTAATCGGCTCGCTGTTTTATTAAATCACGTTCCATGGTGCATAATTCATAATGTTACTTTTATAACAACTTGATCATTTTAAATCTATTTTTGTTAGTATGATAATATTAAAATAAAAAGAATACAGTATTATTTATTTGGGGACAAGGTTATTCACTGTCTCAGAATATAAACAATGATAACTCTGTCGCCTCATAATTAGTTTGTTGGATGATCTTGATTTTAAATTAATTTAAATTAATTATATATTTATCACTTGTATTATTATTATTATTATTCATAAAGCATATGTTGCAATCATATGCATAAAAAAGAGCAAATAAATAATATCTCAAATGCTAAAGCATAATTCCCTAGCTACATAATTATGTTTATTTTATTTTTACTTTGATAAATAAAAGATAATTGTATTCAATCACTTTATCAATCATTTAATAGTTAAAAAAACAAACTAACCTTAAATTAGTTTTATTTTTTTTTCATTGAATGTTCCTACATTTTTCCATTTTTGCATTTTTCACAATAATATCTAAAAAACTCAACTTCGACTTTTACATGTGATATACAAAATTTGTTTCGCTTCCATCAACATATGCAAAAAACCATACCTCATTTGAGATAACTTATGCACTTTTTGTATCGACATTGACTTGACAAAGTAAAGAAATAAAAGAGGAAACATTATGACATTAACAAATATCTATTTATTCACAAATCACAAAAATTTAACTAACATATATTTTTTTTAAAGACAGAGCGGATAAATGGCTAACATATATTAACAATAAAAGACAATAACATCAAATAAAATGAAACACAAGATCTTAGATACCAAGTTTTCGATAATTTAATAGCTCATGCTCCCGAATCAAACCTTCATACCAACCTTTTATTATTTTTATTAAGAGGTGATATGAGTGTGCCAATTATGTAAAATCAACTTTAGTTTGAGCTATATTACATTATTTTAAATAATTTAATGACTTTAAATAAACAAATTTGATTATTGTATTGTTGTCGAAAGTTAAGCACAACCTTTTGATTATTACATCTAGATGTGTTTTTTTCTCTTTGCAAATATTGGGTGGTTTAACCCGAAGGTATTGGTATATTGGTAAGGACTTGTGCTATTTAAATTAGACGTCACAAGTTTAATACTCGTATTTAATATAAACTTTCTAGCGGTAATGGAGATTCACCCAATGTAACTTTGGGTTCAGATTCAGAAAGCAACGCGTAATTAAAACATTCAAACAGGTGGATCATCTCATCCAAGCTCATAAAGGCGGGATTTTTTTCCCTTTATTTAAGAGCATCCACAATGAAGAAAACCTTTTGAAAGCTTTTTTCTTGCCACCTATGTACTTTATTAACTTCAAACTCTTAAAAAAGCTTTTACTTCAATGGCAAAGCTTCTTTTAAAGCTTTTTTATAAGACTCAATTGAAAAAAAGCTTTTACTCAAAAGGTTGAGGTTTCTCAACCTATTGGTCAAATAAGTCTTCTAACCCAATGGTGTCAACCCTTTACAAAGACTTTTTTCTACAAAATAAGTCTTTCATCAAATACCATTGGGGATGCCCTAAGTTAGACATTCAAACAGTAGTTAAAACAGTAATTTATTTGTGTTCGTTCCGTCTGCCTACGTTTGTTTTCGCAAACACAAACAAACAAACATAACAAATCACTTATTAATAGAAGACACTAATACGATTACCTGCCGCCACTTTCCAGGGGAGGTCTTGGGTACGAGTCTTGCCAAAGGCAAACTTGAGATAATCAGGGATTATTAAGTGGTTGAGAATCACCTGGACACTAGCCTGGCTGGGGGATTAGTGGGTACCAAATGGTACATGGGATCAGGGGGTTTCCATCCAATTACCCTTTTTTTATATTCATTAAGATTTAATATATAAAAGAACAAAAATAAGCAATACATCATTCGTGTTCTTTGTTCGATTCCTTTACCATTTGCTAAAAACACAACCTTAGAGTGATTAACTACTTTTTCATTACACATAAGAATATATGAATCATAATTTATTAATTTATATAGTATAGCAGCTGTATGATTTATACAAAAAGTTGTACTAAAAGTCTAAAAGTAATTACCTTGATCTTAGAACATTCGTAACTAGTTACCTTTTTCACCTATACTTTTCCAGCCACATACTCATCTTTTTCAAAATTTTTTCTTCCTTTAACCATTTCGACCCCACTTGTATTTAACTAAAAACATAATAACCTTTTTATTTTTAAATAATATATTTATTATTTAGTTAAAATAAAAATACAATAGCATAAATATCATTATACTAATCTAAATAAGACATAAACCAAAAAAAGTCATAACTAATAATAATAATAATAATAATAATAATAATTAATAATAATAATAATAATAATAATAATATAATAATAATAATAATAATAATATATTCAATTTTATATGTTTTTAACTTTACACTGAAAAATAGAGTTTTTTTTTAAAAAAAGAAAAAGAAACAGTTTTATTAATGAGAAAACGATCAATCAAATAAGGTTATAATGTGTTTTGTATTTATAAGCTAAGAGTTGGAGTTTAATTATAAGTCTAATAGGGAAATTGAATCTATATACAATTAAAAAAGCTAATTTAAAAAAATAGATAAATTAAAAGGACATGTGTCGATCAAGGATTACGCCACGTGTCGTTTTAAGAACATCTCAATTCTGTTTTAGTTTATTGGTAGATAGGAAAAACAGAAAAAGACAATAATTACGGAATAACAGAAAAAGAAATAACAGAAAAAGAGTCGGTGATATATATCACCGATTACCACCACCACCTTTTCTTTTTATTTTAACGAGCATGGTACCCGCGCAATGCGGCGGCGGGGGCGGGGTCGGCGGTCTAGTGGTGTCGGTGACAGTATTATTGGTGGTGGTGGCGGTGTCAAGTGGTGTAGGTTGATGTAAAGGTGATAGTGGAATATTTAAAAATATAAGGGCTTAAAGTGTTAATTAGCAAGATAAGGGTTTAGAGTGTAAATTAATTCATTAAGGGCAAATTTGGTAATCTCTAATAACCCTTTCCATAGGGGTGTTTATTAAGGGCAATTTCGTACTTTTGTATGTAACTATTGTGTAACACTTTCTATTTTTAGGGGGTGGATAATATTTATAAAGGAGTATAGATGTATGCCTAATGCCTGAACAATTTAGTACAGTCATAATACATAATATATTTTATTATACGAGTAAAATAAAGGAGGTGTATTGTAATTTTCGTTTAACTTCCATTAATAGTAATAATTTAATAATTGATAATGGTATGGAGGCACACACGTGCAAGGAACAGGGCATTTTAATTAAACTGGGCCCTGTGACTACTCATTCATTGTCTGTATGTCTCTTTTGATCATGGTGATATTGGGCCAATCCAGAAATGTTGTTTTAATCATACCATTATATTTCTTACACCCACATATGTTGATGCTAGCAGTACAAGCTGGTACAGCTGTGATGGTTAGCCCCACTAAGACCAATTGTAACTAGGGGTGTTGAAAATAACCAAACTCAAATAACCCGACCCAACCTAAATGGATTTGGGTGAAACGGGCTGGGTTATTCGGCTTACAGGTCGCCATTTGGATTAACCCGAATAACCCAAAGCTTAATTGGTTTGTGTTACGGGTGAAAACTTATAATTTGGGTCAACCCGAATAACCCGAGTAAGATGTTTATTTGTTTTATATATACTAATATAACACATCAAATTTGTTTAAAGTATATATTCTTGAATATTAAGTTTTCATTTATAAACAACATCAGAAGCGCGTAAAGTTAAATAATAATGGATGTTAAAAATATACAAATGTATCGAATGATAAAAATATAAATATATGAAAAGTTATATATTGTCAAAATTTGCTTATTTAGTATCATTAGTTTTTATTATTTTTGTATAGTTTGTATTTTATTTGTTTTGATTATGATTTTTCTTCTAATAATATAGTATATTTTCATTCAAGAATTTAAAAAATGCATAATCAAAAATGTTTCAATAGTTTTGGATATAAAAAGTTTGTTAATCTACATAAATATCACTATTATTATTCAAGTTTTTGAAATTGAAATTATATTGTTGCAATGTTATCTAACTAACAAAACTTTTTAAGTTGCACGTAAATTTATCAATCATGTTTTATTTGGGTCACCCAAAACCCGAACCAAAAAACCCGAACCCGAACAACCCAAACCAAGATAACCCAAATCTTATTCAGTTTGGGTTACGGGTTAATTTATATTTTTTCAAAACCCAAATAACCCGACCTGAATAACCCAAAAAACGAATAACCTGGTCCATCAACACCCCTAATTGTAACGCTCGATGAAAGGGCTCAGTGAAACAAAAATGAACGCCAGCGAACGGTTAAAATGACGGGTTTAGTGAAATCCATCGGTGAAAGGTTACTTGATGATATATATCACCGACTCTTTCTCTGTTTGTAATTATAATTTGCCATTATTTTAAAAAACAATCTTCCATAGTCTTTTGAAAAATTTAAGAATTTGATACATATCAGAAAATGCAGTTTTAAAAACCATGCTAACAAAAATAAATAATGAACACCAAGTCAATCAACTAGAGTCATCCATGGTTCACCTCAAGTCACAGATTCGACTCTCTGGATTGACGTGTCATGGGCTCTTTCCTTTGATAACCTTTAATGACTCATATTTTACATCTCGTAGTCTAGAGTATGTGCATGATTTCACCATTGTATTTGTGCAGTGTTCTTTGATGTCGAATACCGACTAACTGCTAAAAACTATATAATCGTATTAAATACATTCAGAAGATTTATTATGAACTTAATTATCAATCATCTTATTTAATTATCACACTTTAATTTATTACGAGTATAACTAAAAAAAATGAGTAAGTGACAACCAATATCGTATCCAAAGTTTTCAGTTCCAATATCATAAAAGTGTATAAGGAGGTTGGGATATACAGTAGTAGACAGTTTTACACTCTCATCCCTACCCAAAGTAGAGAATCTGCTTCCAAGTTCTATATAAGATATAAAAGGATCTCCGACCTTGCAAGACATGATGAGATAACCTTGACCCCTGTCTGCAGAGACAAAAGTATTAACCATTTGATCCGATCTTGCTGGTAATTTATTATAACTTATATATAATTATTTTGTTGAAAATATAATAATTGATTTTTTTTAATTCATCGTAACATTATTTTCTATTATTGTTATTTGGTTTGAATTATCATCACAGCATCTCGCACGCTATATATTGTCGTTGTCGTATCGGACAAGTACCCATCAAATTTATACACACTATGTAGCTACACTAACTGCGGCCGAACTGAGCACAAAATGATCAACTATATAAATCACAACAAGACCGACAAAATACACAAAACATCTAAACTAAAACTAAAAACCATTGAAAAATGAAAGGAAAACACAATTAACAGGACTCTAACTACCAAACTATAAATAGCACATGAAACCAAACATGCCATATGTATCGTACAATAATTAGTACCTAAATTATCATTAGTTAAGGTGGACGGAGTCATAGCAGCTTCTAGGCGTCATGGGCTAGCCCGCCTAGAAACACCGCCGCCACATATGGCGGGTAGCTGGAGCATTGGGTTTAGAGGCTTCGCAAGCTGGGGAATCATAAAGGAGAGAAGAGGAATGTTGACCTTTCCAATGGTCATTTGACTGTTTCAAATATTGACAAGCCATTTTTTTTTCTTTTTTTTTTTTAGAAAAAAAAAAGCTTTTAACCCACTTTTTCACATGTATATTCATATCTTTTTCCATTTCAAATAACACAACAACATTTATACTAAAAATCACACTCTTCATATATATAAGAGTTAATTACATTTTTCGTCCCTGTGGTTTGTACCAACTTTCACAGACCGTCCCTGAGTATCCGAAATTACACGTTTCGTCCCTATGTATGGAACTCCGTCAACGCTTTTAGTCCACTACCCAAACAGACGTTAAGTTGAGGGTCACGTGAGTTGCACGCAGAGGGTAAAATGGTCAGAAATTTTTACAGGGACTAAAAGTGTAATTTTCAATCTTTATATACCTTCATGAAGATCTTGAACATTCTTTCCCTTTTACACCTCCCACTCTGACTTTCTTTAAATGTATAACTGAGCTTGATTAATAGTCCACCCTAAAATCTCACCATTTTCACACCACGATTTTATTTCAAATCTTCTTTCAAACACACCATTTTCCACTCTCTGTTCTTCACCACTCTCTCTCCAATCAACTTTTTTCTTTCAATCTCTGCAAAACAAAAAAAAGAATTTAGTACATAAAGTTGGCTTCTTTTTCATCTTCAAGATCACATCTTTTTTTCAAGATTTGTGAACAAGAATGAAGCAAATGGATGAAGATGAAACCCCATCAACTCCTGGTAAATTCAAAATAGATAATAAGTCCATATACATTCATCATAGATTCAGATTTCTACATTACAAATCTTTAGCCAAACTTACATTCTGGTCCTTTGTTTTTCTTGGGCTTAATCTTGGTTTTTTTCTGCTGTTCAAAAAAATAAATAAAAAATCTTGGTTTTTTTCTTCAATTCCCCATCATCATCATCATCATCATCATCATCATCATACACATCATCATCACAGTTTGTAGATCTTTGAAAACAAGTACATGGGGTGGACCCATATGGGAAAAACGGGTCAAATCATCAGCCCGGATCCGAACCCGTAATGGGTTATCCGTATTAGTCACAGGTGCAGCCGGGTTTGTTGGGACACATGTCAGTATGGGCTTAAAACGGCGTGGTGATGGTGTTTTAGGTCTTGATAATTTTAATGACTAGTCGCTAAAAAGAGCTAGACAGTCGTTGTTAGATAAAAGTGGGATTTATATAGTTGAAGGTGACTTAAACGATGTCGTTTTGTTGAAAAAGTTGTTTAAAGCATTTGGCTGCACAAGCTGGTGTTAGATATGCTATGCAAAACCCTAGTTCTTATATTCATAGTAATATTGCTGGTTTTGTTAATCTGTTAGAAATTTGTAAAAATGCTAACCCACAACCTGCTGTTGTTTGGGCTTCATCTAGTTCGGTTTACGGGTTAAATACGAAAGTACCCTTTTCAGAAAAGGACCGAACGGATCAGCCCGCGAGTCTTTATGCTGCCACGAAAAAGGCAGGGGAAGAAATCGCGCATACTTATCTATTGGTTATATAGATATGGATATAAATGGATGGATATATAGATTGATTGAACTGATCATTGTTGGATAAATTTTTGTTAAAAGTGTATGATGAAGTTTTTTTGTTTTATTGTTTAATGATCAAAATGAGAGAAATATAGAAATTATGTTTGAGGAAAAAAGAGTTGATTGAGATCTGATCGACACAGATATAAGATGGTTGGTCCAAGTTTGGAATTCAGATCTGGTAGTTTGATGATGGTGATGACAGATAAATAAAAAACACATATAATAATTAATCAATTATTTTTTTATTACAAAAGTAAATTACGTTTTTAGTCCTTGTGGTAATGAAAAGACCGTTATGCCCTCAGTGTGCATCTCACGTGACCCCCCAATTTAACGTCCGTTTGGGTCGTGGACTAAATATGTTAACAGAATTCCATACTCAGGGATGAAAGACGTAATTTCGGATACTCAGGGATGATCCTTGAAAGTTGGGCAAACCACAGGGACGAAAAATGTAATTAACTCTAATTAAATTTAAAAAACATATATCAAAAAATTAAATGGATTTGTCATCTTCCTCTTCCGACGAGTATTTTCCCCCACTTAACTTACCCGATTTTTCCATGGGTAGTAGTTTTTCCTTTTTTCAGTCCACGTTAGACGAGCTTGAAGACCCGGGAATCTTTACCGACACGCGCACCTATATTGAACGAAACCGGGAAGAAACTCACGAAAAACTAATACCTGACTATTTCATTGAGGATCCAAATTTTGGCGAGTATTTTTTCCGTCATTTTTTTCGCATGAGCCCCAAAGGTTGTTTTTGAAGATTGTTGGTGATATCAAAAATAACACCTTCACGGCTCTTCAAAAGTGCACATCGACGATTAAACAACTCACGAGTGATCAACCATCAAACAACCATAATTTTACCACTGAAAGAATGCTCCTCTATCGTTATTGTCATTATGTAAATGTGAATTAAACCCAGGTAATACAACATGAACAACCACAATGCTCACATTTATCTTTAGCAAAAAATAGATGTTAGAGCATTTGTAATGGTGTGCGCCCTATGAACGGCATCTAAGCTCACGATCCTGACAAATGTCCTTTTATATATTTTGATGCCGAGTTGATGTTAAGTCGTTGATTTTTTTCTCTCTTTTTTTTTTGTGTTGAGTATCGAGTTATTATGAAGTTCTTAAATATTACTCCATCCCTCCCATTAAAAGTGTCTTACTTTGAATATTCAAAGTCTTTAATTCTAAACTTTGACCTTAAATAAAAAAAATTGTGTTATATAAAACTTGATAAAAGTTATACCATTAAAAATCACATCTAAAACACAATCAATTCATATAACTTTCATCAAGTATTATCTAACACATATAAAATTATTTAAGGTCAAAGTTGCAAATGTTAGACTTTGAAATTTCAAAACATGACACTTTTAGTGGGACGGAGGGAGTATAAATCTAGTATTTAGGTTATTATTTATGGTTATGCTGTGGTTAATAGTTTTTTTTTTTTTAAACGTGAATTACTCGCGAATATCGGGAGATCTAGCATATGTTGTCTTAATCGGGTCGCTAGAGAGCCCCTCCGAATAGATCCTCAATTTAAACTTCTCGATAAGATATCCCCATCACCTAAAAGTCTGGATGGAATACTTATGATTATCTCAAATATGTTTAGAGTAAGATTAGCATACGCATAAATAGAGAAATGGTCAAAAAAAAAAGTCAAACTTTAATCAGAAGCGTCCTTATCATTGGGACATATGGTGATTAACCATTTTGGTGCGGTGACGTGTCTATCACAGATGCCCTTAACATTACAAAGTGTGTTTTAGAATGGGTCCAGGTAGTGAGAAGTAACACATGGAGAGGAGAGGGGAGAGTCACAATCTGCGACAAAATGTAGGGGCAAAATATCACATGGGTGTTGCTTCCAACTTTTAAGGTGTGTGTGTGTGTGATCGGACGACCCGGATTAAAAACAGTGGTAGTTACCCGGCAGGCAGGAGCATGGTATTCCATACCCGATTGTCTCTCTTATGTTCCCTTCTCTCACCAAACTTGTCATTCATTTAACCCACATCTCTGCCTGTCTTATCTAACATTATGTTTCCCTTTTTTCTTGGCCCAACTTTCACCAACACGCTTTCTATGCGCGTGATACTCAAGGAGTCAAGGTATTACCTTGTTTTGTGGACTATTATTACTCTTCTTAAAGTAAAGAGTAAATTACAAATTTGGTCCCTGTCGTGGGTCAAAAATTACCGTTTTCGTCCCTACCTTTCATATATTACCGTTTTGGTCCAAAAAACTTTGGTCCGTCAACGCTTTTGGTCCAATTCTCTAAACGGACGTTAAACACCCATCACGTGATCTGCACGTGATGGGTATTTTAGTCTTTTCATTAGCACAGGGACGAAAACGGTAATTTTTGACCCACGACAGGGACCAAAATTGTATAGATGGACTCTTCTCCTTCCTCCTCCTCCTTCCTTCTTCCGACCACCACCACAATATATAACATATTCCCATATCTATCAAAATATAACATGTGTATATCTATGTATATGTAATAAACTACACAGACACAAAGCATACCCACAAAGATCACATATCTATCTATCTATATTTAACAAACAAAACATACACCACCAAAATCACCACAATTCGACTTTTGAGTTTGAGTTATTCATATCTAAATGATCAATCTCGGACATTCATTCGTTTGAAGAGCTTGAATCAGGCCAGCGAAAGGAGGGAGGAGACTACGGAAAACACACAGCACACCACAACACACGGCGGCCCCCACCGGCGCGGGCCGGCGCAACCACTCACCACAAGCAAGGCACTTAGGCGCCGTGGCCAAAAAACCGGGGCGGGCCCTAGAGCGCGAGGGCCCAGTGTCAAGGGATACAGACGAGGAGAAGAGAGCGAGCAATATATCTATCTGTATATAATAAACAAAACAAACACATAAACATACATACCAGTATCACATATATCTATTTATATGTAATAAACAAAACAGACACCACTGCAATCACCACCAATTCGGCTTTTGAGTTTGAGTAAATCATATCCATATGATCTATCTCGAACGTTGATTCGTTTGAAGAGCTCGAATCAGGACAATAAAAAACGATAATTATTAGCCAAAGAGGGAAAAGTTTTTCCCGGCGAAATCGCATTTTTCCGGCGAGCAAAAAATAAGGTAAAGAGAAAGGAGGGAAAGAAGAATGGAGAGAAAGGATTAAATGGAAGAGGGATAACTAGATCGAGGGATATTTGTGCATTTTCCGGCAAGAGAATATAGATGGCGGCGGCGGTGCCTCTTACCGGCGGCGGTGAGTTATTCCGGCCGGTAGGTTTTAGAAAATGACTTCTGGTACAAATCAAAGATAGAAAAGATACATATATACACAAATATATGTATCTTCTATATATATAAAACGAATGGATGGATGAACAGATAGTAAATAGAGAATGAGAGAAATTATGTTTAGAAAGGGATAGAACAAATTATGTTTGTGGGAAAATGGGATCCCTAACATTAATTAAAAAATGTATATATATGTTTGCAGATATTATGTATATATATGTATAAAAATGTATATACATTAATTAAAAAAAAAAGTTTATTATTAGAAAAGTTCATTACACTTTTAGTCCTTGTGGTAACAAAAAGACTAAAATACCCATCACGTGCAGATCACGTGATGGGTGTTTAACGTCCGTTTAGAGAATTGGACCAAAAGCGTTGACGGAGCAAAGTTTTTTGGACCAAAACGGTAATATATGAAAGGTAGGGACGAAAACGGTAATTTTTGACCCACGACAGGGACCAAATTTGTAATTTACTCTAATATAATATATAATTTTGGGAATCACTATTCACACCATTTTTTTTCATTATAGACACCAATTTTTTATATTATCCACACTAAAATAACTAAAGTTAACATAATAATATACTAATCATGATGTCTTTTCCTTTTTAGACTACCTTTTACATTTGACTTTTGTTATCAATAATATAATAATAATGACATAGTAATCATGATGTCTTGTTACTTTTTTCTTTAAATATATTATTGTATTTGATTATTTTTATTTACAATATCATACATTTTACTTTTTATTGCAATTGAAAGACTAAAAATATAATAAAATCCGTCACACGCACCTTATATAATATTGTAAGGTGGTCGAGGTCAAGACCGGAGGTGGTGGATATTGGCGGCCGTTTTCAGTAAGTATAGATACATATATGAAAATATGTATTTAGATATATATATATAAATCAAGTTTTATATCGTCGAAAAATGGATGCTTGCCGGAATTTTCGCCGGAAAGATTTATGTTTCTTTATGTGTTCGCCGGAAAATGGATGCTTGTCGGAAAATGGATGCTTGCCGGAATTGTTATTACTGTTAATTTGTTTTGTGGAAATGATAGTTTTAATTCACTATTTATAATGTATCTAATTTGTTGATTAATCCATGTATTTAATTTCTTTGTATTGTATTGTTCCAAAATTTCAATTAAATTGACTCTCTTTTTAAACAAAATTATGTTTTCAATAATTTGACTGGTATAAACTTTGTTAAAACTCTCCTAACTGTATTTATTGTTTTAAAATTGAAATTACTTTAAGTGATAAAAAAGTTATGATTGATCATAGAAAAAAAAAAGAAAATAAGTTTGATTGTGACAAAATTATGGTTATTAGTAATTATAAATAATAAAAAAATAAAATGTTATGGTACCTAAATGGCTTAATCTCAAGTAATCTTTTAACAAAATTGATACAAGCTTGCAATTAATATGTCCAGTCAAGTGCTAAGAATAGTTCCTTCATAGTTATCAAAGCCTCAAAGTCCTTCCAGGCTGCTAAAGCAAGAACAAGTGTAGATAAA
>CM067172.1:107117835-107185556 GCA_034093135.1 Erigeron breviscapus
TGGAAGATCCAAGTTGGGTGATAGCTATGCAAGAAGAGCTACACCAGTTTGAAAGAAATAAGGTTTGGAACCTGGTTCCTTTCCAGTTGGCAAGAAAGAACCAATTGGAATCAGATGGGTCTTCAGGAACAAGGTAGATGAAGATGGTCATGTTATCAGAAACAAGGCCATATGGTTGCACAAGGGGTATTGCCAATCAGATGTTGATTTTGATGAATCATTTGCTCCAGTGGCTAGACTTGAAGCGATCAGAATATTCTTAGCATTTGCTGCTCATCATCAATTCAAGGTCTACCAGATGGACGTAAAGAGTGCATTTTTGAATGAAAAACTGGAAGAAGAAGTTTATGTCAGGCAACCACCAGGTTTCGTTGATAAAAGCATCCCCACTAGGTATATCGTCTGGACAAAGCACTTTATGGTCTCAGACAAGCCCCACGTGCCTGGTATGACACTCTGACTAAACACTTATTGAAAAATGGTTTTAAAAGAGGTGCAATTGACAATACCTTATTTATTCTTCGTGAAAGAGGTAATCTTCTGCTATAAATTTATGTGATGAGCGGGACAAATGTGTAGTGAGTGCTAGTCGCAGTGCCCTTGAGATTCAGATTAAGATGGCCTCTGAAGCACAAGAAGGAGGTTTTGAGACTGACAAGTGGGACATTGAAGATTGGAAAAAGACATTGGCTCTGCTTCCTCGAAATGATACTGAAACTGCTGAATCCAAAGATGAGGGGTCTGAGAAAGACACGGCCCTAAGTGAAGGTGGTGATCAAATCAAACCAGTGGAGCTTTCTGAGGATGAGGAGAAGAAAGAGGAGGAGGCAGAAGACAAGGATGTGGAAGAAATGGAAGAAGCTTAATCTAATGTTTTCGTACTATGAACAATATTAGTTTTTCTAGGGTATGCGGTTTGTATCTAAACAATTTATATGGGGGGTCGACTAACCTGGAATGGTTAGTCCTGGCGGTGTACTAAAAATGGTTTATGTTGGCCATTTTAAACTTATGGTACTAAGACTATGATCCTATAATTTCCTAATTTTCTAACTGTCCCCAATATTAGGAAGTTTTTGAAATATTGTTGCGATAATCCTGAGATTTTAGCTTATAAATACCTATATTCCTTAGGCTCCTATTGTTAGAAATCCAAAAATAGTGATAAATTGTAATCTAGATTAGAGGAATTTCTTGTTTTTAATTCATAGATAAATGATTACTAAGGTTGAGGGGCTAATTGTGACAATTAGCATAATTGTATAATTAGACTATAAATAGCCCTCTCATACCTTAGAGATTATAACTTTACACATAACCTTTGTATAACTTTTCCATAACTTTTCTATACCAGTAACACACACACATTTTTACATACGATTCTCTCTCAAAACACACAAAAACACTAAGAACACACACTATCCAAACCGCCATTGATGAATTGAATTCAGTGATAGAAATCGTGTTATAACAAGTGGTATCAGAGAAAAACATCAATCTGATGACGATCCATAACTGAATTCAATCACAAATTCAACAAAATCAAAATTATTTACAATTTTGTTCGTATTTTTCACCTACTGGTTCATCAAAATTCACACTTCAAATCACATAAAATCACAGTTATTTGTTCACCAATAGATTCGTGGTTGTTGAAAACATAATTCTGTCAAGTTTCAAGTTTCAATTCAATCTAATTCTCGAGATTGAATTTTGTGTTTTGGCGCGAATTTGAGGGATTTGAATCTGTTGTGTTTTGTGTTGAATTTTGTTCATAAATCTGTTGCGGACGTGAATACAATCAGTTTGCAAGTGATTTCATGATTTAACTCCCAGTAATTCAAAAGTTATTGAAGCTTTCTGAAGTTGTTAATGGAGTTTTTCTGGAAAACTGATGAGATGAAGAAGATGACACCAAAACGATCTTCACTAGGACGATCTTCCCAAGATCGTCTTAGTCTTTGAAATCTCGTTTTTCATTCTTGTGCTTTGCTTGTTAGACGATCTTCACAAGATCGTTCTAGACAAGTGTGTGTTGTGTAGTGTTTGTTTCTGGCTAATTAATCCGAAAGGATTGGTTTGGTCAACTCAAATACTTATAAGTTTTGAGAAAGAAAACAAGACGATCTTCACAAGATCGTTTCATTTCCTCGAAACCTAAGACGATCTTCACCAAGATCGTCCCATTTCCTCTGAACTTAAGACGATCTTCAACCAAGATCGTCCCAGTTCCTTGAATCATTTCAATGCAAATTCATTTCAATTCAAGATCGTTTTATCCAAAATCATTTAGTTCAAAGTCATTTCATTTCAAGACCGTTTCATTTCAAGATCGTTTCAATTTCAAGACTTAACCAAATTTCATCAAATATCCTAGAACGATTTCACCTAGAACGATCTTGCTTAGGACGATCTCTCCCAGAACGATCTTACCCAGGACGATCTTATCAAGATTTTCTTGTTAGGACCAGTTCACCTGGAACTGGCCAGTCACCAGTTCACACTGACCAGTTCACCAATTGCATCTGGTGACCAGTAAACTGGTGACCAAGAAGATTTGTCGAGAAATATATTGAAGTCCAGTTGCACCATACAGTTACGCAACTGAAGACTTCCTCCAGTTGAGAACTGACCAAGTTGAAGAAACATTACCATACTTCGAAGAAAAATCCCCTGTTGACCCCTCTCGATAAGACAACCAATGTAAAGAACACGAAGTATTCTGATGTATATTTGGGCGAAGCGGGAGTTGAGACCTGGCCCTCAAGACCCACAGGTATCTCCGCCATTACTACCTCAGTTAGCTCATCTACCACTGGTGGCTGAGCACCATCAAAGTTGCAAACTCCCTTACTAAAGCGTTTACAAGAGCGTGTGATATAAGCGGAATTGTGTTGACGTTATTGCTATCTTTTATGTACCGGTTCCCGTTTGATAATACGCATTATCTACTTATTTAAAGTTATTTATATACAGCGTACATAAGTAATAAGAGTGGATTCGCAAGCCGGTAATAGTCACTTTAATATGCATCACGGATCTTATACAAAGCTATTTTGAAGGTTAAGTATATGCGATTCATTAAAAACCTATACATGGTTTTTCACCCTATATAACACAAAACCATAAATTCCTCGTACAAATGAGCGATCGATGCTAATAAATGATAAAAGTACAATCAAATCCCCCATAATAATAATCAACAAAACCTCTGACTCAGTGATTATTTTTTACTATAGATCATGAGCACATAACACAACAATCTATCAACTCAACTTGCTTACATAGACAAGACGAATTTAACTTTGATTCTATACTGTGTTAGAGGCAAATGAATCCTGCAGATAATTCTTCTGGAACTTGTGCGAACTGTGTCTTTCACCAATTTCTCAATAAACAACATCCTGCAGCTAAAAGGAACATTTAGAGCTACTTTAACCGCCTGCTATAGCTTCGATTGTGCTTTGAAGAGCATTCGAGTATAGAATCAAATCCTGTCAATTCATAAGGTCGTTAGTATGACTTAGTTATATATCTTTGTACAGCGTTTGAATTAATTGCTCTCCGTTCTCCGCATTCAATCGCTCTGTAACTTCTGCTTTTATTATCTAATAAATAAATGTGACCACATTGAAATCCTACCTTATATGTGGCTACATCAAGAAATTCTGTACAAGATAGATGATTATGTATATATTGGCAGTTAGTTGCTCTAGTTTTTATTTCTATTTATTTGTGACGATGTTATTAGTGTTACATTCGATTCATAGCAAATACGTTGGATATGTAGACAAGGGCTGATCCTAAACATCCAATTGCTATGTTATGCTTTGTCAATGTATCAGTCTCCAGTTCAGAAGTAATAGTTGCAAAGGTAACTCCTTATAGCCACTATATCACCATACACTTGGGAGGGCATGAGAGGCGGAGGTGGTCACCACTTGCGAGTGTAGTGACGCATTACATAACACAGTTGGCAATCTTGTGCCAATATACATATGTAGGTTTAATCAAACCAATTATGACAGTGTAAGGCTATAAAACTTGCCTTAGATTCTGCAGAAGTGTAACACTACTGAAGGTGGAGATGGTTCTGGTTCAGGTGAAAACCCATCGAACACTAATGCACAACCTTTTCAAAACGTTAACACCAACCCTCCTCCTCCTTCTGCCCCAAACCACGTCCATGTACATTACTCCAACACTCCTGTTCCAAAATTTGATGGAAACAGTGAGACTTTTGGTACATGGAAAGCTAGAATGCTGTTGCATTTGTTTAAATCATCTCATATTAAATGAGTTATGTATTATATTGTTTAGTTAATATACTCAACGTGAGGTGCAATATAGGTCCATATAGAAATCTCATCACCTTTATTCGTTCCATTTGGGTTGTCAAAGTCTCTCTTTTTGGAATACCTACCGGATAAAGCAGCTTTTAAGGGAAAATCAGACCAGTGCAAGACATCATTGGTCATGATGTGAGCAATCGACACGACTGTTTGTGACTTCTGTAGACATCGCTAGTGAACTTGGAGAAGAACATGTATACTTTGTGGGACGTCCCTGCGAACGCAGACCTAATGTGCCAACTCAATTTCTTTCTCGTGGTTTACCTCGCTGCAAGTCTATGTGCGGGATGAATTAGCTGATATTCAATTTGACGCATGATGTGATGATCATCACATCCAGTTCATAGAAGAGTTGGCCGCAAGAAGAACCCATGAATCCGTTCTAATTGCCCTTGTACCCACAATGAAAGTTTAACTTGCTCCTACACACTTGCACATACCAGATATTTCTAATATCTTCCTCCAATCAATACGAAATGAGAGGATTGATCTGGCGAAGCAGCGTAAATAAGCCGACCGTAGATAAAAGGAATCTCTGCTTGCTTGGAGTAAGACCCTTTGTGACTAATACGTTATGATGATGGTCGCTTCACCTTTCTCCAATGGAAAACATGTTCTATGATACTACATCATCCTCTTCTGAGAACAGAGGCTCCAAAACCTACGCACCACTTCACAGCTGCTTTAGGCGGTGTACGTTCTCCCTGAATGGACACTTCAGTATTTTTCACTGAACCGTATTATTTGATTATACATAGCTGCAAGTATCTGTATGAGTACTCTTAGCAAAGAGAATCCGCGCGTGAATGACCATGCTCGTTCGTTCAAATGTGCTAATAACAATTGGAGCGACCTCAGTCTACTGCTCCTAAATAGTAATCTCGCTTGAAGTGAGCCTAGGATAGGCGACACTCGATATGAGGAGATGAGGTTGGAAAACGATTTACTTAAACTCTGGGTCCCTTGAACACTGAAACAGTGTAACGTTATCTAGCATGATAACTGACGGATTATTCATTCTCCTGCAATCGCCCACTTATTGCTAATATGCACCTATTAATATGTTTAAGCCATTAAGTCTAAGAACATTTAAATGGCCCTCACATCTCAATGCTTCCTAGCTCCACTCGTCCCATGGTGATACGACGCAAATACCTCATGCACATGACATATAAAGTGTCGCAGAGGGTCTATAATGAAAGAATGCAATGATCTAGTCAAAAGTATTTGCAGTATAACGCAAAACTATGTGCACCCATCTAGGATCCCCCTAATTACCATCAGTCCATGTCTATCATAGTTACGAAGAGCGTAAACGCAAGCATTAATGCCCAGATTGCACACTCGTTGGTGCCCATTCTATAAGGAAAAGGATCAGTGCTTAATGGCACAAACTGAGGGAAAATGGGAGTACTCTGATGACTCATCTGATGATGAAGAAGAGGAAAGGGACATGTGTTTCATGGCCTTGGAAGATCAACAACAGCAGCATGTGGTGAAAGATGATGTCATCTCTGGAAGATGGGTGGACGTCATACTGAAAAAGGTATGTGATTATGATCACCAGGTTGACCCTGAATTAAAACTGGACCTGGCTGAATCATTAAGTGGTGATTTGGCATTTGTGACTTTTAGCGACAATTGCAGATGAACTGTTATGAGTTATTATAGATATGATATCTTTCCACATATCATATAATTGATACTGAAATACACATGTCTGTACACACCAGGCGTCAGCAATGATTTTATGAAAAAAAGTTGTCAAGTTTGGCTATTCTCTAGCGGGTACAAGTGTGTATTGAATAGATTAAACAGCTGTGTCAAAAACAATGAATTCAATAATCAAACAAAAACTCAGTCCATTATATTTGAGAAAAAGGCTCAAAAGTATTATCCAAAAGTCCTGGGGTAAAATGCATTCTATCTGGTCAAAATACGTATTGATAGGCACTATACTATCACAGAGAGCTAGCTGTTCGATTCCACGATACTTATGCATAGGAAAATCTTGGAGATTCTGGCAAAGATTCGAAGCTTTCTCACTAATGACCAGATCATATCATTGCGGCAAATATGCTCCCAGCTCTCATAGGTTGCGAAACACCAACTTGATGATCTAACCTTAACGTCTGTTGAACATCTAGAAACAATGCCATATCTACGCCCGCAATCTTTAGTTTTATCAAAAGCGTGGAGCCAAACCGGCTAAATCTCAGTCAAAAGGCCGACTGGTAAGAGCGCTGTGTTACCTCATAAGATCTACTGACGCCCAAGACAATCGACAGCAATCTTATTATCGTATCCCAGTTAGAAGCGCATGTCAAGTTTCAACTGCTGCGTGAACAATAAACAATCTTGTGTAATGTCTGAAAGGCAAACTCTTATACCGCTTTTCTAGCTTTCTCCGTGCAGCGTCAGAGTTGCCATCTATGCCTCAGTAATTCTCGCGCGAGTTAACAATCTGAAGGAGGCTCAATTGGCGCCATCCAGCCCTCCAGTTTTAAAACAAAATATTAAATCACTCCCTTCTGTACCTAAACAAAAGAATGTTCCATCTGGAACAAAATCTGGTAAACTTAAGGTGAGTAAATATCAAATACCAATCGTTTTTACTTCTGCACCTGGAGCTGGTGATCATGCTCCAGATGTAGCCTCCAGTTCAACACCTCAACAATCAACTGTGGCTTCTGTAGAGAAGTCCAGTGGACCCATCAAGAAAAGATGGGTTCACAAAAATAACTAATGATTTTTGTGTGTGTGTAGGGCGATCGAAAGAAAAATATCTGGTATATGACACTGCGACCGCTGCCGGCTACTGACCAAGGATGGAAATTCTCGGCACTAACTGATAGAATTCCCTCGTCCCAGGAGTGGTGACCCGACAAGTGAACATTTGGTAAGTACCGGATCACACGTTGGAAAACTGAAGGAAAGGTCTGTGGCCTCCAATAATGCGCAAGTGTTTACGAAATTCAAACGAGTTCGCATTTTGTGAATGTTTTTGAAATAACAATAAAACCTTGATCACGTTGTAACCCCACTTTGCCGCATGTATGAGCTTCAGAGTACTTATGTTTTTCGTTTTAATTAATGTAATTTTTAACATTTTATGTTTGTTTTTTAGGTTTTTTTCTTTTTATTATATGATTAAATTTTCTTAGATTTTATTTTTACCACTAAGTGACCACCATATCTGTAACACTGAGACTTGAGAATAGTGGTGATGCATTATTGCATCAGAGGAAGGAATGTTGTACATCATTGTGGAGTATTGAACCGAGCTCCAACTGTGACTCAATTGTGTCTCGATAACCAAGCTGATGATTTAACCACGCAAGTCTGTTATTGTCATAGCTTAATTTTGTTCCCACCTTATAAATTCCAATAAACAAAATTAAAACAATGTTTTCTCTCAATACCACAAGCTTTTATAATTTATTTACCCACCATTATTACATATTAAAAATCCTTATATATAGCCAGAGATAATATAGCCATAGCATTTTAACCTATAATTAGTTATCCATATATAATCATCCATTATCTGCTATGATGCACGTTGATTCACACATTAGCTCCTTGATCTTCCCTATACATCCTTATACACCCAAATAGCGCTTCACCATCCTAGGCAAGTCTCTACCTTAACCTCAGTTGGAATTATTCCAAAGTAATGCATCGACATTATAAGAAAAGTAATGGCTCCCACTAGCCTTCTTATACACACAAGCTTCATCAGCGTTTTTGATGAAGCCAAATTTCTTTACTTCTTCATCAACACAGACGATTCCAGCTTCTTGATGCTTGTTTCAATCCATAAGATTCACTGCACTTTATTAGGGATTTTGACACAAACCTCAGCTCCTTATTCATCCATCCTTGAAACTCTTTCATCATGCCAATCTCTTCATAATGTGCGCTTGGCAAAAATATCTAATACTTGGCTGCCGGCGAAACACATGTCACCCTCGGTTTAGTGAATTACAGGCTATTGAAGCAAGTCATATTCGTCATTTACCCATTATCCAATTTTTAGAGTCACATCATCCCAATTTTTTCATAATGATGCATTCCTCTGCCTCCATTTTCGAATCTACTGCTCTGTGTGGTAGTCTTCATCAATACGTGATTCATCACGATAATCTATTATCTCATTACTCCAATCTCGACTTTCTGATCACCCGACATCTCACATCTTTATCTAGTTCACCCAAGTATGAGCATGTCTTATCTTTTTTCAATTTCCATGTTCTGAATTCTCATAGTTTATTCCAAATTCTCGCTTTGCCAAATTTGCTATTAGAGAGATTATCCATCATCTTTAATATCCTCAATCATTAGCGCCTTTAATTTAGCATTGAAAACGCCTCACAACTAATCCTTAATATGCAAATAACTCTTCCTCCATATTCACATGTTCTCCATCTTTGGGAGCATGTGAATCAGGGCGCAATTATGCGTTCCAAAATTATAGAGCTCTACTCATCATGGACGACCCATATCTAATGAATTCGATTCTCACTAAACCACCTCAGCTCTCTTCCGTGCCATTTAGTTGTAATCTATACCACACTCTCTAAATGATCTTAAAGCTCACTTATATTCACTCCTCTTCAGACATTTAATACGTTCCTTTGCAATCTCATTCTTGATTTAATTAAATGTCACCTATTTTACTAATACCATCGTAACGACTCTCTCTCTGAATGTAATTAGCTCACCTCCCACTTCTTGCTTAATATCCACTCATCCGAATGTAGACACCAATAAATCTTTTGCCCTTTCAATAGTGCCTTTGAAAGGTGCTTTAGTCATCTTGCCTTGTAAACAAGATTCACATACATTAAATGAATCATTTGATTTTGTTTTCAAAAGACCATTCTTTTGAAGTGTTAGTATGCGATTCTTATTTATATGGCCAAGACGACAATGCCAAATATAGGTTTCACTTAAATCTAATTTAAGTTTCTTGTGTTCCCGTTACATTATTTCATTGTGGTGTTTTCATGAACCTCATAAATACCATTTAAAGGCATAGCTTTAAAATAAAATACATCATTCATAGAAACATGTATATCATTGTTAACAAAATTAAAATCATATCCAACATGTCTTAAACGGGAAACAGAAATAATACTCCTAGTCAAACTAGGTGCATACAAAACATTGTTCAATACAATTTCCAAACCATTTGGAAGTTTCAAAAGATAGTCTCCTTGGGCTTCAACATGCACCAATGCACCATTGCCCATAAAGAGACTAATGTCTCCCTTCTTGATGTCCTGGCTATACTGATACCCCAGATTTCCTTCAATAAGGAAAAGCCATGTCCAGGGTGTGAGATGGGTAAGCAGAAGAGAGCCAGTTTCAAGACTAGGCAAAATTTTAGCATCACTGAACCTCTTCACATGCTTCATATGGATCTTTTTGGTCCAGTGAATGTTCAAACTAGAGCTGGAAAGAAGTACACTCTAGTTGTGGTTGATGAATTCACCAGATATTGCTGGGTGGTATTCATCAGATCCAAAAGTGATGCACCTGCTGAAATCATCTCCTTATCAAAAGAATTGAGCTCAAGAACACTCGAAAAGTTTGTCAGTTGCGAAGTGATAATGGTACTGAATTCCAAAATAAGGTACTTGAAACATTTTGCAATGACACTGGCATCTCTCAAAACTTTTCATCAGTTCACTCTCCAGAGCAAAATGGAGTTGTGGAAAGAAAGAATCGTACACTGATAGAAGCGGCCAGAAGCATGCTATCTGAATCTAGTCTTCCCACCAGTTTTTGGGCTGAGGCAGTTGCAACTGCTCTGTCACGACCCAAAATCCGCGCCGTATAGACGATACTGTAATTCGCTCACAATCTTTCAAACTCATTTTATATCTTCCCAAGTATTATGCGTGTTTGGTCTGCCCTCCCGGATTCGCCTCTTTTTGCTTGCTGCCTCATCTACTAGATATTAGCGATTTCCACGTAACTGCTTGAGAGACGAAGGGTGAGCAATATGACTACATGTAAGGGGTCTTTCCACTTTTATAGCTGCTTATAGTTAGATATTCGAAATGCCTCTACCGGAGTTGTATTGAATTCAATAGACTCCCAAACAGTGCTATGAGAGCCGCACCCTGCAGTACACATATCATGAAGTGCGAGCGTGAGAGCGAGAGTCAGCGAATGATGACCTAGTGCCTTGCACAATTACACTTCTTCCAGCTCATTCCATCAACTTGGTTAAACTGACCAAGATTCATCGTGTCAGATATGTCATTCACACAGAAGAGTATTGCTTCACAGTTACAAACAATACCTGGAACCAGTCAAGAAAAAGAAAAGCACTAGTGACACATCATTTTATCCCTCCATCAATTTTAACTTACCACAAGAATTGGTGATTGGATCAGATGTACGTGCCACTCCAATATCAGCACCAGTTCAATCACCTACTTCTCCAGTTACTCATGAATTACCTTCAACTGAGGACTTTCATGATGCCAATCGAGACCTCATTGACTCTGATGAGGATGTAGAAGTTTTTTGGACTGATCCTTCTCCAGATGCTGCTGCAACTGAAGAAGATCTCCAGGTGACTTGCACTGATATTGTAGTTCACCAGCCTAGTCAGTACACTGCATTTAGGTCGATAAGCACTAGCGAGAACTCGTTTAAGTCGAACCCCCAATTGACAGAGTTGTGTGCGGATCACCTCTCATGTCACGGTGTTTGTTTCAGACTTAAGACGATTCCCCGCCGAGTTGAGCAATGCTTAGATAACGTATCTACATGTCTTCTTGAGTTCTGTTACACTCTGAACGATTATTTGACGAGAGCACTCCTTTTATTGGCTAGACCCAGGCTGTGTTGCGTGAGTCGCTATTTCCGAAGTAGACTTCTTTATTCTCTCTACTCATACACTTTCATTCAGTCTCGAAAGAGTGACATCAGACATTAGTTATAGCGAGCTTAGTTCCTCTGCCTCATTAGAGGTCCACTCCAGGGCTTAACTAGTCAAGAACTGATTTTGGTATTCCAGATGGTCTACTGAATCCAAAGATCGGTCATATGCAGTGGCCAGATTAGTTTGAAGAAAACAATCCCGCCTAGACCTATGTTGCCCAAAATAAGGGTTTATATGGCAAAGTCCAGTCGTTGTACTTTTATAGACTTTTCTGCTCCTGCCTGCCAAGACTCCAGCCCATTAGCAATAATCTGCCTGATGAGCAGCCCTCATGCACGTTCAAGGTCTTCCATGCATGTGCAAAGTCAAAAAAAGCTGCGGTTCAACTTAATCGCGAAATCTTATTGCGAGAAGAACTATATGATTAAGGCAGAATCCATGCTTTTATCGATGTAGTCCATATCTCTATGGGGTTAATACCGACTAACTAAAGCAATCTGTATTTTTTCTAAGACAGGCACCAAGAAGGACCCTCGTTTAGAGTGACTCTTATCGAATTAACATCTTCTTAAATGTGTGCATTGTCAAACAGTTATGCTAGGATAGAGTATATACCGGTGTGTTTTATTTCTTTGAACAAAGAATTGTGAATATCTATATCTGTACAGACATCTATATGTTCGTGATCATATTTTTGGATATTAATCAAAACTGATGCACGTGCTCTAATTGGGTGTATAGATACGTTTCTTCAAGATATTATGTCATAATATTAGAGTATTTAAGTATTGTTAGTATCTCTTATATAGGTGAGTATTAACTCATTCTTTCTTAGGATCTTCTAGAGTCAAATTCAAATACTGAATTATTGAATAATTTCACTATGAAAATCCAACAGACAAAATATTAATTCATAGAATTTATTAAGATAAGAGTTTACAATTGATTTCGTGAACCTTTCACCTACTCGAAAAATTCACACCATATTTAGCAAGCATGTACAACTCTGAAGATATTGTGCAACGTGCATCACCACAATGGCAAGACCACACACTTTACAATGCTTCTCAATATAAGTCTGACTATAGAGGGGTCCGGTTATGAGTATATCTTTCACTGATACTGATTGTACTTAACTGCTAGTGGCAATTCGAGCCAGATTATTATATAATCTCATCAACGCCTTGTTCCATGCCCTGCAAATGTTTATGTGCCCCAGTGTATACTCGCGCCTAAACACATACACATAGAGACTTCCATATTGCACAGTCTAGTAAAGTCGTATCTGTTTCAGATACACTCCTGAACAGCGTTGTCTATCTAAACTCATCGCGATCTTCTATGGTACTCACCAAAGAGTCTAGAGTCATTTAGATTTCCTATGGTTATATGTCAGACTTTAGCTGATCATGGCAGGTTTTAAGGGTTGATAGTAAAACACTCCACATATCCCATTAGGTGGTATCTCATCCTTGGAGGAAATACTGGAACAGTTGGACTTACAATAAGATGCAGACTTCAGTATCTATTGCCTCATCGAGGCAGCAGTAGATATATTCTATGTCTGCGGCCATTTGTTGCTGCAGAATTCTACTTGATCAATAAGAACCAGTTACTAGATTATGGTCAGAAGTACACCAAGACCCCAATCTTTTGTGACAACACCAATGCAATTGCTATCTCTCACAATCCAGTGATGCACTCAAAAACAAAGCATATTGACATCAGGTATCATTTTATTCGTGATCATGTTATGAAAGGTGATATTGAAATTCATTTCATCCCCACTGACAAACAGTTAGCTGATGTTTTTACTAAACCTCTTGATGAGAAAACCTTTTAAACATCTCATCAGCGAACTGGGAATGTTAAACCCTTAACTGGAGCTTTCTTTGTTTGAACACGTCCGTGTCTCACTGATTAGAAGTTCTCCAGTTGAGAGTGCCAGATATCTTATTAGTCTACGCCACGTATTTATAAACCATCTTATACGCCTTTTTGACTCCATCTTGGCACTCAATATGATTTATACTGGAAAACCAATTTTTTAACTATCATATTGTTTTAGTGCGATATAGCTTCAAAATGATTTGCTCTCGACGTGAAAATTTTTTATTACGATGCTCTCTCGTGTATTGAAATGCAATCTGACGAACTCTTCAGTGAAACTGGCTAACTGCGTGAGTACGAATCCTACTATTACCATGTTTCAAGTCTTGCTACTGATTTAGCTAATAAAGCTTTAACTAAATTTGTCGATCACTCCTACTGTGTGTTGTGCTCGACACAATCTGAGTGAGTACTTCAATCGAGTAGTTTTAAACCACTGGATTCTCTGCTCGAATCTCGCTCAGTGTATTCACATATTTTGTAGTACACTCTAGACCAACTAGTTATGTTTGGAAATTCAAGAAATGTGAATGGTTCTTATGGATAAGCAATCAGCCTCGATAGTCATATTAGAATCTATGAGCCACATTTAATGCATATAGTGTGTAGATTTATAATTTTTATTTTCAAGAATTTCTTAATGACATGATTTTGTCAACTCATTCTTCTCAAATCTCAGTATGATTTAATATAATATATGATTTATGGTTGTACTAATACGCGCGACTTCTGAATGCCCCTCGTCCTCAAATGATACCTAGTATTTCCTCCACTAATTTACTCTCTTTTCTCTTCTCTTACATTCCTTCATTTACTTCCAATCATAAAAATTGCTTCATTTTTCTCCTTGCTTCACAAATCAAAAACCCTAAATCCCAAATTTCATATTTCATTCTTCTATGGCTCCTAGATCATCCTCGTCCATCAGCATGACCGCTAGTAGAATCGTGCATGGAGCTCAGCTGTCTCGGCTAGTTCCTTCAATCCTCTCCAGTGCCCTCACCAAGCAGTGTGGGTTTCTCTAGCCCCATAGCTCCCTACGTTGCTCGTTCATGTGGACATCACTCATTGCTCTTCATTTGTGCTCCCTCTCTCGCCCCAAACCTTTTTTGCACCTTACTTAATCTTATAGACACCTAAACATTCCATATATGGCAAGAATGCCTACACCTCCTATCTCTCAAGTAGCTTTTTCTATAATACCCTATCATTACGCGAAATGAGAATTAAACTCTGTGACGAAACAATTGATATGAATGGAAAGGAATTCCTCTCTCCATTATATCACCCTTTCTTATCACTAAAGCCAACTTACACATACGTCTAGATAGATATACATGTCGACAAGCACATTCCACAACTATGTCGTGTCGAAGTTCTGATTCACCATATAGCAACAGGTCCTTTCTGCCGACTCTATGTTCACTGTGCTCAATCAGATTTCCGTATTCAAAAGGATGAGAAACAATAAGATCAAGATGTACCTTAGCCTTCCATTGTTGTATTTGTGAGGTTACTCGTAATGTATCGCTTCCTCACCTCAATTACGCGTCCTCGATAGAGCAGGCAGACGAATATCTTCAAGAGTTGTCTATGGCAAATAGTAGTTGGATTTTTGTTCCACAAAGTTATTCACCCTTTTTGCACCACAGAATTAATACTTTCGGTCCCAGTGACTTCTCTCGATGATGCGAGTTCTCAATTAACAGCGACTGCTTTGACCATAATAGTGCTGTTTGTGAAAATGTGACCTTCGGAAGTTCGTGTTGGGCTTCATGCACCAATGTTTTAACAAGGGTCTACTGTGATCGGCAGTAGATTTCGGTCTTATGACCCAATAAGCACACTATTATTTAATATTATTATAGAAGCGGGGTCGAGCTCGCGGATATAGAGATTGAACCCTTGATTCTCCGAATATTCGGCGTGATTTGCGGATACCGTCAATAACAAAGCTTATGGAAAAGAGACACTAGAAGTATCCGAATAGGTTTTAATTATAATAGAATAGATTTGACTCAATCTAACTATAAGAGGATCTCACTATAAGGATACTATAGTGAACAAATTATCAGATAACATACTGGAATTTCTATCAATTGGCACATGTAACAAATATAAACTAATATTTAGTGTATGGTGATGTTATTTTATATTGGAAGAGAAAGATAGTGCGTTTGTTTCTTTGGTTATACTAATACACACAGTTTTAATGTGAGTGTAGTGGTTTGATAAAATTGATGATAAATAATTGTTAGCATATAAGATTCATTTTGTGTAACAAGTGGGTCATTTGCATTGTTGTCTTTTATTACCTTTATAGTAAAGAAAAGTACTTCAGAAGCTTAACGTAATAATATACGGCTCTAATGACTATATATCTTCGGACACAAACTCTAGGTCTAGTCACACACACTGCCTATGTGGCCTTGAACTTGAACCTCGCTCCTCTCCTCTCGCTCCCCGATGTGGTTGGCCGAATATCATTCAAATGATCGGAAAAAAGCAGATAGGTACAGTTAAATAATCGACTAGTCTATATCACATTATCATTAGATGTATGAGTTGTCAAATCAACCTTTTAGCAATGTATACGATATAACAGTGCGTGCCGCTTAGTTAGAGTCACACCTAAACTATGTTGTGGTATGTCTCATATTAATAATGTAACAAGTACTTGGTGGAATTAGATTTTTCTTCTTCCTTTTTCTTCTATTGATTTCGGCCAAAGGGGAGCAAAAGGGAAGTTTTCAAGTTAAATCCTAGCACTAGTTTGGGTGTTTGTTGGAAGCTTGGGGTATACTAGCTTGAGGTTCTTCTAGGTTGAAGACTTGCCACTTCAAGATCATCATCTCCTTCATATCAACCTTCTCATAAGCTTGGAAGAAGGTAGTCTTCTAAAACACCCTATGGTTGTTGTTTTGTATGTATGTTATTCATATACATGGATCCTTATTGTTTGGGTTTTCTTTTATAAGTTAAACTTTGAATTTAACTATACCAACATATTGAAATGGTTCAATTTTCCGCTGCGTTTTAATATTATAAGGATAATATTACTTTGATAAAAAACCCAAAAATCCCAACAATGGCATCTAGAGCCGGTTATATGGATACATACATCAAAAGTTGATATTTTGTTTGGACAAAATCCAATATTTTGGCCATTTTGGTTATGGCCGAAATTAATACACAAAAAAGGAGGTTCCTTTTTTTTCTTGTGTATTTTGTGTCACAACTTAGCCAAGAGACCTTATGATTGTTTGTGATTTGTGGATGTGCTTGTATTTTATTTAATTATTAAATGGTTGTAATAGTTAAATAGGATTTTCTTCATTCATTTGGTTATGTAATCTATTTATTTCATTTGGTATGTAATAAGTAGATTAGTTGCATTTTTCTTGTAAATGTAATCTCCAAGAAAGCATCAAAAGGTTTGGGGCTGAAGTTGGAGGCCAAATGAAGAGACCAGTGAGTTCCCACTGCGGCGCAGTGGGAGTATGTCAAACCCACTGCGGCGCAGTGGGGATTATGCAGCCGAAGACAGTGAGTTCCCACTGCGGCGCAGTGGGAGTATGTCAAACCCACTGCGGCGCAGTGGGGATTATGCAGCCGAAGACAGTGAGTTCCCACTGCGGCGCAGTGAGAGTGTATTAGACCCACTGCGGCGCAGTGGGTTATCAAAACAAAAGAGTGAAGAAAGACATTCAAATCACATCACAAAAGATTACTTGAAGCATTTGGATGCAAGATCAAGTGGGAGCTCAACTAACACAAAATTTGTGTTACTTTGTCCCTTAGGTTGAGACTTTTGACCCACTTGTTTCGGCTAACAAGTGTGGTCAAAATAGTTGGCTAATGTTGTGCACTTATTATTATGTTTGTCATGTTTGTTTGGTTGTTTATTATGTCATGTGGATGCTTAAAAACCGACAAACTAAAAGACACACATAAAGATTAAAATTGGTTTTAATATTGACATTAACTTGGTAAATCAAAATGGGTTTTATTAAAAGTTAATAGTCACAATTATAAAAATGGATTTTATAAAAGAACCTTGAAATTTGGATTTCAAAATTCATTATGGTACATAGTTTTTTAACTAGAATATAAAAACTCAAACGACCCTTTAAAACAAGTTAAACGCCATCCTTTTATACAACACTTAATTATTTGGGAACTCTTTGTAGGATAAAGGTCACCTAACTACTTTGAGGGAACTTATAAGTTAAGGTAAATTTATTGTACTTATGGATAAAGGTCACCTAACCACTAGTATAAGATAAATTTACATGTGTGTATAAGTAGGACAACTTGATTTGGAAGCCATGTGATTAGGTCACCGAAGCATGGTAACCAAAGGCGTTGATGGGATTAAACATGCCAACTTAATATAAGATATTAAACCGGTCCCATACCACTAGAAATTGTAAAGTGTTGCAATTGTCAAACGTTGACTACCTTGTTAATTTAGATCATGGGATAAAGGTCACCTAACCATCATTTAAATATAATATTGGATTCTAGATTTTAATTATTAATTGTCCATGAGACATAAAAGGGTATTAACAATTAAAATTTATATTTGATATCGAAAATACTAATAAAGGACTTTGTTAATTTTGTAGATGGCCGCTAACAATGCAATTAACCCCAACCCAAACGTCCATAATTTTTCACTAAGATCCATCCTTGAAAAGGATCGTCTTAACCAAAATAACTTTGTGGATTGGTTTCGTAACTTGAGAATTGTTCTCAGGCACGAAAAGAAATCCTATATTTTAGACGATCCTATTCCTGATGAGCCCGAAGAAACTGAAGTTGAAGCCTATAATGATTGGGTTAAGTATGTCGAGGACTCCGTGCAAGTTAGTTGCATAATGTTAGCGAGTATGACTCCCGAACTCCAAAAGGAGTTCGAAAACCATGGGGCCTACGACATGATTACCCAACTCAAGGAAATGTTCCAACAAAAGGCAAGGGTTGAGCGCTTCGAAACGGTTCGAGCACTTCATGCATGTCGCATGGATGATTCACAATCCGTCTCAACTTACGTTCTTAAAATGAAAAGCTATATTGATCGCCTCGAAAGGCTAAATTGTCCCGTTTCAAATGAGCTAGCTACGGATATGATCCTTAACTCATTATCTAAGAGATTTGAAACCTTTGTGTTAAATTATAACATGAACGGATGGGACAAAACCGTTTCCGAGCTCCATGGGATGCTCAAAACGGCTGAGGCTAGTATGGGAAGAAAAGTTCAACCCGTTCTCATGATCAATGAAGGCGGAAACAAAAGGGCTAACTCCGGACCCAAGGCAAATGTTGCTAAGGGAAAGGGTAACATCAAAAGGAATTTCAAAGGCAAAGGAAAGGGAAAAATGGATACTCCAAAAGCGAAGAAGCAAAAGGTTGCTGTCAATGACCCATGCTTTGAGTGTGGGGAGGTAGGACATTGGAAACGTAATTATCCAACCTATCTCAAAGAGTTAAAAGCTAAGAGGGATGCAGGGCAAACCTCAGGTACAATATTTATGATATATATTGAGCTTAATGCTGTTTTTTCTTACATATGGGTATTGGATACCGGATGTGGAACTCATATTTGTAATATGTTACAGGGGTTCAGAAGAAAGAAGCACATCAAGAAGGGAGACATTAGTCTTTTTATGGGCAATGGTGCATTGGTGCATGTTGAAGCCCAAGGAGACTATCTTTTGAAACTTCCAAATGGTTTGGAAATTGTATTGAACAATGTTTTGTATGCACCTAGTTTGACTAGGAGTATTATTTCTGTTTCCCGTTTAAGACATGTTGGATATGATTTTAATTTTGTTAACAATGATATCCATGTTTCTATGAATGATGTATTTTATTTTAAAGCTATGCCTTTAAATGGTATTTATGAATTAGTTCATGAAAACACAACATATGATAACTCAATGTACCAAGATACCACCAAGAAACTTAAATTAGATTTAAGTGAAACCTATATTTGGCATTGTCGTCTTGGCCATATAAATAAGAATCGCATACTAACACTTCAAAAGAATGGTCTTTTGAAAACAAAATCAAATGATTCATTTAATGTATGTGAATCTTGTTTACAAGGCAAGATGACTAAAGCACCTTTCAAAGGCACTAATGAAAGGGCAAAAGATTTATTAGGTATCATACATTCGGATGTATGTGGTCCTTTTAAGCCAATGACTAGGAATGGTGAAAGATACTTCATTACATTCACCGATGACTATAGTCGTTACGGTTATGTATACTTATTAAAACATAAGAGTGAAGCCTTTGAAATGTTCAAAATTTTCAAGAATGAAGTAGAAAACCAACTCAGTAAGTCAATAAAAATTCTTCGTTCTGATAGAGGAGGTGAATACCTAAGTGATGCTTTTCAAGATCATCTTAGAAGTTGTGGGATTATCTCACAACTAACTCCACCTGGAACACCACAACATAATGGTGTGTCTGAAAGGAGGAATCGAACTCTATTAGATATGGTTCGTTCCATGATGAGTAAAAGCTCACTACCTCTATCATTTTGGGGACATGCCATAATCTCTGCTGCCCGAATTTTAAATATGGCTCCCACCAAGAAAGTGGAGAAAACACCTTTTGAAATATGGCATGGAAGAGTTCCATCTTTGTCATATTTAAAGGTATGGGGTTGTGAGGCTTATGTAAGACATGATGCCTCAAACAAATTAGAGCCCCGGTCCACTAAATGTATCTTTGTAGGATATCCTAAAGATGATTTGGGATATTATTTCTACAATCCTAATGAGCAAAATGTATTTGTTGCTCGAAAGGCTGAGTTCTTGGAAACTAAATTCCTTATGGAAGGAACTAGTTCCAGAACAGTGGAACTTGAAGAAGATCAAGAACCACTGACAGATACATACTTGGGTGACACTAGCATTCAACAAAAGGATGTTGAAGATGATCAAAGGGTTGATCAAGACACACAAAACGTTCGTAGATCTGGTAGAGCTACTTATCCACCTGAGAGATATAGATTTCTCGTGGATGAATGCTACATGGTAGTTTCTGATGAACCTACCACCTACCATGATGCAATGTCTAAATCAGATTCGGACAAATGGCTAGAGGCCATGAACGCTGAGATGCAATCCATGTATGACAACCAAGTTTGGGAATTGGTTGTTGAACCTCCTAATTCCAAAGTAGTTGGAAGTAAATGGGTGTTCAAATTGAAACACGATATGCATGGAAACTTGCTTACTTACAAAGCTAGACTTGTAGCAAAAGGTTTCACTCAAACTCGAGGGGTCGACTATGATGAAACTTTTTCGCCTGTGGCAATGCTAAAGTCTATTAGGATATTATTTGCCATAGCCGCACATTATGACTATGAGATATGGCAAATGGATGTCAAGACCGCTTTTCTAAATGGATATCTTGAGGAAGATGTCTATATGGATCAGCCTGAAGGTTTTGTCGATCCAAAACATCCTAATAAAGTATGCAAGTTAAAGAAATCAATCTATGGATTGAAACAAGCATCAAGAAGCTGGAATCGTCGTTTTGATAAAGAAGTCAAGAAATTTGGCTTCATCAAAAACGCTGATGAAGCTTGTGTGTATAAGAAGGCTAGTGGGAGCATCATTACTTTTCTAGTATTATATGTCGATGACATTCTACTATTTGGAAATGACATTCCAACCTTGGAAGGTGTAAAAGCCTGGCTTGGAAGTTGCTTTTCCATTAAGGATCTTGGTGAAGCCGCCTATATTTTGGGAATAAGGATCTATAGGGATAGATCAAGGCGCTTAATAGGTTTGAATCAAAGTGCATACATAGACAAAATCTTGAAAAGGTTCAAGATGGAAAACTCTAAGAAAGGTTTGGTACCCATTCAAAGAGGAACTATATTGAGTACTTCTCAATCTCCTAGCTCAAAAGTTGAGCAAGAGAAAATGAGTGGAATCCCATATGCATCTGCTATAGGATCCATCATGTATGCTATGATATGCACAAGACCGGACGTGTCATGCGCTTTAAGCATGACAAGTAGATACCAGCAAAATCCAGGAGATAGTCATTGGATGGCTGTCAAATATATATTGAAATATCTTAGAAACACTAAAGATATGTTTTTAATATATGGATCTGGTGAGGAGGAGCTCGTTGTAAAGGGTTACACGGATGCGAGTTTCCAAACTGATCGAGATGATTCTCGATCACAATCGGGGTATATCTTCATTCTAAATGGAGGAGCTGTTTCTTGGAAAAGCTCAAAGCAAGATGTGGTTGCATTGTCCACTACAGAGTCTGAATACATCGCCGCTTCTTTAGCAGCACAAGAAGCTGCATGGTTGAAGAAATTCATTGCCGATCTAGGGGTTGTTCCTTCCATTCAAGAACCCCTAGAAATTCTTTGTGATAACGAGGGCGCGATTGCTCAAATCAAAGAACCTCGTGCACATCAAAAGACTAGGCACATTGAGCGGAGATTCAACTACATAAGGGATGAAGTTGAAAAGGGAAAGATATATATTCACAAAGTTCACACTGATCAAAATGTTGCGGATCCACTCACGAAGCTCCTTGAAAGGCCCAAGCATGAGAGACATACTTGTGCCATGGGACTTCGATATTCTAGTGATTGGATTTGATCTATTTTAAGTATTTGGATATCGGAACACTTGTAGTTATTAACACATTTATATGAATATTGGTATTTTGCTTTTAAATTGTGTTATGTTCCATTTTTGCATGTTTAAATCCATGAATAAGTTAATTATTCTAAATGTCCGTAATCGATCATATTTGTGGGAACAAATATGAATGTAAGACTATTATGAACTTGGATTGGTAGATATTCAAAAGGTTTTGAATATAGAGCAAAGTGTTGCTACCAAGGTTCATAGATATTTGTGGGATACAAATATTGGACTGACCTGCAATCAAGCATTACTGCATGGAATCTCTGTGATTGATCATAAGTAATCTTGAGTTAAAAGGCAAATATCATTGTATCCTCAGACCTGAGATACATATTGGGTCTTGATATTCACTGAATATTATACTTTGACTTAGTTCTTCGCTGTTCTGAAACATGGCAGTACATAAGACTAAGCTCAGGTATGATATAAGGTGATTGTGAAAGACGTATGTAGTCGAGATGGAATTTGTCCCTCTTATTCGTTGAGAGTAAGATGTCTAAGGCCTGCTACAAAGTTAAATCAATAGAGAATGATCACTCTGTGTCTCTAAGATTTAACATGACATCTGTGACAAAAGGATAAATGATCGATTCACCTAAATCCTTCAAGTAAGGGACTTGAAGAGGATGATGTTATTGAATGGCACTTCGTCATACGTATTAGGGGTAACAAACCGTTGTTAGGCGGTATTTGCTGCTTGCGTCAATCTTCTATGAATCTTGTGCAAGTGGGAGATTGTTGGATTTCGTCTGCCCAAGACACATATTAAATTGATGTGGCTAGTACGTGATGATCCAAGTCGGGTCATACCCAATAACAAGCTAGACAAACACTTATGATATTTATTTATATGATTTGATCTTTAAATAAATATAAATACTTGAAACATTTAGAAAGTGGATTTCTAAATAATTGCACTTGAGAAATATAAATAAATTATATGGATGATTTATTTTGAGAAAAATGTGAATATGTTTATTTGGTAAAATAAACATTTATGTGTGTTGTATATAATATGTAATATGTTACATAAGATATGTAACAAGTTATGTTGCATTTTTATATACAAAATGTACAAATAAATGGTTTATAAAATTTGGACACAAATTGGTTTGTGACCACCCCATGTGGCCCCCCCCCCCCCCCCATGTGGTGATACATGCAAATTCAACACTTGTACATATACAACATACACAACATAGTTTGTATCACCTTTCTTACATGCAATTTTGTAAGACAACTCTCTCAATACTCAACTAGCATTTTTCTCTTCCTTTTTCCTCTATTGATTTCGGCCAAAGGGAGCAAAAGGGAAGGCATTTCAAGTTCAAATCCTAGCATAGTTTGGGTGTTTGTTGGAAGCTTGGGGTATACTAGCTTGAGGTTCTTCTAGGTTGAAGACTTGCCACTTCAAGATCATCATCTCCTTCATATCAACCTTCTCATAAGCTTGGAAGAAGGTAGTCTTCTAAAACACCCTATGGTTGTTGTTTTGTATGTATGTTATTCATATACATGGATCCTTATTGTTTGGGTTTTCTTTTATAAGTTAAACTTTGGTTTTTAACTATACCAACATATTGAAAGGTTCAATTTTTCCGCTGCGTTTTAATATTATAAGGATAATATTGCTTTGATAAAAACCCAAAAATCCCAACACTTACACCTTCATGGAGGTATTTCTTTGTACACCTGGTAGAAAGTTTAGGTGGGAGTTCTGGTGGTCTTGACCAGATCAACTCCTCACAAGCAGAAATGGCTTACTGCTTATGGAAGGGGTTGAGGGTGGATTTTGCTGATATATTGTATAGGAGTCTCGTACAAAAGCTGAAAGGCTCCAGGGGTGTGTGTATCCCCTTTTCCAGATTCCTTTCTTTATGTTTTAAACAAATTCTGGGCGATGAAGAGTATAGAAATACAGACTCTCCGTTCACAAGGCCAGATTTAATGAGGAATCTAGACTCTCTTGTTTCTGAAGCTGGAGAGGTCGAAATTCCAGAGCAAATGCGACTGGCATTTGCTAAAACTGATGCACCTTTGGAAAGTGAATCAGAAAGACAACTGGGCGGGCCTCAAAATAATGAGGGACCCTCCAGTTCGTCTCAAGTTGTGGTTGAGGATAGAACAACCATAACTGAAGCCATTCCTATCACGTCTATCCCTGGTGAAGATGCTTCGGCATCTGATCCTCAAACTGATGAAACCATCCAGGTAACTGGAACTGGTCATCAGGAGCCTGAACTTGATGTTCAGCCATCCCTATCATTTATGAATCTAGGCATAAATGAGGATGAGTTCCATCTTGAATCTTCGGATTCAGAAGGAACACAAGATGATCAAGAAATGGTTGATGCATCTGTACATGCTCAACTCCCTTCTTTCTCTGATCAACCCCTAGAACACCAAGTTTCAGTTTCCCATCCAGATACTCTTACAAATATTTCCCCACAAAGAACTCAATCAACACCGTCGCCGTTGGTCATACCTGAGCATTCTCAGCCTGACCAACACATTGAATCTCCTCAGCGTTCTTTTTCACCCCCAATTTTTCCTTCTTCTGCCACTGGAACAACTGGAGAGGCTTCCTTTGTTTTACCTCCTCCAGTTGAACTAGTGCAACCTGCTACTGGTCCAGTGACAACTTCTCCTTTGTCACTGGAAGCTCAATTTGTCTCCTTCTCAACCGATATCCAAAACCTGATCAAACGGGTGGAGGGTGTTCATAAGACAATCGAGCAAAATGCCAAGTCCATTTCCAAATTCAACAAGGACACAATCATAAATTCTAAGGTTGTTGATTTGGGAATAAACAAGTTTGCTGCCAATGAGGACTTGGTATTTCAGAAGTTAAATGAGTTAGTCACCAGCTGTAACAATCTGTCCACATCATTGAAGGAAGCTTTTGACTTAACCCATTCCAATGTCAATACATCTATCTCCAACCTATTGAGTAACACTGTACGATCATCAGAGGTTGATTTGAAGGAGATAGAGAGGCAGGTCAAGGAGTTGTTTGAAAGACCTGGCCTTAATGTAGTTGATATTGGACAGCAGGTGGCCACTTCTGTTGGCCAGATGATTGATGAAAAACTGGCTAGTCGAGAAGATGAACTGGTTAAGAAGGTGGTCAAACAGGTGCTGAATCCACCCAAGTCCAAAGGTAAACCTAAGATGTTGCCAAGAGATGCTGACCTTAGAACCTGGGTGGAAACAACTGAACCTTCAAGTGAAGATATCAAAGCTGCAGTGCATAGTATGAGCACTGGCCAGATCAAACTGGCCAATGAATCTGAAGCTAGAGAGTACTTATCTGAAGTGCAACAGCGGAGATATCACCCTGGTAAGATTGTTGATATGAAAGTTTTTATCAAACCAGGTACCAAACATTTCACTATTGAGGTTCAACACCTTAATGGACCCATGAGGCAAACTGAGAAACCATCCAGGTAACTGGAACTGGTCATCAGGAGCCTGAACTTGATGTTCAGCATCCCTATCATTTATGAATCTAGGCATAAATGAGGATGAGTTCCATCTTGAATCTTCGGATTCAGAAGGAACACAAGATGATCAAGAAATGGTTGATGCATCTGTACATGCTCAACTCCCTTCTTTCTCTGATCAACCCCTAGAACACCAAGTTTCAGTTTCCCATCCAGATACTCTTACAAATATTTCCCCACAAAGAACTCAATCAACACCGTCGCCGTTGGTCATACCTGAGCATTCTCAGCCTGACCAACACATTGAATCTCCTCAGCGTTCTTTTTCACCCCCAATTTTTCCTTCTTCTGCCACTGGAACAACTGGAGATTGAGCTTGACAAACACTATAGGGAGGATGAGGCTGAATATGATGCCAGGTGTTTAAATATCACAGTGGATAAGGCAAAAGAAGTAAGAACTGAAGGAATTCTCAAGAGGGCTGAACATGTTAAGAAGGTGGTCAAACAGGTGCTGAATCCACCCAAGTCCAAAGGTAAACCTAAGATGTTGCCAAGAGATGCTGACCTTAGAACCTGGGTGGAAACAACTGAACCTTCAAGTGAAGATATCAAAGCTGCAGTGCATAGTATGAGCACTGGCCAGATCAAACTGGCCAATGAATCTGAAGCTAGAGAGTACTTATCTGAAGTGCAACAGCGGAGATATCACCCTGGTAAGATTGTTGATATGAAAGTTTTTATCAAACCAGGTACCAAACATTTCACTATTGAGGTTCAACACCTTAATGGACCCATGAGGCAAACTGAGAACCCTGACGTACTTTCCTATGGGTATTCGGAACTGGTGGAAATGGCAAAACTGTTGGAGGCCAAGCAACAGAAGAATAAGGTTGAAAGAGGATGGATGTTTGTTCTTCAAAGTCTGCTCAAGTTTAAAGAAAATATTGAAGAGAGACTAAATGTTGATCCAGAAGACAAACAGCCCATTTCTACAGTTGCCAAAAGAAGGAGAACTGGCGAAGGGCCATCTGTTTAAGTTCTTTCTTCATTTTATCTTCTTGTAATTTGTTTTACATTCTGTAACTTGTGTAAATTTCATTCCTTGTACAAATGAAGTTACCAGTTTGTAACCACAAGGTAGATAATGGATTAAAATCTAACAAACATAAAAGAAAAACCTAAGGCATTTATTGATCTATAAAAATGCCTTAGATAACTTAAATAGATTTAAATCAAACAAGTCTCTATAGTTCACACTTGTATAGATACAAAAACTAGAAAAGACTTAGACTATATTTCTAGACAAATAGGGGGAATTTGTTAGGACCAGTTCACCTGGAACTGGCCAGTCACCAGTTCACACTGACCAGTTCACCAGTTGCATCTGGTGACCAGTAAACTGGTGACCAAGAAGATTTGTCGAGAAATATATTGAAGTCCAGTTGCACCGTACAGTTAACGCAACTGAAGACTTCCTCCAGTTGAGAACTAACCAAGTTGAAGAAACATTCCAGTTGAAGTCGAAGACAACAAATGGAAGAAAGAGAATGACAATGGCAGCGAAGCCCAGTTGGCATTCTAGTCAGTTACAAACTGGAGACCATCAGTGGAAAGCCCTTACAAAGCTTTACACTGATTACGAGGAATTGACTTGTATACTTTATGTACCTTTACCCGGATAATAAGCCTTATCTTATTATTTAAGTATTAAAAGGTACATAAAGGTGGTTATGTAAAGTCACTTTAACATACGACTTTACAAAGCTTTTTAAGGAATTAAATGCTATTCCTTAAATGCTCCCAACCACATTTGTACGGCTAAAGTTAACATCCCAATGTTAACTTTGCCTATAAATACAAGTCATTGCACAACCAAGAAATTACAAGTTACTTCACAAACAAACGAATAACTTCTTACTTTGCAAACCTGCAATATTCTTGGTGAACTTGTGCAATATTCTCTCAATCGCTAAAAGGAACATTTCACTACTTTAAGTGTTTCGATTGTTGAAGAGAAATTCTGAGTATAGATCAATTGTATTTCATAGGTTGTTAGGATATTTACATTCGTGTATTATCTTGGTTCCGCATCAACCTTGTAATTTGTTTAATATCAATAAATAAATTACACATTGAAAACTACCTATTGTCTCATCAAGATTGCTTACAAGTTATTTGTATTATCTTGGTTCCGCATCAACCTTGTAATTTGTTTAATATCAATAAATAAATTACACATTGAAAACTACATATTGTCTCATCAAGATTGCTTACAAGTTATTTGTATTATTGCATTGTTCTTTACTTATTGTCTTTTATATAAGTAATCTATCTAGAACTTGGTATATACCACTGCAACTGGTCGTCTCCAGTTCAGTAAGTATATTGCAAAGTAACTCCACCATCGACATAGAGGTGTCTTCAGTAGTACCATCTAACAAGTTGGGACTTACAGTTTCATTTTCTATTCTTAATTCAATCCAATCTTTCAAATCAAATCAATCTCAAATGGCTTCTCGTGAAGCATTGGCATTGGGTTCAGATACAAGACCTCCAGTTCTCTACCGTGGTTCCTATGGACTATGGAAGAAAAGATTTATGGACTATGTGGAAAGTCAAACAAATGGTCATATGATGAAAGATTCCATCCTTAATGGACTTGCCGTTCATCGCCATCCCACTACTGATGCAATAATTCTAACTCCTGATCTTTTGAATGCTGAACAAAAAGATCGAACAGCTGCAGATAACAGAGCTAGGTCATGCTTATACAAAGCTCTACCGGATGAAATCTATGGCTCTGTTGATTCTTATGATACGGCCAAGGAGATATGGGATGAGGTGGCTAGACAGATGGAAGGAGCTGACGTGACTTCGACGATAAGATTGACCAATATTTTGACTGAGTTTGACAACTTCGCGAAATTGCCTACTGAATCTCTTGAAGCTGTCTACTATAGATTCTGCAATGTCATAAATGAGCTGAGGAAGAACAATGTCAAGAAAACAGAGATTGAGCTAAACATCAAATTCATCAAAGCTCTTGGTCCAGAATGGGAAGATTTTGGAACACAAATCAAGCAACATCAAAATCTGACCAAGTTCACCATTCATACTCTTTATGAATCTTTCAAACTCAATGAAAACCAAGTCCTAAACAAAGCTTCATCAAACAAAATGCCAGAAGTTGTATCTTCTGATCCTTTGGCATTGATAGTTGAGAAGAAGATTTCTGAAGCTCTTAAGAGGCAAATGGTAGTTGTTTCTTCGTCTGATGAGGAGGGAGATGATCTGATGGCTACAAGAGATGGTGTTTTAGATGAACTATATCAAGCTCTTGCCGCGGTAACAAAGCATTTCAAGAGGAAATTTTACAAAGCAAGGCCAACAAACAACAATCTCCGCACTTCTTCTACAAGTGCATTTCCCAAGAAGGAACACTATCATCCAAGGAGTAATGAGCAAGGTGAAGCTAATGGATCAAGGTATGGTGAAAAGAAGGAAATTTATGAGAAACAAGTTGTTGAGAAGGGTAAGGCGTCAGACAAAAAGTGCTACAATTGTGGTATTCCTGGACATTTTGCTGTTGATTGCAAACAACCTCGAAAGCGGAACTATGAGTATTACAAGCAGAAGATGCTGTTAGCCAAACAAGTCGAAGCAGGACATGCATTGCTAGCTGAAGATGACAAATGGCTGTTACTCACAGATGATGAAGATCAAGATCTCTCTGCTAATGTTTGCTATATGGCAAGGTTGGCCAAGAACAAAGTCTTTGAAGAAGAAAGCACTGATGATGAATACCCAGATGATGAGGTAAATCTCGACTCTACTTTTTCTTTGATTAAGGACAAAGAGTCATGTAGATTAGCCCTATCAAATTTGATAACTCATATAAACTCTTTAGCCAACAAAAACAAAAAGTTGAAAAATAGTATTTCATTTTCTAAAAGTGAATTTTCAAAACTTCTGGAAGAACATTCCAAATTACTTTTTGAACATGATGCTATTAAACAAGATTTTCAAGCATACAAAGATGAGATGTTGGTCAAAGAATGTGAGTTGAATGTCTCTCCTGATTCTAAGTTATTACAAAAATGTCAAAATCTTGAAAAGACCATTCATGATCTTGAAAAGGCCAATCAAGATCTTGAAATTCAAAAGACTAATGAATGGCTTCGGGCAAATGCAAGACAAATGGATGTTGATATTCTTAATAAAAAGCTCCAAGAAGCTAAACCAAACAATGTTGAATTCGAAAGGAAGATTTCTGATTTAAATCATAATTGTTTTTTAAAAGGCATTGAGATTGAGAATCTTGAAAAACAAGTTGAAGAATTTAAAAAGAATATACTTTTCTATCAAGAAAAGTTATATAAAGTTGAACAAAATCCTCTCTTGAATTTCACTGCCTATTTCAACAAGTCAAAAATTGACAAAACATAACTTCTTCTCGGATTGGGATTTGAGAATATCACACCATTGCAAAAAGCCAAAGAGGAAATTGAACCCTTGTATGATGAAAAATTCCTACGACTTGGTATGATACAACAATTTATTCGTCCATTGGATGACGAATTTGAGACTGATGAAGTTGAGAGAATACCAAAACAAGAATTTTTGGTTAATTATGATGCAATAAATGATTCATACAAAACAAAAGAATCTTCAATTTTCAAATTGGAAGAAATTGAATCAAATTTTCAAAACCAAGAATCTGTCTGTACTCCACCTAAACCAACTAAAATGTATTTTCCAACCACATTTTTGGAAAAACAAATAGAAGGTTTACAACAAAAGGTAGAATCTCAACAAAAAGTTCTTGATCATCTCAAGTCTCAAAGTCCGAATTCAGAGGATAAATGTATTGTTGTTGATACTAAGAAAGTTTGTGAGATTGCTTCTACTCAAACTGACCAAAGTGCTTTAGTAGACAATTCTACACAAACTACTTGTGATTCATCTACCAATACCTCTACTCAGACCTTGACTGATTCTCTTGGATGTACTTGTCAAAATACTGCTACATTTATAGCTGAGGATTATATGCAATCTGATTTTTCTAATGAAGAACTTGCACATAGTTTAGTTTTGATATGGTACTTCTATAGGTTTTTCACATGCAACAATGTTGATGAGTTAGTTGTTCACCCTAAGCCTAGTGCTAGTATAGGTGTTGATACTTCTACTCAATTTTTTTGTGAAAACAAAGATGTGTCAGTTCAAGTTGACCTAATTTCCGAGACTAACCATGATGTGAAGTTGGACACCAAGATTCCTGATTTTTCAAAATTTTCAACTAAATCTGAAATTAATCAATCTCCATTGAAATTTTCTTTTTCAAAAGATTTCACGAAAGATGATTTTGATAAATTCATGGAGGGAGAATATGTTTTTGATTCAGAAACTGAGAAAAAGATTGAATCTACCAAAATCAAAGTGAAAACAAAAGTGGAATCTCAAAAACCATTGTCCAAAGCTCCAACTTCATATTACTCAAAGAAACGAGTTAAGACCAAACTCGTCAAGACTGAACCAAAGACCATTAAAGTAGAAACCTTTGTTGCTACCCCTATGAAACATGTCAAAAAGGAACAAGCTGAGACTCCATACAGGACAAAGTACACCAAAGTGATACTTCCGAAAGACTATCCTAATGCTTCTCAATCTAGCTCTCAATCTAGTTCTATACCTAAGGTGTCTAAGTCTAGCACAGTTTCGCTAACTAAGGATGCATCAAATGGTACAACTAGATATAGGGATAGATATGGATGGTTTTCTCATGATAAACCAAAGAAGCAAGAAGTTTCCTCACCTCCAAAAGATTCCAAAAAGATGAAAGTGTTTAAACTCCTAGTTCTAATTTTCTTAATTTCAATTCAACAGGTGGAAAGAGCATAACTAGTGGTGCTAAATGGGTTGCTAAGACATTAGTACCTAAGATCACTAGTAATCAAAAGGATGTTGAGAAAAAGAAGAAAACAAAGAGGAGAAAGCATGTTAATAGGAGGAAGGGTGTTCATGTTAGTAAAAACAATTTTTCTTTGTTAAATAATGTTGAAAATGCCAAGGCAAGGCCTTGTGAGCTTGTAAACAATCTTAATTCCCGTACTTGTGTGACTGATGTTGATGCTCGTAGACATGTTACTTTTAATTCTCATGTGAATGTTCGTACTTTTTATTCAAATGTGTTTGTTGATAATGTACTTGTCAATGCTTATGTTGATTCGAAAACATGTTTGAATGCGATTCCTAAGTTATATACCCTGCCTGTCTTAACTAACCATAAAGGACCCGTCTTCAAGTGGGTACCTAAAAACGGTTAAATTTCTTTGATTGTAGGAAATAACCATCTGTGTTTGGATACTCGATTCCGGGTGTTCGAAGCACATGACTGGAAATAAATCTTTGCTCAAGAATTTTGTTGAACGATTCATGGGAACAGTTCGCTTTGGAAACAACAATTTTGCTCCTATCTTAGGTTATGGAGACATTGAACGAAATGGAATTATCATCAAGAAAGTTCACTATGTTGAAGGATTAAGTCATAACTTGTTCAGTGTTGGACAATTCTGTGATAACAATCTTCAAGTTCTTTTTCGAAAATCTCTTTTCAAAGTTCAAACTCTAGATGGAGTTGATATTCTTTGTGGTGATCGTGATGATAATCTTTTTACCGTCAATCTCGATGATAACCAACCAACCGATAATATTTGTCTCATTTCAAAGGCTACTTCAAAGAATTCTTGGTTATGGCATAGAAGGCTTTCTCATCTGAATTTCCAAACCATCAATACTTTGGTCAACAAGCATCTTGTTGAAGGCTTACCTGACTATAAGTATGAAAGTGAGCATGTTTGTCCTTCTTGTGCTGTTGGGAAGATTAAGAGAGCTTCTCATAAACTGAAGAAATCTCCAAATTCTTTAGCACCTCTTCATTTGCTTCACATGGATCTTTGTGGGCCGATGAAAGTACAAAGCAGAAATGGGAAGAAATACATCTTGGTTATTGTTGATGATTATTCAAGATATACTTGGGTCAAGTTCATTGCATCCAAAGATGAAACAACTCAGATGTTGATAGATTTCATCACTAATACTCAAGTAAATCTTCAACTTCCAGTTCGTTACATCCGTTCGGATAACGGAACTGAATTCAAGAATGCTGTTTTTGATGAATTCTGCAAATCCAAAGGTATTACTCATCAATTCTCAGCAGTTCGCACCCCACAACAAAATGGTGTTGTTGAAAGGAGAAATCGATCGCTGGTGGAAGCAGCAAGGACAATGCTTGCTTATTCCAAATTGCCATCCAATATGTGGGCTGAAGCTGTTGACACTGCTTGTCACACTCAGAATCGGTCCATTATCAATCAGCGTTTCGAAAAAACTCCTTATGAGGTTGTTAACAAACGCAAACCCAACATCAACTACTTTCATATATTTGGGTGTGTTTGTTACACTTTGAATGATCGGGAGAATCTTGGAAAGTTCGAGAAGAAAGGTGATGAAGGATATTTTGTTGGTTATTCCAAAATATCAATTGCCTACCGAATCTATAATCGTCGAACAAACACAATTCAAGAAACAATGAATGTTTGGTTTGATGAGATGTCAGGCATGATTTTTGAGCAAGAAAGTTTGCTACCAACAAGTAATGATCCAAGTGCTTCAAGTACTTCTACAAGGAACTCTACCTTAGCTTCTAATTTCAAGAAGTTTCCAACTCCAACAAGTGATGAATTAGATATTCTTTTTGAAGAATTCTATAATTCAAAACCGATTCATGATCAAGAACCTCAGGTCATCATTGAACCAAATCAAAACAATGAACCTCTTCATAACAATGATCCAATTCCTAACATCATTCATGAATCTTCATCAAGTTCTTCAGAGCAAGAATCCTCTCCTGATAATTCTTCTCAAGTGAATGTTCAAGAACAACCTTCTCAATTAACTCAGACAACAAATCCATTGAACACTCCAAATGTGTATGTACCACTTGACTTTGATCATCCAGATTATGAGGAAAGAGTTATACCAAGTTATGGTTCCATCTCTCAACAAAACTTAAGTTTTAATGATGGTGATGTTGATCTTCAACAACAAGATCCTCTTCCTCATGCTCACAAGTGGACACGTATGCAGAAATACCATCCTACTGATCAAATAATTGGAGATCCACAAACAGGAGTAACTACTCGTACTTCAGTAAATGAGTGTCTTGTTGCACTTTCTCTTAGCAATATCGAACCCAAAACAGTATCTGAAGCTCTTCATGATCCAGAGTGGGTTAAGGCAATGCAAGATGAACTCGCACAATTTGAAAGACTGAAGGTATGGAGATTAGTTCCAAATCCTAGGAAAGATGATCCAATCGGTACAAAGTGGATATTCAAAAACAAAAAGGATGAGAATGGAGTGGTAGTAAGGAATAAAGCTCGACTTGTTGCAAAGGGTTATTGCCAACAACCTGGTGTTGACTTCGACGAAACTTTTGCTCCAGTTGCAAGGATGGAGGCCATTCGAATATTCTTAGCTTATGCCGCATTCCGAAACTTTACTGTGTTTCAAATGGATGTGAAGACTGCTTTCTTGAATGGTGACCTCAAAGAAGAAGTTTACGTTGATCAACCAGAAGGTTTTGTTGATCCTCAAAGGCCAAACCATGTCTACAGGTTAGATAAGGCTCTCTACGGTCTTAAGCAAGCACCCCGAGCATGGTATGATTCTCTAACTACTTTCTTACTAAGAGGTGGCTTTACCAAAGGCACAATTGACCCTACCTTGTTCATTCGCAAACAAGGTAAGCATGTTCTACTTGTTCAAATATATGTTGATGACATTATCTTTGGGTCGACCAGTCAAACATTTTGCCGAAACTTTTCATCTCTAATATGGTGATATAAGATAACAAGGAATCGAACGCCTTTGTGTACTTCCAAGTGTTCTTATATGAATATGTATGTGTAATAGCAATCAAGTTTTTTTTCAAATAAAACTTTCAAACTCTCAATTGTTGATATGAGAAGTGAAGGATCGAACGCCTTTGTGTACTTCCAAGTGTTCTTATATGAATATGTATGTGTAATAGCAATCAAGTTTTTTTTCAAATAAAACTTTCAAACTCTCAATTGTTGATATGAGAAGTGAAGGATCGAACGCCTTTGTGTACTTCCAAGTGTTCTTATATGAATATGTATGTGTAATAGCAATCAAGTTTTTTTTCAAATAAAACTTTCAAACTCTCAATTGTTGATATGAGAAGTGAAGGATCGAACGCCTTTGTGTACTTCCAAGTGTTCTTATATGAATATGTATGTGTAATAGCAATCAAGTTTTTTTTCAAATAAAACTTTCAAACTCTCAATTGTTGATATGAGAAGTGAAGGATCGAACGCCTTTGTGTACTTCCAAGTGTTCTTATATGAATATGTATGTGTAATAGCAATCAAGTTTTTTTTCAAATAAAACTTTCAAACTCTCAATTGTTGATATGAGAAGTGAAGGATCGAACGCCTTTGTGTACTTCCAAGTGTTCTTATATGAATATGTATGTGTAATAGCAATCAAGTTTTTTTTCAAATAAAACTTTCAAACTCTCAATTGTTGATATGAGAAGTGAAGGATCGAACGCCTTTGTGTACTTCCAAGTGTTCTTATATGAATATGTATGTGTAATAGCAATCAAGTTTTTTTTCAAATAAAACTTTCAAACTCTCAATTGTTGATATGAGAAGTGAAGGATCGAACGCCTTTGTGTACTTCCAAGTGTTCTTATATGAATATGTATGTGTAATAGCAATCAAGTTTTTTTTCAAATAAAACTTTCAAACTCTCAATTGTTGATATGAGAAGTGAAGGATCGAACGCCTTTGTGTACTTCCAAGTGTTCTTATATGAATATGTATGTGTAATAGCAATCAAGTTTTTTTTCAAATAAAACTTTCAAACTCTCAATTGTTGATATGAGAAGTGAAGGATCGAACGCCTTTGTGTACTTCCAAGTGTTCTTATATGAATATGTATGTGTAATAGCAATCAAGTTTTTTTTCAAATAAAACTTTCAAACTCTCAATTGTTGATATGAGAAGTGAAGGATCGAACGCCTTTGTGTACTTCCAAGTGTTCTTATATGAATATGTATGTGTAATAGCAATCAAGTTTTTTTTCAAATAAAACTTTCAAACTCTCAATTGTTGATATGAGAAGTGAAGGATCGAACGCCTTTGTGTACTTCCAAGTGTTCTTATATGAATATGTATGTGTAATAGCAATCAAGTTTTTTTTCAAATAAAACTTTCAAACTCTCAATTGTTGATATGAGAAGTGAAGGATCGAACGCCTTTGTGTACTTCCAAGTGTTCTTATATGAATATGTATGTGTAATAGCAATCAAGTTTTTTTTCAAATAAAACTTTCAAACTCTCAATTGTTGATATGAGAAGTGAAGGATCGAACGCCTTTGTGTACTTCCAAGTGTTCTTATATGAATATGTATGTGTAATAGCAATCAAGTTTTTTTTCAAATAAAACTTTCAAACTCTCAATTGTTGATATGAGAAGTGAAGGATCGAACGCCTTTGTGTACTTCCAAGTGTTCTTATATGAATATGTATGTGTAATAGCAATCAAGTTTTTTTTCAAATAAAACTTTCAAACTCTCAATTGTTGATATGAGAAGTGAAGGATCGAACGCCTTTGTGTACTTCCAAGTGTTCTTATATGAATATGTATGTGTAATAGCAATCAAGTTTTTTTTCAAATAAAACTTTCAAACTCTCAATTGTTGATATGAGAAGTGAAGGATCGAACGCCTTTGTGTACTTCCAAGTGTTCTTATATGAATATGTATGTGTAATAGCAATCAAGTTTTTTTTCAAATAAAACTTTCAAACTCTCAATTGTTGATATGAGAAGTGAAGGATCGAACGCCTTTGTGTACTTCCAAGTGTTCTTATATGAATATGTATGTGTAATAGCAATCAAGTTTTTTTTCAAATAAAACTTTCAAACTCTCAATTGTTGATATGAGAAGTGAAGGATCGAACGCCTTTGTGTACTCCCATTGTTCTTAATGAACATGTATGTGTGCTAGATATCAAGCTGCTCCAACTAATTTACATTATCAAGCTGTGAAACGAATCTTTCGTTATCTGAAGGGTACACCCGATTTAGGTCTCTGGTATCCAAGGGATACTGGATTCAATCTAACTGCATATTCAGATGCAGATCATGCTGGTTGTAAACTTGATCGCAAGAGCACTTCCGGTACTTTACAATTTTTAGGCGATAAAATTGTGAGTTGGTCTTCCAAGAAACAGAATTGTGTGTCACTATCAACGGCTGAAGCTGAATATGTGGCTGCGGCTAGTTGTTGTGCTCAAGTTTTATGGATGAAGACACAACTAACTGATTATGGTCTGAAATATGATCATATCCCTATCTATTGTGATTCTCAGAGTGCCATTGCTATTGCAGTCAACTCAGTAAACCACTCTCGATCAAAGCATATTGATGTTAGATATCATTTTCTCAAAGATCATATTGAGAAAGGTGACATCGAGCTCTACTTTGTGGGTACTGACTTTCAACTTGCAGATTTGTTCACAAAACCATTGGATGAGAAGAGGTTTAACTTTCTTATCTCCAAGCTTGGTATGTTAAATCTTAAACCTTAACTCTTTTTCCATTTGAAGGAATTCTTGACACATTCCAGAAAAACAAAATACAAAATTGCAAATTTTCAAAAATAAACAAAAAGATATTTATTTCGGTGGCTTGCATATTCTATGTATGCAACCCGTTCTTAAATGATATATTTATTTTTAGAGTGTTTATACATTCTAAGATCTTGTTATTATACATATAAATTGATATAAGATAACAAGGAATCGAACGCCTTTGTGTACTTCCAAGTGTTCTTATATGAATATGTATGTGTAATAGCAATCAAGTTTTTTTTCAAATAAAACTTTCAAACTCTCAATTGTTGATATGAGAAGTGAAGGATCGAACGCCTTTGTGTACTTCCAAGTGTTCTTATATGAATATGTATGTGTAATAGCAATCAAGTTTTTTTTCAAATAAAACTTTCAAACTCTCAATTGTTGATATGAGAAGTGAAGGATCGAACGCCTTTGTGTACTTCCAAGTGTTCTTATATGAATATGTATGTGTAATAGCAATCAAGTTTTTTTTCAAATAAAACTTTCAAACTCTCAATTGTTGATATGAGAAGTGAAGGATCGAACGCCTTTGTGTACTCCCTAGCTGTCTTACTCTCAACATTGTTGTTGACGCAAAACTTTGTGTTTCTCAAATAAAAATCTTGTTCACAATAGACTCTCAAATTTTCCGAAAATATCACAACAAAGATTTTACTCATTTTGATCTCACAAAAACAATTTTTGCTCCACCTTTCTATGAAAATTTTTGATCAATTCTTGCATAGATTAAGGAGGAGTTTGTGATTTCAAAAAACTTTCAAAACTTCAAATGTGTTTCAAATGTTTTTTCATACACACATTTGATGTTTTTCCAATGATTTTCAATCAAATGGAGTTCGGAGATTAGTTTGCACATGAGTGATAAGTTTTTCTCAAAATTTACTCCATGAGTTTCATCATCGCCGATGAGTTCTAACCCCGGAGTATTCACTTCTTTCATTAGATAGTGAGGGTATTTTGAGTGATGTTGTTTTCGTGCAAATAGGATGGAGGGAGTAAAAGTCGAAAAGTGAGAGGTTACGGTGAAATAATGATGTGAGATAGGGCTAAAAGAAACAAAAGCCCTCCCCAAATTCTCAAAAAGCCGGGTCAACACGTTCCTATCGGTTTTCATTTGTTGATTTCTCGATATTGAAGAAGTCTTCATGGACCCAGTGAAGCAATGCACATCTTTCCTAACCACTCAAGTATTTCTTAACAAATGCTTGTTTTATTTCTCACGGAGATTTTCACATTTCTATTGACTCTTCTTTGAACACATTCGAGTCATATCTTTGTAATATTATTGCTTATCTTTGTGATATAGCCTTTTTTGACACATTCGAGTCATATCTTTGTAATATTATTGCTTATCTTTGTGATATAGCCGGAACATTTGTAGTGATATTATTTTTTTTGACACATTCGAGTCATATCTTTGTAATATTATTGCTTATCTTTGTGATATAGCCGGAACATTTGTAGTGATATTATTTTTTTTGACACATTCGAGTCATATCTTTGTAATATTATTGCTTATCTTTGTGACACATTCGAGTCATATCTTTGTAATATTATTGCTTATCTTTGTGACACATTCGAGTCATATCTTTGTAATATTATTGCTTATCTTTGTGACACATTCGAGTCATATCTTTGTAATATTATTGCTTATCTTTGTGACACATTCGAGTCATATCTTTGTAATATTATTGCTTATCTTTGTGACACATTCGAGTCATATCTTTGTAATATTATTGCTTATCTTTGTGACACATTCGAGTCATATCTTTGTAATATTATTGCTTATCTTTGTGATATTATTGCCTTTTTTGACACATTCGAGTCATATCTTTGTAATATTATTGCTTATCTTTGTGACACATTCGAGTCATATCTTTGTAATATATTGCTTATCTTTGTGATATAGCCGGAACATTTAGTGATATATTGCTTATTTTTGATATTCCACGATGATCGTGATATTATTGCTTATCTTTGTGATATTATTGCTTATCTTTGTGATATTATTGCTTATCTTTGTGATATTATTGCTTATCTTTGTGATATTATTGCTTATCTTTGTGATATTATTGCTTATCTTTGTGATATTAGAGCTATCTTGATTGGTCATTAATTTGATCTTCATTCATTTTTTTTGACACATTCGAGTCATATCTTTGTAATATTATTGCTTATCTTTGTGATATAGCCGGAACATTTGTAGTGATATCATATTTTTGATATTCCACGATGATCGAGATATTATTGCTTATCTTTGTGATATTATTGCTTATCTTTGTGATATTATTGCTTATCTTTGTGATATTATTGCTTATCTTTGTGATATTATTGCTTATCTTTGTGATATTATTGCTTATCTTTGTGATATTATTGCTTATCTTTGTGATATTATTGCTTATCTTTGTGATATTATTGCTTATCTTTGTGATATTATTGCTTATCTTTGTGATATTAGAGCTATCTTGATTGAGCTATTATTGTATCTTATCATTCATTTTTTTTGACACATTCGAGTCATATCTTTGTAATATTATTGCTTATCTTTGTGACACATTCGAGTCATATCTTTGTAATATTATTGCTTATCTTTGTGATATAGCCGGAACATTTGTGATATATTCTATTTTCCACGATGATATTCCACGATGATCGTGATATTATTGCTTATCTTTGTGATATTATTGCTTATCTTTGTGATATTATTGCTTATCTTTGTGATATTAGAGCTATCTTGATTGGTCATTAATTTGATCTTCATTCATTTTTTTTGACACATTCGAGTCATATCTTTGTAATATTATTGCTTATCTTTGTGATATAGATCTTTTATTCATTTTTTTTGACACATTCGAGTCATATCTTTGTAATATTATTGCTTATCTTTGTGATATAGCCGGAATCATTTGTAATTATTCTTTTTTGGACATTCGAGTCATATCTTTGTGATATTATTGCTTATCTTTGTGATATAGCCGGAACATTCGTAGTGATATCTTAATTGATATTCCACGATGATCGAATGGAAATCCTACCAATGCTAACATCTTTTCCAACGTTGAAAGTAGGTCTCGTGATTACATTTATGTGATTATTGAGTTAACGAGAAGTCTAAGTGACCTCGGTTTTTCCCTAAATAGTCTTTAAGGATAAAAGATTGTGGTTATCAAACGCTTCGGCAGTACTAACCATGATTTATATTCTTTGAAGCAATCTCGTGGTTGCAAAGCCGCAGATCGAACTATGTTAGAGAATTGTTTTGTGCATATCTCAATGATACATAGGAAAACCGAAAAATGTTATACATTTCAATCGGTCATTTCATTAATCCTTTCGATTTTTGAACATGCTAACAGATCATTCTTATCCGGTTTCATTTCTCATCACACAAACACAGAAAACACCAACACCATGATATAACGTTTGTACCAACAACTTCGATCCTACATTTTAGTCACCCCTAGGATTTCTTGGGTTGGGCTAATGGTTTGGGTTGATGTTTTGATGGTTGACATTTCTTCATGTGATCATGTTATTCCTTTTGACATTTAATCAATCAAATGTGTACATAATGACATTGGTTCCCAATTTTGTTATTATGAGGGGGAGAAAATATTATGATTGATTTACTGATTGATAAGGAAACAAGGAGAAAAGTTTGTGTTTGGTTGTCTCAATAGGTTTTAGGCTTATCAAAGTTCTAGGCTTATCAAAGTTTGTGTATAGGGGGAGAAAATTCTTCATGATGTGTCAATAGTCTCTTGTGTTCAGATTTTCACTAGATTTCAGTTGATTGAGATTTTGGTTTTAAAAAGGGGGAATCTGAATTGACTTCAAAGATAAGAATGAAACCGAAGATGAAAGGATTTTCACTCAAGATGCTTCAAAAGTCCAAAGACGCTCCAAAAATGTTTATACTCATGGATTGAGGGGGAGCATGATTACTTCATAAGAATTTCATCCAAACTTCATTCAAATGCTTACTCTCCAAAGTGTTCAAGTTGATGTGAAAAAGATCAAAGCTTCAAAAAGGTTGAAAGATTGGTTAGAAGATTCAAGTCAAAGAAGTAAAGCTTCAAAAGAGTCTTCATCAAACACACTTCAGTCAAGATCTTCAATTCATACAACAACATTTTATTAAAAAAAAAAAAAAAACTCCAATGCATATATCAAGGGGGAGAGTACATATTCATGAAACTTTATTTCAAGAAGATGAAATTCACTCAAGAATCAGAACTGAAGAATCGAAAAGTTGAATTTCACTCAAGAATCGAAGATTGAAAACTCAAAACCAAGATTCATACCTTCCACATTTCAAAAGACAACTCTGATTCATGATTCAACAATTCTCGAAGATTCAAGACACACACGCATTCATTATTCTCTGTTCTTAAAGAACATTGAGAATCAACACATGATTTAATTTCAAGAAGTCCAAAACCAAGACTGAATCAAGTTCTCCAAAGACAAAAGAGAAAACTTTGAAGACTTGTTTCAACACATCAATTGTCTTCACCACCGGGCTCATCAAATTCATTCCTACAAGACAAGATAACACGTACTTCATTCATTACAATATATCACTAAGGGGGAGAATGTTAGAAATCCAAAAATAGTGATAAATTGTAATTTAGATCAGAGGATTTTCTTGTTATTAAGTCATAGGTAAATGATCACTAAGGTTGAGGGGCTAATTGTGATAAATTAGCATAATTGTATAGTTAGCCTATAAATACCCCTCTCATACCTTAGAGATCATAACTTTTGAAGAACCTTGATTAATCCCTGCATAATTTTTAATACAAAATCACCAACTTTTACATACACACATACTTTCTCTCTCAAAACACACACAAACACCAAGAACACACACTCACCAAAACCGCCATTGATGACTTGAATTCGGTGATAGAAATCGTGTTATAACACCTAATCTCTTATATTTTTAAAAATGAAATTTGATAATGCAAAATCCCAAAACCATATGAAATACTCCAATGATTGCCTCATCAAACTAGTATTCATCTTGGTTAAACAATTATAAATACTCCTATGATAGCCACATCAAACTAGTATTTATCTTTGTTCCGGATATATTTGCATGATCCATATCTTGCTTCCATGGTGAGATCTTGCTCGACAACCTACAAAAACGAATATATGTCCGTTGTCCTGCACATCTCAACACACATCAAATCTTCTCAAAGTAATAACATACAATCTGAAGAAATGAATAAAATAGCAAGATAAAAATGAATATACTTAGCAATCTATTATTAGAATGATTTAGACTAATAATTCACTGCAAGCACTTTCAAATTTTGCACATAATACATCAAAATTATTTAGAATCTCTGTTCCAAATCTTTTTGATTTAAAAATCTTTCAAAGATCAAATTCAAAACTATGAACAACTATGTGTCCATTCTAATGAAAATCTTCTTTCTAAGATATAAAATGATTCTTTTAAAGATAAAATTCAAAACTATGAACAACTCTGTGTCCATTCTAATGAAAATCTTCTTTCTAAGAATCAATGCAAAAGCATTAACTCAATATCTGTTTATTGAAATTAACAACTCTGTGTCCTTTTCCTTAAACCCATATTTTGTTAATGTGACATACTTTCTTTTAGCTTTTGATCACAACACTATTGCTTAACTACCCTACTCGTTTATTCACTGTTCCATAAGAACATAGTTGAGTCCTCTTGGAAACTAGATTCTATTCTGACTATATCTCTCGTGCAATAGGAACTTTTATTCAAACAATACAATTACAAACAAAAGTTAAACATTTCACGAAAAACATAATACACACACACACACACATACACACACAACACAACAATAACACACACACACAAGAGCACAATAAATAAATAATTTCTTACCGACATCACACACACACACACACACACACACACACACACACACACTCACACTCACACTCACACACACACACACACACACACACACACACACACACACACACACACACACACACACACACACACACACACACACACACACACACACACACACACACACACACACACACACACACACACACACACACACACACACACACACACACACACACACACACACACACACACACACACACACACACACACACACACACACACACACACACACACACACACACACACACACACACACACACACACACACACACACACACACACACACACACACACACACACACACACACACACACACACACACACACACACACACACACACACACACACACACACACACACACACACACACACACACACACACACACACACACACACACACACACACACACACACACACACACACACACACACACACACACACACACACACACACACACACACACACACACACACACACACACACACACACACACACACACACACACACACACACACACACACACACACACACACACACACACACACACACACACACACACACACACACACACACACACACACACACACACACACACACACACACACACACACACACACACACACACACACACACACACACACACACACACACACACACACACACACACACACACACACACACACACACACACACACACACACACACACACACACACACACACACACACACACACACACACACACACACACACACACACACACACACACACACACACACACACACACACACACACACACACACACACACACCCACACCCACACACACACACACACATACTCACACACACACACACACACACACACACACACACACATACATACACACACACACACACACATACACTAAACATAAACGAATAACATAGTTACAAGAGCTAAAGTTACTGCTGATTAGATCAGATTAGCATGTTACATAAGCCTACGAGCGAGAAATAATTCTCTTATTATTAGTTATGAACAGTGATCCAAAAATGATTACCAATATGTTTGTCCTCTTAAACACTCGGTACTTCCAGTCTCCTTTTTGGTTTGTGACACTTTTGACATACCCTGGCCAAGGACATTCACCATGCAACCCGAGTAGCCTAATATGTCACTTAATCATGTTTGCGAACTTATGTGCCCATATTCAGATACACTCTCACAATCGACACAAGCACTAAAATTAAGACATTTGGTGAGTAAAGTGAGAAAGTCTTTAAGAATCAAGTCAGCGGTGACAGGTCAGTGATTCCTCACGCGCAAAGCGACTTAACTTGACTCACGTACGGAAATATACTCAACATTGCATAATGCCAAGTACTTGCATATTTGTGACATTATTTTAAGCACTTATGAAAACACGTGACTTTCGATGAGATCCGTGTAGCGAACTTTCTGACAACCTATCTCAAGTTGGAATCTTTAGGTAGGCTAGGTATACAAAGCCACCCCAAGGACTTACTTGTTCGAATCTCAAAGGCCACATTAGCTTCATATTTTCAACAGATTTACAGTTTTATTAGATATTTGCATATCTTGTCACAAATATACATCCGAAAAAGCAATACATACACATATATGTATCCGAGACCTTCTATATAAAGACCAAATATACATAATTACAATGCAAGATCTTTCATAAGATTTAAAGAACTTGTCTATTTTAAGAACAAGCATTCTCAGCCATATATCTGAATACGTTTCCCATAAGAACATTGTATACATTTAAGTTCAGATTATAAGGAAACCTTGGTACTTTGTGTCTATCGATACATCATATAATGGTATCACTGAACTGGCAATTTAAAGTACAATTCGGTAGGCTTAAAAGCTAAAGTATCGTCACGTCTAATCGTCTTGATGCAGTGACCTTACTCCTTTTATTATATTTCTTTTTCTTTTCTGATTTTTCTGATTTTTATTTTGTTTTTCTGACACTATTTGACACATACATTACGACACAAACACTGACTCATTTTACAAAGTTCCTTTTAAGAGACACTGTCACTATAGATTTCTCATTCCAATCAATTGGACTAACAACTCAAAACGAGTTCGGTCGAAAGCCTTAGTGAACAGATCAGCTAAATTAAAGTCACTCGGCACTTTTTTTAGGACTATTAGTTTCTTTTCAGCACAATCACGAATAAAATGAAACCTTATGTCTATGTGCTTAGTCCTACTGTGCTTAACAGGATTATTAGTTATGAATATGGTGGATTCATTGTCTATCTTTATGAGAGTACAAAGGAAAACCTAACCGTGATAGCCCGAGCCGGTGAATGAATATTCAGTTGCTGTTAAGTAATCCGATCTCTCCCCTAAGACAAACATCCACTGATGTCTACTTCCTCAAGAACACCAATTTCTTCATCCATGTGATTAAACTAGTGCACTTCTGGAACTGACATATAGCATAACCAATAACAAAAATAACAAAACATAAAACATAAAATATGAGAATCTGTACTATAGATAATCATCTAAACATGATCTTCTATAGTACTTTGTCTATCACATGAACAATAATAAATATACAAAACAGACATAGGATCCTTTAACAGAAATAAACTCCGTTAATAATCCCTTGTCCTCCATAATGTGCCTGGAGCTTCAGCTATTGACAAACCATAAACCTGCGGTCTTCCTTAGCAGCTCCTGCACATTCAAAAACGATTAGTTTTTCAAAGGACCCCTAGCCTTGTTGGCTTTGGGTTTATCATTCTCTTCATCCGAAACTATGTCAGCCCAAGATTCACCAGTAGGCACCCAAACCTTAGTTGGTTTAACAGTTGAGCTGTCAACAGGCCTTCTGCTAGGTGAAATTCGTGAATTTCTTCCAGCACTAAGCCTACGACTGGGAGAACCACTAGACCTCCTATCAGTAGGTAGCCTATGGTTAAAACCTTTAGAATTCTTTTGAAATCTTGACATTTTCTCAGGAGATGATGAAGACATTCTCCTAGGACTATGTCGCTGAAATAAAGTACTAGAATTCAACTTAGCTTCAGCCATTAATCTTTCATAGTAAGCACTGTTGGGTTTATCTCTTAATTTACTGGACTGATTCGAACTACTAGAACCTTCTCGAGATGAGACGCTTCTAGGTTTACTACCCTTAGTTTCGCAGTCCTTTTCAAATTCTCTAAATCTCATATAATTCTTAACTGCTAGACTATCAGGATTTTTCTTAGCATACTCCTCATAGTATTTCTCTTTATAATCTCTCATTGAAGTACCTTTAGATGAACTAGAATTTTCACTAGACTCCATACTGCCTCTAGATTTTTCAGGTGACATCCTAGACTTATTCTTCTTGTAAGGGCAACAACTTGACACGTGACCTACCTCACGACACTTAAAGCATGACCTTTTAGAAGCCTTCTTTGATAAATCACCATGAATAATCTCAGGCACTTGAACCCCATGACCTCTTAATTCATCTATATGTTCAAGGGCTGCATAAGCCTCTTCCCAAGAAGTCGGTGCTTGTATGGGAGGTGCATATCATTTCACAGTTTGAATCTTTGGATCAATGGATAACATTTCTTTAATTTTCCTTTCAGCAAATTGTTCAGGTATTTCAGATTGAACACTCAAACCTTCTGCATTAATAGTAGAAGTTTGAACAAAACCTTTCTTGAAAACTGTATCTTTAAAGTTCTTGCTTTTAACAGGTTTTGGCAAATGTTCAGATTTTACGGGTTCATCAAGACTCCATATTTGATCAATATTTTCAGGATATTTACCATTTAAATCTGACTCCTTTGCTGAAAACACTTTATCATTACCTTTCAAAGTAAAGTAGACAATTGTTTCTATTTCAACTTCTTTTTCAATTTCTTTTAGTTTATTATCCATTGTCCGTTTGGCTTCACTTGGGTCTGAGTGAGCCGTAGATTCACTAGTCTTGTTCCCAGATCCCTCTGACTTAGACATCTCAGGGATAAGAACATCACTAGTTTTGGTCTGTGGAGAGGTAGTCTTAGGTACATTTTCAGGACTTGATTTTTCAGATTCTTCTAAAGTAAGCTTCTGAAAACTGTCATAATTGTGACTAAAAGGTGGCGGAACGGCATTATATTTCTGGACAAAACTAGGTTGTTCACCTTTAACTTTTGCATCTCTAAGGTGACCCATCATAGTTCCTATGTCTCTCATTTTATTTAATTTGCCACTTAGTTCAACAATTTGTACCCTAGAATCTGCTAATTCTTTGTCCTTTTTAGCACTTTCTTTCACTACCCTCTCTAAATCCTCATCTAGCATTTGTTTTCTGCCTAGTAACTGAGCATATTCTACTCTAAGTGACTCAAACCTATCTTCTTCAGACTTAATCCGATTAAGATATTCTTTGGCATGACCTTTAAATACCATGACATCAGTAGATAACTTACTTCTATCACTAGTGGCATCATTTAAAAGAGTCTTGGTATAATCGAGTTCCTTTCTAAGGACAGTTACTTCACTAGACAAAGCTATGCTACTTTTACAAACAGAAATAAGTGAATGTAGAGAAAGACTTACCTGTTGTTCTGGTGCCTCAAGATTGGCCACGAAATTCACGAGCCCTTCTATACTCAGATCATCAGGTATCTCAATCTTTACATCCTTATCCTTTTTCTCAGTTTTCACAATTTCAATGGCTTCAGTGAAAACCTCTTCATTCTCAGCTCTTACTGGTTCTGACGGTTCAGATTCCTCTTCTACCTTCTGATGAAAACTATCATGATCATCCGTGCTGGCATATAGTGTATAGTCGAATGAATTATCAACAAGATCATTCATTCCTCCATCAAAGTCGTGAATTTCTGCCAAGAATGCATGATTCTGATCATCGGTACTAGTCGAACCCCAATTATATGTACCATCAGATTGAACAACTAAGGCTCTTGAGTTGTCCGCTTCTCCTGAGCTTCGGTTCCCAGTATTAGCATACTGATGTCCGGAATTCTGACTCACTATAGAACCACTCTGATTGAAGTTCTGACGGCCTGTAGCTGAATTGTTGTCCCGTCTTGGCCTCTGACATTCTCTTTCAAAATGTCCAAAACCATCACAGTTATAACACTTCACCTTGGTCTTGTCAAACCCTACTTTGCCATTCACAACCTTCCTTTCAGTTCTATCTGTGAAACGCTGAACTCTCAATGTTAACATAGCTAATTGCCAGTTCAGATCCATTTCTTCCAAGTCATCTGGATCAACTTGCTTGTAATCCTCCCTAACCAAATCAGGATCAGTTAGTTTTCCTCCAATTAATTTTTCATGAGCAGACACAAATGAAGCGAGCATGCCCAATTGTCCCTCAGCAGATCTTATGCTCATCGGCATCCCTGTGTAACCCGAGCTTGGAGAACTACTATTCTGAACCCCATTATGCACTATCATGGCCGATTCTAGAGAAGTTACATACATCAAGTTGCTATCAGAATCCGTTGACATCTTTATCTTGTCATCATCTCCACTATAGAAGGCAGTAATCCCTCCATTTGAAGATTTTGCAGAAGGAACGCTTGATTTGCTATGATAAAGTTTAGGACACTGAACAAAATCACTGCTACCTGCTTCCTTCGACTTTCGTTTCATATCTTGACCTCTCAGCTTTCGAATGATCTAATCCAAAGTCCATGTGCTAAATTCGGGATTTTGTTGGATTGAAGTGACAAACCCTTCCCACTTAACTGGAAGAGCTTCCAACAACTTCTTGATGACATCTTCTGGATCAGGTTTGTACCCAAAATATGCAAGCTCAACCAGCAGATGACTGTAACGAATCAAGATCTCATCAAGAGGTTCATCTTTGAAGCTAGTAAAGACATAATACTGCTTCTTTAGCAAGTCCTTCCTTCTCTTCTTGAGATCATCATCACCTTCACAATGCACTTTGAGTGCATCCCATAAGCCTTTTGCACTATCATACATTTCAAACAAGTGCAAGAATTCCCCTTGAAGAGCCATTCGGAGTGATCCTAAAGCTTTACTTTCTGCTTCGTAATCTTTCTTTTGATCGACAGTCATTTGCTCATACGAAGCTGCTTTTCCACCACCCGAACCAGTAGGTTCTTTATCATTTTGCACAGTGGGATGAACATAACCATTAACAATACATATCCACATCCTCACATCCATTAACCTGCAATATGACTCGAATCTGCCCTTCTAACTGAAATATCTATCAAGGCTTATTAACTTGGGCGGTGAGTTGGCCTTTCCAGTTTCGTGATCCATCAAAATTAGTTGATTCAGCAGAGATTGATAATTTACGGGTAATTGAGACGTCATTTTCTCTGAGCTAGCAAAATTCACGAACTGTTTATAAAAACGAGGTCGTAAAAGTTCACGAGGTCGTGAATAAAAACGAGGTCGCAATTAACTACTCGAGGTCGTAATTGAACTGGCGAGGTCTTAAAGAGCTCACGAGGTCGCAATGGTCGCAATTGAACTGGCGAGGTCGTAATTAGCTACCCAGGTCGCAATACGAGCTGGATGAGGTAATACGAGCCCGTGAGGTCGCAAAAGCTGCTGGAATCCTTAGATCTCTTGAATTCGAAACCCTAAACACCAACAATAACACCTTCGACTGCTGCAAATACAAATCGAGGTCACAAACAAGATTTCCGGTCGTAAACTCGTGAAAGAATCACGTCTAAACGACCCTAAATCAATATTGTCTATCACCAACAAGCTATAACCTTCCGGTATTAAACCAAGAGGCTCTGATACCAATTGTAAGTCCCCTGATACGGATCATCAATAGCTTGCTCCAGTTATCTTGAGGTGCGGAATCCCTCACAATAACTTGGTGATCAACAAAAAGCCCCTAGATCATCTGCGACCTCGCAGATCTTCTTCGGGCTAGCGGAACAACCTTTGACGACTATAACCTGCAATACCTGCTTGATATTTCGACAAATGTTCAACCCTAAACTCTATTAGGGTTCGGTTTATATAGGTAACACCCGACATGGGCTTCAGCGAGTTGGCCTCGTAAACCCAGCCCAGCCCGTCACTAATGCGAGGTTGCATTCTGTGATTGGCCTCGTATTTGACCCTGCAAATACGGGGTCATATTACCTATTGTGAAATGCGAGGTCGCATTTCACACTTAGCAGATTTATTACACATTCAATACTTCAACTTAATCTAGTATTCTATGCATAATACTAAGTTCATTAATGATAATCACATTACAAAGACATATAACAATATAAGCCCAAACAATCTAGACTGCTATTGACATAGACGTGCACTTACAAAAATAGTACGTGATATGAATGTTGTTAGTAAAAATAAAATGTATAGATGTTCTATACCCTGCTTAGGAACCCCACTTATGCTAATTAGGAACACCCGACCGACAAAACAAACATACGAGCAATCTGCCGTTGAAAACATGTATAGTGTAATCGAAAACAGTGTATAGTGAATTTTAGTTTTACACATTAGTGAATAGATGACATAAATTGCGTATTGCGACTATTTCTAATTGTTCGAGTAAAAAAAACCAAAACAACTGGACACATGTCGGGTAGCAATTGGTTGTTATAGTTTGGCAAAAAAATTTAAATTCTTTGAAACTATAGATTTACTGACAGAATAAATTTTTGAAATTAAAGAGAGAAGATTTACCAGAATAATATAAAAAAGAGAGAAGATTTACATGCATAGATTAAATATATATTATGTTCGAAGTAAGAAATAATCCTAGAAATATTTTAGAATAATTATATAATTAATAGTTGTCCAAAATGATCGTATTCAACTGAATAGAATTGGATGACAAGAGACAATGCCAGGCTGATTGCTGAGAGACAATGACAAGGTAATATTGAAAAACAATATATCACCAATTACAAACTGATCGCATTCAAGTGGTATCAAGGCTGATTGCTGAGAGACAATGACAAGGTAATATTGAAAAACAATATATCACCAATTACAAACTGATCGCATTCAAGTGGTACTAATAGAATGACAATAGAGAATGACAGGCTGATTGGTGAAGTCAGTTTGAGGTATTATATTCAAATTTTAAATTATATTATAAGATTTACCAGAATAATATAAAAAACAAAGAAGATCTTTGAATATTCACTAACATAATTTAAAATTAATAAAATATTTCAAGATTTACATGCATAGATTAAAATTCAATCTGATCGAATTCAACTGAATCGAATTGGATGACAAGAGACAATGCCAGGCTGATTGCTGAAGTCAGTTCGATACAAACAAGTTTTTTTTAAATTATTGGGTGGTAATTCCTATCAGGTTTGTATAATAACCTTTTGATCAGCTTGTACAAACAATAAGCAAATATTATACGGAGTATTTCATCAAGATGTAAACAAACTAATCATGATATATATATTTTGAGATCTGTGATGCATATCTTTTAGATATATTATTCATAATTAAAAATGGGATTAAATCGAATAACAATAATAATTATAATAATAACATATACAATAATAAAACAATTAAAAGAAAAAAAAAGAATATGAAGAATCAGTTTACAAGCAACAATATACTGCAGCTAATCATCTCCATACATCAAGATTATCATCATCCTTATAATACCTGAAAAATTATAATAACATATACAATAATAAAACAATTAAAAGAAAAAAAAAAGAATATGAAGAATCAGTTTACAAGCAACAATATACTGCAGCTAATCATCTCCATACATCAAGATTATCATCATCCTTATAATACCTGAAAAATTATAAGAAAATAAAAAAGTGAGAACGAAGAAATAAGTAATCATGATATATATATTATGAGATCTGTGATGCATATCTTTTAGATATATTATTCATAATTAAAAATGGGATTAAATCCAATAACAATAATAATTATAATAATAACATATACAATAATAAAACAATTAAAAGAAAAAAAAAGAATATGAAGAATCAGTTTACAAGCAACAATATACTGCAGCTAATCATCTCCATACATCAAGATTATCATCATCCTTATAATACCTGAAAAATTATAATAACATATACAATAATAAAACAATTAAAAGAAAAAAAAAGAATATGAAGAATCAGTTTACAAGCAACAATATACTGCAGCTAATCATCTCCATACATCAAGATTATCATCATCCTTATAATACCTGAAAAATTATAAGAAAATAAAAAAGTGAGAACGAAGAAATAAGTAATCATGATATATATATTATGAGATCTGTGATGCATATCTTTTAGATATATTATTCATAATTAAAAATGGGATTAAATCCAATAACAATAATAATTATAATAATAACATATACAATAATAAAACAATTAAAAGAAAAAAAAAGAATATGAAGAATCAGTTTACAAGCAACAATATACTGCAGCTAATCATCTCCATACATCAAGATTATCATCATCCTTATAATACCTGAAAAATTAGAATAACATATACAATAATAAAACAATTAAAAGAAAAAAAAAATATGAAGAATCAGTTTACAAGCAACAATATACTGCAGCTAATCATCTCCATACATCAAGATTATCATCATCCATATTATACCTGAAAAATTATAAGAACATAAAAAGGTAAGAACGAAGAAATAACTAATCATGATCAAAAAATATGAGCAGATTTAAAAGTTGTAGAAACAGATAAAAGGAGAGAGAAAGAGCAAAAAGATTTGATTACATTTCAGTTTTAGAAGCTATATATATAAGAGAAAAGGAGAGAGAAATAAAGAATATTATATGTATTTAAAATGGATGTATAAATCTTCATTGCATAGATTTGCAAAGATATTATACGAAAACACATAGATGACCTTAGCCATTGTGTGTAGAAATCGACGTGGACAGGCCGTTATCTTGCCAACTCGGATTTAGTGATGCAACCTTAAGTGTGATTTACTATATATAGAGATTTAATTTAATATTATTTAATTAATTATTTATTCATTTTCTTGATTTATTAATTAAATAATTCTTTAAAAATACTTTTAAGTACCACATTTGCCTTTATAATTTATGGATAATTATATTTGGGTTATATTCTGATTTTTATGCATTATAACTTATAATATTATGATTTATATATTCATTTATGTAATTTTTCCATTAATTTAATAATAGTAATTAATTAGTGATTTTTACTTACTTATTTACTTCTAAAATGTATAACATTTGTTCCTTGACTTATAATAACTTTATTCCAGTAGGTTTTAGTCATTTTCATCATTGGTTATGATGATTTAACCAAATTCATGATATATATATTTAGATCTGTGATGCATATCTTTTAGATATATTATTCATAATTAAAAATGGGATTAAATTAATAACAATAATAATTATAATAATAACATATACAATAATAAAACAATTAAAAGAAAAAAAAAATATGAAGAATCAGTTTACAAGCAACAATATACTGCAGCTAATCATCTCCATACATCAAGATTATCATCATCCTTATAATACCTGAAAAATTAGAATAACATATACAATAATAAAACAATTAAAAGAAAAAAAAAATATGAAGAATCAGTTTACAAGCAACAATATACTGCAGCTAATCATCTCCATACATCAAGATTATCATCATCCTTATAATACCTGAAAAATTATAAGAACATAAAAAGGTAAGAACGAAGAAATAACTAATCATGATCAAAAAATATGAGCAGATTTAAAAGTTGTAGAAACAGATAAAAGGAGAGAGAAAGAAAGAATATTATATATATTTGAAATGGATGTATAAATCTTCATTGCATAGATTTGCAAAGATATTATACGAAAACACATAGATGACCTTAGCCATTGTGTGTAGAAATCGACGTGGACAGGCCGTTATCTTGCCAACTCGGATTTAGTGATGCAACCTTAAGTGTGATTTACCATATATAGAGATAATGAGATAATATATATATATATAGTATAATATTCAAGTTCATATGTATATATATATATATATATATATATATATATATATATATATATATATATATATATATATATATATATATATATATATATATATATATATATATATATATATATATATATATATATATATATATATATATATATATATATATATATATATATATATATATATATATATATATATATATATATATATATATATATATATATATATATATATATATATATATATATATATATATATATATATATATATATATATATATATATATATATATATATATATATATATATATATATATATATATATATATATATATATATATATATATATATATATATATATATATATATATATATATATATATATATATATATATATATATATATATATATATATATATATATATATATATATATATATATATATATATATATATATATATATATATATATATATATATATATATATATATATATATATATATATATATATATATATATATATATATATATATATATATATATATATATATATATATATATATATATATATATATATATATATATATATATATATATATATATATATATATATATATATATATATATATATATATATATATATATATATATATATATATATATATATATATATATATATATATATATATATATATATATATATATATATATATATATATATATATATATATATATATATATATATATATATATATATATATATATATATATATATATATATATATATATATATATATATATATATATATATATATATATATATATATATATATATATATATATATATATATATATATATATATATATATATATATATATATATATATATATATATATATATATATATATATATATATATATATATATATATATATATATATATATATATATATATATATATATATATATATATATATATATATATATATATATATATATATATATATATATATATATATATATATATATATATATATATATATATATATATATATATATATATATATATATATATATATATATATATATATATATATATATATATATATATATATATATATATATATATATATATATATATATATATATATATATATATATATATATATATATATATATATATATATATATATATATATATATATATATATATATATATATATATATATATATATATATATATATATATATATATATATATATATATATATATATATATATATATATATATATATATATATATATATATATATATATATATATATATATATATATATATATATATATATATATATATATATATATATATATATATATATATATATATATATATATATATATATATATATATATATATATATATATATATATATATATATATATATATATATATATATATATATATATATATATATATATATATATATATATATATATATATATATATATATATATATATATATATATATATATATATATATATATATATATATATATATATATATATATATATATATATATATATATATATATATATATATATATATATATATATATATATATATATATATATATATATATATATATATATATATATATATATATATATATATATATATATATATATATATATATATATATATATATATATATATATATATATATATATATATATATATATATATATATATATATATATATATATATATATATATATATATATATATATATATATATATATATATATATATATATATATATATATATATATATATATATATATATATATATATATATATATATATATATATATATATATATATATATATATATATATATATATATATATATATATATATATATATATATATATATATATATATATATATATATATATATATATATATATATATATATATATATATATATATATATATATATATATATATATATATATATATATATATATATATATATATATATATATATATATATATATTACTATATATTTTTATTTATATTTTTGAAATAACTTTTCCACAGTAACTTTAAGACATTTTGATGTTCATTTGATTATGGTGCATGTGTGTGCTCAAAATGACATTTTGCATGTTTTCGATTTATGATTTTTAGCTTATTTTCACATGTTTTGTTCTAAGTTCTATATCTTTGCAAACATATCTTTATTTCCAGAATTTTATGCTCAAAAATATTATATTTTTCATTCTATCAAGTCCATATCCATCTCATAATCCAACAAAAGATCCAACATTCTTAAATCTAGCATGCATGCATTCATCTCATCACTTTCAATACAAAACTTTTATCAACCTTTCATCTAACAATATAAAAGCTACCTTTTATTGAAAAATCACAGAAATATTGCCATAAAAATATACAAAAATGGATTCATCTTTCAAGTAAAAAGTCATTTCATAAGCTATTATAAAGATCTTTTAGTATATGTAAAAACAAGATTAATCTAACAAAGAGATGAAGATTTATACCCTTGATGAACTCGGTTTGTAGATGATTTTATGCAGAAAATTTCGTGGCCCTTATGCTCAAAATATTATATTTTTCATTCTATCAAGTCCATATCCATCTCATAATCCAACAAAAGATCCAACATTCTTAAATCTAGCATGCATGCATTCATCTCATCACTTTCAATACAAAACTTTTATCAACCTTTCATCTAACAATATAAAAGCTACCTTTTATTGAAAAATCACAGAAATATTGCCATAAAAATATACAAAAATGGATTCATCTTTCAAACAAAAAGTCACTTTACAAGCTATTAATATATAACAACACTTTTGGGTCTTAAACTTGTTGAATCCTTGAATCTTTCTTCAAGATTTCGACATGCATGAGCATGAGGAAGAAGACTCTATCAACTTGCCCTCATTAAGTGTGTTTTTTCAAAGAAATCAAGAAAAACTTAAGCTTTTAATATATAACAACACTTTTGGGTCTTAAACTTGTTGAATCCTTGAATCTTTCTTCAAGATTTCGACATGCATGAGCATGAGGAAGAAGACTCTATCAACTTGCCCTCATTAAGTGTGTTTTTTCAAAGAAATCAAGAAGAAAATATAAACTTTTGATAAAGATCTTTTAGTATATGTAAAAACAAGATTAATCTAACAAAGAGATGAAGATTTATACCCTTGATGAACTCGGTTTGGAAGTTGAAATTTTATGCAGAAAATTTCGTGGCCCTTATGCTCAAAATATTATATTTTTCATTCTATCAAGTCCATATCCATCTCATAATCCAACAAAAGATCCAACATTCTTAAATCTAGCATGCATGCATTCATCTCATCACTTTCAATTCAAAACTTTTATCAACCTTTCATCTAACAATATAAAAGCTACTTTTAATTGAAAAATCACAGAAATATTTCCATAAAAATGTACAAAAATAGGTTTATCTTTCAAACAAAAAGTCACTTTACAAGCTATTAATTTATAACAACACTTTTGGGTCTTAAACTTGTTGAATCCTTGAATCTTTCTTCAAGATTTCGACATGCATGAGCATGAGGAAGAAGACTCTATCAACTTGCCCTCATTAAGTGTGTTTTCAAAGAAAACAAGAAGAAAACATAAGCTTTTGATAAAGATCTTTTAGTATATGTAAAAACAAGATTAATCTAACAAAGAGATGAAGATTTATACCCTTGATGAACTCGGTTTTGTAGATGATTTTATGCAGAAAATTTCGTGGCCCTTATGCTCAAAATATTATATTTTTCATTCTATCAAGTCCATATCCATCTCATAATCCAACAAAAGATCCAACATTCTTAAATCTAGCATGCATGCATTCATCTCATCACTTTCAATTCAAAACTTTTATCAACCTTTCATCTAACAATATAAAAGATACTTTTTAATTGAAAAATCACAGAAATATTTCCATAAAAATATACAAAAATGGATTCATCTTTCAAACAAAAAGTCACTTTACAAGCTATTAATTTATAACAACACTTTTGGGTCTTAAACTTGTTGAATCCTTGAATCTTTCTTCAAGATTTCGACATGCATGAGCATGAGGAAGAAGACTCTATCAACTTGCCCTCATTAAGTGTGTTTTTTCAAAGAAAACAAGATGAAAACATAAGCTTTTGATAAAGATCTTTTAGTATATACAAAAACAAGTTTAATCTAACAAAGAGATGAAGAGTTATACCCTTGATGAACTCGGTTTTGGAGATGAAATATGGCAGAAAATTTTGTGGCCCTTATGCTCAAAATAACCCTTAATCCAAGCTTAAAATAACCCTTAAACCTATCTTGAATCCACCCTTGCTTAATCCTTTTAAACCCTTATTATTAATATAGATTAGATATGATTTGTGGTCCTTGTTTTCTTGCTTTTTACTTGAGCCGTAATAAGAAGAAGAAAAGAAGACAAGAGGAGTTTTGAGAGAAAAGATGGATGTGTGTGTGTTGGAAAGAGGTGAAAATGATGAGGAGTGAAGGAATGGTTGAGTGTTGGGGGTAATATTTCTTGGAAGTGTAAGGAATAAAGTACTAGTTGTATTTTGATTGGGCAATGGACTTTGGGGAGGGCATATGGCCGATTCTTTTGTTTAAAATTTGAAAGGGAAATATGTTTTTGTTAGTTGTTAGTACATATGTATGTAATATATGTATAGGTGCATGCATGTACTAGTCTGTAGGCTTTTATGGTATAAAGATGTGTTCCCACATGTAAGTATATATATATGACCATAAATATATGTGTATGTATGTACATTTTGTACTTTAATTTTTGTCACATAATTCATTATTCAAGGCTTGTATTTATATTTGTTACATATATATGTTTATTATTATTCAAGCACTTTTATGTACATAAGATTTATAAATACCTTTTAAAATGGTCATTATATATTTTATGTTCATGTGTAATTAATTAACTTGATGTTTGGCTTATTGGATGTTTATAAGGATTTTTTTTTTGGTTGTTATCTCAACTTGTGAGTCTTGCGTAATTATTTATATAACTTAACTTCTTGAAATAAATTTTTGTTCATTGCCATTCTATTAAGTTGGATTAGAACTTATTATAGCTTGAGATTGATATTCTAGGGGCATTATCTACTAGCTTCTAGTACAACTATGGCTTGCAGGATCATAGGCAACATAACTAGCACATATATAATATTTAAAAATGAGGGTTGTTACAACTTTGCTTTCTGAAAAATATTTTGACTGAAATGCTTCAGTTCACTGATTGGTTTCAGTTGAGTTTTTGTCTTAAACTGAGATGGTTCAGATTTTAAAAACTGATCATGCTCAGATTTTGTTGAGTCATCACTGAAATCCATCGGTCCTTTTAATGTTATTGATACTTGGTCAATTGTGTGAACACGTTACTTTTACTGTGCAACGGTTAAATAATTATTTTTAATGCTGACGTGTCACACAAGTTGCGCCGTAAATGAAAAAGTAATGATCACTTTTTATTAAAAAGTTGAAAAGTTTTTCTGAAAATGTGGGGCCTCTAACCGTCGTTGCATTAAATGCGGACGTAACCCCAAAATTATTTCGGATTTCAAACCCGATCAAAATTGTTTTCGATTTAAATATCATTTCATTTGGTTTGAAATTCAAAATCATTTTCAATATATTTATTTTGGAAAAACCTTTTCATATTCCATCATAAATATAAATACCTTTTCGTAAATTCATTCCTTCATTTTTCATTTACTCCCAATCATCATTCTCTCTCTTCATTTCCTCTCTTCAAAATTTCAAAACCCTAAATTCATCATTCAATTTCAGTTTTCCCTTGCAGAAATGGCTAAATCACAATCCAAATCTCTCATCAGTTTTGAATATCATCCATCACCAGCAGTAAAGCCTAGTACAACGTGGCCCAAGGAATTTAATCCTGCAAATATTTAATTCAATATGAATAATTTCTTGGCCTCACTGAATGTAAAAACAAAATCTACAATTGGGAGGGTCACTAACTTCTATGAAAATTCCCCTCTCTATTTTGCTTTAACTACTGATCCACAAGTAATGTATCATCGATACTTACTTGAACTTTGGTACACTGCTAATGTGAGCAAAGATGAAAAATCTATTTCCTTCACATTAAACGAGGGCACAAAGCAGTGTGTCATTACTCTTGAAAGGTTCAGACAATCTCTTGGTCTGAACTACCTTCAACCTCCCAGAGTCTATGCCAAAAGACTCAAAGGTATCAATTTTAGGGAGGTACTGGTCGACATGGGTCATGATGATATGGTCGATGCAGAAGGCAACCTGAAGACCTCAGGACACATCTTTCTTTCTGGTTTCAGAAATTCCTGGAGGTACTTCTGGACCCAAATTATGGAGTGTTTGGGTGGAAATTTTGGTGGATTGGACCAGATTTCCATGCCTCAATTAGAGATGGGCTACTACTTGTGGCATGGGATCGAAGTAGACTTTGCTGAGATGTTTTTCTCTCAGATTTTTGGCAAATTGAAGGGGAAAAGAAGTCAACACATCTCTTTTCCCAGGTTTTTAAGTGTGTGCTTCCTGAATATCCTAGGTGACGGATATCATGTGGTAGGAATGGAGTCATCAGCGACAGATCACTGTAGGAACTTCTTAAATTATTCTTCATAAGAGGGTGAAGTTGAACGGTCTGCTGAAATGATCCAGGTATGTAACACCCCAACATGGCGGAATCATGGGGTATCACTTAGAAAAGCACAGCATGACATGGGAATTATGTATAGTCAAACTATATGAAAACATAGGATTGAAACAATCCTTAAACTTGTACAAACGTATACAATCATCAACATTCATCGAAATACATGTTCAATCAATAATAAAAGGCAATTCAATCGATAGTAGTTGATCCTAAAAGTAACCCATAAAAGGGAAGTAAGGATCATGGATCCAGAAAGTCCAAAACTAGTCCAATCCTAGCAAGTAAGCATGCAATCATCCATTTTGTCTCTGATTAACTTGATTACCTGAAAAGTGTACTAAAGAGCGTCAACATAAAGTTGGTGAGTTCGTAGGGACAAGTAACAGGAAACAAGTATGTATCGGGATAACAACCATTAACAATAAGTGAGGATTAGGAGAACTAATCACATCCAAGGAAAACCTATAAGGTTTCACATTAGCACAAATCAATACAATCAACGTTCAACAACAACGATTCCATATAACGTTCAACAACGTTCCATAACAATCAATAACGATCAACAACGATGCGGCTTACATAGTTAATAATTAACAATGCGCTAACGGTGCGACTTACATAACGAGTAACGCGCTAACGATGCAACTTATATAATAAATAATGCGCTAACGGTGCGACTTACATAGTAACCAATGCGCTAACATGTCCACATAAACAATTCAATCATACAATCAATCAAATCAAATCAACAATCAACAATTAAACAAGCATGTACACTTTTCAGCCCGAATCTCAATTGAGTAGGGAGGGTTTACGAAACTCACCTGAAACGCCTGTCAGACAGTAGGAGGTATGTAACAGTCTGAAATGTACCCGAATAGTCCAAACGTATTAGCCTTCGGTAAAGGAACTGTATATAATAACCCATTTTAATAAAGTCATCAGTTTAGTAAGAAACTAACGGACGAAGGACTAAAACTGTAAACAGTTTAATGGTTCAGGACTGAAACTGTCAGAAAATCTAACGGTTTAGGACTGAAACTGTCAGAAAATCTAACGGTCTTAACGGTCAGATTACAACTTTGTATTTCTTGTTTCTAATTTAACATAGGAAACTTATAAGTGATAAATAACCTGTTTAAATGATGATTCTGGCTGCTTCGTATCAAGACCCAGTTGACGTTTTATGTTAATAAAACTATGTAAAATGCTTCCACGGGGCATTTCGCGGTGCGAATAACTTGTAAACGAAACGAGATTGGGGGCAAAGAGGAGGCCGGGGGAGGGGGCGGAAAGGCGCGGGACCCAAAGAGGACCAGAGAAACTATAATAACAACTTGGAAGTCTTAACCATTTTCCTTAAATCTAACCCGAAAACCTTACGAGAACTTATAAACTAACAAAATCTTCCAAAAATAAACGATCACCAATTGTAACGAAACTCACCACACAACTAGAGGAATCAATAACGAACTCCCAGCAACTTTCATAATTGAAAACTAACGTGTAACTTTTACGTAACATGAAATCTGAGGGGGGGGGGGGGGGGGGGGGGGGGGGGGGGGGGGGGGGGGGGGGGGGGGGGGGGGGGGGGGGGGGGGGGGGGGGGGGGGGGGGGGGGGGGGGGGGGGGGGGGGGGGGGGGGGGGGGGGGGGGGGGGGGGGGGGGGGGGGGGGGGGGGGGGGGGGGGGGGGGGGGGGGGGGGGGGGGGGGGGGGGGGGGGGGGGGGGGGGGGGGGGGGGGGGGGGGGGGGGGGGGGGGGGGGGGGGGGGGGGGGGGGGGGGGGGGGGGGGGGGGGGGGGGGGGGGGGGGGGGGGGGGGGGGGGGGGGGGGGGGGGGGGGGGGGGGGGGGGGGGGGGGGGGGGGGGGGGGGGGGGGGGGGGGGGGGGGGGGGGGGGGGGGGGGGGGGGGGGGGGGGGGGGGGGGGGGGGGGGGGGGGGGGGGGGGGGGGGGGGGGGGGGGGGGGGGGGGGGGGGGGGGGGGGGGGGGGGGGGGGGGGGGGGGGGGGGGGGGGGGGGGGGGGGGGGGGGGGGGGGGGGGGGGGGGGGGGGGGGGGGGGGGGGGGGGGGGGGGGGGGGGGGGGGGGGGGGGGGGGGGGGGGGGGGGGGGGGGGGGGGGGGGGGGGGGGGGGGGGGGGGGATGATGGGGGAGAGAGCATGGAATCGGAGGGAGGGGGGATCGAGTGAGGGAGGGGAAGCGTTGGTGTAACTTTTACGTAACATGAATCTAAAGTTTTCCAAAACCGTTCTTTTCTTTCTTTCCTTCTTGGCTTTCAACTACGGTTCCTGTTGGTGATGATGATGTTAACAGGTTGTTACAGCTCGTGGGTGTAGTTACATGGTGGTGGCTCGTGGTGGTGTTTAAAGGTGATGGTTCGGTGTTGGCTGTCAACTGAGCAACAGCAGTAGGTTGAAGATGATGAATAGTAACAATGGTGGTTCGGTTTAACAGCAGCAGTGATCGAGTAGTGATGCTTCGGTGATGATGTTTTGATGTGTTCAACCGATAGCAGCCATGGTGATGATGTTTTATCACAAACTATATATATATCTATATTATATATATATATCTATGTAGAAAGGTGGTGGTGATGTGACGCTCCTCACTATCTATATCTAATGTATGTATATATATTATTGTATATATACACGACTTAGTAGCCGAGGTAATATGCAGCAGTGTAGCTAAGAAGAAGTGGCAGCAACTCGAACAGTAGCAGTTGTAGTGGTTCGGTGATAACACCATACGAGCAGCAACAATAGCTAAAAATAAGTTGTAGTGGTGATGATTTCCGAACAGTAACAGAGAGAGAGAGAGAACAGTGGGGAGGTGATGAACATGGGTTGTCGATTAATCAACAACAAGCGAGCAGCAGCTGTAGCAGCGGTATCGAGCAGTAGTAACTCAAATGGCAACAGTAGTACAACAATGTAACTGATCGTCGGTGGTGGTTCCTGAATAGTAGCAGCATTTCAATGGTAGAGGTGTTGTTCGTGACATAGTTGTTCGAAGGGTAGACGTGGGCGGGGGGGTGGGAGGGGGGGGATGGGGGGGAGAGCGGGGAGGAGTGGGGAGGGTGAGGGGGGGGGGGGGGGGATGATGGGGGAGAGAGCATGGAATCGGAGGGAGGGGGGATCGAGTGAGGGAGGGGAAGCGTTGGTGGAGATTAGGGACTATTAATTCAGCGAATGATAGCTGGGAGATGGGTAGAGGTGTTGTTCGTGACATAGTTGTTCGAAGGTGGTGATAGCTCGATATCTATAAGTATACATGTATGTGTGTGGGGGTGTTTATTGATGAAGCAACCGTGTTCTATATATGTAAAGAAAGAGAGGAGAAAGAGCAGTGGGTGCAAGTATGTGTATGTGTCTATATATATATAATATATAGATATATTGATTGATTCTATATTATTGAATCACAAGAGGCAGAAAAGAGACAAGAGTGATTCACGGATATTTTATTTCGATGTAATTATTGTAGCAACGATTACTTTATAATCACGGGTATTATTTCTTTACATAAAGTTATGTCGGGTGTCCACTAGTAGCATTATTCAGCTAATGAACCAAACATGGTCTGTGATAAATTCACGGTTATTCATACTTTTCATATAATTGTGTCGGCCTTTGTCTTATTTGTACCATTATTATTTATCCACCGACACTGTCTGAAACTGTACATTATACTAAAGCTTCTTATATACGTTTCCTCCAAATAATGTCTAATCACGGTAGCCCAATCACAGGACATGGAATCCAACTTCATATTTCATTCGGCTCAATAATATGAACAGAATGTGAACAAAATCATATCGGCAATATAAATTCAAAAAGTTTGTTTTCATTATTTCCAACAATTAGTGGACCAAAAATGACAATTGTTACATTATTCCCCAGTTAAAAGGATTTCGACCTCGAAATCTAGACCGTATCGAGTAATTTAAAAAATATACTTATACTCATATAGTATAGACCACTTATACACTTATAGTATAGCATGATCAGTCCATACACAGGTAAGTCTGACTAAAACACTATACAAATTCACTTTATCTTCCGTATTTAACCGTTAGAAACAGCTCCTTTTTTAGACTATATAATAATACCTTAGCATACTTTCTCTCCATGCCATATCAATTTAACATTTTCCTTTCTTCAGAATCTAAGCAAAACCCGAAACCTTGTATCAAAAATGTTGAATCCTTTCCTAATCGTAATCTACATTATTATCATAGTGTGGTTAATTACTGTGGCTCAACTTCCATTGGATGAGGCTATTCAGTGGTTAGTCGCATTCGTTCTTGGCGTGGTTCCCTTACTATTTGTAGCCACGTGGGTTTCTTTGTATGGTTTTTAAATTGTTGTATCCCTAATTGTTGTATTTCCGCTTAAATAATGTAACAAGTTTTACTTGTATTGTACGAATAATGAAATACAACTTTCTTCGATCTCTTTTGGGGATTTGTCGATTAGGGAAATTCCCCAGTTAAAAGAATTTCATATTTGTCTTGATAGATTTTTATACCAAGTTCATTTGTGTATTTTAATCGTTGATCGCCCATCATAATTTTAGCCTTTCAAATAATTCTTATTTTCAAATTTGAAGTTCTTTTACCAAGACACTACTTTTATCCAGTTGGAAAAGTCGACATATTTTTGTTGATAACATTTGTCTCATTTTCTTAAATTCAATCATTAAAGGCGATCCATGGGTCAAAGAAACAAATATTACCTAGATCACTCCTAAAACAATAGTCTGGATCAAAAATTCATCTAGGGTTCAAAAAGATGAATTAGCAATTGATATGGTTCTTGAAAAAGAAGCAGTGAAGAAAAATAGTGATGTGTGGAAGACGGTCTATTCATTAAGCTATTAATTTAGTTGAGGATTTTCTCAACATAGTATACGCTTTTGAATAAACTGTTCAGCTCTTTTCAACCTTGGTTAAAGGGATGATAAAGTTTAGAAATTTTATCTTTAGTAAAAAAAATATAATTCAGTAATTACTAATTACTGTAACAATGATTAAAATTACTGTAGTTTATGCACACCTGTCCGTTCTTCCAGGTCACATTTCCCTTTTCATCCTCTATAATAGAAACGCGTTTTCTTAAGGAAGAATGCACACTAAATCTTCTTTCTCTATCTCTTTTATTTACTTAGTTCTTCATTTGCTAATTTGTTTTTAGCTATTCCGTTCACAGCCAGCTTGTGTTCTAACAGATCTCCGACTTTCTCTTTGGTAAGCTATTTTTCTCATCTTAGATAATATACTATCTATTTATATGTTTATATAAAACTTTTATCTTTTAATTCATGTTTGCTTAATTAACAATATTGTTCCACCGATTTATCACAAGATAATGAAAAATTTCGGTGCCTCTTCGAGCGATCCAAAAGGCAAAAGGCCAATGACTCAAGAGGATCTTGAAGATCTTGAAACAAATAGGGTCAAAAGGATTAAGCAGGAGGCGTGATGTTAGGTATTTCCTTTGAAGATTACAAGGCGATGGTAGACGAAGATGTCCACCTTTTTGAGAAACAAACTTCTGAAGATGAAAAGTTAGCAAAACTTTTATCTAAATTTTTAGAAGAGGAGGAATCTATCCTTGTGAATCGTCAAATAAAAGAAGATGAAAAGTTTGCAAGAGCCCTAGCTTAGCAAGACGAAGATAATCTCTCTTAAAGAAAGTCCATTTTTGCTATGTCATCTGAAGAGGAAGAAGAAAATCCCAATATTCCACCTTTTAAGAGAAGAAAAAAAATACTGCTGGGGGAAGTAACATGTCAGGGTCGAGCTCTGACAGAACTCCTAATTATTGAAATCAAGAGGAATTTTATAGAAATATTTGGAATCTGTTATAAATTTATAAATCAAATCTTAAGTTGTCTAGAATGTGTTTTTAAATCAAAATAATATTGTTGATAATGTTTCTTATGTATTTGTTATGTCAATTGTCTGACCAAAACTTATTGTAGATAAGAAGAATTCAATATCATCATGGACGCAAGGCAAAACCAGATGATTGGTACTGGTGAATGGGGAACATCAATCGATGATTTTTGCCAAAGTTGGCTTCTCCAAAATACAGTAGCAACATCACAGTTAGAACTCCCAACAGAAAATGTCAGTGCATCGTTCCCAACTTTTGTTGATGCAGTACATCATGGAGTTTCATCTCCAATCCGAATGAACCCTTTATATCAAAACTTCTCTTTCGATACCCAGAAGCAACATTCCAGTTGAAATCAACATTCCAACCGGAACCATCATTCCAACCAGAATTTTCCGAGGAGGGTAACAGGGCACCAGGCAAACGTCCAATGTCAGACTCGCCCACACTATACCCCAATCCAATTAGTGACACATATTATGAGGTCTCAACCTCGAACAGGGTGGAACCGGTTGATACGATAATGAATCATGGACCAGAGTTTGAGAAGCACGTAGAAGACTCATGGGCTTATATTTTCAAGCTTTATAGTCGAAAGAAAAAGTCCGCAAAGGTATCGTCCTCGAAAGCCCAAAAAAATGTAAGGTCAAAAAGGTCTTACCAGTTTGTGAAACAAAATAATACTTTGGTAGTATTTGGGGAAGAAATGAACATATCAGAGATGCCAACACCGATATGCTCATGCACAGGGATACCTAGGACCTGTCGCGGGTGGAGTACAGAGGGATGGACCTCTGTTTGTTGTACAGCTTCTCTTTCCATGTATCCGTTGCCAACATATGTCGGGCCAAGTCGTATTGTAAGGTTGCCGGGGAGAAGAATGGGTTGTAGTACATTCTCAAAGGTCATAGAGAAATTATTGTTAGAAGGGTACGATCTCGATTGTCCAATTGACTTGAAAGATCTCCACCTCACCGCCTCATCATAGATATTCTCTCATAGAGAAATTATTGTTAGCAGGGTACGATCTCGATTGTCCAATTGACTTGAAGGATCATTGGGTTAAACATGGGACTAACAAGTATGCAGTGAATAGATAAATATGTGATCTTCTTAGATTCAGGAATTTGGCTACTTAAACTATAAAGTAGGATTACATAAACAGTTAGTGCTTTTCGTATGTCTATTTCCTTCTTTTCTTTA
>CM067172.1:107186556-107207337 GCA_034093135.1 Erigeron breviscapus
ACTCTGTTGAGAGTAGAAGGCATCAATTAGGGATGCGCCTTGTATCTTTTTGTTAATTATGTGTGATTGTCTAATGTAGAATAGATACTTAGATGCCATGTCCTCTAATATCGATTTATTGTCATTGAGATAAAACGTAAATCAAGTTAAGTATAATTTTATTCGATACAATCTAGATTTCGAGGGCGAAATCCTTTTAACTGGGGAATAATGTAACAACTCGCAAAAATCTGAGTAAATATAAAAATCATAAGGTATTATGTCTAAAGCCTTTAATAAGATCAAATTTAAAGTTTGACAATATAACGTCAACTATTTAGATTAAATCACGGGTTAAACATTTAGCAAACAACGTTTAGTAGGATATAATGATTAACAGCATCCGTGATTTTTCCTTGTCTGCTTTCTATTCTCTTTTTGACAAAGCACACCAATTATTATAAGTTAAGTATTATTATATTAACATTTGCTTTATGTGATTCATTTCTGTATTCTCTTTCTGCATAATTCTCGTGACTAAACAGAAATTTAACTCAATCATATGTTATTATTATAATATATATATAATAAGAGCACATACCTACACAACACACACTCTCTCACGACTCTCACCCTCTAGCTCTCAAATAAACACACTCACACACATAAACATACACATATATGTATATATAGATATATGCAAGTATAGATAAATAAGAAGCCTCACAAGCTCCATGTCTCTCGGCTTTCTTCTTCACCAGACCACCCTTGTGCTACTGTTTTTAGAACCAGTACCACAACTAGCAAGCTGCTCGCTGCTGGTCACCACTACCCCAACAAAACCCCACGGTTTCTCCCTTCTCCTTCAAAGCTCACGATCACCACCAAGTATTACTACCACTCGGTTTTGTTACTAAACACCACACCTTTAAACCCTTTAACTTCATCACTCTCGGCCCATATATATAAACACACATACACATACAGGTATATATATATATATATATATCAAACAGACCGATATAGATATAAATGGTAACCCCACGGATTCACACCACCACCTGCAACCTCCACCGTGCTTGTTATTGCTGCTGTCCTTAATGCTGCTGCTGCTAGGAAACCACCATCACCATTGTTACTATTCATCATCATCTTCATTCGGCCACCACCTTAAAACCTCAAACACCACGTAATACTACTACTACTCCTGCTGCTGTTTTGTTTTGTTGCTGCTACTGTTTGATCAACCTCTCACCACACCATATATATACATGCATACGTTATATATATGTATATATACATACGCGATATATATATATAATATATATATATATAATTTTGTAAATATACATATAAGTAAATAACTTTGAAAATATACATATAAGTATAATATATATATATATATGATATAAAGAAATATTTATATTTAAACTATTTTTTAAGTATAGTTGATCAGATTGAGCCACCACCATGTAACTACACCCACGAGCTGTAACAACCTGTTAACATCATCATCACCAACAGGAACCGTAGTTGAAAGCCAAGAAGGAAAGAAAGAAAAGAACGGTTTTGGGAAAACTTTAGATTCATGCTACGTAAAAGTTACACGTTAGTTTTCAATTCTGAAAGTTGCTGGGAGTTCGTTATTGATTCCTCTAGTTGTGTGTTGAGTTTCGTTACAATTGGTGATCGTTTATTTTTGGAAGATTTTGTTAGTTTATAAGTTCTCGTAAGGTTTTCGGGTTAGATTTAAGGAAAATGGTTAAGACTTCCAAGTTGTTATTATAGTTATATGGATAGACTGGGGTACAGAGAATTTAGACAAGAAACGGATTCGTTGAATCTCGTTTCGTTTACAAGTTATTCGCACCGCGAAATGCCCCGTGGAAGCATTTTACATAGTTTTATTAACATAAAACGTCAACTGGGTCTTGATACGAAGCAGCCAAAATCATCATTTAAACAGGTTATTTATCACTTATAAGTTTCCTATGTTGAATTAGAAACAAGAAATACAAAGTTGTAATCTGACCGTTAAGACCGTTAGATTTTCTGACAGTTTCAGTCCTAAACCGTTAGATTTTCTGACAGTTTCAGTCCTGAACCGTTAAACTGTTTACAGTTTTAGTCCTTCGTCCGTTAGTTTCTTACTAAACTGATGACTTTATTAAAATGGGTTATTATATACAGTTCCTTTACCGAAGGCTAATACGTTTGGACTATTCGGGTACATTTCAGACTGTTACATACCTCTCTACTGTCTGACAGGCGTTTCAGGTGAGTTTCGTAAACCCTCCCTACTCAATTGAGATTCGGGCTGAAAAGTGTACATGCTTGTTTAATTGTTGATTGTTGATTTGATTTGATTGATTGTATGATTGAATTGTTTATGTGAACATGTTAGCGCATTGGTTACTATGTAAGTCGCACCGTTAGCGCATTATTTATTATATAAGTCGCATCGTTAGCGCGTTACTCGTTATGTAAGTGCACCGTTAGCGCATTGTTAATTATTAACTATGTAAGCCGCATCGTTGTTGATCATTATTGATTGTTATGGAACGTTGTTGAACGTTATATGGAATCGTTGTTGTTGAACGTTGATTGTATTGATTTGTGCTAATGTGAAACCTTATAGGTTTTTCCTTGGATGTGATTAGTTCTCCTAATCCTCACTTATTGTTAACGGTTGTTATCCCGATACATACTTGTTTCCTGTTACTTGTCCCTACGAACTCACCAACTTTATGTTGACGCTCTTTAGTACACTTTTCAGGTAATCAAGTTAATCAGAGACAAAATGGATGATTGCATGCTTGTTTGCTAGGATTGGACTAGCTTTGGACTTTCTGGATCCATGATCCTTACTTCCCTTTATGTTCCTGAAGAAGTCTGCAGATTAGCAGCAGCTCAGCCAAGACGTCAGAATGATGATGATGATGCTGATGATGCTGGTAATAGGAGTGATTCTCGCCCAGTTTCTGACAAAGGAGAAGGGGTTGAGACTCAGGGGGAGACAGAAAGAGATACTACCCAGACTGGTACTTCTGGTGCGGGTGGTTCAAGTGCTCCTCGAGAGGCTGAAGTTATTGAAGCACTTGATTCAGGTAATTCTTCGAAATCGGTTGATTATTTAAGTGATGATCAAGTTGAAGCTGAAACTGAACGATTAAAGCGTGAAGTTAAGGCAAAATTTGGACATGACTATAATACCGAAGAAAATGCTTTTCATTCTGTATTTGATAACTTATTAGATAAACAGCAAGAAGCAGAAAATGAAAGAGAAAAAGAATTACAGATTCAAAGGCAAACAGCCTTGGAATCTGATTCTGATTCTGATTCAACTTATGATTTTGATAAAGATTGATAAAGTGTATATTAGGTTGCATGTAATAAGTTTACGACATGTAAATGTAATTTATCTTATTTCAATGCAATTATATTTCATTTTTATTATTATTATTATCATGATTATTCATTGTATTCCGGTGTTCATTTTGTGTAATCTTAATAGATGATACAGATGATACAGAATTACTCTTCGATGGTGATGAACTTGAGGAGGGTGAGCTTGTTCCTGAACCGGATATGAATATATTCAAGAAACCTTATGGGTTTGATGATGTTTGGGACTCAGCTCCTGAAGACCCATCAGTGGAAGAAAGAAAAGAGTTGGAGATAAAGAGGAAAGAGGTTAAGGAAAGAATGCTTCAAACTTCAATTAGTAGCTCCGCTAAAGTTTTAAACTTCGTGGTATATGCTAGGATTGATGATGCATTGATTCCTTTTCACTGGGAAATCAATTTGACAAGACCTTTTAATCCAAATAATTATCCTGTACCTCTCAGAGAAGATGATCCATTACATGAGATTGATAGACTTGTGCCTGGTCAAAGAATCAATGATTATATAGTCACATGGGATACTTTGAAACCCATCATGTATTGGACTCATATCTCAGATAAAGATGCTGCAAGATATAAGACAATAATCTGGAGTTGGTTTTATGATGAAGAACTGAAGCTGTTTGTTATTAAAAGACCAGAAGGTTGTCAATATCTAGCATGGCGTGAGAGACATTTCAGAAGTTTGTGTGAAGAAAACTTACATGAACTAGGAAATAACAGGATTATCAATCCAAGTGGTTATGGTCTTGCAGATGTGGTTAGTAAGAATCTTTCATGAAGATTTCAAGTTGAGGTCGAATATGAAAAACTCTGAAAAACCAAATTTTTATATTGAACCAAGACGAAAGAAGAAGGTGGTGAAGCCAGATAAAAGTGTTGAGTATATTCAACGTGATATCAAATGTATGATCAAGGTCCCTGCCAAGAAATGGGCACAAGATGTCTTGGATAAACTGGATAATTGGGAGATTGATCGAAATTCTGGTGAAGCTAAGATGTATGCAGACTCAAAGAGGAAGATTTTGTTGAGAAGGATGTATGATCCAATGCAGTTGGTGACTTCTCAAGAAATGATCAGTTCCTACTGTTCCTATTGTTGCTGGTAGTGTACCCTTACGTCCACTTTTGCCTCCTGCCAGATTAATATTACCCAGAGTGCCTACTTTTCCTCCTATTCCTTCGGATTACTCCCTCGTTAGGCGAATAGATGTTCTTCAGACTCGTGTTGATACTTTGGAGTCTGATCTTACGAATGTTCAAGGTGCTTTGACCTTTTTAATCAACTGGGTCAAGAATCAAGGGGGAGATGTTCCTGAAGAAATTTGCAGATTAGCAGCAGCTCAGCCAAGACGTCAGAATAATGATGATGATGCTGATGATGCTGGTAATAGGAGTGATTCTCGCCCAGTTTCTGACAAAGGAAAAGGGGTTGAGACTCAGGGGGAGACAGGAAGAGATACTGCCCAGACTGGTACTTCTGGTGCGGGTGGTTCAAGTGCTCCTCGAGAAGCTGAAGTTATTGAAGCACTTGATTCAGGTAATTCTTCGAAATCGGTTGATTATTTAAGTGATGATCAAGTTGAAGCTGAAACTGACCGATTAAAGCGTGAAGTTAAGGCAAAATTTGGACATGACTATAATACCGAAGAAAATGCTTTTCATTCTGTATTTGATAACTTATTAGATAAACAGCAAGAAGCAGAAAATGAAAGAGAAAAAGAATTACAGATTCAAAGGCAAACAGCTTTGGAATCTGATTCTGATTCTGATTCAACTTATGATTTTGATAAAGATTGATAAAGTGTATATTAGGTTGCATGTAATAAGTTTACGACATGTAAATGTAATATATCTTATTTCAATGCAATTATATTTCATCTTTATTATTATTATTATCATGATTATTCATTGTATTTCGGTGTTCATTTTGTGTAATCTTAATAGATGATACAGATGATACAGAATTACTCTTCGATGGTGATGAACTTGAGGAGGGTGAGCTTGTTCCTGAACCGGATATGAATATCTTCAAGAAACCTTATGGGTTTGATGATGTTTGGGACTCAGCTCCTGAAGACCCATCAGTGGAAGAAAGAAAAGAGTTGGAGATAAAGAGGAAAGAGGTTAAGGAAAGAATGCTTCAAACTTCAATTAGTAGCTCCGTTAAAGTTTTAAACTTCGTGGTATATGCTAGGATTGATGATGCATTGATTCCTTTTCACTGGAAATCAATTTGACAAGACCTTTTAATCCAAATAATTATCCTGTACCTCTCAGAGAAGATGATCCATTACATGAGATTGATAGACTTGTGCCTGGTCAAAGAATCAATGATTATATAGTCACATGGGATACTTTGAAACCCATCATGTATTGGACTCATATCTCAGATAAAGATGCTGCAAGATATAAGACAATAATCTGGAGTTGGTTTTATGATGAAGAACTGAAGCTGTTTGTTCTTAAAAGACCAGAAGGTTGTCAATATCTAGCATGGCGTGAGAGACATTTCAGAAGTTTGTGTGAAGAAGACTTACATGAACTAGGAAATAACAGGATTATCAATCCTAGTGGTTATGGTCTTGCAGATGTGGTTAGTAAGAATCTTCATGAAGATTTCAAGTTGAGGTCGAATATGAAAACTCTGAAAAACCAAATTTTCATATTGAACCAAGACGAAAGAAGAAGGTGGTGAAGCCAGATAAAAGTGTTGAGTATATTCAACGTGATATCAAATGTATGATCAAGGTCCCTGCCAAGAAATGGGCACAAGATGTCTTGGATAAACTGGATAATTGGGAGATTGATCGAAATTCTGGTGAAGCTAAGATGTATGCAGACTCAAAGAGGAAGATTTTGTTGAGAAGGATGTATGATCCAATGCAGTTGGTGAACTTCTCAAGAAATGATCAGAGAAAATTGTACGATACTGAATGCTCATTTTTGCCATTCTGGAAGAATGCAGAAGATAAATATCGTAAGATTCTCCAAGTTTGCTTACATGAAAATATCCATGCAAATAGCAAACGATTGTTATTTGATGGATGATGAAGATTTTTGAAGACTAAAGAAATCGAAGATGCTGCTGTCAAGGGGGAGTTTGTTGATGCATGTTGATGTGACAACAGCAACTTAGATTTGATTATGTCTTATTCATCTGTATGTAATTGATAGATTATAGACTTTGTGTTTTGATAATGATTGATTACATGTTTTGGTGTTATTTATATGTTTATATATGATGTTTGTTATGTATATCATACAAGTACAAACATAATATATGTTAGGTTCTTGTACATATAATTGTCCATTGAGTAAATATTTATACATGCATCACCGTATTCGCTTATCTCATGTATACAATTTAGCTTAACAACATAATTTATACATGCCAAAACTATCAAACTAGTACACCAATCCTTTCATGAAAGTGTTCGTTGATTAACACACCTACACATGCATCACCTACTTCCGTTGTATCACGCATAAAAAACCAAGTTTAATGATATAGTTTTCCCATAATCATGCAATAAAACTAACATGTTAAATTCATTCAACTAATCGTACACTGACTAATACATTTTACACGTGCATCACCAAATACATTATATCATGCTTACAACCAAGTTTAACAATGTCTCATACATGTTCAAGTTCACATACTATTAAGCAACATATCCTCATTGTTCACCGATTACAATTAACATCATTAGTGTTGGGATATCAATCGTTTATAATATATGAGAGTTAGGATGCTTACAATCTTGACCCTCTCTAAGGGTGCATATCAACACATTCATCACATTGTATCCTAACCATTTATCAACACGTTTAAGTTGGACAACAACGAAAACATTTACAACATCAACGTGACCACTATGGGCCATACATACATACACATCACACATGCATAACATATATGTTACTCAATCATACGAAAGAACATGTCATTCCATCATCAATCTCCAACCATAGTAATAGCCCTAGAGTTTATGACCCGGGGATTAGCTTCACAATTGCTCTCATGTTAGCCGCACTAGTAGTCAGTACTTTCATGCCAACACACTACACACGTTTAATGTCTTTACACTAAGGCCAACATATAAATGTTCCCAAGTAACTGTCATATATCATGCTATCATACCAACATATCATACGTGTTTCATATCACTACGCTAAGGACAATATATCAAAGTTTTCAAGTAATCGTTATCTATCATGTTCTCCTGCCAAGTTCACAACAATTGTCCACCATCAAAACCAAGTACTCATATTCAACACATCACATCACAAGCAACTAAAAAAAGTCAACTAAAACAAGTGGTTTAAAGTATAATCCGAATCTGATATGCCCTCTAGTTATTGACCGGGTACGTATACAGGGTGTACCAGTGGCTAACCCTCCACCCAACCAATTCCCATTAAGCATACCGGTTCCTTATTATACTCTAAGCCAAACATGTGCAATCCGTGATGTCATTAACTTGTTATAATACCGGGTGGCCATAAAATAGTTGATCAGGCTATTTTAGGGTTGCCACAATGTTATACCATGTTAATGCCATAACTTCACTTTGCCCTAAATCATCAAACTATCACCAACCAATAACAACAATCCATCTCAACCACAATCAAGTTCAAATCAATGTACACGTAACCACATTGTACTCATCACACATTCATCACATTGTACTCAAGTCATCACATATATGTTGACCACATTGTACTCATCACACGTTCATCACATTGTACTCAAGTCATCACATATATGTTAACCACATTGTACTCATCACACGTTCGTCACGTTGTACTTGCCACTACATAACACATCGTCCACCTTGTACACATCACAAAACAACACGTTGTCCAATTGTACTCACATCATCACATAAATGGTCCCGTCTACGAACTCACAATGCATAATTTTCAGGGTTCATACAGTTTCACGTTAAACACAGAATTCCTAACCATGCATGCTATATGAAGAGTTTTAACTTAAGCCGTAGTCTAGGTCAACCGCCTAATTCTCTACGACCCTGCATGGGCCACCATTCTGTAACACCCCGAGATAGGCTCAGAATATTACTGAAAAGATATAGCGTATGCATGAAATTATCGTAGAATAAATCTAAATGAATAAAATGGATCCGGTGAATCCAAACATCCAAAACAAAGTATAAAATGCACAAATAGCAAATAACCATCAAACGTTACAATAGACAATCAAAAGATGGCTATCGGTCCTAAGCACTAAGTGAAGCAATGGGCAAATGGATCCTTGATCCACATAAGTCCAAACCCGAGTCCAACATAAGCAACAATCAAACTTCACGTCCTTGGTTCACCTGATTACCTGAAAAGTGTACTAAACAAGTCAACACAAGGTTGGTGAGTTCGTAGTAATGGTTCACAAGGAACCATCAGAGTCACAATATGTGTAAAGTATAAGCGAGTCATAATATATACAAAATGTAAGTAAATCATAACTTACGGTAAACCATCGCGTCACACATGAATGTAAAAAGGGTTACTCATGGCGTAACTTAGCCACGTATTAGTACTCGTACAAGTGTCTAATTACAATAGTTAGAGAATGCATAATAGGTATGTCCAAACAATTAGACGTCAAATAATGTATCATAAGTGTACCACGACAACAACAAAAACCACCAAAACCACAATGTTCTCAAGTATGAAATACTTGGTAGTACGTCGTACGAAAGCGCGTTCTCAAGTGTATGTCACTTGGGAGTACGTAGTATAAAAGCATGTTCTCAAGTGTATGACACTTGGGAGTACGTAGTACAAAAGCATGTTCTCAAGTGTGTGACACTTGGGAGTACGTCGAACCAATCAATAAGTACATGCATAACCAAATCCATTCACAAGTCCATCGTACCACAATCCAACCGAAACCACAATGCACATACATTTCATACGACTTTACATTTAAGGAATCATAGATGCTTATATATAGGGTCACCCGCAGCCTTCCCACCACATCTACAACTCATTAAATGTATCATCGTCTTCCATTTATGTACAACTATCTTAGTCACATCACATAATCCAACTCGAAAACATGATCCAACCACAATAAGTTAAACCGTCAAACAAATCATTCAAACAATCAATCAAGCAATAAGACAAATCGTAACTCAAGCCAATCAACCAATAAATCAAACAATCAAGCACGTATGTGTACACTTTTCAGCCCGAATCTCAATTGAGTAGGGAGCTACGGAACTCACCTTGATTGGCAAAAGAAGTTAAGATCACGCTAAGATGAGTTTATAAGTGATTATCATGCTCCACGCGTCCACAACGTAGTAATATGTACAATACATGCATTATTAATCGAGACGAATCTCTAATTAGGTTTTTAACTATGACTTATAGCTTTGAAAGACTCCCGAGACTCAACATGGCCATTAGAGAGGTCATATAATAGTTTGGAATCAAATTGAAGTCGTCCCAAGGTCGTCTCGTCCTCAAACAAAAGTTATAAGTATATGTAGTTTAAGTTAATATCTCATGTTTGGTTTCAAAAGTGACTCACGACTTTGAACGAATGGTTTGTCTTGTGTAGGGCACCAATAAGGTCATAAGAGGACATTCCGGAAAGGTCGGGACGATCTTAGGATGCTAGAACTGAAGCTAGGAAACAAAAAGTTGAAAGAGGTTCCCAACTGCGCCGCAGTCACTAGGCAGCGATTTCCACTGCGTCGCATTGCTCTTAGCTGCGCCGCAGCTTGCCCAGATCAGCTTCAGCAACAAGAACGAGCCAAACATAACCCAAACACACCCCACTTCTCATTTTTGGCTTACAAATCGACTTAGGATGCTTCAAAACTCATTTTCATCAACAATTAAACATATTTAAACATCATTTGACAAAACCCATCCCATAAATCCAACCCATAACTACAAATTTGTGTCCAAGAACCATTTGATCTCATTTTAGTAACATAAACCCTAATTTGTGTTCTTGAGTTCAAAACCGACCTAAACTCATTAAGTTTGACCAAGATACATGTTATACACTATATAATGGTGAAATTAGGTTAAAGAATGCTTACCAAGTTTCCCCCAAAACCTAAAACCGATTTTGAACTATGGATGAAGATTTCTTGCACCAAGAACCCTAAATTTCGATATGAAGGAGATATGTTGATGATGCTTACGATTCCTCCACTAATCTAACTTGAAGAACATTATTTGATAATGATTATCTAAAGAGAGAATGAGTTTTGTGCTTGTGTGTGTGTTTCTTGCAAAGCTAGAGAGAGAGATAGATAGAAAATGGGTGGTGAAAGAGTGAGTGGAAGAGAATTGGGGAAAGATAAGGTTGGGTACAAGGGTTGGGTCAATGGGTTGTGGGTTTGACCCACGGGTTGACCCGTCTACACCACCACTAGTTAATCGATCGTTACCTCGAACCGTTTAGTATCGTATCACGGTATAAGTGGTCAATCGACCCGTCAAGCACCTCACTAGTCAATAAGTCTCAAAATGAATTCAATTATGTCGTTGATTAAATTCGTTAGTTAAATCTCACGTAAAGTCAAATGGTCAAAAGTCTTGGGATGTTACATAAGTAGTGGAAAATGGATAGTAACATAGCAACTATAGTTAAATAACAACGTAACAAAATAATTGTATTATTTAACACGTAACATTTAGTAACAATAAACATAAGGAAAATTACACGGCTCCGAATAATAAAACAATAACTTATAAATGTATTTGTTATTGTTAAACAAGTATTAAAACAACTATAAAGATGGTGATAAGGGGGGAGGGAGTGGAATCTCGTTACCTAGCTAAATGTACTATTTGATCCGAATAAAAACACATTCAACTTAAACTATCCATTCTACCCAATTCCTGGGCCCATAACAAAATAAATATTAAAAATTTAAAAACCCAATTTCTTTTTTTTTAATTTATATTTAATACATAAGTTCAAAACAATATATATATATAAATCTTAAAATATTTCATTAAAATAAAAATTGACATTACATAATAGTAAAAAAAAACTTAAAACATAAAAGTAACATAAAAACCACATTAGATAATACTTGGGAAAAATTCAATTCAAGCTAAAATTTAAAAACTACACGGTCATCATGGGGCTCCATAATTACATCGGGCTCCATAATACATGTCAGCCTAACTAGTGGCAGATGTGAAAGTCGTTAATTTTCGTATCAGGTTCGTACATGATTTATAATCTATCCACTTGTCTCATTTGAATTTTGACACGTGGACATAGTTAATGAAATTGGTTTTTAGGAGTTAAAGATTTTTCGTCAACAAACCCTTAGACAATACTGCAAATTAAGCCCTTGCTTTATGGTCGGTCTGAGTGAGTTTTCCTCTCCAGATCGATATCTGGGTAGAGTTTTTTGATGGAGGTTTTACATCAGGGATCGGATAAGAGGTCCTCTAATATAGACCCGGTCAAAACAACTTACGCTAGACATTTTAATATTCGCAAATAACTCACATCTTGTGTTTTCCCTCACATCTCCGACAAGTGCATAATGCACACATTCACCTTTTGACACACTAAGCTTAATTCTTCCATTGTCATCCATAAACCAATTCACATAAAAGTATAAAATGGCTCTAACTATTTAAATTACGAGTATTGTTAATAATTATGAATATGAATATAGTAGTAATTAATTAATTATAAATAATGTACCACGTGGTGTTCATCATGAAAGTAAATGGTAATCGAAAGCTGATACTTTTGTAATGCAAGTATGCAACATATAACACAATACTATTGGAGGGACCTAGCTTTCGTTTTCATGCTTTGCTTTTCAAATATAGTATCTATCTCATTTATTGCTTTAGTTTTCGGTCACTCATTATTATGGTGGTGATGGCGATTTGTATTATTAATTAACCTGTCACAAACTGTATCTATATTTTAACTTCATATTAAAATTTTTAACAATAAAATTTATATAAAGCATCAATAAAATAGAATAGAAAATAAAAATTTGACAAAAATACCAAAAACTCTTACATTAAAAACCTTCATAAACAACAATCAGAGCGCTATCGTTATTTTGCGTGGATACATAACTAGTGTCAAAGGGGTTTATGACAAAGGTTATCTGGTTCTGCAAGCCATTTATCATTTGACGGCTTTTTATAAACTTGAATCGATAATACTAAAAGTAGTCAAAAACCGTAAGAAAACCTTTAAAAACCACAATCTAGTTGTTATCACGCTAATATAAAACTATTGTTAAAAAATTTTAGTACAATGATTCAATTTTCAATTCTGCTTCAACCCCTGATCATGTGACAGGATATGTATACAATTTGCAAACACTTATATATTTTATAAACTTTGTGTTGATAACACTAATTACATATCATGGCAAGCGTATGTTGAAGAAGCCAACAGGACGATAATCACCAAAATGACGAACTACGTATAGCTAGCTAGTGTGGAAATAGTATCTGGACCTTACTAGATCATAAGAGTAAAGCTTTGTGAAATTAGAGAGGCGCAAAGTGAAAATAAGAGTTGTGGGTAACTCTTTCTAGATCAAGTGTTAATGAACTATAGTGTAAATTTAATATTTTTATGTATATAATAATATTGAATCAAGTATAACGTTTTCTATTTGATGATATACCCCTCTGGATGACCATACGAAGGATACCTTTTACAAAGTATAGTAACGAAGGCCATAACCTCGGAGGAACGGATAATCTCGGACGAATATAATTAAAGAAGTGTTGTGAAATCATTATTATGTGGCTATCCACATTCGTAACTCCCAAGCTTTTTATTATATCATTATGATTGTACTTATTGTATAGACTCTTATAGCTCTATATATAGTCATCTCATTGTAACCAAGATATATTGAACATCAATGGAAAATATCTTTTCATTCTCGTATTCTCTCTATATCTTATTCTGTTATGCTATTAGGTCGTTGTTTTACAATACGTTATCAGCACGAAAGCTGTCGTAATTGGATCCGTGAATACATCAATTCATCAATCATCAAACTTTTGAAAAAATCTAAAGAAAAATAAGTCGTAATTGGATCCGTGAATACATCAATTCATCAATCATCAAACTTTTGAAAAAATCTAAAGAAATCGAATAAATACTGGTCAGATTTGTATTTGTTTCCTCAAAGATACATATTGACGGATCGGTTATATATATAAAACTATAAATGGATGGGATAAAGGTTGCAGTCATTGTTCTTGAATATGTGATTGCACAATCACATGAAAGGTAATAGACCAACTTTTTAGTATATATTAATTTCTTCGTCGCATAATACTATCTATTACATGATACATGCAATTGAAAAATTAGATCTGTGATGAGTTGATAATTAGTGTGTGCTCACATAATTACTTTTATTCAAGATACTTCTTTATATTTTATTTATAACTTTTTATAAAGTATATACAATTTAATTATGATGAGTTTTTGCTGCTCAGGAATGGTATTGATCCTGGCATTGATCCTTTCGTATAGTCATTATTTGATTAAATGTCGGCTGAATAATATAAGTTGCTATAGATATAAATAGGTAATTATACTATTGATGAAACTTAAACATGAAACCTGAAAAACAGATCAATCTACTATTGAATTCTTATTCTACTTGACAAAAGAATACATTTAGCCTTCTGACAGATTGAGAAACCCAAATTATATTTTACTTTTACTTGATGTATCTACGTCTATGCCATTATCAATAATTTCTCATATCATTTTATATTATGCTATATGCTTAATTATCGTATACAATGTTGATATATGTGTCAACAATAATTTCTTCGGATAATTCATATCCTTTCATCAATTAATATTTGGGTAATTCATTTTTGCTAAATTTTTATATACTATAATATTCATTTAGCGGGGCCAAAGTTGTCATGAACTTTGTCATGAACTTTGTTACATTAGAATGCAATATGAGCCATAAACATTTACTCGTTTATTTTATCACAGAAAATGCTAAATACATTTAATTGATCAAAATGATATTTGGACCATGTATATTTTAGAATTTAGAAGTGTGTATATTTTATCGTTCTTGTATAAATGACAGTGGTTTACACATCCACCTATTGTGATATATGTATGTGGTAGAGACTTTAAATTAAGAAATTTTTTTTCAACAAAGCATGATAAACTATTAACTGCCACGGATACTGTTGTTACATTAGAGATTTTTGGATTTCTCCAAGTTATACTTTTAAAAAATAATAATCATGGAATCCCAAATAATGTTACACTTTTGGTTGTTTAAATTATAGAAAGTAACTTTCTTATGACTTTCCTAACCCCCTTTTAATTTGTAGATTTGAGTAATATGATAGGTCCATATTAAAAAGAATTTATTATATGAAGTTATTAAATGATACTCAAACGTTAGAAAATTTTGGTTTTTAATGGGAACTTAAGGTCCTTAATTAGTCCTTAATTATAAGTTATAACTCAACTAAATTGCGCATGATCATGGTAACAAACTTTGGAGGTAATGCGACTAAATTGGTGTTAACTTTATATTCTATTGGCATGAGTTATCAATTTAATGTCGTATTATTTTCATGGATGTTAAACAATATATGCTTATATAGTGCATTAAAATTAAAAGTCCATACTTAGTTTTTATCTTATTGTCTAAATTATGACATTAAAATTATCGATGCGAGATTAATAAGTTAATTGTTTGTAACCGATTATTTTGAACAAAGAAAAACGTCCCGGTTTTCATTGGAGGTAACATTTTGATTGCATAAGGCATACTTGAAATCCTATAGTTTATTAATCTCCTAATGTTGTCAATCTTGATTTTAAGAATTCCGTTTTCATTAATTTTATTTGGATAAGTCTTATAACGATGGATTATAGATGGTACTACAAATTGTTTTATCTAAATCAAATTGTTAATTTGGGATTCAAATTTTGTTTTTGGACTTATTATTTTTATTAATAATTGCATCTCACAACTTCTATGTATAAGTCAAATTGTTCAATTGTTCAAAAATGTGTATAGATTAAATATTTGATACATTAGAACTTTATGTTAAACGAAATGGACAAAGAATATATTATGCTAAGGTAAAACTTATAAATGTTCATTAAGGTACATAGTTTTCTGTCAACAAAATATAGATACATGTAATACGTTATATTTTGACGTCACAATATTCATCATATATATCATGTATTTATATACAAATCACCGTAAGCTTTTATTCGATTATTTCCCGATTAATTTATGGCATGTGCTCACAAATTTAGTTAAGATGTGCCAATATGGATAAATGAATTCTAATAGTATTGAATATTCAGTGGTATATGTAACTAAAGTGATGCATTCTATTTGATATTGTTTGTTGTATTAGAACATCCACGTGTTAACTTGGTATAATTTATAGCTAATGTATGAGATATTTGATTATAATTCACATGTGGCTGTAATATTCAAATTGGTGAATAAGAAAGTCTTGACTATATATGTAATCACTCTTAATTGAGATTATCATTTCTTATAAGTAATATCATAAAATGGTTACTTATTATTATTGTGAATTGATATGTACGATCATGCTAAGAAACGAGCTACTCGATTAATTATTTGAAGTTATTTGTTTATGATGTGCAACTTGAATATAATTGCATGCTCAGTTAATATGGCTATAGGCAAATGCAATATTAAACTTGATTATATTAAATTATTTGGAAGCTCTAGAAGGGTCATTATAACTTAATCATGAGAAACACATGTTTTGAGATGTGATAATAGATATGGCAATAAAACGGAGCACATGTGAGTCATAAACAAGAAGTTTATAGACCATGAGTATTTGTTTCATTGGCATGACTGGATAGACCATCCCAGGTCAATGATGATGCGAAAAGAATATAGAATAATCAATATATTCTTCAAATTGATGATTAAAAATGTGATCATTTGCTATATGAGGAAGTATATGCCAAGTACAATAAGGATGAAATCCTTCAACGTAATGGAACATATGTAAAGGAGATGTAAGTAGGCCTATACATCGTCCAAAAGACCATTTAGTGTTTAAAATCGATGCATCGTCTAAATGGTCATCAAGTTAGCGTAATAATTTTCTCATTTTATAAGATGGAGAGCATGTTCCATATTGACTATCCATATTTTTAACCTATAATGATCTGAGAGCAAAATGAGTAACTTATAATTTGGGGCCATGTTACTTAACATGCAAAAAATGTAAATTCGCATATCGTATTTCCTCCCCGTTGAAATTGGTTTATGGTCAAAAACCAAGTATGTCTCATATAAGAGTTTTGGTTGTGCGATATATGTTAAAGTTGATCCACCACGACGCACAAAGATGAGACCTCAAAGAATGTTGGAAATAATGTTGGGAAAATAAATGAAGTGCCCTGGAAATGCGTAGACTTATGCTTTGATTCAGTTCGAACCTGTCAACTTAATCGACAGTAGTATAGCTGTTTTGGGTATGAGTTAAAACATGAAAGAGGCGAACGTAATCAATAAAGCCATCATTGTGATATTTGTTTATGGTTTACGTTTCTCATTGATATGATTTAGTTTTCCCAACATTAGGGGGAGATGTTCCCAACATTAAGGAAAATGGAAAGCAGCTAAAGAAAGTAAGAATGAATTATCAAAGATCCTCGCACCAATGAATATATCAACTTTAAAGTTTGTGAGATAACTCATTCACTAAGTTTGATAATCGCCAAATATGTTGACTGACCAAAAAGAGTGATGAGATCACGCATATCAGTTGCTATTGCTCCGACTCGTAATGAGTATACATATGCTTCAAACATAGTATTTGAATCGATTCCAAATAAAATCCTCGAAAGAAAAAGGAGCGAGAAATAAGATGGTCAAATTCGAGGTATGAAAGACCCCAAAAGATATTACTAATGAGTAACTAGACATTAAGGTTATGGATAAACCTCAGGTACCTGAAAATAATGAGATCTCAATAAACTATATTATGTCTAGATAACTATGGAATCGAAAAAAGAAATCGACGTCGATAATGGTTTTGCATAGCGCTAAGTACCATGAATAATTACGAAGATCATGAAATCATGCATGAAAATAAAGTTCTAAGATATATATGATTGGCCAAAAGGAAAAGACGCAAAAGTTGGACCTCGAGTCCATACACCTGAAAGTGTAACGTTTTATGATATAATTGATGAGTGCGAAAAATAAATGACAAAATCACATGTATGATACATAAGGCATAATCTTCTAAGTAATGGACATCCAAGATGGAGTATTACGAATAAATATATAGTGGTTGTCCATATATGATACAACTGGGTCATTGTGAAATTTATTATGGAATAAGGATTTTTCGCAAAAGATATAGACTTGATACGATGAGTTTTATTCTCACGTGGTGGATGCAACTATTGATATCTTATAAGTCCGGCAATATAAAATAATATGAAACTGAGGTCTTCTGGATTATTTTGAGCTCTAGATATATTATATATAGTGCATAAAGTATGCTTTGTTCTTTAAATTGCAATATTATGCATGGAGCATGTCTAATGACCCAAAGCTGCTACAAACATGTTTGAGAGGTCATTGAGAACAACATGTAGCAAATATAATATATAAGTCTATATTAGACATTTGGAAAAGTCTCTTTGAATATATAACTTGAAGTTATGAGACTTACTCGCCCAAGCATATGTAAGAAATATAAAACTTGAATAAGTTATGAATGCAAAAGATCTTTATGGCAATTTTATGTTTGAATGTGTGTGATGGAAAATCTCGATAGAACAAAATCGAGCATTTTAGTGATGAATAATTACTCAAAAGGAATTTATATGATGAGGAAAATATTTTTGTGGGTTATATCTATTTATTGAGTATACTACATAATTTGTATATATGATCACTTGGTATTGATAAAGATCACTTTCATTCCTCAAAGGTAGAGATAATTACTTGATTCAAAATACTATGTATGAGTATCATCTGGTCATTATTAACGTATATTCCAATATATTGCGTTTCGTTCTTTTAGTATAGATAGAGATCTGATCCCATGAGAATGTATTAAAATGGGTAAAACATATATTTCATTACCTTTGAGGCGATAAATGTATAAGTTTACATTATACTAACCTATCAAAGCAGTTTTAGTTTGTTTTGGTAATGCAGGATGATCGATTACAAACGGATATGTATTTATAAATGTTGACATCAACTTTATCATATATTATAAGTCAGATCAACATGAAGATAATACAACATGGATGTTTTTAACGACTGAAGTTGTATATCAATGGAAGCTTGTTCGTTTTTTAACGACTGAAGTTGTATATCAAAGGAAGCTTGTTCGTGATATTATTGACTCAAGGAGCTTAAGTGATGTGATCATCAGGGGGAGAAGATACGTGCTGCACTCTTTTTCCCTTGGCCATGGCTTTGTCCCATTGGGTTTTCCTGGCAAGGTTTTTAATGAGACAACATCCAAAAACGTATCGAAAGAACTATGTACTCTTTTTCCTTCACTAGGTTTTTGTCCCATTGGGTTTTTCCTAGTAAGGTTTTAACGAGGCATATCTCTTTTACCCGTGGATAGCCAAGGGGGAGTGTTGCTGAATCATTATTATGATGGCTATCCACTTCGTAACTCCAAGCTTTTATCTATTCATTATTGATCTGTACTTATTGATAGATCTATATGTCTCGAAATATAAAACTTGAATAAGTTATGAATGCAAAAGATCTTTATGGCAATTTTATGTTTGAATGTGTGTGATGGAAAATCTCGATAGAACAAAATCGAGCATTTTAGTGATGAATAATTACTCAAAAGGAATTTATATGATGAGGAAAATATTTTTGTGGGTTATATCTATTTATTGAGTATACTACATAATTTGTATATATGATCACTTGGTATTGATAAAGATCACTTTCATTCCTCAAAGGTAGAGATAATTACTTGATTCAAAATACTATGTATGAGTATCATCTGGTCATTATTAACGTATATTCCAATATATTGTTTTTCGTTCTTTTAGTATAGATAGAGATCTGATCCCATGAGAATGTATTAAAATGGGTAAAACATATATTTCATTACCTTTGAGGCGATAAATGTATAAGTTTACATTATACTAACCTATCAAAGCAGTTTTAGTTTGTTTTGGTAATGCAGGATGATCGATTACAAACGGATATGTATTTATAAATGTTGACATCAACTTTATCATATATTATAAGTCAGATCAACATGAAGATAATACAACATGGATGTTTTTAACGACTGAAGTTGTATATCAATGGAAGCTTGTTCGTTTTTTAACGACTGAAGTTGTATATCAAAGGAAGCTTGTTCGTGATATTATTGACTCAAGGAGCTTAAGTGATGTGATCATCAGGGGGAGAAGATACGTGCTGCACTCTTTTTCCCTTGGCCATGGCTTTGTCCCATTGGGTTTTCCTGGCAAGGTTTTTAATGAGACAGCATCCAAAAGCGTATCGAAAGAACTATATACTCTTTTTCCTTCACTAGGTTTTTGTCCCATTGGGTTTTTCCTAATAAGGTTTTAACGAGGCATATCTCTTTTACCCGTGGATAGCCAAGGGGGAGTGTTGCTGAATCATTATTATGATGGCTATCCACTTCGTAACTCCAAGCTTTTATCTATTCATTATTGATCTGTACTTATTGATAGATCTATATGTCTCCATATATATAGTCATCTTCTTGTAACCCCAAGTATATGAACATCCAATGGAAAAATCTTTTTCATTCATCGTATTCTCTTCTATTCTTTATTCTGTTAATTGCTATTAGTTTCTGGACGAATATAATTAAAGAAGAAGATATTCTATAAATGAGGAGTAGATATCCGACCCTAATTAAGATTATTATCTTAAGAAAGAAATCGGATAACTATGGAAGCTAAATTTAAGGAGAAAAGGGGTAAACCCTAATCTTCTCTCCCAAGAAAAGCCTCTCCTATATAAAGGGAGGAAACCCTTACTCAATCGGCATGATAGACCGATCACAAGTAAACACACTAGGCGTAAAGAGGCATTGCCCTACCTTCGGGGAATCGCCAATAAAACATAAATCCAAATCCTCCTTTTGACCTTCGAATCATATTAGGCCTACGCGGTTCGGTGCACAATCATTTGGCGCCATCCGTGGGACCACAATTCACACAACCCACAATAATTCACCACGACCTCGATTCCCGAACGCAATACGGCCGAACATGGCAGATGGGATGAGTCACACCACGGATCTAGTGATCCAAATGAAAAGTCACTTAATAAGAGAAAGGATCTCGTTCAGTGGACTCCTTTGGCTTTTC
>CM067172.1:107208337-107215837 GCA_034093135.1 Erigeron breviscapus
AAACTCTCAAACTGTTTGAGTGTTCTCTCCACAAACAACTATTTGCTTGTTCCCGAGAACTCTCAAACCACTTGAGTTTTCTTTCCACAAGCAACTATTTGCTCGTTCCCAAGAACCCTCAAATGACCATTTGAGTGTTCTTTCCACAAGCAACTATTTTGCTCGTTCCCAAGAACCCTCAAATAACACTTAGGAATATTTGAGTTAATGTTTCTACTCCTGTCAAGATGCAGAAACAACATTAACTCAGCTAATGTTTCTACTGCTGTAAATACGCAGAAACAATCATTAGCTCAGACAATGTTTCTACTGCTGTAAATACGCAGAAACACATTGTCTGTATTACCTATTGGAAGTGTACATTAAGTTAATGTTTCTACTGCTGTAAATACGCAGAAACAACATTAACTTAATCCTCCATTGGAAGTATATTAAGATAATATTTCTACTGCTGTAAAACGCAGAAACAATATTATCTTAATAACTCATTACATGTAATGTTTACATTCATGTCAAGAACCTGCAAAACATAAATAATAAACAAATATGAGTCCCTTAAGTTCGATGGTTAACCAGGAAAGTGTAAAATACAACAAGTCTAATAATCACTAGATGACTAGCTATTATTGTAACTCCAAATTAATTTCGATACTTCTGTATCGTTTTATCAACTGTGAATGTGAATATCAAATGAATATTGGTGGGAAAAAGTGGATTTCATCTTTGCTTGAAAAAGGTGGTGAGATAAAAACAAAATTAAGAGACTGTAGTTTGACTTTTTATATATGTATACAGTATAGTATACTTCTATTTTTGGAATATCATAAATACATTTATATAAACTAAAATTATATCCGTGTAATGTATGGTATGGTGATTTATCGGTAAATATTTTTTAAGTGTCCGTCTAAATTAAATTGAAAAATGAAAATTTATAAATAACTTCAATTAAAATGACATGAATACACGAGGTAAAGGGTAACAGTGACTATGTTTGGCTTCACCGATCATCTGCTTTGAAATTTGGATTATCTAATTGATCACACAAATAAAAAAAATTATTAAACTATTTAAAGATGAAATTAATTACATGTAAAGTAGGTATATCAGTATATGCACTAAGAGCATTATAGTATTTTTGTTGATGAAACTTAATTACATGTAAAATAAGTGTATAAGTGTATAAAATCTCTTGTTTCAAAATTTTGTATTTTAAAACGTCATCTTAGAGATATTATATCCGCTTTACACGAATTATTATTAAAATTTTTATTATGTGTTGCTAAAGTAATTCATGAACGGCAAAATGATTTTTGTAAAAACTTGTAGGAGACTATATTATAAAATTTCTATCATCACTTTTCCAGACAATGTAATAAGGGTAAAATAGTAATTAAAACCACTTATCATCACTTATATATATTACTTTTTATTTATATTACTTATTTTAGATGTTACTCCCCTAGTAATATGTATTTTAAGTTATAGAGGATAACTTGGATGAACATCATCTTTGTTAGATGATGTTGCTCTCACAAACCATAAAAATCATGGGGGGCTTTTTGACATGTGTAAAATTGATGTTAGTGAGTATGTGCGAGCAACATCATCTAACAAAGATGATGTTAACATCATAAATCATTTTCCCTAAGTTATAAGTGTAAAATAGTTTTTAGACAAACATATATAATGGAAGTAGAAAATAAAAATGAATTGAAAGAAATTTTTTATTTTTTTTAGACAAACATGAAACATCTAAAGAAGACTCAAAGATTATCTCTCTGAGATGAAAATTTCATATATTTTAAATCCTCTTAAATCTAAAACCAAGAGCTTTTAGCAAGCTATTTTGGAAAGATTTTGTGAAACTTTCAAGTTTGCAACCAGCCTGAATCATAAAACGTGCCTGACGCCATATGCACATACTCCATTTTAGCGATATGAAATCATGAACCATAGAGAAAGAAAGAGTTGATGATCAGCTTGATAGTGTTTGTTTATAGAATCCATCTTGTGGTCTTATCTCTTATGAACTAGTCTGCTACAGAATTCGCCGAAATGTATCTTCCTTCGAGTAATCTCTTGCTCATCTAAAGTTTCTCGAGTGTCATGATTTTGTGTCATGAAATCTCGCTGTGAACTTGCTCTGCAGTAACATGAGCACAAAGTTGGATGTTAGTCTTACTAATATATTTTCTAGAGAAAACAATTTGAATATATAACTTCTGTGTTCATCGTGATCGTTGTAGTATCATTCTGAATTTGCGTGTTACTAATGTTTTGGATTCTATTTTTTTTTTGCGTCATTAGCGCTGTTAAACGGCTTCTCAAGTAGCTAGTGTATAAAAATGAAAAAAAAAATTAAGAAGCTTAGAACTTAGAAGTCCCAATTACAGGTAATGTTGCTTTGCTCTTAAACCAGTTATATTGTAGCATCAGCATTGTTACATACTCAAATGACTTCTGTGGATCCTAATGTCCAATTGTTACCTTTTATTTTCCTTTTCAAACGTTCCAGTTAAACTTTGTTTTAAATTCTTGTCCTGTACGTATACTGCGTAGTCGATGAGTTATGTGTATATGGACGGGTCATGCATAGCTATGATTTTATGTACATATGATGATAGCCTGCAGGCATAATTAAGAGTGGTTCATTTGTTCTGTTGTTAATTAAACATGTAATGAAGATTATCCAGATCTAACTGCAGTCTGCAGAGATTTCAGAAAATGAATGTGCCAAAATTTGCCCTGTTATCCATACCATAAGTTCATAAGTATAAGCTAACTAATCGACATCCGCAAAATCATTCACGAATCACGATTTATGTCCATATACATATACATTAAGGATATATACTTCTAGTAAATACACATAATAGTTAACATGAGCTTCTTTTTATTTGTCCCTCTTAATAAAGGATACAAAAGGCCCTGAGCTGGGATTGCTACTTTGGAATTCACAAGGCACAATGTATTCACTTTTGCAGGTATACTGTGAATCATACATATACATTTTGAAACCATAATCTGCATTAAAGCTGTATGATATTATTGTAATAGTAATTAATCATATTCATAGATAAAAGGCTCTTACAAACTCGGGGATTAAGATATACAACTTTCTCCATTTTTCAGGAACTTTTGTCAGTATACAGTTTGCTGTCACCTCCTCAGCTTAGTATGCCAGAATCAACAAGAATTTCTCATGCACTTCTCTTGTTTCAGGTCACTGATATTCTATATCAAAATTGGTTTCCTATTACAATAAAGAGTATTATGTTTTTTCCTATTCAGCATATATTCTTGTTCTGCACATGTGGTTGCATCTTAAACTCTGTACTTCAATGCTCTGACAGTGCATGGCAACTCATCCTGAAGCAAGAATGGGTCTAATCAAAGGTATCTTCTATATGATCATCCATTATATTACTTTCTTGGATTTGAAATATTGTTGCTAGTTTATCTGATAAAATGTTTAACATATGTTGCAGCCCATATACCTGCATACTTTTACCCATTTCTAAATACATCAAAGCAAAATCAGCCGTTTGATTCCTTAAGAACTAGCTGCTTGGGTGTCATCGCAGCTCTGCAGGTACAGATAATGAGAATTACAGAGCTCACTGTATTCTATTCATAACTTAAGTATTAAGTATCCATTTTCTTTATCTTACACACAGGAGGAAGGTCCTAACACTTCAGAAATTGTTCATTATCTTCTGGAAATTGAAACGGTTCCTCTGTGCCTCCGCTGCATGTATGTGGGTGGCAACATGACAAAATCGGTTAGTTGCAAAAATCTTATATCATTTATTTCTCCCAATGAACAGTTTTATTTGGAATGCTAATATCAAAATAGATGCAATGTTTCTGCTTTCCTTAAACTATCAAAGATGGGATTTACTCATTTATAGTCACTCAAACTTAAAACTGCCAAAACAATTATCTGTAACTCCTTCACATATTAAAACTGATTGCTTGCCCCTTTTCGTTCAAGACAAAAGTAGTCAGTAACTTATCTTTTGCGACAACTATATTACTAAGAAACTGATTACTATCCTGTCAAACGTGGAACACCAAAACTTGTTTATGACGTTTTGGACGTACCCAAACACATCTTTCTGTCTAATATATCACCTAGTGTTCCCAATTGTTAAGCAGCTGGCAGCCCGTGTACTCCTTAAGATTCTAGAGCAACATGAAGGGATGATTTACTGCGGGTCGTATATAGAAAGACTTTTTGCTGTGTTGGAAGCTCTGTCCAAAATGGTTGATGCTTTCAACGGAAAACCTCCAACTCTATTGTTGAGGAATATATTACTCTGTTATCTGAGACTTTCCAAAAGTTCTAGGTTAGTCGGTAAATCATAAGTCGTGCAACTTATTTTTGACTATATATTGGTGATATTTTATACTAACTTTTCTTGGTACAACCACAGGTGTTGTGATACAGTATCGGCACACTACCCTAAGAGGCTGAAAAATCCAGCATACCTCAATCTTGTTTGTGTAAGTGCATTTAGACGTCAAAATTTACGTGAACAGGAGGATACTAGCAAAGATAGTATTACTTAATAGACTTGGGCTAACACCATTTGACTCGTTACAAGATCAGTTAATCACAATTCACAATTAGCGTTGATTGTAAATATATTGTGTTTTGTAGGATGATCAATCGGATAGAGCTCTGGCTGATGAGGTATTGTACAGCATTACGGTAAGACAAGTTCCAATGGTACCACGGGGAAACCTATTTACAGGAAACCGAATCTAGAATCAGGTTTTAGGAACTGGTTTTATGTGGTATGTGTTAGTTGTGGTTTGTTCAAAACATAGACCTGTAAAACTCCTTGCTTTCCCTTCCGTTTCTGCTTCTCTTGCTATAACAATGCGATGTGAAGGTTGTTTCTATTTTAGGATCTTTCAAACTGCTATGCATTTACTCCATTAACTTGCTGGTGTTCTTCTTCTGGTTGCTAATTCCCGGCTATAATAGGCCTAATGACGAGTTCAAAGTCATTATCTGTGATCAATGGATCATGGACTGTCCAAAAGCAAGAAAAGGGCTCAGTATACAACCTATTTTTGTGTTTGAGTTACAAAACATAGGATACAACCGTAAAACCATACTAGTTACGTGAAACCAAACTGGAAGTGTGACAACTGACAAGTACACTCACTACCATCCGTGACCCTAACTTGCCGGGATACACACTAGAGGACTACCAATTATAATTATCAATGTGATATGTTGCACATCTGGTTGTAAATCAGTATATGCATCTGGTTGTAATATGGTCCAAGCAAAAAATTTCTTCTCACTTTGATTATACAGTGTCATTAAGGTGAAACATATAGTCAAATCACTAAACTAGAGTATACGCCCGGTTCACAGTTATGTTTTGGGGTGAACTGGTAAGAATACCAGAAATATCAATATATCATAGTGTCCAGTCGTCGTATATTCTCAAATTTTCAATTTCAATACCATGCTGGTACAATCCAGATTCGAGCCATTGGACGACCCTGTTATGATAACCACCTGTAATGTTTTGTGCCAAAATCAATAAACTAACCTAGTAACCAGTGAGCGAAAACCTACAAAAGCACCAATGACTGACTACAGGACATGATATCATAGAACTCTTTATGTGTACCGCATAATCCTGCTGATATTGTTCAGAATGAAAACACACACAAACATGGAGAAACTTGAGGGTATATTTCATAGAGCACAAAAGGGTAAAACTTGGAGTCTTCTTTCTAGTTTCAAATTGATACAAACCAAAACAGCCCTATAGAAACAACAGAAATTTTAATAAAAACTGCGACTCACCAATAAAGCAAGATAAACACCGGATCTCAACGATCATCTTAGCTATATATATACACTAGTCTCTCCTATAATCCAGCTCCAAGGTATACGGGTAGTACAACAAGATGATTAGTAATGTCATTGAATCACATAAAAGAGGATTCAAATGCATACATGCGTCTCACCTTCATCATTTACCGTGAGAAGTATCCAGACCATCTGGCTTAGAGGGGATTGAAAGCTCACCCTTAAGCATAAATGACAGGTCATGCATCTCTGACAACAGCATTTGTACGTCAGCCTTTGGAATATTAGTTGCACTAGGAGTAATTTCGTCATTCTTTGATCCCTCGACACTATTTCCAGCTTCAGCGTTAGCAGTCCTATACATGCATGTGATTAGTACAAAAGAGGCAATATAGGAATCTCGCTGTTAACATGGTAATAACGAATTGCTGTTTGGTTTATCAACAACTGTATAAAAAAACAATGCCAACATTTGATTGTGATAGATGGCACGATACTAAGAAAGAAAGTATGGTTACCTGCTTGTAGTAGATACTCCTGAAAAGATATCATACACTGCTCGAGTATCATTTTGATTTTTGTTACTAGATGAGCCAGAAAAAAGATCCGACTGGAAGAAGTCGCCAAAATCCTCTTTTGGATCAGCTGTAGATGGAAACAAATTTAACTCTGACATCTTCTCAGTAGAGCCAACTTTCTCATTACCAATATGTTTTTGAGAATCAGGGAAAGGATCTTGATTAGAGCTTGTGAAATTCCATTCATCAAACCCATCATCACCAGTTTTGTTGGCCACCAAATCATCAATATTCACTTGTGGATCAGCTGTGGATGAAGGAAACAAATTTGTTTCAGGCATATTGTCGGCAGCACCAACTTTCTCACTTTGTTTCGAATCTAGGTTACCAGTTGAGCTTGTGAAATCATTCCATTCATCAAATCCATCATTGTCATCTTCGTTGCCGACCATATTCGAAGTAGCATGTGAAGCACCCATAGGCCAGTGACTATCTTGAAACCAATCAATAGTAGCGTCAGAATGGTGTACGTTTAAATTATCAAGATCCGAATTTTCAGAGTGAATCAAGTCATTAACCAATGATGGGGATGAGACTTGATCATTCTGTTGTTTATTATCAAATAAATTTTCATCTTTAATGGGAGCCGTGTTCTTGGAAGTACTTTTCTGCCAGCTAGCATTTTCAAACCAATCTAGCGATGAATCATTTGGAATATCTCGTGAAGATCCATCATTTAGTTTGCCAACAAAATCTAACTGATCAGCCTGCTGAGAAGCGGCAGTACTGTTAGGGGTATTTTTCTGCCAGTCAGTATTTTCAAACCAATCTGCTGATAACTCATTTGAATTATCTTGTGAATATCCATCATTATCTTTGCCAGCCAACTCTAACTGATCAACTTGCAGAGAGACAGCAGTGACAGTAGTGTTTTGCCAGTCGATATTTTCAAACCCATCTATCGATGGATCATTTAAATTATTATGTAAAGATCCATCATTGAGTTTGTCAAACAAGTCTAATTGATCGGCCTGCTGAGAACCGGCGTTGGCACTGCTGTTCTGCCAGTTAGTGTTTTCAAACCAATCTGCTGATGAAACATTTGGATTATCCTGTGAAGATGTATCATTTGGTTGGCCA
>CM067172.1:107223337-107259927 GCA_034093135.1 Erigeron breviscapus
AGGTATTCCCACGTTCATTTTGTGCTTGCCCATGTCCCAATTCACTGCAACAGCATGCTTGCAGGGAAGGCCAGACAGTTCCCATTTTCTACAACTACATACCATATGTTCCACATCCACAACACATTGCTCACCCCAAGGTGCAGCAACCTGATATTTCACACCACCATTCCATATCACTTTGCAATCATTGGCCTCTTTCATAATTACTTTCATAAGCCTGGTTGCTGCAGGTGTTAGAGGGCCTTTTTCCTTTTCAATTACCTTCTGGACAACCACAATTCTTTTCATAAAATATTCTCTAATAAAATCAACACAAGCTATGATGGGTTTTTCCCTAGCACCTACTAATTCTTTGTTTAAGGACTCACACAAGTTGTTCAACAACATATCTGACAAGCATCTCCCTGTTTCACAGTTATCATATATGACTATCAATTTTCCTAATTGATGATACAATATATGAACCAATTATTAAATCAAGTAAACTGACCTGAAAAGTGTGATCTTGACCAGTGATGGGGATCAATTTTAGCTAACCAGTTATATGCATCAACATTTAGATTCTTCATCTCTTGCATATGTGCCTGAAACTGTGAAACTGTTGTTGCTGTTGCACATCTCCACAGAATATCCTTATATGCCCTTCCCCTCCATTGCAATTTCATGTTCTCATGGATATGCTTCAGGCAATACCTATGCTCAGCAGAAGGAAATACTGTGCTAACAGCCTGGATGAGACCCTGTATCACATGATAATTAGTTACTACTTTATATAATTATATACCAATTAATATACAAAATTAATAGAATAAAATACCTTCTGTCTGTCTGATATAAAAGTGAAATTATAATGACTTTCCAGCTCTAGATCAGGTCCTAAGCACTCAAGAAACCAAGTCCAAGAGTCTCTGGTTTCTGCTTCAACAATTGCATATGCTATTGGGTAAATGCCATTGTTTGAGTCCACTCCTACTGCTGTTAAAACCTGTCCTGGGTAAGGACCCTTCATAAAAGCACCATCCAGGCCAACCAACTCCCTCATGCATGCTTTCCAACCTTGTTTAAGAGCTCCCAAACATATGTATATTCTCTTGAATTGTCTTGTTGTGGCATTTGGATTAGGAGGATGCTCTACCTGTATTCTAACAGTGGTACCTGGGTTTTGTTTAATCAACTCTTCACAATAATCTCTAAGCAGTGAGTATTGAGTTGTGAAATCACCCTTGATATCAATGGAAGCCTGTTGTTTGGCCCTGAAAACCTTCATCCAGGAAACACTTACTTGCAGCTTTTGTTCTAATTCTTGTTGTAGAGCCTTTGTAGGGATCCCTGGATTTCCTTTTATCTGATCAACTATCTGTTTTGACATATATGTAGAAGTACAGTGCTTGATTTCCCTGGACTGCAAACATGTGTGGACATCTTTAAAAGTTTTAATCATCCATGTTTTTTGGCCATCCACTTTACTGCAGTGTAAACTCTAAGGACATTTCTCACTCCCAATAAATGATTCCTTAGGGTTTTGACTTTCATTGGGCCCCACTGGCCTTTTACCTTTGTCATTGGGCCCAACTGGTTCTTTTCCTTTCTCATTAAGCCCAACTGCCTTATTTCTTTTCTTATTGGACCCAACTGCATTTTTATCCTTACCACTAGGTCCAATTGGTTGTGTATCAGGTCCAAACACTGGCACAACACCTTCACATATTGCCCTCACCCTCCTTTGATCATTGTACACCAACTTAATACATCTTCTACTCTCAACTGCATAATTTCTGATTAGTTTTTTCACCTCTGCTGTACTACCAAATGTCTGGGTAACATAAAATGGAGCATGGTCAGATTGTGATGAGTGTGCCTTTCTCAACTCTTTCAACTTCCTAGACTTAATCCTATCAACCTCTTCAGCACCAGAATCACTTGCACTCTCAAATTCATCATTATCTATAACTATAAGTTCTGCATCAGGTAATTCTGTATCCAACTGGTTATTCAACCACATATTAGGATCAACCATTTGTGCATCTAGATTCAAAGTATACCCTCTCATATCAACTTCTACATTCTCAATCACATTATCATTGTCTATGAAAACATCCTCATTGTCCTCATTACCTAAATTGTGCACACCACCCCTCACATTGTCCTCATTACCTAAATTGTGCACACCACCACTCACATTGTCCTCATTACCTAAATTGTGCACAACACCCCTCACATTGTCCTCATTACCTAAATTGTGCACACCACCACTCACATTGTCCTCATCGTTTTCAACTATTCTTTTTGCAATTTGCTTGCTACTCAATGTAACACTTTTCCTGGCAGTTTTCTTGGTCATAGGGGACTTCAACTTATCAAGATAATGCTCAACTATGACATTTATCACTTTACAGTTACCTTGAGTATATTTAGACAAGGTGTTTACATCTTCATCAGAACGAATATCAATAGCTCCTAACTCCATGGAACAAAAAGGTCTAGTAAACTTAAAAGTCTTAATACTATCCTCATGATAACCTAATTGTCTGATAATGGTGATAAGCTCAAGTAAAGAAAAAGTCTTGCAGTCTACATAATCAACATAAGTTCTCTTACCATCGTAACAACTTCGTCCATCAACAAGTTTCACCATACCCCCATGATGAAACTTCAATGTCAACAAGTTAGGGTTTCCATCTACAATAAAAATATAAAAAAAACTAATTAACTTAAATATATATGTATATATATATATATATATATATATAATAAATATATATGTATATATATATATATATATATATATATTTTACCCATAATACGCATTATACCCATTATTAAAAAATAATTAAAAAAATTTATTTTACAACTTAGGGTTGTTTCAGATGAATCAAAGGGAAAAAGAACAAAAAAGCTAATTAATTTCTTACTGTATAAAAGTGGGAGATCATAATCATCAGCATCAATGGGTCGGATTTTCCAACCCGACATTGTTGATCGTCTTTGTGCTTTTTGAAGTTTAAGAGTTTTTGATCGTCTTTGTTGGAAAAAAGGGGAATGAAATGTGTAATTTAGTTGGGTTTTGGGTATAAAAGGGGAAAAGAAATGGCGGGTGTCAGAAATTGGGGCAAAATAGTCATTTACCCACGCACGTGACACGCATGTGATGCCCTTTTAACGTCCAGTTAGCTTCCGTTAGGGTTAGGTATGGCTAGTGTAAAGAAATGGAAACTGTGGGTATGTCTCGCGTAATTTTTGAGTTGTAGGTATGATGGGTGTAGTTTTTGACATACCTCAGGTACCATTTTTGTAATTTACCCTTTTTTTTTGAACAGTTAGTCTTCGACATCAGGGAACACCTCACCGTATAATGGTGAAGTCATGCACGTACTCTAGACTACGAGATGTAGACCATAAGCCGTTACAGGTGATTCAGGGAAAAAACCCACAGACTTGTCACTCATGAGAGTCGAACCCAAGACCTGTGAGAAAAACCAAAGATGCATCCGCCAATTAAACTAGCTTCGTTTGCCTTTTTGAGGGGTTGATCAACTGCTGCGGAATATGTGTATTTCGGCTCTCCCACTTCACCAGGTTTCATTTACTACATATTTTAGTATTTTACCATTTTGGCCATTTGGGTCATAGAGCATCATCTAAGATTGGATGACTTGGATCTTTATTGGTAAAGTATGAAGGATTAATAAAAATTAAAACTCGAAGAGTAAAATTTGATATATGAATCTTAACCATTTTTGTAATACATGATAATTAAAATTTTTTTCTATGATAAAAGAGGACCCCAAAACAAAGATATTTTAAAAAGTTGTACACGTGGCAGCCTCTCTTTTCCTCACCAAAAACTCTTCATCAGGAATTCCCCACTAGACCATTCACATCTACAACCCAACCCAACCCAACCAACAATACTATTCATTTAAAAATTAATTTCTCTCTCTTATATTTACCCAACCCAACTAAAACCAATTTTTACATTCTCATTAACAACCCAACCAAACTATACTTTTAATATATAATAATGTTTTACAATTATATTTCTTATTTTAAAATTACTCTAAAATATATATATATATATATATTTATATTATAAAGATAAGTTATTTACATATAAAATAATAAATGAATATGGTGTTAGACACTCGGATAATTTTCTGGATTTTCACGATTAAAAAAGTTATTTGATCCATTTTTAAAAAGTTATGTAGTTATGAATTTTAGATTGTATATACTAAAAGATTGTATATACTTAAAAAATAAAGGAACTCATGTTTTTATATATTGTTTGATATTAAAACCATGAATCATTGTAGGTGTGCCACGTCAACCAAACATACGTTGGGTGTGCCGACTTGATCGGCTCCCTTTGTCAATATTTAATAGTTTTTTGTTAAATTGTGTGCCGACCGAACAATACTTTTTAGCCCGATGGCAATGGTCTAAAAGCTCCCCCCTATAACAAACTTTTACAAATAGAAATAGAAATAACAATACAATCTTAATAAATCAGATCAATTACAAAATTCAAAGGATAAATAATCTCAAAAGACTTCGTTTCTAATTCTCTATTGGTAATCTTTTTTTCTTTTTTTCCTAATTCTAGGGTATATATTCCTTCCCTTTTTAAGTTGATATTTTGATTTTGAGAAATTTTTGTATATAATTTGTTTATAGTTTTTTTCTTATTATTGTTTTTGTTATTTTTGTTTAGATTGTATGTTTATATTTTTATTTAGAAAGGCATACTATATGTTTACCTAAGTCTATTATCATCATTGTTGTGCTTTATATATTGATGACGAGTTTATCTGATCACATTAACATTAATAACAATTATTGTGTCTCGGGTTGATTCTTTTTTTTTTGTACTATTGATTTCTTGAAGCATTATATTCTATGGTTGTATATGTAACTTCCCATGAGTCATTTTCGATGTTGCTGTTAGGTATTTTGAAGTTGATTCTGGTTATAAGGTTACTCACGTCTTGTTTGGGTTGGATTTCTTTTCTACATTACTAACTAAGTTGGTCAAGTTCTTAGGTGATATGATATTTACATGTCAACCTAATTAAGCTTGCTAAATTGAACCTGACACAAATTGCTACCCCACCATGCCCTTGGAGAGCCTACACAAAGCATATGATATCTGTTAAATATCTAATATTTTGAAAACGTCGATTTTGTTTTTCATTTGCAATAGGGATCTTCGATTCATGTGTTGTTTCTGTTTCAAGCTATGGTGGATGACTCAAAAAAAAAGAATGAGAAGTGGTGGAAAGGATATTCCTTTAGAGACAAAATTTATGATGGTGGAGAGTGGACAACAATGATAATAGTCCCACAATCTCTGGAAGGCAGTTTGGCCGTTCTTCAAGGCAACGACAAGAATGAACTAGAGATTTGTCTTGAGAGTGGTTAGTACATTAATCTGATAAAGGATATTATTCATATCTGATCACACAATAATACCTTTAATTATGCAATCTTGACATTCTAGCTTTGGTAACTTGTAAGTTCAATTGTTCATTTAGCAGCCTAATAACTTACGGTTTAACTAACTATTGGCGTACGGTTCTCATTACTTAGGGGACCATGCAGTTGAAACTAACCAAAGGTTTAACCTTGTCTATATGCATGTCGAAACAAATCCGTTTGAGGTCATTAATTAAGCAGGCTGTCAAAGTAAGTGCACTTATCAACTTTGTGTATTTTGTCAGAGTTTAACGTGGTTTTAAAATGTTTTTACAATCTGTCACTTTTTTGGATGTTTGAAAAAATAATCTGGTTTTAGGAAATCATAAATCAAGGTTTTTTTTTTGTAAAGGTTACCCACATGAGCTTACATAAACTAAATTTTATCTTCATATCAAAAGTAAATATGGCTTTGTGAACAGGCTACGTAGAACCATATGCAAATATTTGATTGCAGAGAAAAGAAAAAGGTAAGAAAGCTCATTTTGTCAAAGTTTCCTAAATGAGAAAAGTGGTAATAGTCTCAACTAATAATGATTGTTAGTTATATTAAATAGGGACGATATGTAGATATATTACTTTTAAGATCATGTAAGTTCATGTATTAGAATCATGCACGGAGCTAACTATGACATAACAATACCATACTCACTCATACATTATCACATGAACATGGTAAATACTTAGAACCACATTATTGATGTGTTTCTGACCGTTGTGAAACTAGATGATAACAACATCATTATACTTGCATATAGCCTTTTGGCGACTATCATGATGCCTCTTTCACTCTTTGGCCTCTTGCCGACCATTGAAAACTCACTTGGGTTAGTGTGGGTACGTATATGTTTGGCATGCTTTCGCAGGCTGCTGGGGCGATGTCACCCCAAGTGTGGCAGGATGGAACATTATGACCCGGCTATGGCATACCCAGTTCAGTCGCCAGGTGTAAAAGGAAACCAGCCAGACATAGTCATGGACAACTTTTCGGTCCATGGTATGGGTCTGGTGCACCCCAGGAAGGTTTTCAATATCTACAATGAGCTTCATGTGGAGTTGATGTAGTCAGTCAATACTCAAAATATAATTGAAACTGTCCAGGTAGGTCATGGTAACAGAGTTTCTCTTACACGAAGCTACATCCAGGCTTTTGAAGCTTCGATTTCAATGAACTTCAAAGATAGTGTGTACATATGTTAATAGCATGTCCATTTTGAGAAGTTATTTGGGATCAGCATTCATGGGGATGTGGGTAGAAATGATGGCTCTGAATTGAAGTTGAAGGGAAAATATGGCAGCTAAAGTAGCTAGCAGTTACAAGTTAGATGTTCAACAGATTTATCTGTCTTGCTATTTACATTAAACAATTGCTACTTTCCATCATTATATAAAACTGCCAAATTGTGTGCACAAATTGAGCTGAGCTATTAAGAGCAACGGTTGTGCTGCTCTGCTTGAAGACGCTCAAATTCTTGTTACATGACAATGCTGACGAGAAACTACAATACAAGTGTTTTGGTGTGCTGTAAAAACTTTATGATTTTGTTTAGCTTATACCCTGATATATCTTCCACATAATGTAATTCTAATATAATGATGTTTTTATAAAATGGCAGGTCATTGAAGTTTCAAAAATGCAAGGAAGAGTTGGAAAGGAGATGGAAATTCAGATGTCCTTATGAAACTTGAAGCAACATACTTTACAAGATTTGAAAATCGACATGGCAATATTAATATTGGGAAAGGAGGCTGCATAAGAAATGTTTGCTATCGAAGTCAACATGGGCCGTTAAATTTTTAACTAAAAATTTTGAGTTAGTAACATACTGCAATGATTTGAATGAGAGTGACAAGATATTACTTGGATCGATTAGCTTAAGTAATGAAGATGTTCTACATAAATGTTGTAATTAGTTTAAGTGTAATCAAGTATAAAAAATTTTATTTATACTTTCCTTATCATGTCCGGGTAGTCACCCAGGTTGATTAGCTAGTTCTTTTAATAATAATGATACTCAATACAATATAACTATTAAAAAAATTCAAAATTAAAAGTTTCCATTTTTTTAATTTGCAATCAATTTCTTTAAAAAAAAAAAAAAACTTTTTTTCATTCATTATCTAGCCAAATAAATAAATAAACATAAGTAACTTAATAATCATTGCGTCCAAACAACCAACAAGGTAGCTACCACTTCGAACAAATATGCTGATAGCATTAATGCGTCGCATCACGTCGACAATACTTTGAGTGTTGAAGATAATCGTAGTGCATCAAGTTATATCCAAAATATTTAGTGTTACATATCTAACATATTATTCATATTTATAATTCTTAACTTTCACTAATATTATACCCTAATCAAAAAGATTCATCACTAATGATACAACCCCAAAGTGTTGAAATATCTTATAGTATTGCTTACCTTATGTCACATAAGCTACTCTATAACCCACCATAAACTTTTAACAATTTTCTTATAAACTCCTGTTGAATATGCTTTTAGGAAGAAAAATGGTTACTAATACTTAGGGCCAGACCTAGAGGCAGGTCAAGAGGGCGCTATCCCATGCCTTTCTGCCCTTTTCCTTTCCCACCCCTTTTCCTTTTCACCCTCCTATTCCTCTGTCTCTTTCCCATTCTTCAGCCATCTTCCTTCCCCTCTGCCCCCCCACCTACTATGCTTTCTTCTTTTTCTCCTCTTACCTTTCATTTTTCTTCCACACCTCATCATTCCCCTTGAATTACACTATTTCCCTCACTTTTTCCCTTTTTTAATTCCCCTGTCCGTTTTCTTTTGATCTCCCCCTTTACCACTCTCACCCCTCGGTCTCGCCTCACCTTTTTTTTCTTCTCCGCATCCTTTTTTTCCTTTTTCTTGCAGTCCGTCCCCTCTCCTCGTTCTTTTCTCACCTTCCCCAGTTTTCCCCCCCCTGCCGTCCTAACTCTCTCATCTCCTACCCTGCCCCCTACTCCTTTCTTTCCCCCTCCATCCCCTCTCCCCCTTGCTCCTATCTCGCCTCCCCCTTCTTCTCTTCACTGTTCCCTCTCTTCCTTATACACTCCCTCACATCCCTGCCTCCTTCTTTTTAATTGTCATCCGTCTCCACTTCCCGCTCCTGCCTCTCCCTACCCCCTCTTTTGTCTCCCCCCCGCCTCTGCTAACCTCTTTCCTCTCTCAACCTCTTTTCCTATGTACTGCTACCACAGCCTTGTTGTCTTCCTTATTCTCCACTGATCCCCTCACATAAAATCAACACAGCCCCACCCCCCCTCCTGCACCCTTCCTCTTTTTTACCTCCTTCCCTTTCGCTTTACCTCCGATTCCCTCCCCCCTTACTACCTTTTCCCAGTTCCTCTATATTTCTCGCTTAAATTAGCTTACACCACCTTTTGCCACCCCTATTTCTTCTTTTTATCCCCCTACTTTTTATTGCCATGAAGTAACTTAATAATCATTGCGTCCAAACAACCAACAAGGTAGCTACCACTTCGAACAAATATGCTGATAGCATTAATGCGTCGCATCACGTCGACAATACTTTGAGTGTTGAAGATAATCGTAGTGCATCAAGTTATATCCAAAATATTTAGTGTTACATATCTAACATATTATTCATATTTATAATTCTTAACTTTCACTAATATTATACCCTAATCAAAAAGATTCATCACTAATGATACAACCCCAAAGTGTTGAAATATCTTATAGTATTGCTTACCTTATGTCACATAAGCTACTCTATAACCCACCATAAACTTTTAACAATTTTCTTATAAACTCCTGTTGAATATGCTTTTAGGAAGAAAAATGGTTACTAATACTTAGGGCCAGACCTAGAGGCAGGTCAAGAGGGCGATTGCCATGAGCATAACGATTTGAGGGGGCAATAACTAAATTTATCAATTGAAAGAGACTTAATATCCCTCGTGTCGCATACTGACTCAAAGTTTGGATAAAAGACTTTAATGACTTTTAGGTTGCCTACGCGCTTGGTTCACAAAATAAATTTTGAAAGAATTAAATTTGTCAAAGGAGTTAGGGGTCGTTTGGTTTTTAGAATGCATGAGAATTTTGTGAAATGAAATTTAGAATTTCTTATGTAAACTTATCATAACAAGTAAGAAATTTAAATTAAATCCATCAAATTCTCATACAGTTTACAGTTTGGAACCAAACGTCCTATTAGAACTTGAAAGAATATCTTTTGTCCATTTAAAAATCAAATGGTATACACGCCAATAGATTGTGATTGTTTTATTTTCAGACCATCAAACTTGTCAACCAAAATTTATCTATACTATCAAATAAAACAAATCACCTATTTTTTCCTTTAAACTTTCTACCTTTGAAAAACCAAAAATACCCATCTCCTTTATTCACTAATTTAAACATCTCCATCTAATATACATATAATACCCTTACACTACATTCTTGAGTTGTTTTTAGATGAAATAAGGAAAGAAATGATAGGAAATAATGTTAAATCTTCATTCTTGAGTTTTTTTTATAAAAGAAAAGAAATGAAATGAAATGATAAGAAAACTTAAGGATTTTTGGTTTTAAAATTTTCTTGCCAAATTGACATGATTTGGGTAGAAAAGAAAGGATAACTGTAACACCCGTCATTTTAAAATCTGGATTTTCAAAAACTTTTGCCTAACGGCGTTTAGAAATGCGGAATACAGAATCCTTAGAACATAACTAACCCTTAATGGATAGTTCATTTATAAAAGTGGTGTTACAGCATTCATATCATTAAAATAGTGTAAGATAATCCAGATGTGGCACCAACATAAATGCCAATATAAACAATACATAAGTCATATTAAAAGTAGCCAATCATCAAGGCTAACATAAATGACTAAGCGGGAAACTAGATGTCTTCTTCATAGAAACTACCCGCCTCACCAAGCTAAGTCTTTCACTAGCTCAACCTGCTTAACCTGAGGGAACAACGTTTTTCAAAAGAGCAAGTGTTAGCTTTAAAAGCTAAGTAAGATAACATGAGTTTAAGAAAACGTTGCCTATTCTTTATATATTAACAAAAACCTTTCATAATCGTTAATATCACATATTAGGCATAGCACGTTAAGATCACCACAATACTATGGTGTCTATCATATCACACGTCAACAAGAACATATCGTCAACATTAAAGCAACATGCATAAATTAACACATTAGGAATTCATCGTAATCCTAAATGTGCCTAACATCATAGATCCTTACGTTTCATCTTTCTTTTCTTACATTTCTTTACTTTCTTTTCTTTTCTTCTTTCTTATCTTTCTTATCTTTCTTTTCTTTTGCCTAGACGTAGGCTATGTGACATAAGCCACACATACTTAGGGATGTTGGGTTGTGTGTAGGCGGTCATAAGACCTTACATGGAGTCCTCACACCCGACTTGATGGGTAGACCTTACGGTGGTCCATCGTCGTCGTTAAGGAAAGACAAAGTCAATCCAACTGAGCATACCGTTTGAACTTTGCGCGTAGTGGTTAGTTACTCCACCCGGATACACTCATACATAACTTTGCGCATGTATTGACCTCTTTGACAACACTTTTGATGACTTTAATCCATCAATCTGTAACACCCGTGAATTTTGACCGTTGACTTTTGTGTAATTTGACTAACAAATTTATTGAATGAAGTAATTTGGGCCCATTTATGATTTTATGACTATGTGGTATGTTAGTCGAGTCGTTAATTTGTTGTTTGGCGTTTAGTAGTGTAATCGATTGTTTTATGGCTTGTGGGAGAAACGGGTCGGCCCGTGGGTAGTCCATGACCCACCAGCCCTAATGACCCATTCCCCCCCCCCTTATCCTTTCCTTCCTTCTTTCTTCTCATTCTATCTATCTCTTCATTTCTTTCTTTCTCTCAAAAACTAGCAAAAGAACCAATTTAATCTCTTCACCAATTCTTGCATCAAACTAGTAGTGGGTCGATTATAACACAAGAATCTTAACCTCGTTTGCTTCATATCGAAGAATCAAGTCAAGTTCTTACCATTTTATCCATTTGACCTAAATTCGGATTTGAGCACTAGGAAGAGTTTTGGTAAGTCTAAATCATCCCATTTACTTCCATTTATGCTTGTTTATATGTTTCTAGTTGATTTGGTGCAATTGCAAGTCTTGAATCGAGTCAAAAGGCGATTTAGTGTAATTAGGGTTTTGTTTAGGGTTGGGGCGATTCGGTATGATTTTGATGTTAATGGGCGGATTTATGGTATGGGTTAAGTGTGGTTATGTGTAACAATGCTTAAAGATGCTTCAAATTATGTTACAAACGCTTACAAATCGTTTTGGGTTGTTTTTGGGGGTTTTTGGGTCGGACTTGCAGCTGCTGGTGCTGCTGTTCTTGAGCTGCCCAGTATTGGGCGTAACTTACGCCCCTCCCAGGCGTAGGTTACGCCAGGTCTAATTTGGTTGGGCGTAGGTTACGCCTAGGATGGCCGTAGCTTACGCCTAAGCTTTACTTTACGCCCAAAAAGTCTCTGTTTACGCCACTCCAGACGCCAAAAATGACATTTAGAGAGGACCGTAGGTTACGCCCCTATTGACCGTACCTTACGCCCAGTCAAAACTTGCCCAGCGTAGCTTACGCCCCTTGCCACCGTAGCTTACGCCAGTTGTAAATATGCCACCGTAACTTACGCCCAAACCGACCGTAAGTTACGGCAGTTGTATTCTGAAATGTTTCTTGTTTGACCTAGTTTGACTTTCGGGACCTTTTTACGCGCCGAGTCTTAATCTAATTCACTTCTTATCTTATGTAACATTGAATAAGAGTCTTAGAAGCCATTTAACGTCGAAAAGCACTTGGAAACCTAATTAGGGTTTTGCCGAATAATTGATATTTACGTATATGTGTATATGTATGTTGATGTGAATGTATATGATATTGATGATGATTGATTGATTGATTGAGAATTGAATGAATGTATGTGTTGATGTGATGATTGATTGATTGTTATTTTATTTGATTGTTGATTGATTGATTGATTGATTGATTGATTGATTGATTGATTGATTGATTGATTGATTGATTGATTGATTGATTGATTGATTGATTGATTGATTGATTGATTGATTGATTGATTGATTGATTGATTGATTGATTGATTGATTGATTGATTGATTGATTGATTGATTGATTGATTGATTGATTGATTGATTGATTGATTGATCGTTTTAGTTGTTGGATTGGTGTGATGGTTCCTTTCGTGAGATTGGTTATTGATTGATTGATTGATTGATTGATTGATTGATTGATTGATTGATTGATTGATTGATTGATTTTTTATGATTGATTGGTTGATTTTATTCGTGAGATTGGTTAAATTGGTTCGATTGATTGATTGATTGATTGATTGATTGATTGATCGTTTTAGTTGTTGGATTGGTGTGATGGTTCCTTTCGTGAGATTGGTTAAATTGGTTCGATTGATTGATTGATTGATTGATTGATTGATTGATTGATTGATTGATTGATTGATTGATTGATTGATTGATTGATTGATTGATTGATTGATTGATTGATTGATTGATTGATTGATTGATTGATTGATTGATTGATTGATTGATTGATTGATTGATTGATTGATTGATTGATTGATTGATTGATTGATTGATTGATTGATTGATTGATTGATTGATTGATTGATTGATTGATTGATTGATTGATTGATTGATTGATTGATTGATTGATTGATTGATTGATTGATTGATTGATTGATTGATTGATTGATTGATTGATTGATTGATTGATTGATTGATTGATTGATTGATTGATTGATTGATTGATTGATTGATTGATTGATTGATTGATTGATTGATTGATTGATTGATTGATTGATTGATTGATTGATTGATTGATTGATTGATTGATTGATTGATTGATTGATTGATTGATTGATTGATTGATTGATTGATTGATTGATTGATTGATTGATTGATTGATTGATTGATTGATTGATTGATTGATTGATTGATTGATTGATTGATTGATTGATTGATTGATTGATTGATTGATTGATTGATTGATTGATTGATTGATTGATTGATTGATTGATTGATTGATTGATTGATTGATTGATTGATTGATTGATTGATTGATTGATTGATTGATTGATTGATTGATTGATTGATTGATTGATTGATTGATTGATTGATTGATTGATTGATTGATTGATTGATTGATTGATTGATTGATTGATTGATTGATTGATTGATTGATTGATTGATTGATTGATTGATTGATTGATTGATTGATTGATTGATTGATTGATTGAGTTCCGTAGTTACTCGATTGAGATTCGGGCTGAAAAGTGTACATGTGTGATTGATTGACTTATTGATTAATTACTGATTGATTGATTGATTGATTGATTGTTTTAATTGTTGGATTGATGTGATGGTTCCTTTCGTTTGATTGGTTAAATTGGTTGGAGTATTGAATTGTTGAGATGATTATCACGTTGAATGACTTAGTTTATATTTGTTAAGTATCTAGTAATATTAGGATAGATGTACATACATGAAAGTCGGTTATGCCTTCGTCGGGTTTTAGATGTGGTGGGAAGGCTGCGGGTGACCCTATATATAAGCATCTGAGACTCGAAGGAAGTAGAATCCTCTGAAGTTTATGTACGTATAGTTGGTTTAAATTGTGGAAAATGACTGATGTTGATGAATGGTGATTATTGATTTATGATTGTCGATTTGTTGATTGATGACTCAGGGTTGGCGAATATTGATTATTGATTCATATTCATCGTATATTGATTGTTGGTTTACGATTATGCATTTACATTTGATTGTAAGCATTGCATACTTTATTGTTGGACCCTCGGCAGGGGATTGCCGGCATCCTGGTGCATAGATGTATGCACCCATTTTGGATGTAGACCTGACCCCGAGTATATAGACATATATATCTCGATGATTTTGAGATACAGCCTTGTCCATTGCGATGGCAGAAGGGTATCGTTGCATACGTGATTGAAGGTCACGCTTGGGATAGGCATGTTTGCTTATTCATACATTTGGCACTTGCATTGACACGCATATCATTTGTGCATTCTCATTACACATCTTCTTGTCTGGTGTAATCTTGTTGTTGGGCGATGTTGTGTTATGTAGAGGCTCACTGTAAGTCATGTCTAGCCTCTATTCTTATATGTCGATTATTGATGTTGGTTCTTTACGAACCATTTCTACGAACTCACCAACCTTGTGTTGACTATGCTTAGTACACTTTTCAGGTAATCAGGTTCCTCCAAGGCATGGGGTTTGACTGATTTGTTTAGCTTGCTGTTGAACCCGGACTTGGACTGTATGGATCAAGGATTCATTGGCCTTCTGTTGCATTATACTTAGGATCGTTTGCCATCCTTGAACGTGGTTTTGTTAACTTTGATGGCTATTTGCTCCTGTTGTATTATGTTGTCTATTTTGCTTTGTAATGGATTCACCAAATTCTTAATTGCATTTAGTTGGTTCTATTGTAATCCCACCTGGTGCTATGTGATTTCCGTGATATTCCGAGCCTCGGCTTGGGGTGTTATACAATCAAACCTTTAATCTTTTGCTAACATAAATCAATCGTTTAATCACCCGAATACATGAAATCGGTGATCAATCAACTAATTAACCCAACCCAAACCCCATGGCCTGGATTGAATTCACATATAAGACTCATATGATCAGATTTCAAAGGGAATTTACCTATAATACCTGTAGATAACTTTGAGGATTCAAGATCTAAACAAAACTTGATCAAAACGGCACGAAACGATTGAATCTTTGCTTGGAGAGGGGAGGAGATCGTCTAGGGCTCACACACACACGTATGATCAGAATATCACAATTAGGGATACCTAATTGCACCTTAACCCCTGGCCATCAACCCCTAGTCTTACACTTAGGGCCCCTCAACTTCTAAACTTGACTTTCTTAGGTTAATTCGCCTACCGGGAGACTTAACGATCTAACAAGCATTTAACTTTCATAACGTTGCTTCAATTACTTTCATTATACATCATATTAATCGTTTCACATAAAACACATAAGCATTTAATCACATAATCACATATAGGGCATATGACTTAACGAACCTAACGTTGACTAACGGTCAAGTCCATAAGTTAAACTCGAAAAGTTTGGGATGTTACAATAACTATGTAAAAATACTACTTCACCCTTCAATCTATTTCTAATAATTTATTTAATAAGGGTATATTTGTAAAACTATATTTTTTTTCTTTTCCTTTCCTTTCATTTAAACTCAATAATGTAATTAATTCTTTTGATTCTTTTCTTTTCTTTCATTTTTTCTTAAACTCAAGAATGCATTATATGCATACAATTTCTTTTTTTCTCTTTCCCTATCTAATCTTATCATTTCGAGAATGAAATAATTTAAAATATAGATCCCTCGAGACTTAAAACAAATACACTACCACCTTTAACATCAATTATTTTTACATTCAACACCATCGCCGCCCCCACCGCCGTCCCCACTGTCGTCCACACTGCCGCCCCCACTACGTCACCACCACCTCCGCCATCACTACCCTACCGCCGCCGCATTGCGCGGGCATAAGTCTAGTAAACCAAAAACAATCTTTGAATAAGAAAATAAAATAAGTTAAAAAAAACTTATTTTTTGTGATAACTCTTTAATAGATAAGTACAATTTGTAAAGTTTGACGAATTTTTAAATATTCGTTTTAAGTCTTGATGCTCGATCATAAACCATTCCCACAACACCAATCTACATCTATCAGACTATCACCAAATTTAGCCAATCACATATAAAGCTTTCCATCACAATGGTAAAAAGCTTTTAAAGCTAAAAGTTACATATAATATAGTTTTTAAGATGAAAGAGAAAATGAAAAGCTTATTATTTACTAACCTATTGGCTATTTCTTCAACCTATTCTTGTTATAAAATAATATATTTTATTTAATTTTAAGCTTTCAAAAGCTTTTAACCATTGGAGTACATAGCTTTTTATAAAAAAACCTCTTACATACTCTTATACATATTTTAACAATAAAGCTTTTTACATTTTACCATTGGAGACGCCCTAAATAGCTCTGTTTACATTTCACAATATCACCGATATGATACAACATTTGTAAAATTACAGAATTTGCAGTGAAAAAGATCAAATTCTATCTCCCACTTTCCTCTTAAAATAATATATTTTCTTGTCGGTGATCAACTAAATAAAGAAAAACCATTTAAAACGAAAAAACCCCTCAATTTTGCTTCTGTCTTCCCACTGTATCTTTTACAAGATCAAGATTACCAAACATTTTCACACTTCACCTATACATACACTCCACAATAAATATATCTATCTACCTATATACATACACTCCATCATATCTATAGGTACAGAAGTGTGTAAAGACGTAGATATAGATGGCAATAAACAGGGGTGGTGGATCTTGTAATCCGGCAGTTGTAAAGATCGGAATTACATTTTTAGGATTATGTTTAGTGGGTTATTTATTAGGCCCACCTTTATATTGGCATCTTCTTGAAGGCTTAGCCGCCGTCCGCCGTTCTTCCTCCGCCGTCTCCTGCCCTGCCTGTAACTGTGACTGTGATTCTCAGCCATTACTTTCCATTCCTCAAGGTGGGTCTTCTTCAAGATTCAGAATTTTACCTTTTCACCATCTGGGTCTCACTTATTATTGCACCAATTTGCTTTAATCTATATTGAGTGAAATCTTGTTATTATTGTACCCAATTTGAAGTACATGGCATCTTAAAGTTTCATTTTTTTTACCTTCTTACCATCTGGGTTAAAAATTTTCGTCAATTTGAAGTACATGGCATCTTAAAGTTTCAAACTTTTTACTATTTTACCATCTGGGTATCAGTTACTTTTGCACCAATTTGCTTTCATTTATATAAGAATTTACAAATCATGAAAAGTTTTCATTATTTTAGCTAATTGAAGTACATTTTATCTTCATGATCCAATCTTTTATTCTCTTTTTTATTTTCACCATCTGGGTATTACTTTTTATTGCACTAATTTTTTTCTGTATATCAGGATTAAAAATCTTTAAAACTTGTTTTTGATCCAATTTGAAGTTTATGTCAGCTTCAAAATGTAATCTATTACTCCTTTTCTTTTTATGCCATATGTGCATCACTTATTATTGCTTTGAATTATCATCAAGATCATTAATTTTGAAATCTTGCTATTATACTCAATTGTAACTATATGGATCTGAAATTACTGTTAGTAAAAAAAGGGTAATGGAGGAAACCCTAGCCCTGGTACCACAATTGGATACCCATCGACTCACCCCGTATGAGCCATATGATGCCGGTACAATACCTCCATCCTAATCCCCACATGATCTGGGCACCCCGAAGGATCAAACCTGCGTATTTAAACTTCACATGTGGGTCTAGGCTTCATTGGTAACGGGTACCTTAAAGGAATTATTTTTTGTGCCAAGCGGGGATCGAACCTGAGACCTTAAGGTCACAAAGTATTTTCCTTACCACTAGGCTAACTCCTTGTTGGTTGAAATTACTGTTAGTAATAGCCTTGAGATCTTATTTATTTTATGACTGTTTTTTTTTCCCGAACATTCAGTCGGTATGCGACATCAGGGAAACCTCACCGTATAATGGTGAAGCCTTGCACGTACCCTAGACAACGAGATGTTGACCATGGGCCGTTACAAGTATTCGGAGGAAAAAACCCAAGACTTGTCATCCCTAAGGATCGAACTCAAGACCTTGGGTAAAACCTGGGATGCCTCTAACCAGTTGGACTAGTCATTGATCAAATTTGATGTGGCATTTATCTATTTTTCAAATAATAAAGTAAACTTTAAATAGAAGTAAATTGACAGTTGACATACAGGGATATGTCATTTACCTTGAAACATTAACTAACTTACAGAGTTTATGTGTCTATATACAAAAATGCATGCCATTTAACTCAATTAATTCATCGTGTAAGTAGATTGAAAAGAAGGCTTCTACTATGAAAAGTACTATTTTAGTTCTGTAAAGCATAAAAGTTGTCTTCTTTTTCGTGTACTTTTAGTCATGGCATCTGTTGATGTGTAAAATTCGTCGGATCCTGACTTTTATAGTTTTTGCTATTTTTGTCACACATAAAAGTTTTAAATATTATTAGCTTTGAACCTTTGCTTTGTTTGGAAATACTGAAGACATTTTTGTAGGAATATGTTATGGCTATCGAAAACTTCAGAATCGGTTGATTTTCCTGTACACATTGTATTTGATTTTATTTTGTTCAACCAGGCTTATTAGTTACAGATGTCATACTGATAATTGCTTTATGTTTCTTGCAGCACTAAGCAATGGTTCCTTCACAGGTTAGTAACACTGATACTTTTTGTTCATGTATGTCCACTGTATTTTAAAAAACTTATGATAACCATGGTATGCTCCTCGTTTTGGCAATTTTGTTTATGGGGTCCTTTTAGAATATCCTGCCTACATGGCACATAGAAACTTTAGACCTTCCAGCTGACAATCATGCCCTGAAGGGTTAATGACATAATACACTAATTGCTCCAAAGTTTCATCTGTATATGTGGACTATTGGTACATTCGTAAAGTTTCATCTGTATATGTGGACTATTGGTACATTCGTAAAGTTTCATCTGTATATGTGGACTATTCTTACTTTCGTTACATGCATAGACACTGATGCATTCTTCTGGATTTCAAATATATCTCTTGAAGTCTTTTAGATTGGAAAGGTACTTGATACTGGACTTGCGATGTCGGCCTGCGTCCAATATGGAGACAGGTTGGACCAGGATTTGAAAGTTCCATAATGAGTCTCTAACCACGAAAATAGATATAGTTGTTGATCGCGCTGTACCATATATTGCTTAGATTAGAATTATCCGTAACAAAGTAGGGATCTAGGGGGATTCAGTAAGGGTTAAGATCGAAACTGATATTTTTGTCCGTCTCAAAACGGATACACAATTCACCCCCTTTTGTGTAGTGCTTTGAATTGGCTCGTTTTAAATATATTTAATGTGTGAATTGTGAGATAGACATTTATGAGCAACGTATATATCTCGAGCAGATTGTGCAAAGCATGATCCTGAAGTGAACGGAGACACAGAAAAGAACTTTGTTGAGCTTCTATCAGAAGAATTGAAGTTACGTGAAGCTGAAGCTTTAGAAAGTCAAAAACGTGCCGACATGGCACTTCTGGAGGCGAAGAAGCTGACATCTCAATATCAGAAAGAGGCAGACAAATGCAATTCAGGAATGGAAACCTGTGAAGAAGCTCGTGAAAAAGCTGAAGCAGCTTTACTAGCACAAAAACAACAAAGTGAAATGTGGGAATTAAGAGCCCGGCAAAAAGGCTGGAAGGAAGGTGGCGCCAAGTCTGTAAACACTGCATGATATCCACCACTGGTATGTCCAAGTTGCATAGTGATTCGAGTTTTGGTGTTCATGAGATCAAGTTCTCATCTATAATTATTTGTTAGCTTATAGCTCGAAAGCAGTTATTGTTTGGAAGAAACTTCTATATACAATAGTTTGAAACATCTATGTTAGAATGTTTAGGGATTTGTTACGTTAATTTATTTGAAATATCATTTGCATATTTTGTTGAACTATGTAAGTATGAACTCTATTAGGCATATCATACTATGCTTTATAGTTTATTTGTTACTTGAGCTCATATTAGGGTCGTCCAAATATGATGTAGAGGTGTCAATATGGGTGGGTCGGGTACTATGGGAACCGGTCACTTAGATTTGTCGGGGCTGTGAACACATTTATTCTTCTCTCTATTTTTAACTAATCGATTTATTCTTTTCAAGGTTATAAACATTTGCATGTTAATTAACTAGTATTTTTACAATGTGGTTTAGGAGGCTTGTAGTCATTCTTTTAGTGATTTTAGACCTGGTTGGGTCATCTAGTATCTTTTATTTTATTTTATTTTAATAAGTTTTGATTTTTGTGACCCGCCGGAGTGGAAATACAACCCAAATTTGACCCATGGTTAAGTTGAACTTGTCAATTCTAACAGTTTATAGTATGCAGTTGCTTTAAAATGAGGAGAGTTGGTAGACCAGAGTTTGCTGGAATGATGGATTGCTCATCCAGATATCCACAATGTTTTTTATTCACAATACTTACATACTTTAAAAGCACAAATCAAAAGGTAAAAAAATCTCATGGGTGCTTTTATTAGTCTTTGTTTTGCTCCACCGAATACTTCTTTAGATTTGATTCATTGCTTCGCTCTAACGATACTTTCTTATATAACCCGTCACTTTGCTTTCTCAATGACTGAGAATGAACCGTCTGCTATTTTAACCGAGTCATACCTTAGAAACAAGTGTGCCAGAAACAATGACGCCGTGAGGGTAACAAAGTCCTTTCCCGCACACTGTTTGTTCGACACACTTGGCATCCCGGTTTGTGGCCCATTTGACCAATACAAATAATTCAACAACTCTTTACCCTTTTCCTTAGTAAACCGATCTGGAACAAATGTTTCTGGGTCATCAAACACCTTTGGATCTCTCATTACCACAGGTTGATACCCACATAAAAGTTCTCCTTTCTTCACTTTAAAAATCGAGTTATGTGAACTTAGGTCAAAATCCTTCCGGGCCCGCCCATACTGTAATGGTACAGGCGGGTTCAATCTGAGTGTCTCATAGACGAATGATTGAACAAGGTCCATTTCTTTAACTGACGAGAAGCTCAAACCCGACCCGGCCTTTTCTCTTACTTCTTTGCGTAGCTTTTCTTGAACCCCGGTGGTGTCTGACCCTAATGCAGCTAACAAACTCGGGAGAAAGATTGAAAACCCACCAAAGGCATTGAACCCGAGGGTAAACAAGAGGTTATGAATGGTATCTTCTTTACTTAGTTTAAACTCGGTTTGGCCTCGTTCAATCACTTCTTTGCCCTCTTGCTCGAGAAACTCGTACAGCTTGTTATAGTCCCCACTGACTAGAAAGTAAGGGTAAGAAAATGAATGCAGGAAGATTTCTGCTAACGGCTGGAAAGCAGTGATCGGGACAGTGGGAAGGAGCTGAACTGCAAGCCAACGGTCCATTCGTATGTAACCATTTTCAGCCATATCAGGTGAGTTAGCCGGGTCAGCACCGGCTATGCATAGGGACAAGAAGGAAAAACAGAACTTCTGAATTGGAACAAGGTAGCTAACTGGCCCCTTGGGTATTTCTGACTCAACAGTGTCCCACATTTTGTCTAGTAAAGTGTTTAGGGTCGGAACCCAAATGGTGGAGCTTCTTTTGAGTGTGTCCATCGCAAAGTTCTTGATCTGCCATCAAACATTGCAGGTTAGACCTCAATCAAAGAAATATATTTCCGACCTTCTTTACAAACTATTATTTATTTTTGCTACTAAAGCGTGCCTGTGTTTGCGTTTTCGGAAATTATCTGATTATGGTGTTTACAAAATGCTAATAATTAGTAATTAGCAACATGATTATTTACGTTTTTTTAAAGAATATACAAATAATTTGTAGAAATGAAATTGAGATGATGACATTTCACCTAAATTAATTTTCCCTTATTTTTGTTTGGATTGAGATTTTCTAAATAACTTTAAATCACACATATATGATATGAATAATATAGCAACATGCTATTTGAATGTCCCCTCAAGGAACATGACTTGTGCTACAAAACAAATCTAATAAGACGACAACATTTTGATTAAAATTGCAATAACACCATCTTTTAACGTACCACATTTTGATTAAAAATGTAACGTAATCTACCCAATAAATTATATTTATGTATCAACCATCTCCTCTGTTATATCAAAATCCTACGGTTTATAAACAATAATAATAATTAAACTTAAAAAAAATGGGTCCCCTTGTAAGAGCAAGGATAACAATAACACCATAACGAAAAAGTCTTGTCACATTAAAAAAATGGTAACATCAATGCATTAAATCAATTTTCTTTTTTATCTAAAATTATTAAAACTATTATATATATAGAAATTAATAATCAAATAAAGCAAGAATACTACACAAACCACGTGTTAATAATAACGATGCTATCGCTGACCCGACGTGGTCGTTGGTGGTGGTGGACTGGTGGCCATTACACTAGAACCAGTCTAATAATAACGATGCTATCGCTAACCCGACGTGGTCGTTGGTGGTGGTGGACTGGTGGCCATTACACTAGAACCAGTCTAATAGTTTCTTATAACTTATATAATTTCTTAATAGATTTCGAGGTCAAAGACCATTTAGCTTACTAATATAACGAAATGCTATACGAGATTCAGATATTTAAGACACATGCCAAATCCAAATAAGTTTTTGAGAATAATGCATTCGTTATCAATAACTTTGGGGTTTTTCTAAACGAAGTCTTAAGGGTTTTCATTAGGGTGCATTAAATAGTTGTAAACTTGCTATAAAATTCGGAAGTGAACTTTTCATATGAAAATGTATAATTTTTTTTATGTACGTAAAGCCCAAAAGTTTTCATTTAGCATTTTCCATAGCTTTATATAAATGTAATATGTCCCTCTATTAGTTTTAACGGTATATCCTAATTCGCTAACCTCACCCTATGGCCAATATAGGTGTTCATATACCATGTTAATTAAGTAAAACGTGCGTAAAATACCATGTTAATTAAGAGAAAAGTGTAAGCCTACCAACGTTAATCAGACGCACTAGCTCTAGGTGCATCACATAAATTTGTACTCGATGATCCATATATATCAATATATATGTGATATTGTGATGGAACTTTATATGAATACAAGTTTGCATCAGAAAAAAGAAGAAATACTCACATAGACACATACAACTAATTAAAACATTACTTAAATTTCGTACTTTTGTCTTGTACATTGTCACAAATATATCTAACTAGACTTGTATAAGCATTTTATATGAACACAAGCTAAGTACCAGTTTTGTGTCGGCATCACTACATAAATGAATGGTTGACAAATTAGAGATATACATATATTTTCACTTGAAAATGTATTAATTTGCTCATTACACACATACACAAGGTCACATGACTAATTAAGTATATCTATATCAAAATATCAAATATCAAAATTTTCACTTCTGAGATCAGTAAAACAAGTACTAAGTACAATATTCAATATCACTCACTCTATTTTCTACTGAATAATAGCAAAACAGTACAAACATAATTATCTTTTCGTCCATGCTAGCACATGGTATGCAAGTCATATTATATGGTCGAGATATCATGAGCTTTAAAAATATAGATAAGGTTATATATATATATTCTACTTGTCGTCATATTCAAGAAATATTTAATTCCATAAATAAAGTAAAATAAAATAATAATGATGAGTTTCAATAATTATATATAGAAAAAAAGAAGATTTAATTTTACTGATCATCGTTCTTAGGACTACAATTTAACTGATTTTACATATTGTAAAATGTTATGATTGTTGTATTATTTCTAAGATAGGTAGATATTTTCATATAGATAATAAAATACATTTTTACCATACATAAAAATTAAATATACACATTACACATAAAATCCAAAATACTATATTTATTGGAAAAATGCTTATAACATACCTGTTCATGTTGAGGTTCAGAAGTATCTAAATAAGCACAAACTCTCCTATCACCAGTGAATTTAGTACTAGGCATCCAATCACCAACTAATATATTTTTCTTGTCAACCAGTTCCATGTCAAACATATGAGCAAATGAATTCACATCCAAAACCGCAACAACGTTAGGATTGGCTAAAAAGAAAGGAAAGCTAGGTGGAACATTTGTACGAAAAACCGTACTTTGGTTTTTCTCTATTCCTTTTTTAAAAAAGGACTCGGGGCCTTGGAACCACGCGTAATTGAGCCGGTCAGCTAACGGTCCCAATAAAGGTAGACCGTAGCTGCCCGGTATGGTACGCGTGGGTAAAGATGTTGGTTGTGTTGTTATAGGTGTTTTTGTAACTGGTGGTGGTGATGAAGAAGATGAACTTATAGTGTTTTTGTTGGGAATCATTTTTGTATGAATTTTGGTTGAAATTTGGAGGTGGTTATTGTGTATTGAAGTAGAGAAAAAGGAAGCAAGAGACATTGCGAGTACACAGAGAGAAGCGTGTTTGGTGTGTTCAATTTAATGTACATCAAGATATTTATGTCTTATGAAATGGACAGTTGCTGGAATTTTATTAAGCACGAAGAAGAAAAAAACTTACTATTGAATTATATGTCCGAAGAATATAACACAGAATTTCTTTTGTAATCAGTCTTTTTATTTTTGGATAGAAGTAATACCGTTTGCATTCCCTCATACCTCGGTTATGCTGTCGTCCTAGATAATTGTAACACCCCAAAATTTTTAAGGTAAATAAATTAACCCCTTTTTGTAGTTTTAACATTAAAATAATTTCCTAATATTTAATTTTTAGATAACGGATTAATTTAAGTGAAACTTTAGTGGATAGCGGGTATAATACCCACAAAAATTAGACATGCCAGCCATCCTCCTAAATTGTTACTCATTCTTCCACTCACTTCTTATTTTCTTCTTATCAATTCCATTGCAATCAAACTCTAAACTTCCATTCAACCAAGAAACTATTCAATTAGAAATCATAATAATCATATTATAGTGAAAAATTCAATTGAGAGAAATTGAGTGTGTGGGGTGTGATGTGTCGACATATTCAAGGAAGAAGGAGGAAGACTTTGTAATCCCAAACCTAAATTCTAACTCTTTTCTTAGAGGTAAGGATTCTATTAACCTAATTTTAATTACTTTTGTGAATTAGGGTTCAGAAATAGGGCAATACATAGTGTTATTCCCCATGAATTGATATTGTTATTGAGTTGTATGATGGAAATGTTTAAAATATGAATGATAACTAGTATAACTCAAGTTTGAGAATGGTGACCTTACTAGTCAAAGTGAAATGGTGAATTGGTGAAGATGATGATGAGCATCATTACATCAAAATGGATTTTTATAAGTTAAGTAACTCAACAATACTATGGGTTTGATTATGGGTTAGGAATGCTAGTGAATGATTGTTGCTATGGCTAGTTTTAGTTAGCCATGAATATGAATATAGCCTTATATGCGTTTTGTGATAATTTGAATAGGTTGAAAGCATGTTTTTATGCACTTGCGGTTATCTTGAATTGGTTGTTTGTGTCGCGAAGGAGGTGAGTATTCTTGCATATCCTTGTATGTATGTCGGGTCGATTACCATATGATGGTGGATTTCGTGTATGGTAATCGATTTGACGTTAAGCCTAAGTAGGGGCTTTATTTGATTACGGGCCTAAGTAGTGGCCATAGCCCATGTGGGGCAGTGTTTATGTTTATATTTGATTGAGATTGTAATCATTTGCTTATATGGATCCATGTAATGCGTTAAGTGCAAAGGTGAGCATGTAGATATGGCACGACGGTGCCATAGGCTACATGTGATAGTCCTTTGTACATTGGCCCTCCTTCGTATATATGATGATATGCAAGTTTATTCACTAAGCATTTGCTTATATTTTAGATGTTTACCCTTTTTATAGGTGGTTCCGGAAGAGGGAACTAGTGAAGTGTTGATAGTTGAAGTTGCTAGTGATTTTGAAGGTATTTGGTCATTTGCGGATAATGGTATTTTTTGGTAGAAGCTTAGTAATCCCACCTCCCATGGCTCTTGGTACATTTGTGATGTTTTGTCATATTTGGTTATATATACATTTCTGCAAAAACTTGGTTTGGAGTTATGGCCTTTTGTATCTCAAAGTGTTGAATAGTCTTGGTTGATGACAACGTGGGTAATGCGACCCGTTTGGTCATTTTAATGTAAATTTCAATGGTTAAGGTTTTGGATGTATTCATTATGTTATAATATGTGATTTTACTATTTTTGGTGTTTTGGTTTGAGCATTTGAGCTTTGGAAAGAATTTGAATCAAATTTGAGTCAAAATGGTTTTGTGCAGACCTGACCGTAAATTTACGGCCCAGGACCATAAATTTACGGCCCTTGTATTTTTGAGTTACTTTATTTCAGAGAAGAAAAAAATCCAGGAGCAAATTACGGCTCATTTTTACGGCTAGTTATAATTTAAGCCATAATTTTACGGCTAGGTTTTTACGGTCAGTTGTAATTAAGCCGTAAATTTACGGCTCTCAGCCATAAATTTACGGCCAGTTTTACGGCCAGTACAAAAAAAAAAAATTCTATCTTTAGGTCGAGTCGAGTCCTTTCAATAATAAAGAAAGTCGTTTAATTATTCAGATAGACGCAATGTAACCTGGCTATTTTTATGGTGTGTTCAATTTGGTGTAAATCGAGATATTTATGAGTTATGAAATGGGACGATTAATTAATTGCAGTAATTTTATTAAGCACAAAGAATGAAAAAAAAAGAGTATTTACTGAGTTATATTAAACGGGTAAATAAATAAGATTTTTTAATTTTATTTTCAGGTTAATATAATTAGTTAGGACACGTACTGACTCAGATGCACGTAATGTAACAGGGGATGTAGCCGTGTCAAACCCTTTCTCTGGTCATGTCTAAGATATTTATCAAATTAATGTGCTTGGACTTTGAGACCTCTTGTAAGAATATTACAAAGTATTACCCAATTTAGGTAACATTTTAGTTGGCAATGTAAAAGGTTCAGAAACCATCACAAAAATTCTTTAATTATTGTACTGCTTCAAAAAAAATTCGTTTCACAACTTCACTAGTAACCTGATCCGTTTACATAAACCAATTATAGCACATGTTAAGAAGATTATATGTATGCTGTTACTTCACGTCTCTACCTTTGGACCCTTCGGTTGATGGGAAAGGTGCTAGATTTCCAAAAATTGTTATATACACATGTAACATGCATATTAATTGAAGAACTATTGATATCATATGGTTAAATCGTTATCTTTTACTTATTTCTAACAGTACAATTGTACAAACAGGTTCATATCCAAAAGTAATTTATGTCGACAAGTTCTTTTATATGTGATTAAAGAGTTTGTGATTTCTCAAAAAATCGTGCGCCAATAGTTATATATAGATAGTGATTGATAAAAAAACTATAACAATGTTAAATATCGGTTCATAAATCATTAACTATCTTGCTGGAATTAGTGTTAAGTAGGCAACCGTTTGTCAATCCATTCATAGAGGGATTGACATGGGAGTCTTGCAATGAAAGCTTTGACCTGGGGAAAACTCATGTTCACGTCTTAGCAAGTATCGGGTTTTACCATTAATTCGTCGTCGTGCCTACGGACGAGCGAGTTGGTGCGTTTTCCCCATATCGTAGGACCAACGGGCCCTGGCTCCCTCGTGCCAACGGGCGGCCCTAATCGTGGGACCAATGGGCCTTGGCTGCGTCTAGCTAGGTTGAGCCAACTGGTGGTAGTCTTTAGACACAAGGAGTTACCCCGGACGGAGTTTGGGCATAATCATGTATACACAACATCTTCAATTTTCATATGATCACATTGCTTCACATAAATGAATTCAAGAGAGTTCATTACAATCAACCAAGATTTAAACTATATATATACAACAAAGGATGTCATACGGGTGGTTGATTAAAAGATGGATCCTTCAAAGTAGTTCATAGTTTAGATTCCCCAATGACCCCTTGCCCAATTCTAAGGGTGAGGTAAGACATTTTGTCTTGGGTGAGAGGTCTTAGGTTCAAACCTGAGAGCTGACGACTAATCTACTAATAAACTAAAACAGGATTAAGATGTTCTTGAAACGATACGTGGCGTAATTCTTGATCGAAACGTGTCCTTTTAATTTATTTATTTTATTAAATTAGCTTTTTTAATTGTATATAAATTCAATTTCCTTATTAGACTTAGAATTAAACTCTAACTCTTAGCTTATAGATACAAAACACATTATAACTTTATTTGATTGATCGTTTTCTCATTAATAAAATTGTCTCTTTTTCTTTCTCAATTCTTCAACTCCTATTACTTATATTACTTATAATAAGTTAATAACATGAAGACTTCAAAAAATTGAGTTTACGATCCGAAATCACAAGGCTATTTGTCGTCATCCACTATGCTTACAAGTTCCGATTTTGATGTGATTGTAAAAATTTAAGGTAAATCCAAAACTTTAACTAAACATATATTATATTTATCATTACTGTTTATTATAATTTAGCTTCGATCATCGTTTTACTTTAACTACAATTTATTTCATACTCACAAATCATGTAGGAGGCATCTTCGAATTTTTTTATGATACAATTTATATAACTACCGTACATCGTACGGGTATTAGGACTAGTATTTATAATAATGTAAGAGTAGAGTAATATCCAACCATTGAAAAAAAGATCATAACTTAGATTCACCTCAGCTTCAGCTTGAGCTTCAATTGTTGATGATTTTTCATAAAAGTTTACTTACAAGAAAGTGGGAGGGGATTACCTCAAGTTTTGACTAGTCATGTTAAGGTAATCTTGGCCTTTGGATGAAAATCAAGGGTCAAGATTCAAAGATCTTTGAATCTTGTCTCTTGATTTTCATTCAAGGGTCAAGATTTTCCAACTTGACTCAAGTTGGGGAATCAACTTGAGGGAATCTTCACCCAAAGAAAGTGTTCAAAGCCTTTATTATGGATGCAAACAAATCAAATTTAATATAAGTATATGATCAGCATGTACACATCCAGAAATCGAATGAGGACTCAAAAGCTTCTTAATACGTATAAGAAAAGTGTTTTATCATAATTAAAATCATAGATATTGAAATTTAGTTTTCATTCTTCAATGGAATACTTTCAGAGATTCAAAAACAAATATATGTATGTTGCATGTATTTTTCCCCTAAAGGAAAGCACAACAGATTCACTAATGAGGAATTGAGCATCACACCAGCTCAGTCTCAGTGTCTTTGAAAGTCTTACAAAACTAATATTGGAATATTAGCAAACTGATTATGAATACAACTATCTATGAATCCTCTTTAACGTTGAAAAAATATAATCCCTCCGTGTTTAAATAGCCTCAATATAAATCTACACTTCCAAAATGAGAAGTTAACTTTACTTATTTACTCTTGATAGTTGATACAATGTTACAATAAATTGATTTTAAGAGTCCGTGCAAAAATAAGGACAATATTTTAGCTTGTTAGTTGTTAGTTGTTACTATACTATGCAGATGCAACAATTAGACATCTCCTACAATGGTGTGTTTCTCAAATGGACACTTGTTTTTGAGACGGATAGAGCAATTTTATTTTTCACTGTATTATGGAAACCACAATTACATGCAACTTTAGAATTATACATACAGACACCCGTTTAAACCAACAATTTGCCCGTATAATGTCTTGCAAGACAATCTCAATTACACCAGGATAAACACGTTATAAGAAATATAACTTGACAAAGAGACATATTTTAATATCAGATTTTACAATAAGACGAAAACAGCTATAATTGTTACCCTACAATGGTGTTGGCACCACTTACGACTATTCAGACGGAAGGTGTATTGTGAGGTCATCCAAGTCGGCACATCCATGGATGCTCAATCCGTGCTCATTAGCCAAATGCAACACACAAATAAAACACAAATGTGGGGAGATGATGTCAATTGATGCAGCAGCTGGTTTCTTCTGATCCGTAGGAAAAGATGCCAATATGTTCTTAAAAGAAAATGTCTTTGTTTCCTGCATATAGTTACCAGAAAAACTATCGTCAGCATAATAACATTAATTAACTTTTTAATGAAAACTCACATTTTTACTGAAACAAGGTTACTTTTGTTACCACTATGGAACTATTATTAACACAATAATAATACTCAAGTATTTATATCTTCTTTTAACATGGAAATAAAATGTTTGTGGGGGCAGCCTACCCAGGCTGTTTACACTTTACGCCCGTTCTCAAAAGACCCATCTTAAGTTACACGCACTTTGAGTTACCCAGGCAACTCGATCCACCATCTTGCCACCTCTACTTGGTAGGGATAGATAAGAGAACTTACTTGTGTTTCTTGCATTGATGACCAAAGAATTTCTTTGAGCGCTTGAACGTCAACTTGTTTTGATGTTTTGTCGTATTCGACTTCAATCTTATTCACCTGTTTTAAATATAATGAAAAGTCAAATTAGTCCCATGCTAAATCTTTTTGGCATACACTCTCAAAAAATACAAGGTAGTCGTTGTCATGATGAATTTGACACACTCCTTGCCTTCTTAAAAGAGAAGTGAATGGCCTATCAAAAGTCAGCTTAATTAGATACATATTTAAAAGTGGTAATTTTGACAAATTAACTTACGAGCAGGGCTTATTGCCTTATTTAAAAAATCACAAGGGTTAAAAGTCACCCAAAGTGGATTTTTAATGCATACATTGCATAAGCATCCCAAATGAGATTAAAAGATAGATTCTTAACAAAATAATATATGTTTTTATTGTGATCATATCCAACTAGCATATGATCTATTTATAGAAGAATTATACTATGAGAGAAAAGATGTTTGATCTGTTACCCATCTGCCTGACCCATCCATTTTGCTACCCCTAAGGCCCTACAATTTTAGAACAAACCTGACGGGGTTGAGAGACAAGTGTGGCAGAGTCCTCAACATCACTATAAGCATTTCCATCATCAAATTGACCACATTCATCATCCCAAGATGCAAAATTTTCGGTATTCCTTTCTGCTTCTTGACCAGGCTCATCTGACAAAGATATGCATTGAAAATCTTACTTACCATCCGGATGTGATAGGCCCCAAAATCATGTTATATCAAAACTAACTACAAAATTACTACATCAGGATGCTCCTTTCACAAGGTAAGTGATGAATGAGGATTAACTAATCATATAAGTAAGCATAATACTTGACTCCTAATCCCTACTTATGGAGTTGCTTCTCATTGAAAATAACATTTACTACTTAACATGAAAATACCATCAGTCTTATTTGGCTATGAAACTACCAATGTTACTAGTCTTGTTTAACCAAAACAAACTACATACCTTATATTAGACATGTAAATGCAAGACTTCTACAATTTATCCCATAGACAATTAATATGCGACTACTATGCCCAATGAAGTGACGAATGAGGTTCAACCAATCTCACTAAAGGCACACTATTAACATATTTTTCTACTAGGACTAGGATGGCTTAAAAATTTCCCTGTTTTGACATGGTATGCGAAATATAAACATCAAATCAATGACTGTTCAACAGGGTTAAAGATGGTGCAACGAAACAATATTAGTAACAAAAACTGGATTGAAGAAATCAACTTACCGGAAGACCTCTTTCCTCTTTTCCCAAGACACTACAACAAAAATAGATATAAAGTGAATTATGGTCTGATACATTATGGACAGTTAAATTTGTATATCTTAAAGACAATTCAATAGACCTTTAGTCTAGGATTATTCAAGGTGTACATAAGGTATTCGATCAACCAAGTGGTTGTGGGTTCCAGACTTCTAGTCCCAGCTGGGAAAAGGGTGAAGGGTGTAAGGGTTTGCCATTCAAAAGAAAAGACTGCAACTCACCGTAATGTTTGGAAGAAGAAATAGCTTGACAAGATCCTCTGGTTGATAATGGCAATCTTCGGGAAGTGTTGTGTTACAGAGTTCTCTACTTTTCACAGGCAACAATAACGTGTTGGGATTTTTAGGAGGAGCAAATATATTACTCACATCACTGTCCAACTCCAAAGCTTTTACAAAATCTATATCGGGTTCAGCCTGTTTCTTATTCCTTTGCTTTTTAGGCATTAATGGTGAACCGTTTTCCTTCTCTGGGTCTTCTGGACCTGCAAAACAAATTAAATTTACGATAAAAGCCCTTAAAAATGAAAAGTGAAAATAGGAACGAATTCTAAGTATGGAGCTTTGTGTTCTGCCGAGAGGCGGTAATTTCATCCCTTCACTTATGATTGGGTTGAACTGGGTTATGTTTATATCTCTAACAGACGTAACAGACAAAATAAAAAAGTAAGCTTGCAAGAAAACGGGATATAACCTCCTTGATAACTTTCTAATGTACAAAATTTTGTAATCATATATGACATGCTAAATACTTTTTCTTTAAAAGTTGGACAAGTGCTTTGAGTTAACCAAACCCATCCAGTCCAATTTGACTAGTTATCTAGACCGCCTTCTTTGTGGCCTAGTTATACTCAAGAAATCTACCTTTAGTCTTCCTATACTTCCAGTGATCAGGGCCTGCCCATGCATTTTGTTTTCCAGTTTGACCAAGACTTAGAAATAGGAAACTGTCAACTGTCAGAGATTTGTCATCTACATATGCACCGTTATCCTGCAAATAAACGGTATATCAGTAGGTTCCTTTTGTTCTTCAATACTATACAGATAGTAAGATATAACACTGCAAGAAGTTACAAAAGTACAATTTAGGGGAAATTTCATATGGGCCGATTCAGGTTATATTCCATCTCTAACAGATCAAACAGGTAAATATTAAAAAACATCAGAAAAGGAAACAAAAATGTTTATAGTGACTAGTCAACCAAGCCAGCCTCAACCATACAAAAGATTGCCCATTTTGACTCAGACGGCCAGACCTATTTCCCAATCCACCGGGCACCTCAAGGTAGAATAGTCAAGCACCTCATGATGAACCGGAACGAAATGTTCCTCTTCTCCGTCATAGGTGCCCTCATCATTAAAGCTTGTCTGATTGTCATTCACAAAATCCCATGTTTCTGAGGTATCATGCCCATCATCGATGTAGTCGTCACCATTAGCTTCATGGTCTGGTTCCACAGATCTTTGGGAAGAAAAGATATCTGTTGGTCTTCTATTATCTTCATCAAACATATCAACTATTTGATTGAGAGTTGGTGTGATTTCTAGTTTCTTTGAAAAGTTTGATACCATTTGTTCAACACAATCTATAACGGAAAAAAAATGAACAGTTCAGACATAGAGCAACTTGCAAACAGGAACCACATATACCTGTGCGTAGAGGTGGCAGTTTCAACTCAGTTACTCATGAATGAGTCATTTCGAGTAATGTTTTATCTCTAATGTGTGAAATGAGTAAATGGGTCAACCAGATGAACAGTCACCCATAATGCATTAAAGCTCTTAAATCATTTAATACAAAAAGACTCGATGATTACTGGCATTTTGTGAAAAAGGTTGACACTAAAAATTATACTATACTTGGACAAATTTTAGAAAGGGTAATGGAGGGAACCCTAGTCCCGGTACCATAATTGGATAGACAAAGTGTTTAGAGTGATATGGTCAGCCAGACATGTTTCAGGCTGTACCAAAGAAGTACCTATCTTGATCCATTACCCAACCCACCTGATCCGCTGATATTGCCACCTCTACTTGGAAAAAACAAACCTGTTGCATAAGAAATATCAATCGTTTCTATTTTATCACGGTCACTTGAGCATGTCATGCACTTCCCAGGTACTTCTGATGAGTCAAAAACCATTCTGCATCCACCATAGACTCCAAGGTTATACAGCAAGAGACCTTTTGATCCACCTTCATCAAACTGTGCAGTTGTCTGATGATACAGAGGATCCACAGCAAATGCAACTACAACAATAATGAAATTAATTCAATACTTTATTTAAATTTTTAAGTGAATTAAGAAAGATATAGGTTGCACTCCTACCATCAAACTTCTTCACATTAAGAGCATCGAAGGATGATTCCAATGTTGTTAAAGGAGATAACTGCATATATCATTGTTCGTTAGTTCATCTGCACTGGATGTGGCAATTTGACCCATTACTTTCTAATGAGTCAGCTTGGGTTATGTTTAATCTATAAAGAGTAAAAAAAAAGGTCAAACTGGTCAGAGAGATCAAAGTCTCCCAATGTGTGTCTTTCATTTCAATGTATATTATCTTCTACACTGTTTTATTTAAAAGTCAGCTTATTATAATGATATAGTTCTTGTAATCATATATCACATTAGTTGTTCACAGAAGATTGCAACAAATCTGGGTATATTGTTTTTTGGGCAACCCAATTAACCCCGTGTATACTAACAAGATTTCATATTGGCCCGTTACCCAACCTGCCCATTCTGCTACCTCTAATCCCCACTAATTAAGCAGCATCAGAAATGAGAAAACGAACAGACCTTGTGTTCCTTCTCTTTCTTGGAAGTGCCTTCAACTTGCGCATTGTCGGCGTTGCCTTCCTCTACACTATCTGAAAAGTTGAAATATTGGTCATTACCAAGCTATTAATAGTTTATCATAATATTTACTAATTTAGTCCAAGGGGGTGCTCCTTGCACTGATAATATTTAAATGTATAGATGAAACGAAAGCCACACAAAAATGACCACTAAGTACAAACCACAAAATTTGACCTCATGTTAGATTTGTCGAAGAAAATGTGCTAAAACAAGATTATTAAACATATTTACTCCTAATAAATTAAAGCACAAGGTTACAAAGACATATTCTGTTATATTTATAAACATTGACTGTAAATAATAGAAACGAATTCCAACTGCTATCTATGTCATAATTCATCAAGATCTAAATTTATTTAAAACTAATAATTTAGAATTAAAACCAAGATTAATAATCAAGAAATCAGGATAACAATAAAACTCAAATATAAAAAAATAAATCACCAACACTAACCATGTTCAGTGTCCTGTGAAACTCGACTAATTCCTCCAAGAACCTTATAAGCCTCAGAATGAACTGAATCTACCCTCATTGAATATATTCTAACTCCAGCTTCAAGAGTGCAGCTCGCCTGCAGTCAAAAAGCGTAATGTGATATTCATGTGCATTCCAATATGTATCAATTGTGCAAGTCGTATCAACAAGCAAAAGCTTCAAATTGATATCATCAAATACCTAGCACGAAACAATATTTCAAACTGATGATAGTGTATGTTGGGTATCTATTTAACAGATTTAGATGTTTCTGGTCAAAATATAGAAACGATTAATAAAAGAAAACTATTTACCAGATTCCAACTCCAAAAAAAGTTCTGCAGAAATCTTAAAGTATGATACTAAATTTGATGAATCCATGCGGCCCGTTAAAGTTTGTGGTGGTTGGTGTGTTTGTCTAAATCTCCTATTCCAGATGTAGGATTCAAGGGTATTTTGTTAATCCATACGGGATTTCTCAAGCAAACAATAAAAATGATGATAGGGCGGTTAAATTTTGAAAAAAGTTAGCCTTCTTGCTAGAATAATACAACGACGTCTTTAATGAACCCACTCCGCACTCATATATCTCCAGTCAAAAGTCAACTATATCATAAAGTTTATCACACGTCCGGTCCAAGTATCAGTAAACCCAAAATATATGACAGAAAGAACACTTCTAGAGTAAAAAGATTATCGCTTTAATCGACTCTCACAGCTTAAACTCACAACAGTCCTTAACAAATTAAGTCTTCGGTAACATGTTAGTTCCTCTAATCAGCCCTATCTAATTATTCCAAAATTTTGCTTAAATCATTGTGCAAATCCTACTTCTAAATTAAACATAACTAACAATTCCATCACAAAACAAAAAAAAACTAATAGCTTTAAGTAAACTAATATATACTCGAAAAAACGATACCTTCTGAAAGTTCGTCTCGACGTCATTCTCTTCTTCGACTTTGATAATATCGCAAAGATGATCTATCAAATTCAACTCCCATGTATTCTTCTGATTAATTTTCTACACAATTAAAAAAAAGAGTAAAAAATTAATTACATACATCTCAAAATAAGTAAAGCTGTAAGTATACATTTTTATTTTTTAATAAATTAAATTATAATTATAATAACATACATTTTCACTTGCTAATTTGATGCAATTTTGAAACAACTCCATGATTTGTTCTTGACCTAGACACGGATCGGTCGGAGAAGCATCAGTCGGTTGCGTGACCGGTTTTCGGCGAATAGCAGCAGCACGAGCGGCGCGTGCTTGAGCACGCTCCAGCTTGTCGTCATTGGATCCGAGGAATAATGGTCGGTCTGGAGATAAGACAGGTGCTCGCTGTTTGTACTGGTCCGGTGTACGGATAGGGCTTACGATTTCAGCCATT
>CM067172.1:107260927-107277150 GCA_034093135.1 Erigeron breviscapus
CTAAGGGCAAGAAACCTCAAATTGGATATTTCCATGTCTTTGGATGTCCAGTTTTTATTCTGAATGATAAGGATCATTTAGGTAAGTTTGATCCCAAGCTGATGATGGCTATTTTCTGGGATATTCTTCTATTAGTAAGCTTTCAGAGTTTTCAATACTCGCACTCAAAAAGTAGATGAATCAATTCATGTTACTTTTGATGAAAGTTGTTCAGCTCTGGTGATCTCTCAAGTGAGTCATCCGCTGAAGTAATCTTCAGCGATCTTGCTGATCCTCCAGTAGAGTCAGTGACACCTGAGGTTGCTGACTCCCTAATCATTGATTCTTCAAGTCTCTCAACTAATGATGAGTATGTGGCTGCTCACATTTACTCTATTGATCCAGTTGAGCCTCTCCTTAGGACAGTTAATGCTACTTCCATTAATGTCACTCCCTCAGCTGAACCTCATGCTGCTGACAGTGTCGTTGAGGAAATCTTTCATGATGCCTCAGCGAATCCTGTTTCTGGAGACGCTGATGATGACACTTCTCAGCAAGAGGTACCCACTGTTCTCAGTGAACCTCCTGTCAGCAACTCTGAACCTTCTCTAACCATTGATCTCTCCACTTATTCTCTTACACCTAATGATCCGACCACCACCTTATCCGCTGTCACTCACTCTTCTTCTGTTAGGTCCAGATTTAGTCCAGATTTACTGGACTCGCTCCAGACTCGACTACTGGAGCCTTACTGAAGATCTGTCTAGAAACGTGTTCTACTGGACCTACTCCAGACTTGGAATCTGGAGTCCCTCTGAAGATTTGTCCATGAATAATGGAAGACCAGTGAGCAAATACTTGTATAGGAAATCTGGAGTATTCTCCAGATTAGCTCACTGGACTTCCCCCCAGTCCAGATCAACTCTACTGAAGACATTCTCACTGAAGTCAAAGACCGAAGTTAGAATAAAGAAGACTGACAAATGGCGGAGTCCACTGGAAGTCTTACCAGATCTGTACACTGGAGGATTGTCAGTGTTCTAGACCTTACAAGTCTGAACACTGGTATCGAGGATTGACTTTTGCCTTTACACACTTTCCAAAGAACAATCCACTTGTTCTTTACCAAAGTTTATGCGTGTAAAGGTGGTTGGATAAAAGGATACAAAGTCATTTGATGTGACTTTATCCTTATTCCTTATCCAATACATTTAATGTTCTTGTCGGATCATTAAATGTATGCAACCATATTTGTACGGCACAAAATTCACTGGTGAATTTTGTTGCCTATAAATACAAAGTCATTTCCTTGAGAAAATACTTTTTAAGCATACATTTTGCATTAGAGTGAATTTGTCTAAATACTCTCGATCTTAAACAGGGATACTTCACAACTTTAAGTATCTCGATCCAAAAGAGTTATTTGACAAATATAGATCATTTGTAATTCATAGGTTGTTAGGATACATACTTATTGTATTATCTTGATTCCGCACAACCTTGTATTTTATTTAACATCATAAATAAAATACACCATTGAAAAATACATAATGTTCCACTTTACTTGTTTATTGCTTTAAGTCTTGTATTACTTTGTTTATATATTCTTGCATTTATTTACAAGTAATACTAGTCCATTCTATTGATTATTAGACTTGTTGTATTTTACACTTTCCTGGTTAACCATCGAACTTAAGGGACTCACAATCATCTTTCTCTTCATCACCAGCACTCCAATGGACTGCTGATCACCCTCTTGACCATGTGATTGGTAATCCACACAATGGTGTCCAAACTCGATCAGCAACAAGTAATACTTGTCTCTATGTCAATTTCTTATCTCAAATTGTGCCTGGAAACATTGGAGAAGCCATGGCTGATCCTTCTTGGGTGGAAGCCATGCAGAAGAATTGACACAATTTGAAAGAAATCACGTTTGGTTTCTTGTTCCTCCTCCCTATAAGGAACCCATTGGCACTCGATGGGTTTATAGGAATAAGATGGATGAAGCTGGTGTAGTCATCAGAAACAAGGCAAGACTGGTTGCTCAAGGTTACTACTCAAGCTGAAGGCATTGATTATGATGAAACCTTTGCTCCAGTCGCTCGTCTTGAAGCCATTCGTCTCTTTCTTGCTCATGCTGCCTACAAAGGCTTCACTGTCTACCAGATGGACGTCAAGAGTGCCTTCTTAAATGGTGCTCTTGATGAAGAAGTCTATGTTAAGCAGCCTCCTGGCTTTGAGGATCCAAAGCATCCTCACTATGTCTACAAGCTTAATAAAGCTCTCTATGGTCTCAAACAGGCTCCCAGAGCCTGGTATGACACTCTTTCTACCTTTCTTTTAGACCATGGCTTTCGTAGAGGAACCATAGACAACACTCTCTTTATCTACAAGAAGAAAGCTGATGTTCTGTATGTTCAAATTTATGTCGATGACATCATCTTTGGTTCCTTATCTACCAAACTCTGTCAAAAGTTTAGCGCTCTTATGTCTAGCACTTTTGAAATGAGTATGATGGTGAGTTAACCTTCTTTTTAGGGTTACAAATTAAGCAGCTTCCCACTGGAATATTTATCAATCAAGAAAAATATATTCGGGATATGTTGCATAAATTTGACTTCACCCATGTTACTCCAAAAGGAACTCCCATGTCCCCTCCTAATCATCCATGCTGACCCAAATGGTAAGTATGTGAATCCTACTCACTATAGAGGCATGATTGGCTCGTTGATGTATCTCACAGCGAGTCGTCCAGACATCATGTTTGCAACATGCCTCTGTGCTCGCTATCAAGCCTCTCCTCGTGAGTCTCATCTTCTTGCTGTCAAGCGTATCTTTAAATATCTTAAGGGTACACCCACGCTGGGTCTCTGGTACCCAAAAGACTCCAACTTTGATTTGGTTGGATATTCTGACTCTGACTATGCTGGGTGCATGCTTGATCGCAAAAGCACCAGTGGAGGATGTCAACTGTTGGGGGGGGGGAAGCTGACTAGTTGGACTAGTAAAAAGCAACACACAGTGTCCATCTCCACTGCTGAGGCAGAATATGTCTCTGCAGCGAGCTGTTGTGCCCAAATTCTTTGGATGAAACATCAGCTTGCTGACTATGATTTGGAATTCTCCAAAATTCCAATCATGTGTGATAATACAAGTGCTATTGCTATTACACACAACCCTGTTCAACACTCTAAAACTAAGCATATTGATATTCGATATCACTTTATTCGTGACCATGTCATGAAAGGTGATATTGAAATCTACTTCATCCCTACTGATGATCAAATCGCTGATATTTTCACTAAACCATTGGATGAAACTAGATTCAAATTGCTTGTCAGCAAGTTAGGAATGCTGAATGGGGAATCAGCGACATGATTTGTCATGTATGCTAATTCAGCGAGTTTAAGTCTGTCTTGCTCGCTGATCTTAAAGCAATGAAGAGCTTAAAGTCTTCATCTAGTCCAGCAGCAAACGGCTCTGGTAAAGACTTATCAAATCCGTTTATCCCTGTTGCTTTGGGAAAAAGCAAAATAAAGCAATGAAGAGCTAAAAGTCTTCATCTAGTCCAGTAGCAAACGGCTCTGGTAAAGACTTCTTAAATCCGTTAATCCCTGTTGCTTTGGGAAAAAGCAAAATAAAGCAATGAAGAGCTAAAAGTCTTCATCTAGTCCAGTAGCAAACGGCTCTGGTAAAGACTTCTTAAATCCGTTAATCCCTGTTGCTTTGGGAAAAAGCAAAATAAAGCAATGAAGAGCTAAAAGTCTTCATCTAGTCCAGTAGCAAACGGCTCTGGTAAAGACTTCTTAAATCCGTTAATCCCTGTTGCTTTGGGAAAAAGCAAAATAAAGCAATGAAGAGCTAAAAGTCTTCATCTAGTCCAGTAGCAAACGGCTCTGGTAAAGACTTCTTAAATCCGTTAATCCCTGTTGCTTTGGGAAAAAGCAAAATAAAGCAATGAAGAGCTAAAAGTCTTCATCTAGTCCAGTAGCAAACGGCTCTGGTAAAGACTTCTTAAATCCGTTGATGGCTGACAGTTTGCCAAAAACTGTAAGTCAGCGACCAACGTTAGTTGTGAAGTCGCTGACAGAACATTAGACATGCTGAGTATATCCCAGCATGTGGTCTTTTTTAATCATCAAATGCTTTCAGCATCCAAACTTTTTTTCTCAAAAGGGTGCTGAAGTAAAAGCATTTAATTTTATTAAATGTTTTTCTTAACCTTAATTTCTTATTTAATAAAACATAGGATATTTTTGAAACTAAGTGTTTTCAATGTAACTATGTTGGTGACGTGGCAAAATTTTGAACCACATGTTTTAAAATTCAAACTGAAAAGTCACCTCGATTTCTTCCTTGATCACGTCATCTGTCTGCACATGACAGTTTGATTGACAAGTTACAACTGCAAATACGGCGCATACTCGAGTATTTGTGGATAAAATTTTCTTTTCTTTTTAAATACGTTACTCACAAAATTTTTATATTATATATGTGTACGTATCTTATGCGTATATATATATATAAATATTATATATATATATATATATAAACAGTTGTTGATTACAACTGTGATATTTTTGAAAAAGGAAGAGAGAGAAACTTTTTCGTGTGTAAGGTCGTGGCCCACCACCATACCCTATATAATTCCGTTTCCTTTTTCACACCACACTTTACACACACAAAAATCTCTTCATTTTCCTCTCAAACAAACAACTCTCCATATTTCTCTCTTTCTGCTCATCTTCTTCATCCTTTCCGATCAAACTCTTATCAAAAAATGGCACTTCCTCTGAAACTCCCCAAATCGTTGAATCTTCATAGAAAACGTTGAGATTCCCTTCATCTTCAACTCCCACCGTACAAAATCCTCTGTTCCTGAACCACAAGTTCAGGAACAAACTCCTATAACCTACTTGAATTCTCCAGAATATGTGCCAGTCAATGTCACTAAATCTTCTAAAGTTTCTTTTCTCCCTCGAAAGATGATTGTAAAGCCTAACAATCATCTTGGCACGTCTGAGTACCAAAAGGTACAAAAGGATATAGGCCAATTTGGATTTTCATCCATGCATCTCCTGCAAATTATTGCATCATGGCAGACAAAAATATTTGTTCACCTTCTTCGTGAATTTTGGTGGACTTGTGAGTACGATGATGGATCCAAGTCCATCACTGGTACTGTTCGCCAGGGGGAGAAATCGATAACCATTACTCCGGCGTCTCTTCGCCAAACTCTAAGGCTGCCACAAAGAAACAGATGATAATAAATTTGTGGAGCCAGCGAGTGATGATGAATGGAAGGCATGGTTGCCTTCCATTGGCTATAATTACAATTTGAAGAATCCTCCAGCGATCCCAAGCAATCCATTGAAGCAAAACCTCCCTGGGATCTGGAGGGTACTGTTTAGCCATGTGATTCAGTGCATGGGTGGAAACTCTGGGTCATACAATCAGGCATCAACAACATCGATGCCTATGATTCATGCACTGCTGAGGGGCGGTTTGTGATTATGCCCAGCTGATCTTCAACGATATGAAGAACAAGATCAGCATGAACAACAGGTCTCACACAGTGCCCTTCACAAGATTCTTCTCTCTCATTTTCAAGGAGGCGCTGGGTGATGAATATGTATTGCCAAAAGCTGACAAGATTCCTACAGCAAGAGTTGGCAACAACATTTACAAGCAACCTGTTGAACACTTGGTTGCTCGTCTTACCTCACATGAAAGAGGTACTCTTCTCTCTAAACTCTTCTTTATACCCCAAAGACAGCGACTGGGAGGCAGCACTTCCTACTGATGAAGTGGCTGGTACGGTCGCTGTGGATGCTAGATTGCCTTCAGAGGCTGGTTCGCTGGAAACCCCCCAGCGACCTCCCAAGCCTCTAAAAAGACCAAAAAATCCAAGGCAACATCCTCAACACAAAATATCCAATCTTCATCCTCCGCTGACGTCCCAAAACGTAAGCGGAGTGTATCTGTAAGTCCCAACTCAATAGATGGTACTACTGAAGACACCTCTATGTCGATGGTGGAGTTACTTTGCAATATATGCACTGAACTGGAGACGACCTGTTGCAGTGTGTATATACCAAGTTCTAGATAGATTACTTATTTAAAAGACAATAAGTAAAGAACAATGCAATAATACAAAATACTTGTAAAATAAATTGGTGAGACAATATGTAATTTTCAAGTGTAATTTATTTATTGATGTTAAATAAATTACAAGGTTGTTGCGGAACCAAGATAATATAAGAATGTAAATATCCTAACAACCTATGAACTACAATTGATCTACACTCGGAATTTCTCTAAACAATCTAAACACTTAAAGTTGTGAAATGTTCCTTTTTACGATTGAGAGAATATTGCACAAGTTCACCAAGAATATTGCAGGTATGCAAAGTGTGAAGTATTCAACTTATATTCTTGGTTGTGCAATGACTTGTATTTATAGGCAAAGTTAACATTGGGATGTTAACTTTGGCCGTACAAATATGGGTGAGAGCATTTAAGGAATAACATTTAATTCCTTAAAAAGCAGTGTAAAGTTGCAGGATAAAGCAACTTTATTCAACCAGCTTTATGTACCTTTTAGTAATTAAATAATAAGATAAGTCTTATTATCCGGGTAAAGGACATAAAGCACAAAAGTCAATTCCTCGTAATCAGTGTAAAGCTTTGTAAGAGCTTTCCACTGATGGTCTCCATTTTGTAACTGACTAGAATGTCAACTGGGCTTCGCTGCCATTGTCATTCTCTATCTTTCACTTGTTGTCTTCGACTTCAACTGGAAGGATTCTTCAACTGGTCAGTTCTCAACTGGAGGAAGTCTTCAGTTGCGTTGACTGTACGGGCAACTGGACTTCAATATATTTCTGGACAAATCTTCTGGGTCTCCAGTTTCACTGGGTCTCCAGGTGCAACTGGAGACTGGCTAGTTTACCAGTAAACTGGTCCTAACAAATTCCCCCTATTTTTCTAGAAATATTGGCAAGTCTTTTTCAGTTCTTGTATCTGTACAAGTGTGAACTGGAGAGACTTGTTCGATTAAATCTATCTAAGTTTTCCAAGGCATTTTTATAGATCAATAAATGCCTTAGGTTTTTCTTTTAAGTTTGTTAGATCTAATCTATTATCTACCTTGTGGTTACAAACTGGTAACTTCATTTATACAAGGAAATGAAATTTATACAAGTTACAGAATGTAAATAAAATACAAGTAGATAACTGAAAAGAGAACTTAATGTGATGGCCCTTCGCCAGTTCTTCTTCTCTTGGTCACTGAAGAGATAGGCTGAGAGTCTTCAGGATCAATATTCAACTTTAGCTCCAGATTTTCTTTGTGTTGAATCTTGCCCCTTAAGAAGTTCACCCATGCTTTCTCAAACCTATTCTTTGTGCCTTCGCATCCAACACATTCACCATTTCAACCCATTCACTGAACCCATACTGCATTGCACCAAGATTGTCAGTTTTAACCAGTGGCCCTCTGGTATAACTAACTTCAACTTGAAAGTGCTTGGTGCCTGGCTTAATTGTTACATTACATCATTGATAGTCCCACTATGTCTTCTAGTTGCCATGATCTGGGAGTAATAGCTTCTTGCTTCAGATTCATTTGTTATTTTAATACTCCCAGCTCCAGCAGCCAGTACAGCAGACTTGATGTCATTATTTGATACCTCGCCAGTTGGTTCAACAAACGTGCTAAGGTCAGCATCTCTGGTCAGTGGTCTTCTTGGTTGAGAAATCCTTCTTGGTGGATTCAAAACCCTTTTCACAACCTTCTTAACATGTTCAATTCTTTTTAGAATCCCACTGGCCCTATTCTCCTTCGCCTTCTCCACTGATATATTCAAACTTCTGGCATCAAATTCAGCTTCATCATCAGGATAGTGTCTGTCCAGTTCAACATCAAGCATTTCTTTCAACTGGTCAACTATCCTGGAATCATTCTTTACTCTGGCATACTCCTCCTTAGTGATTCCCAAAAGATGAGCATCACTCATATCAAGCAACTTAATCTGTGCAAGATGTGCTCTAGCTTCAGCTTGGTTTCTTTGTTTCATCTTCTTTCTTTCTTTAATATCATTCCCAAGTCTAGCCAATCTTCTACTATCACTATCTGAAACTGGAGGAAGTACATCAGCATTGCCAGTTTCTAACATTGGTACATCAGTGGCCGGCTGGGCAGATACATCACATGCTAAACCTTTGCCCTTATCAACAACATTCCCCCTATCACTTACATCACCAGTTCTTTGCTCACCAGCTTCAGTCTGTAATTTTACCCGTTTGACTGTACTTGTAATTTGATTAACTACTTTAATAAACAAAAACTTTGGGCCTAGTTGAATACATTTATCTATATATTGGGCCAATTATAGTGTAATAATAAATTTCATGTGTCATATTTGGACTTCTAGAATTAAGCCCATACTACAAGACTGTGATATTGGCCCATACGTGTTATAGAAATTATACTATAGAAGATGATTGAGTAACTGTGGTAACAGGAAAAACGTACATACGAAACCTTAAGTATAATGTACGGTTCCAACAGTGTCGGTGGAACAGTGTCGGTGGCTAGATGATAATTCCATTAATGAGACAAAGACCGACATAACTTTATGTAAAGAATAATATTTGTGAAATATCCGTTGTTTGTTATTGATCATGAACCTAATCCCTTAGTCGGATATATACCCCCACCTTATTCATTCAATCATTTATCTACCTCGTTCTTAGTTTTTCCTTCCAGGAACCTAAAAACACACACAAACACATACCTCTCTCCCTCTAATTTAATCCTTCAATAGATGTTGTCTAACTTAAATTAGTGTAAGAATCATCATCAACATCATTATATCTTCATCATATCAAAGAATTGGAGCTTCAAGTTGTAAGATATCCATTTGGGTTCAAAATCGGGTTGAGCTTCAAGATATCCATTTGGGTCAAAATTCGGGTTGACTTTGGAAGAAGCTTTTGGTAAGTCAAACTTAACTCAAATTCACCATTTTATGATTGTTAATATGTTTCTAGTTGTAACCAAGTGTTTTCGGGTCACAAATTGAGTCAAAAGTTGAGTTATGGATTGGTTGGTTTTGGTTTGGGTTTGATATGATTTAGAAGTGATTTTGAGGTTTTGGATTGAATTCATGAAATGGATTGGGTTTGATTATATGTATATATGTTTGTTTACACTTCAAAATGAGTCTTGAAACATCACTAGTCGATTTGGTAATCAAAAACTGAGTTTGGGTGGAGTTTGGTTCGTGTTTAGCTAACCTGGAACAAATCTGAGCCTTTGGTGCTCCGCACCTGCAAGGGTGCTTCGCACCTGAACAATGGTGCTTCGCACTCATCCCTCAGTTCAGCAAAACTTAACTTATTTTGAAAAATCATAACTTTTGAACCGTAAGTCCGTTTTAGACGTATGACCTATCGTTGGAATCGTGAGAGAGTCTACTTTCTCATAGTATAATCCTTACATCTTGGATCCACTGTCATTTCAAAGAAATGTCGTGTTAAAGTGTCTTTGCTTATGTTCGGTAGGACCATAAAGACGTTTGAGTATCGTGGCATGACCAAGTCGAGTCCCGATTGTCATTCATGGTCGATTTAACCTTCTAAAACCTAAATAGGGTTTGACATGTGATTTGTAATGTATATGTTAATAGGTGACGAACGCTAAGCGATTGTTGGACGTTATAACTTGATTATAACTTGTACTTAGCTTGCATATCCAATCAAGGTGAGTTTCGTAAACCCTCCCTACTCAATTGAGATTGGGGCTGAAAAGTGTACATATACGTGTTTGTTAAACGTGCTTGTTGAACGTTGTTAATCGTTATATGGAATCGTATTTGTAGAACGTGCTTGTTAAACGTTGTTAATCATATATGGAATCGTTGTTGTTAAACGTTGTATTGTATGAAACGTAAACGTTGTGATCATGCCTTTGAAATATATGTAAGTCATGCCGTTATACATGCTGTTGAAAGACACATAAGTCATGCCGTTATACATGCTGTTGAAAGACACATAAGTCATGTTGTTGTACATGCATTTGAATATATGTAAGTCATGCTGTAATGATCACGCCTTTGGAAGACATGTAAGTCGTGTCGAAACGTGTTGAATCGTGATATGTGTTGATGTTGTGCTAACGTATACCCTTTTAGGGTTTTCTTGATGTGATTAGGTATTCTAATCCCCGTATATCGTTAACGGTTGTATTTCCCGATACGTTTATTCCTTGTTATATGTCCCTACGAACTCACCAACTTTATGTTGACGCTCTTTAGTACACTTTTCAGGTAATCAAGTTAATCAGAGGAAAATGGATGATTGCATTGCTTGCTTGTTAGAATTGGACTAGCTTTGGACTTCTGGATCCGTGATCCTTATTCTCCCTTTAATGGGTTACTTTTAGGATCAACTATTATTGATTTGAACTTCCTTTTATTATTGATTGAACGTGTATTTGATGAATGTTGATGAATGTATACGTTTGTACGAGTTTATGGATCGTTTCGATCTTATGTTTTCATATAGTTGACTCTACATAATTCCCATGTCGTGATGTGCTTTTCTAAGTGATACCCCATGATTCCGCCATGTTGGGGTGTTACAGAATGGTATCAGAGCCGTGGTTGTAGGGAACTAGGAGGATTTACCTAGTCTATAGCCATCGCACCCACATTTCATATTAGCATGCATGATAGGGAACTTTGTGTGCAACGTGAACTGTATGATGCATAAAAACGTTTTAAACGGAGTTCGTAGGTTACTTATGATTTGATGACTTGATTGTTATGTGACAACTTGATGGACGTATATGATAGTGTCGGGATACACCGTGAATTGTGAAATTATTGTGATAAACGTCGATGTGTGTGGAATCTTGGATGCATTTATTATTTGTCCCCCAGCAAAATGAAATGATGACATTAATGGAGTATAACATTCGATAACCCTAGAGGCGCCTGATCAACAAATCTATGGTTATCCTATGTTATATAAAGTTAATAATCTCATGGATTGCGCCTCGTGGATAAAGTATAGTAGCTAACCCGGTATGTTTAATGAGTGTTGGTTAGGTGGAGGGTTAGCCACTGGTACACCCTGTATACATACCCGGTCAACACTTAGAGAACATATCGGAACCGAGTTTTGGACATCCATTCTATATATTAACGGTGTGGAGGGTTAGCCGATGGTACACCCTGTATACAAACACTTTTAATGTGTCGAATGTTGAAGTTAAAATTCGGACTATGCTTTACCCACCTTGTTATGACTTGACCCCTTTTTATTTATATAGTGTTGAATGTTTTCGTGATTGTATTGTTGATTGTAAATTGTACGATTGCTGAAGCCTTAGATTGTTGCCATGATAATATCCCTGTAGAGATAACTATATTCATGCAATGATTTATAAGGACTTAATGTGGAAATTGTGTATTACTTGAAGGTCAATTTTGATATTCAAGTGTGAATTGTGTGGACTTGAATTTTATGTTAATAGAAATGGTAGTACAGGCATAAGGGTATTTTGAACGGGTTGGTAATGCGATGGGCTGGCCAATGGTATGCCTTATATTATAAGCATTATCGGATGGCCCATGTCTAAGCTATATTACTTATAATTGTCTACAATTATCAGTCATTGTTGAAATAACAGTATGAGAATAAGATCTAGAATACATGCTTATTAAGGTCTTAGATACTTATAAGCTATAATTGTAGACCAATGATTTATTATGAACTATAGACTAAGTTCAAACTTATAGTTACTATAGATTGATAGAATGAGCCAAGATTTTTGGAGAATATGATGTTCAAGTAAAGTAAGATATTATGAAATATTAGGTGATTTAGTGTGTTAAGGGCGTTTTTATGAACATGGAACTTGAGTTAGTAATTTAATGAATGTGTTCAAAGAAATGACTAGAATAAGAGCAAACAGGATGATCGTAGAAGGTTATAACTATAAGCACGAATAAAGTTCTGTAGATTTCATTCTTAAATGATTTTGTACTTTAAGGTGAGAATACATGATTTTACTGTGAGGTACTATTCGCTTATATAACGTAAGCAATGATGTCAGATGACAATAATTGTCGAAATGGCCGACAAGGAATAACTCCTCGCCAATAAAGCCAATAATGTAGCGTTATTATATCTATATCTAGAATTGAATGAAATAAAGTTGAATAACTTTATCAGAATAATTTAACGAGACCAATAATAGGGTACTGATTATGAACAGGAGTAGAGCGGGTAATTGGAATGAGATAACTTTGGTATGAATATATATTGCACAATCTATATATATAACTCGCAATAGTAATTGGATGCAATAAAGAAATAAAAATGGTGAAATCGGCCGTCCCCGGGATCGAACCTGGGTCTAGGCCACACCCTTTCGCGCATTTAGCCAACCGCGCTAAATGCCTAGTGTTGTGAAAGTTCTCTTATGATTAAATATAAGCATATGTACAACAAATTCCTTAATTCACGCATATATATTGTAAGTTCATATGAATTTTCTTTCCTAAACAAAATTTCTCGAGGAAGCGAAAACAAATGAGAAGATTTAACTACAAGCTGTTTAAGTAATTAAACTTGGAGAAGTCGAACGGAAAAGTTGTAGGAGTGTTCTCTAAGATAGAGAATATTGAAGCAGTCATTTCCACTAATGGGCATGAAGTCGATCGTCAAGTTAAAAATGTTGCTAGAGCTTTTAACTGGGGAATAGTTTGAGGAAGAGTCGTGAGAGAATCGTCGTGCATATGGAAAAATTGTTATAATTGAATAGATTATGAACTTGAACAAAAGTAGGAATTTTATTTAATCGAACATAGCAAGCCACTATTACAAACATTAATAATACATACGCTCTCGACTGGAACATATACTGGACTAAGTGGCTCGGTGTGGCTTGGCTAACTCTTGCTCAATATGCCTTAAGAAGTTGGTATTACTGGGATCCTTGGAACAAATCTTCCAAATTTTTGTTAAGAAATGAGTAGAAGCCTTATCGATCTCGCTTAAACGAAAGAACTTCTCATCCCCATCCTCTGAAGTGTAGAATATCCCAGCAGGCCTACTTAAGACCCTTCCTTCCACAAACACTATGCCCTTTGGAAGCTGGAGATTTAACAAGGCATCATTGTCAGCTGGTGGGAGCATATCGGGAGTGGATGATGAGGCGCCAACGGTTCTTAGTCTTTTCAAGGGTCTTTGAGAAAGTAGAGGAGTGCTACTTTCGTCGCCTCTATGTGTAGTGTCTTCTTCTCCCATAGTTTTCTGTAGATACTCCCTTAGACTTGCTTCACCTTTAGCCATTTTGGCATACCACTCAGCTTCTCTTTTACTAGCAAGTTCTAGTATGTTGACAGGTTGACTTGCTGGTGTTTGCACCTCAGAACCTATTTCTTCTGCTTCTGCAAGCAGTAGTTCTTTAGCTAACTTCAGAGAAGCCTCTTCCTCCATCGCTTGTATTTTCTGACGTTCTATAATCTCTTTGAGGATCACGTCTTGAAAACCACCCTGAAGTGCTTCAAAATTTTCAGGATGTGAAACCGGAATAGATGATGACATAGGTCTCTTTCCCTTGGAAACAGTTGGGTCAACTGTTACTCCAACTTCTTCAGATTGTGAGAAATCGGCAAGTTGATACAACAACCCTTTAATTTCTTTAATTTCTGCTTCAAGTTTTGTTTGCTTATCGATAGATTTTCTTAATAGTGTTCTATCAGCTGCTAGGAGAAAAGGTGCACTATTGTGTATTTGGTCGATTCGAGAAGTAAGAAACTTAAATGAGTTGGTTTGTTCAGTAGCAAGTGATACTATAATACTGTTAAGTTGATCAAATTGCTTCGCCAAAAGCTCTATTGAACGTTCAAGTGCAATAAATGTGTGAGTGGCCATGGTTTAGTTGAGAAAGAACGGTGGTTGATTTGGATGTGTGGAAATATAGTTTCACACAAAGAAAAATGTAAAGGAGAGAAAGAAATTTCAGAATGCCTATTATCTTTACAAATGCTTTTCTTATATAGAGAACGAAAGACGAAGTGTGACCTTGGAAAACGGACAGGTGTCCATAAAATTTCAGTAATCTATAATCATTGCTACGGTAATTAGTAATTACCGAATTATATATTTTTTTTAAAGATAAAATTTCTAAACTTTATCATCCCTTTAACCAAGGTTGAAAATAGCTGAACAGTTTACTCAAAAGCGTATACTATGTCGAGAAAATCCTCAACTTAATTAATAGCTTAATGAATAGACTGTTTTCCACACATCACTATTTTTCTTCACTGCTTCTTTTTCAAGAACCATATCAATTGCTAATTCATCTTTTTGAACCCTAGATGAATTTTTGATCCAAACTATTGTTTCAGGAGTGATCTTGGTAATATTTGTTTCTTTGACCCGTGGATCACCTTTAATGATTGAATTTAAGAATATGAGACAGATGTTATCAACAAAAATATGTCGACTTTTCCAACTGGATAACAGTAGTGTCTTGGTAAAATAACCTCAAATTTGAAAATAAGAATTATTTGAAAGGCTAAAATTATGATGGACGATCAACGATTAAAATACACAAATGAACTTGGTATAAAAATCTATCAAGACAAATATGGGAAATTCTTTTAACTGGGGAATTTCCCTAATTGACAACAATCCCCAAAAGAGATCGAAGAAAGTTGTATTTCATTATTCGTACAATACAAGTGAAACTTGTTACATTATTTAAGCAGAAATACAACAATTAGGGATACAACATATTTAAAAACCATACAAAGAAACCCAGGTGGTGATAAACAGTAAGGGAACCACGCCAAGAACGAACGCTACTAACCACGGATAAGCCTCATCCAATGGAAGATGAGCCACAGTAATTAACCACCCTATGATAATAATGTAAATCATGATTAGAAAAGGATTCAACATTTTTGATACAAGGTTTCGGGTTTTGCTTAGATTCTGAAGAAAGGAAAATGTTAAATTGATATGGCATGGAGAAAAGTATGCTAAGGTATTATTATATAGTCTAAAAAGGAGCCGTTTCTAACGGTCGAATATGGAAGATAAAGAGAATTTGAATCCTGTATAGTGCCTTAGTCAGACTTACCTGTGTCTAGACAAATCATCTATGCTATATTATAGGAATACAAGTTGTTGGTTATTAAGTATGTACAAATTATAGAATGTTTATATATGCTATCTCTAAATGTTAATCCAGTGGAGGATTGTGTGTAAGTTCATTCTACTCTGTTGAGAGTAGAAGGATTCTGTTTAGAATCATATGAGTTCCTCCTACTCTGTTGAGAGTAGAAGGCATCAATTAGGGATGCGCCTCGTATCTTTCTGTTAATTATGTGTGATTGTCTAATGTAGAATAGATACTTAGATGCCATGTCCTCTAATATCGATTTATTGTCATTGAGATAAAACGTAAATCAAGTTAAGTATAATTTTATTCGATACGATCTAGATTTCGAGGGCGAAATCCTTTTAACGGGGAATAATGTAACATCTGTAATTTTTACCCGTTTGACTGTACTTGTAATTTGATTAACTACTTTAATAAACAAAAACTTTGGGCCTAGTTGAATACATTTATCTATATATTGGGCCAATTATAGTGTAATAATAAATTTCATGTGTCATATTTGGACTTCTAGAATTAAGCCCATACTACAAGACTGTGATATTGGCCCATACGTGTTATAGAAATTATACTATAGAAGATGATTGAGTAACTGTGGTAACAGGAAAAACGTATATACGAAACCTTAAGTATAATGTACGGTTCCAACAGTGTCGGTGGAACAGTGTCGGTAAACAGTGTCGGTGGAACAGTGTCGGTGGTTAGATGTCGGTGGTTAGATGATAATTCGGGGAAAAACAGTATATACGAAACCTTAAGTATAATGTGGAACAGTGTCGGTGAAACAGTGTCGGTGGAACAGTGTCGGTGAAACAGTGTCGGTGGAACAGTGTCGGTGGCTAGATGATAATTCCATTAATGAGACAAAGCCCGACATAACTTTATGTAAAGAATAATATTTGTGAAATATCCGTTGTTTGTTATTGATCATGAACCTAATCCCTTAGTCGGATATATACCCCCACCTTATTCATTCAATCATTTATCTACCTCGTTCTTAGTTTTTCCTTCCAGGAACCTAAAAACACACACAAACACT
>CM067172.1:107278150-107288359 GCA_034093135.1 Erigeron breviscapus
ATTATCATATATTTACAAGTTAATTTACGTTATGTCATATTGTATCCAAGTTAAGTTAAACTATATTAGTATTAAAAAAAACAATGACTAAATATTTGTTGGGAAGCCTCCGTAAACTTTAAACGGAACATACGAAACATTGCGTTTAAAAGAGAACGAAGACCCCGAACATATATTTTTCCAAGTTTCAGCCCGTTTCGATCCCCATAAAAGTATTTGAGACGGATTATTACTTTTAAAACAATTGGCCCAATCAAAAACAATAGTTGGATGTAAATATTGTACACAAGTAATGAAAATAGAAAGTTTAAAAGCAGAAAGCACAATATATCTTGCTATGTACAGTACCATCTTCTTAGACCGTAAATTTGAAAGAACAGAAACATCATCATGAGGGAGTCGAACACATTAAAGAAAATAAAAGAAATAAAACATCTGACTTAATTGGTTTCGTTGCCATTCCCGAGGGTCTCAGGTTCGAATCTTGTCATATGCAAATGTGGTGAGGGAGTCTTAGCAATGCTATACTCATCTAACATATGGAGAGCAAACCCTTTAGGGCATTTCCAGGAGACGAACCGGCGTGGACGCACGCGTTGGGGGTGTTAGCCATTTATCCCGCTGTCATTAGAAAAAAAATTGGTTTTGGCAGAAATCAACAGCAGCCGCGGGGAAAGGCTTTTGTTAATTTTTATTTCATTTTGACAATCCAAAAAGCAGCCACTGGTCCTTTTCTTTTATGAGTATTTATTTTCTTGTATTATTTTTATTGTGCACCGAACCGCGCAAGCCTTATGGAGATTTGTGGGTAAAAAGGGTTTTGATTTATGTTTGTTGGCGATCCCCGAAGGTAGGAACGGTTTTCCTTTACGCCAACTAAGGTTGTTTGATGTGAATATCGAATGGTTTTCGACTTTAGTTAGGGTTTTGGTTGATACGTGATCATACCAATGAATGAGAGATCCTTCTCCTTTTATAGGAGAAGGTTTCTTAGAGAAGAGGGTTAGGGTTTAGGCCCAACCCCTTTTTTTAGGTTGATATCTAGTTGCCATCTTTATCCGATATTCTTTCCTTAAGGGATTATCCTTTATGGAGACCGAACTAGGCAAAGATATGCGTTTATCTTTGGAAAGAATTTATATTAATCCTTTTGCTATTTAATTAATTAAGCACCTCCGGGCTTGTGCCCTTCGTGGGGTACTTCGTGTAGGAAATCCTTCGTATAGCTATTCGGAGGGGTACATCGTCAAGCCCCCCAGTCTAAGATGAAAGGCTTCAAAGACTTTGATGTTAGACTATTTTTCTATTCGCACGCTGGATGGTCTGGAATGTGTCACCTTTCGGAGGTGATATACGAAAGGCCGAGGGATGACACTTCAACCGTTACCAAGGGTTAAAAGAGGGTGACTTTTTGTGGAGGGGCTAACTCGACAATTTGAAAGATAATGGAATCTTTTGTTTCTTTGCACGGTAACCGAAACGGTAGGTGAGGGCTATTAAAGTTTTTGCGTTTCATTTCCAAGTTTATTATCTTCTTCTTCTTTATCAATTTCTCAAATTTCCATTTCATCAAATTTTAATCTCAAATGGCTCGTGTGAAAGCAAGAAGAACCACTGGTGGCAATCATCCTTCATTTACCCAGGCCGGTGTATCTTCCTGTAGCACCCCGGCGCCGACATATTTTCAAGGTCGCCGAAAAGATCTGCTAGAAAAAGTAAATATCCAGTTGTATTTACTGATTCTGACTCCGATTCAGAAGTGGATAAGGCGTCTTAGCGTGAACTAAGAATAGAGTGGGCCTGTCTTCGCGGAAAATGTGAAGTAAAAGGAAGGGAGGCTCGTTTGAAAAGCGACGTCCAACGTGCTGGTGATGAGATCCGTCGCCTGTCCCAAGATGTGGAGAAATCTATACCGTTTGTTGCTTTGTGTTGCTCCAATAGACGATATCAAGAGAAATTGAAGTAGGCGGACGGTCTTTGATGATTTGAGCAAAGAGACTTGATGATTCTGAAAAGCGGTTATCGGAGAATAACATTTATGTCAATGGTGTCAGGGAAGTGTGGGGTAGGAAATGTGAAGAATTGCAAACTGCCCACTCGAGGATCCAATTTCTGGAGGAGCAACTGAAGAAATGGAGAAAGCAGGTTATTCCTCATATTTATCAAACCACCATCACTAATCCTGACACAGCGAAGCGTCTTGTGGAGACGGCAACTTCGTCGGAAAATATTTCCGATATATTTTCTGAAATTTGAATTTTGTGTATTGTATTCTATTATATCACTAATGGATATATGTTATTGTTTCTTTCTCTCTTATTTATTTATTATTATTTTCTCTTAAGAAATGCATGGTCCCGAAAGGTCCCTCTACGGTGGTCCATGTCTTTTATCTTTTTCGTATATGTGTGCTTCGTAAGAGCTGCGTGGTTTCGAAGGATCTTCCTTCGTAATTCCACGTCTTTTAATTTGGTGCGTATTATTGCCTTAGGACAGTGTCCTTTTTGTTTCTGATTTTACGCTATGTGGGCGTCCCCTTGAACATGCGTTATATGCAGAAAAATACGTCTTTATTATATAGTTAATGGGATAACGATCGTGGTAAAAGAGAATACGTTAGGGAGCGACCCTTCGTATGAAAGAAAATGCATTGCTTTTGCAAGTGCTTTATTTATTCTAAAAAAGAGGATAGTTATCACATTGTGAGTTCTATCTATTCATTATGTGTGTAGCACTTAATACAAAAATAATCAGTTTTACTGATAAAATTTTCGGAGATTGGAGTTGTTCCATGTGCGGTCCACTGGTTCGCCATCCAATGTTGTTAGCTTGTATGCTCCATTGCCGAAGGCTACTTGAACCTGGTACGGACCTTCCCATGTTGGTCCCATTTTTCCTGTGTACTTGACCTGACTTGCACTGTTTAGACGAAGGACATAATCACCAACTTTGAACGAAGTTGGATTGGTTCGTTTCTTGTAGTATTTCTCAAGCCTCTTTTTATACGTTGCCTCCCTTATTGCTGCTATGTCCCTTCGTTCTTCTAGTAAGTCTAGGTTTACCCTCAGTTCTTCCTCATTTTCGTTTTCATCAACCTTGGATGTTCGGCAGGTCGACACCTGGATTTCTGCTGGTAGCACCGCTTCTGTTCCGAAGGCATGGCTGAAGGGTGTTTCACCGTTGCTGGTTTTGGGTGTGGTTCGCTGTGCCCATAGAACGAATGGTAATTCGTCTACCCATCCAGTGTGTTTTTTCCCTAGCCTTTTTTCCATTCCCTTCACTACCTCTCTGTTTATTGATTCGACCTGCCCGTTTGCCTGAGGGTGATATACGGAGGTGAATTTTTGTTTGATCTTTAACCTTTCGCAAAACTTTGGGAACGTTCCTTGTGCGAATTGCTTTCCATTATCGGACACGATGGTTTGCGGCATTCCGAACCTACACACTATGTGTTCCCAAACAAATATTTCCATTGCTTTCCTTTGATTGAGGCGAGAGGTTTGGCTTCTACCCATTTGGTGAAATAATCAACTGCTACCACGAGAAATTTAACTTTTCCTGGAGCCTCCGGAAGTGGTCCCACTATGTCTATTGCCCACTGTACGAAGGGCCATGCTGAAGTAACTGAAATCATATCTTGCTTCGGAGCCTTGGGTACATTCGAATGGATCTGGAAGGATTCACATTTTTGGATGTATGTCGTGGCATCTTGATGCATTGTTGGCCAGAAGTACCCTAGGCGCATAGCTTTAGTTGCCACGGATCGTGCTCCTGAATGAGTCCCGCATATTCCTTCGTGTATCTCTTCGAGGATGACCGAGGCTTGATTCGGACCTACACACCTTAGCCAGGGTGTCACGAAGGACTTTCTGTATAATTGTCCGTCCGTGATCTTATATTGAGGTGCTTTGATTCTAATCTTTCGAGCTTCGTTGGGGTCTTCAGGTAGTATTCCGCTGATTAAGTATTCACATATGGGTGTCATCCAGTTCTTCCCATCCTCTTTTATTAGGTCGCGACACTTTCATTGATTGACTTCTCTTTTAATACTTCGATGAGCACCTTCTTGCCAAAGTGTTCGAAAGTGAGACTTGCTAACTTGCTTAGTGCATCGGCTTTTTTATTCTGGTTTCGATGGACATGCTCTATCTTGAAGCTACTGAAGCAATCTATCAATTCTTTAGTTTTTTCCAAATACCTCTTGATAGTTTATTGCTTGGCTTCGAATTCTCCAGTAATTTGGCATGCTACCAATTGGGAATCCACGAAGGTGTGGATCCATTTGATCTTCATTTCTTTTGCTAAACGGATCCCGACCAAGAGGGCTTCGTATTCTGCTTCGTTATTCGTTGTGTCGAACTCAAACCTCAAAGCCTAGGTATATTCCTTTTCCTCCGGGCTGACAAGGATAATTCTTGCTCCTGACCCATCGGAGCTTGATGCCCCGTCTGTGTATAACTTCCAGACGTCCCATCCTTCATTTTCCACGATTTTAAAGAGGTATACCTTTCTGGCTCATTGCTTCCTTGTGTTTCCGCTATGAAATCGGCTAGCACTTGTCCCTTAATTGCGTTCCTTTTTTGGAACTCGATGTCATGTTCCCCTAGATCTATCGCCCACTTAGCTACCCTTCCTGATTTCTCTGGTTTGAGCAAGATTTGCCTTATGGGTTTGTCGGTTAGTACTGCAATCGGGTGCGCTTAGAAGTACCTTCGTAGTCTTCTAGCTGCATGTACCAGGGCAAGGTCAGTTTCTAGTTCCGGATAATTGGCTTCGGACCCTTGCAAAATTCGGCTAACGAAGTAGATAGGGACTTGTTTCCGCTCCCTTTCTGCTAGAAGGACCGCGCTCACACATTCTGAGGACGCTGCTAAGTACATAAAGAGAGTTTCTCCTGGAACGAAGAGGTGAGAGTGGGGAGTTGTGCTATGTATTTTTTCATTTGCTCGAAAGCTTCGTTTGCCTCCTTCGTCCAGACGAAATCCTTTTTGTCTAAACATCCCTTGAGCGTCTTGAAGAACGGGAGCTGTTTGTCTGCTCCTCTAGATAGGAATCGACTGAGGGCTGCGAGCTTTCCATTTAGGCTTTGAACCTCCTTAATTGTCTTTGGGGGCGATAACTGACAAAGTTTGTCAACCTTCGAAGGGTTGTCCTGTATTCCCTTATCCGATATATAGTACCCAAGGAACTTACCTTCTTCGACTCCAAAGGAACACTTTTTTGGATTTAGCTTCATATTGATGGAGCGTAACGTGTTAAAGGTTTCCTGGATATCATCTAGCAAGTCTTCCTCTGTTCTACTCTTGATTACCATGTCATCTACATAGGCCTCAAGATTCCGGCCAATTTGCTTTCGAAGACTTTATCTACCACTCGTTGATAGGTGGCTCCGGCATTCTTCAGTCCGAAGGGCATTTTCTGGTAACAGTAAGTCCCTTTGCTGGTGTAGAATGTTGTTTTCTCTTCGTCTCCTTTGGCCATCTGGATCTGATGGTATCCTTTATAGGCATCCAAAAAGCATTTTAATTTATACTCTGTCAGCGATTCCACCTTCCAATCTATCTCCGGCAATGGGTAGCAATCTTTTGGGTAGGCTTTATTGATGTTTGTAAAATCTACACAGATCCTCCACCCTCCGTCACTTTTCTTACCATGACTGGATTAGCTACCCAGATGGGATACGTTGACTTCCGTACAATCCCGGCTTTGGCGAGATCCTCTACCTCTTTATTTGCAGCTTCATCTCTTTCTGCAGAAGCTTCATTTCTTTTGATGGAAGGGAGTCGCATCTTTTCTTTCGTTGAGTCTATGCTCCGTTACAAATTTTTCCCCTTCGATCTCGATTATTCGAGGTATTCCTGTCATGTCTGAATACTCCCAGGCAAACACGTCCAAGTTTCGTTGCAGCAGCTTGAGCAATTTCTTCTTCAGGTCTTCGGGGAGTTGTCTCCCTATTGATATGGGTTGATCTGGGTATCCTAGATTGACAATAACCTTGTCCTGATGATCTGGTACCTTCGCAGCATCTGTCTGTGCTTCGATGGTTTCTTTGGCTTTCTTAACCTTGTGTACCTTGGTTTGGCCAGATTCTGAATGGATGGTCCCTACTCCCGCGGGTGTCAAATGCTTGATCATGGAGTGAATGGTTGAAGCAATCATCTCCAGTCGGCGCATCGCTGGCCTCCCTAGCAGTATGTTGTACGGAGAGTTAGATCTGACTACTATGAAGTCTAGTGTCTCCGTCCTTACGTAGGGGGATTCGCCAATCGTTACATCCAGGTCAATTTCTCCTAAGGGCTGACCCTTTCTCCTGCGAATCCTATAAGCGGGGTTCGCGGGGGACTTAGGCGAGCTCTTATCCCCTTCGGGAGCTGTACAAAACAATGCTCATAGATGATGTCGCATTCGCTTCCTCCGTCTATGTAGACCCTGAAAACCTTCGTATTGAATATTGATATTTGTATCACGATCGGGCTTTCCGACGGGGGTATTTTTAATGCTGGAAGGTGAAAAGCCAGCGGTGTCCACTGGGCTAGATCTTTCCTCTTGTTGGGTGTTTCCTTTTCCTCCGGACGCCCAGATCTGTGATGTGATTCGTCTGTTGCCATAGATTGCTATGCTACATTTCGGGAATCAAAGTCGTGGTGATTTGGTGGGTTTTTTGTATGGGGTCCCACGGATGGCGCCAAATGATTGTGCACCGAACCGCGCAAGCCTTATGGATCAGATTATGGGTAAAAAGGGGTTTTGATTTGTTAGAAATCCAAAAATAGTGATAAATTGTAATTTAGATTAGAGGACTTTCTTGTTTTTAAGTCATAGGTAAATGATCACTAAGGTTGAGGGGCTAATTGTGATAATTAGCATAATTGTATAGGTAGCCTATAAATACCCCTCTCATACCTTTGGGATCATAATCCTTGCATAACCTTACACCCTCAATTAATACCAATCAGCAACTTTTACACACACACACTTTCTCTCTCAAAACACACACAAACACCAAGAACACACACTCACCAAAACCGCCATTGATGACGTGAATTCGGTGATAGAAATCGTGTTATAACATGTGGTATCAGAGCAAAACATCATTCTGATATCGATCCATAACTGAATTCAGTCACAAATTCATCAAAAATCAAAAATATTTACATTTTTGTTCGTCTTTTTCATCTACTGTTTCATCAAAATTCACCTCTCAAATCGCATAAAATCACAGTTATTTGTTCATCAATAGATTCGTGGTAGTTAAAAACATAATCCTGTCAAGTTTCAAGTTTCAATTCGATCTAAATCTCGAGTTTGAATTTTTGCATTTTAGCGCGAAATTTGGGATTCGAATCTGTTGTGTTTTGTGTTGAATTTTGTTAATCGGTGTGTTGCTAAGGTGAAAACAAACAGTTTGCAAGTGATTTCATGTTCTAACTCCTAGTAATTCGAAAGTTATTGAAGCTTTATGAAGTCGTTAATGGAGTTTTTGTATAAAACTGTTTTGCTGATGAAGAAGATGCTTTCAGAACGATTTTGGCTAGGACGATCTCAGCAAGATCGTCTCAGTCTTTGAACTATCATTTTTTATTCTTGTACTTGGTAGCTTGTAGGACGATCCTCACAAGATCGTTCTGACAAGTGGTGTGTGGTGAAGTGTTTGTTTGTGGCTAATTAATCCGTAAGGATTGGTTTGGTCAATTCAAATACTTGGAAAGTATTTTATACTTGAAAGTTTTGGGAAAGAAATCTAAGACGATCTCATCAAGATCGTCCCAGCACACTGACCTTAGGATGATCCTGTCAAGATCGTCCCAGTTCCTTTGAACATTGGTGTGTTTTGATTGAACATTTGAAGTTGTTGTGATTGGGAATCATACTCTTCTTGGGTAACTGATCTTATAGATTGGTTTTGCTCAAATTTCATTCCTTTCCATTACATTCTGACAAGACCTTTTCATTTCCATAAGATCGTTTCATCTCTCAATCATCAAAACGATCTTGACAAGACCGTTTCATTTTCATGTACAAAACGATCTTCTTTCATTCGTTTCATTTCCTAAACTTCAATCCAAAACAAACTTCAATTTCAGTTTCATTTCTCACTTAACCAACTTTCCCTAGATACTTCAAAACAATCTCTTTCAAATCGTTTTCTTTTATTCTAAGACGATCTCCTCTAGGACGATCTCCTCTAAGACGATCTTCTCTAGGACGATCTTCCCTAGATCGTTTCATTTCCTAATTTTTTTCAACTCTTAATTCGATTCAATTTTTCAAATCAAATCAATTTCAAATGGCTTCTCGTGAAGCATTGGCATTAGGTTCAGATACAAGACCTCCAGTTCTCTACCGTGGTTCCTATGGACTATGGAAGAAAAGATTATGGACTATGTGGAAAGTCAAACAAATGGTCATATGATGAAAGATTCCATCCTTAATGGACTTTCCGTTCATCGCCATCCCACTACTGATGCAATTCTAACTCATGATCTTTTGAATGCTGAACAAAAAGATCGAACAGCTGCAGATAACAAAGCTAGATCATGCTTATACAAAGCACTACCAGATGAAATCTATGGCTCAGTTGATTCTTATGATACAGCCAAGGAAATATGGGATGAGGTGGCTAGACAGATGGAAGGAGCTGACGTGACTTCAACGATAAGATTGACCAATGTTTTGACTGAGTTTGACAACTTCACAAAATTGCCAAATGAAACTCTTGAGGCTGTCTACTACAGATTCTGCAATGTCATAAATGAACTGAGGAAGAACAATGTCAAGAAAACAGAGATTGAGTTAAACATCAAATTCATCAAAGCTCTTGGTCCAGAATGGGAAGATTTTGGAACACAGATCAAGCAACATCAAAATCTGACCAAATTCACCATTCATACTCTTTATGAATCTTTCAAACTCAATGAAAACCAAGTCCTAAACAAAGCTTCATCAAGCAAAATGCCAGAAGTTTTATCTACTGATCCTTTGGCATTGATAGTTGAGAAGAAGATTTCTGAAGCTCTTAAGAGGCAAATGGTAGCTGTTTCTTCATCTGATGAGGAGGGAGATGATCTGATGGCTACAAGAGATGGTGTTTCAGATGAACTATATCAAGCTCTTGCCGCGGTAACAAAGCATTTCAAGAGAAAATTTTACAAAGCGAGGCCAACAAACAACAATCTCCGCACTGCTTCTACAAGTGCATTTCCCAAGAAGGAACATTATCATCCTAAGAGTAATGAGCAAGGTGAAGCTAGTGGATCAAAACATGGTGAAAAGAAGGAAGCTTATGAGAAACAAGTTGTTGAGAAGGGTAAGGCATCAGACAAAAAGTGCTACAATTGTGGTATTCCTGGACATTTTGCTGTTGATTGCAAACAACCTCGAAAGCGGAATTATGAGTATTACAAGCAGAAGATGCTGTTAGCCAAACAAGTTGAAGCAGGACATGCATTGCTCGCTGAAGATGACAAATGGCTATTACTCTCAGATGATGAAGATCAAGATCTCTCTACTAATGTTTGCTTTATGGCAAGGTTGGCAAAGGACAAAGTTTTTGAAGCAGAAAGCACTGATGATGAATACCCAGATGATGAGGTAACTCTCGACTCTACCTTTTCTTTGATTAAGGATAAAGAGTCATGTAGATTAGCTTTATCAAATTTGACAACTCATATCAATCTTTAGCCAACAAAAACAAAAAGTTGAAAAATAGTATTTCATTTTCTAAAAGTGAATTTTCAAAACTTCTTGAAGAACATTCAAAATTACTTTTTGAACATGATGCTATTAAACAAGATTTTCAAGCATACAAAGATGAAATGTTGGTTAAAGAATGTGAGTTGAATGTCTCTCCTGATTCTAAGTTATTACAAAAATGTCAATCTTGAAAAGACCATTCATGATCTTGAAAAGGCCAATCAAGATCTTGAAATTCAAAAAGACCAATGAATGGCTTCGGGCAAATGCTAGACAAATGGATGTTGATATTCTTAATAAAAAGCTCCAAGAAGCTAAACCAAACAATGTTGAACTCGAAAGGAAGATTTCTGATTTAAATCATAATTGTTTTCTAAAAGGCATTGAGATTGAGAATCTTGAAAAACAAGTTGAGGAATTTAAAAAAAATATACTTTTCTATCAAGAAAAGTTATATAAAGTTGAACAAAATCCTCTCTTGAATTTCACTGCCTATTTCAACAAGTCAAAAATTGA
>CM067172.1:107289359-107402117 GCA_034093135.1 Erigeron breviscapus
TGAAATGAGAAGCGAAGGATCGAACGCCTTTGTGTACTCCCTTGTTGTCTCATCTTGAACAATTGATTGGGTTAACATTTGCTTAAATGTTTTAATTGCCTCCAACTTGTTGATGTAAGATGCGACGGATTGAACGCCTTTGTGTACTCCCTAGTTGTCTTACTATCAACATTGTTGTTGAAGCAAAACTTTGTGTTTTCTCAAATAAAAATCTTGTTCACAATAGACTCTCAAATTTTCCGAAAATATCACGACAAAGATTTTACTCATTTTGATCTCACAAAAACAATTTTTGCTCCACCTTTCTATGGAAAACATTTTGATCTATTTTGCATAGATTAAGGAGGAGTTTGTGATTTCAAAAAACTTTCAAAACTTCAAATGTGTTTCAAATTTTTTCATTCACACATTTGATGTTTTTCCAATGATTTTCAATCAAAAGGAGTTCGGTGATTAGTTTGCACATGAGCGATAAGTTTTTTCTCAAAATTTACTCCATGAACTTCATCATCGCCGATGAGTTCTAACCCCGGAGTATTCACTTCTTTCATTATATAGTGAGGGTATTTTGAGTGCTGTTGTTTTCGTGCAAATAGGATGGAGGGAGTAAAGTCGAAAAGTGAGAGGTTAAGGTGATATGTTGTGAGAAAAGGGTTAAAAGAAATGATACCCTTCCTTAAATTCTCAAATATCCGGGTAAAACACGTTTCTATCGGATGTCATTTGTTGATATCTTGTCAAATTTTATATCAACTAGTTAAACCATATATTGAACAAATGTGTTATATATTGCTAGTTTAGGACATTTTAAGCTAAGATAGGGCATGATTAAGTGTATAAGTATGTGTTAATATTTCTTATTGATTATGTAACTAATCAATGTACAACTTAAACTATCAAAACAAAGATCAAAAACATTGATGATGAGCAACTAGAAAATACAAGTTCAAAATATCATAAAAATCCGTAAAACGTTTGTTTTCACGTGAATCTTTCTCGAATGAACTTAAGACTTTATAGAACCTAATATCTAGTGTTTTAACACTTTAATATGGCCTTCATCTTACAATAAACTACTTCATTGAAACTTAAATACTTCTCGGAAACATATCCTAAAATCTCGTTTAAAAACTCAAAGGAACGAACCCGAACCGACCAGTAAACAATCCCGAAACAACTAGTGACGTTTAGGAAACTTCTAGGAAGTTGTCAAATGTGAAAAGACCAAAATACCCTTCAAAATACACGACCATAAGCTTTTCTTGCCCATGGTATTACAAAACCATCAACTTTACCCATGGTTTTACTAAATATCTTTCAAAACATTTTACTATAAATACAAGCCTTAAGCCTTCATTAAAACTTGCACCTCCCACAATTCTTTCTCTCTCCCTCAATTTGGTATTCCACAACTCTATACTCATCCCCTCCCATAATCATAATAATAATCTTGAACTTTTGAAAGTTCTAAGTAAAGAAAAGTCACTTTGATCTTAAAGTGCAAAGAAACTTTCAAGTAAAGTTGTTATCGGGAATTCTTTCAAGATCATCAAAAAGCCTAGTTATAATGGCCAATTGAAGTTAGAATTATTCCAAATTCATCAAGTAAACAAGTCCAAGTTATAGCCGATTCATCAAGATATTCTTTGGAGCTCATTCCTATATCGTTATTTTGATCTTAGAATTCATAATTCTCCGAACTTGTAAGTGTTTTTATAAAACCTTACTATACTTTGCTCTATGATTTTAGAACTATATGTTATGTATTGAAATGCTTGTCAACTTAATTTTATACTCAATTGATACATAATTGCATTTAAATACGGTAACTATCGCTTTTATATACGAATATTGAAATATTGTTACTATTGCTAAAAATGAATTATTAGCGAAAGTACGAGAAATCGTAAAACTTTTATTAAATCATTTTGAATACTTATTATGGTATATAAACAAGGGCATAGTTATATACCTAACTATCCTAATTCATAAAATTACTATTCACCATCTGTGAATTATTTCGTATTTTCGAATTGTGTTTTTTGGATAGAATATATCCTTGATAAGCTTTAAACGAAAAGCACTTCGTGATCGCAGGCCTTTTGTTATAATGATGTTGGGAATATCAGGTCGATAGTCGGTTAAAGGTTGGATAAAACGAACGCCTACGGGTCGAGATCCTAACCCTCCGTACTACTTCCTCGTTGAACCATCCGTATAATTATCCGGGCATGAAGTCGTATTAGTTTTTGAATACTATCAAAGTATCTTTTCAATTGTAATTTATACATTTCCTTGGTATAAATTATAATGCTTGCCATTTATGGTATCTTTTCATAATATATAATTAATACATTCCTTTCGTATTGATTATAATACATACTATTTAAGGTATCTCTTCATTATATAATTAATACATTCTTTTCGTATTAATTATAATACATACTATTACATATATCCTATGGATACGTATTATATACGGAAAGTTACATTTTTACCCTACAGTTTCAAAGTTGTCATTTTCAGTCCTTATAAGTTTGACATTTGACAATTTAGTCCCTCAAGTTTCAAGAATGACAATTTAGTCCCTCAAGTTTCAAGAATGACAATTTAGTCCCTCAAGTTTCAAGAATGACAATTTAGTCCCTCAAGTTTCAAAAATGACAATTTAGTCCTTTTAAATTTTTATAACATAAATGAGTTTTCATTTAGAAATTACTTGAAAAGATTCTTAAAAGATAAAATCAAAGACTTATAAAAGCTCACAAAGTAAATTACGTTGACAAGCGTATTAATAGATAACATTATAAGATAATTTAAGTCTAAACCGAGAAGTAAATCAATCACATTATGTTTAGGGATACGTACTTTTGCTAGTTGACTTGCTCGTCATCATTGTCATCATCAACATTCTTACGTTACTAATCAATCACAATCTAAGGTGAGTTTCATGGATCCCTATTTACTTTTTCAGGGCTGAGAATACACAAAATATTTTGTTTTATGGACACAATTGTTTGAATGATCCATGCTTATATTTTTGTTACAATGCTTGGTTCGAAATCCCCTATAGAACTTGGACCGATAAATGGAGCGCGAATATTAATAATAGTACTATTGGGTTGACACCCCTATCCGGGTTAGTAGCGCTAACCGGGACAACGGATAATTAATATTTGAACTTATTCGTGATTGCGTTGAGCATTAGCATCACATGAGGGGTATTATACATGAATTGTATGGTTAAGGTATTCGGTTTCCAAGGTATAAGCATGTGATAAACTTGGTTGGAATTAACCATGGTTGTTTGATATTCGTGTGCATACGATATCTTATATAAATCTTGTGATCCAAAGGTAAATCCTTATTATAAACTCTATGAACTCACCAACTTTATGTTGACGAAACTTTAAAATGTGTATTTCTCAGGTACTTGAGCTGTTTGATGCATATACATGATGCATATTTTGGAGTCACCACACATAATGGAATAAAAGTATTTTGAGATGTCTTCAGTTGTTATATTGCCTTATTAAAAGAATCTCAAACGTACTAGATATGTACCTGTATTTCTTTTGTAACAACAAAGATTTGATGTATAAAAGTTTTCTCAAAACGTCTCATTTAGAGGGCGTTTATTGTAATTTGTGTGTTGTGATTTCCATTATTGTTCACCCCTGTTTTCCGCATTTTGGGGGTGTGACAGATTGGTATCAGAGCCACAAGTTATAGTGAACTAGGTTGCATTAGTGGCCCTGATAAATGAACTATTAGGTTACATTCGTGAACTTAGACTATAACTGTTTTCCTGGCTAATTGTTTTCTTGCACATACTTTGCTCACATTCATGCTTAGACATGCCTTACGTAGAACAATACTTAAATTTAAGGTTGCTTAAATTTAACGGGTAGATGCTATCTAGATCATAGTGATGATTATAGAATTAAGTGCTTGATCTTAGAAAATAACCGTAACGATATTTTAAACATAGAATATACAAACGAATTGGAAAATCATTAAAGTGTTTCGGAGAATGTCCACACTACGTTATTGTATTAGTGCTTTGGAGAATGTCCACACTACGTTATTATATCATTATGGTGTTTCGGAGGGGTCCACACCACTGGGAATATATTTACATTCTACAGAAAAACATGAGTTTAAAACATTGTACTATATATATATATATACAATGGTAAATTGATATGTTCTGAAAAGATGAAACATGTTTATAATTTACTTGGTTAAAAGAAATGGGACGCTGTCTCTTTTAACTATTTAGTTATAAATTTGTTAATCTTTACTAAAACATAAAAGAGTTAGTTAGAAAAGATATGATTTAGAGTATGATTGATAATACGTTAAATTAGTGATAGAAATATATAAACGTAAGCAATGACGTTAGAGAGCAATAATTTTTAAAATGGCCGACAAAGAATAACTCTTCAACAATAAAGCCGCTTATATGGCATTATTATGACTGGACCTTGATTGAACGAGATAAAGTTAAATAACTTTATAAGAATATTTTAATATGAGCGATAATAAAAGTATTAACTATATGCTACGCAACAAAGTAAAGGGGGAAATCGACATGCGAAAATCAATAACTGTTTATGTATATCCCTATATACGACAACATAATTATTGGAAGTATTCACGTAAGTTCAAAAAGATTTTTATGTCTACAAGTGTAAATATCACATCTAATTAAAAGTTGCTTGCACTCATATGCCCGTGATCAAGTGGACTATGTCTACTATTTAAAGATGCCTTTGAGATCACGATGTCTGAACTAATGTGATTCTATAAATAGAGAGTCTTATCTCTTTGTTGAATATAACAAGAAAAGAGTAACACCTACTTACACACACGACTGAGAGAAAAAAAAATAAAATAGTCTTGTTCAGTTAGTTCGAAGTAAACCTGTTAAAGGATTCTTAAGTTGTGAAACTCGGAAGTTTTCCTTTATTGTGATTGCTTTTTCGACAGGTGATTTAAACATCATATCAATCTCTTTCGTTTCTGCTAACTAGTATTCGGGTACGTTTCAAATACTTTACATATACCTTCAAGAATAATGTCTGGATTCAATGAAGAAGAGATTACTTCACCTACACCTGAATCCCCCGACTCCCCTAGACATATACAAGACCTACGTATGGAAGAAACCGATCACTCTGAAGAAGAACATAATAACGCACCTGTCCCTGTATCAAACACCACTTCCACTACTGTCGTCACCAATGTCCTTGCTATCACTACACCTATTGTTACTCTTCCAAACCCATTTGGGGAAGGTCCCTCAAGACAACCCCAATCTTTGCTTCAAGGTTTCCGAACACCTAGATACCCGACGTTTAACAGCCCTCAGCCACGACGTCCCCGACCTATTTATCCTGAACCAACCGCTCAGCGACTACGGCGATCTACCAATCTAAACACGATACCAAGATTCCTTGCAAGATGGAGAGTCGAGGAAGGACTTCTTCACTCCAACCAGTTCAGAATAGCCGATGTTTGACAATATCCTAGCACTAACTATGGAACCCCTACATGACACTGTCCCAACTTTGGTCTTACGCACACTCCGAGCAGAAAGGTGTATTGCAGAGTTGCGAGAAAGAACCAACATACTACGGACACATGTAGAGAACCAAGAGAGCATGATTGTCACACTGGAGAGTGAGATGGAGGAAGCCCAATTCAAGATTAATGGTCTCGAAGACACCGTGTTAGAATTCAGGAGAAGATAGCACGGTTTGAGGCAATGTTCGAGGCTATATCTAGAGCCTCCACCATGAACCCATAAATCCATCACTAGTGATATTATCTGTACATTATACTTATTTACTTCTTGCAATAAGTGTGTAAAAAAAAATAATAATAATAAAATAAAATAAGTTGTGATAAAACTATGGAGTGATAAGATTGATTTTATTCATGTGGCACATACTTGAATATGACAATAGGACCAAGTTAATTTCAAGTCCTAAAAGGGGTATCCAAATGTTGACAAAGGTTTTTCTCAAGAACAAGCAGCCACGATGCTCGATAACGAATCAGCATGGCACTTCTCAGCCGCCCTTTCAAAAATATCTTTCTGACGTATAAACTATAGCTTCTGGAAAGGATACATGGAAGTAAAGTACCTAATTAAGTACATTTATACTCGCCAAATTGAAGTCAACTAAAACCCGACACAAGTCATAAGCAAGTGCTCTTTTAGCATCCCTTTAGTAACCATTGTTACTGAGGTTGGGAGATGCTAAACAGCTTTCTCAAAAGCGCATGCTACAACAAAAAGATCCTTGACTGTTTAAAAGCATAAGGAATAGGTCGTGTTGTGTCAATTAAATGGATTACAGTAAGATATGTATCAATAACCCGTCCTCACTACGTTACCATCTTTCTTCATTACTTCCTTCCCAAAAATCACATCAATTGCTAATTCACCTTTTTGATCCCTAGATGAATTTTTGATCCAAACTTCTATTTCAAGAGTGATTTAGGTAATAATTATTTCTTGACCTATAGATAACCCTTGATAGTTGAATTGAGAAATATGGGACAAATATCATAATTAAAATTTTATGCCGCCTTCTCTAATTAGATAACAGTAGTATCTTGGTAATGAAATTCAAGTATGGTGTCCAGTTATTAGAAGATGACTGCTGGAAAGAACATTCATTGCATAAGGTCTTTATTTTGAATAGCTGACAAATTCTTCTTCCGAAAAGAGCTTAAAGTATCTTGACATTTTGTCAAAACATCTTCCATACATATTTTTGATTCTTTCAACAGTTTCTTGTTGAGATGAACTTAACCAACAAGCCACCATCCATTTTATTACTCTCATATGTGGCAGCTAGCCTATCGTATTTTAATACATTCCAATATATCCTTACCACTCGTAAATCATTAACCTATAAGAAGATAATCTATACTCGTTTCAGTTCCCCAGGAATATGTTTGCAACATCTCACTTGTTTTCACATAAATCCACGAAGCTCTCTTCAAATTATAGTTAATCGATAGACCCATTCCTACCATAACCGTATTTAGGAAATTCTGGTATTTAAATACACTTAGAGAGTTTGAAAGGCTGAATTGTTTTAATGATTAAAGGTTTGGAATTTTGATATACAATTAATACAAATGAACTTAGTATTGAAATTGTATTGATCAAAATAAGTTGAGAAACACATAGAGTAAGGTTGATAGTGGAAATTGTAAGATATAAATTAAGACAACCATTAAAAAAAAATATAATAATAAAAATGGTGAAATTGGCCGTCCCCGGGATCGAACCTGGGTCTAGGCCACACCCTTTCGCGCATTTAGCCAACCGCGCTAAATGCCTAGTGTTGTGAAAGTTTCGTTTTGGTTAAATATAAGCATACAGTTTTGTATTTTCTTCAAGGATTTAATATATATGTATACATAAATTATATGTATAATAACAAAATAAATAAATAGTGTGAGTCCCTCGATAGCTCTGGATCGCTCTCGAGATCGTCTATGGTTATGTCGTGAGTGCGGAATCCTCACGAGATAACTGTTTGATTAGTTATCTAGATTATTGCTAATTAACAAGATTGTTAACAGCCTTAATTAAGCTATATTCGTTTGCTAATGATAGCCTACGAACTTAGATGATGATTGGTGTGTGTTTAATCGACTGGTTAAACTCAATTTAGGTTTTCAGTCGTTTATATATGTTCCAATTGATATTGGGCTTGCTGGGCTTTGTTCTAACGAACTTAGCAGCCCAGCCCTTAGAACGAAGATAATCTTCGTTCGAGCATAACGAAGTTTATCTTCGTTAGCTGTAATCCGTTTGTTATTTTCCTATTACTTAACATATAAGGAACCTAACATATATTACGTTTGTTCTTGTATATCATACATAACAAACATCATATATAAACATATATAAACACCAAAACATGTAATCAATCATTACTAAAACACGAAGTCCATAATCTATTAATTACATATACATGAATAAGACATAATCAAATCTCAGTTGCTGTTGTCACATCAACATGCATCAACAAACTCCCCCTTGACAGCAGCATCTTCGATTTCTTTAGTCTTCAAAAATCTTGTCATCATCCATCAAATAACAATCGTTTGCTATTTGCATGGATATTTTCATGTAAGCACACTTGAATAATTTTACGATAACGACTTTCTTCATCCTTCCAAAACGGCAAAAATGAGCACTCAGTATCGTATAATCTTCTTAGATCATTTCTTGAGAAGTTGACCAACTGCATTGGATCATATAATCTTCTCAACAAAATCTTCTTTTGTGCGTCTGCATACATTTTGGCTTCACCAGTATTTCGATCAATCTCCCAATTATTCATCTTTTCTAGCTCATCTTGTTGCCACTTCTTGGCTGGGACTTTGATCATGCACTTAATATCACGTTGAATATACTCAGTGCTTCTATCTGGTTTCACCACCTTCTTCTTCTTTCTTGGTTTGATATGAAACTTCGGATCATCTGAGTCTTTCATACTCGATCTCATCTTAAAATCTTCACGAAGCTTCTTACCAATGACATCAGCCAGACCATACTCGCTTGGATTGATAATCCAAGTATTTCCAAGTTCATGCAGGTCTTCTTCGCATAAACTTCTAAAATGTCTCTCACTCCATGCCAAATACTGACAACCTTCTGGTCTTTTGAGAACGAATAACTTCAGTTCTTCATCATAAAACCAACTCCAGATAATTGTCTTGTATTTTGCAGCATTTTTGTCCGAGATATGAGTCCAATACACAGAGGGTCTCAGAGTATCCCTAGTGACTATAAATTCACCAACTCTCTGACCAGGTACAACTCTATCAATCACCTGTGATGGATCATCATCTCTGAGAGGCACTGGAAATTCATTTGGATTGAATGGTCTTGTCAAATTAATCTCATAAGTAAAAGGAACCAATACATCTTGAACCTTAGCAAATACTACAAAGTTTAGAACTTTAGTATTGCTACTAAATGGAGCTTGTAGCATTCTTTCCTTTACTTCTGTTCTCTTCAATTCTAACACATCTCTTTCTACCACAGACGGCTCTTCAGGAATTGAGTCCCAAACATCATCAAAACCATAAGGTTTCTTGAAAATATTCATATCTGGTTCAGGAACAAACTCTCCTTCCTCAAGATCATCTCCATCAAAGAGCAATTCCGTATCATCTGTATCATCTGATAAGATTACACAAAATAACACCAGAATATAATGATTAATCATGATAATAAAGATGAAATACAATTGCATTGAAATAAGATATATTACATTTACATGTCATAACTTATTACATGCAACCTAAAATACAATTCATCTAATCATTATTAACATCATAAGTTGAATCAGAATCAGAATCAGATTCCAAAGCAGTTGGCTTTTGAATCTGTAATTCTTTTTCTCTTTCAATAACTGCTTCTTGTTGTTTATCTAACAAGACATCAAATACATCATGAAATGCGTTTTCTTCAGAATAATAGTCATGTCCAAATTTTGCTTCAACTTCACGCTTTAATCGTTCAGTTTCAGCTTCAACTTGATCATCACTTAAATAATCTATTGATTTTGAAGAATTACCTGAGCTGTCAAGTGCTTCAATGATCTCAGCATCTCGAGGAGCACTTGATTCTCCAGCACCAGATGTACTTGCAACATCCTTCTCTAACTCCCCCTCAGTTCTTGCTTCTGTATGAGCTTCAGTTCTTGGCTCACCATCAGCATTCGCATCATCGTCATGATCTTCATCCTCTTTCCTCTTCAGCTCAGTTTCCCTACAACCATCTCCCCCTTGAGCCAATAACTGCCGAAGCTGATCTCTCAGTGCAGCACTTTGACCCTTCTCATCTTCCAAATCAGCAACCAACTTCCCAACTAACCCTTGCATTGACTTCATTTGAGCTTCCAATGTCAGAACTCTTATCTCCAATTGATTTACCTTGAATTGAGTTGACATGATATGCGCAGGTTCAACTGTTGGTCTGACTCCAAAAGGTCTAGTAGGAGATTGTATAGAAACTGGAGGTCGTCCGATCAAAGGCGGTTGTAGTGGACGTAGAAGAGTTGTAAACACAGTGCTTATAGGAACAACAGGCCTAAACGAAGCACTCTGTGTATCTTGAGGAAACACCGTAGCAAGAACAGGTACCTCTGATTGTACAGGTTCATCAGGAACTGATCCTTCCGTCACCGCATCTCTTTCAGACTCTTCTTGACGTCTATAAGTCTCAAATGCTTCAGCCAAATGAACAGGTAGAACCTTTCCCGACCTCGGCGCTTTCTTGCGTCTTATCAAGGGAATCTCCTCTTCCTCTGGTTCATTAGATGGATCACTCTCCTCTTCAGTGCGAACTCGTTTCAAACCTCTCTCAAAGGAGAATTATCACTTGCACTGGGTGCATTGACCGGATCATCAATATCTTCAAAAAGGCTGGCTAGTTCAGGATTAAATTGAGCCGCAACCTCAGGAGGCAATAAGACATTTGCATCATACTGTAAAGAAACATCATGCAAAACATCCAAAGATTGGTTAAGTAAAACATAATAATCCTGCAAGGTTTAATGTTCAAAATTTACCTTATCATGAACAAAATTTACCTTATCATGAGCCATATCAGAGACTATCGGAGAAGCATGACATGCCTTGCTTCGACGTTCTCTACGTAGCTCACTAGATACACCTTCTTGAGATAAGTGATAAGAATGATCACTCGCAGAAGCTTCATCATTTTCAGACTCAACAGAAACATCATGAACCGCTTTCGTTCGATTTTCATTTCCAGAATCAGCCTCAACACTATCATATCCATCATCACCACCATCATTCCCACTATCAGAATTATCATCAGAACTGTCATCTGAACTGTCGTCAGAACTTTCTGTATCATCATCTTCAGCAGCATCCACAAACACATCATTCTCAAGACGAGAACGATAGTTTGGATTAATCAAATGACCAAAAAGTGGTGGATCATTAAGACCAGCCACATTGCTAGTATTGGCCGCAAGATCAGCAAACAAACGAGCAGGCCATGCATGTAGTACATATCGTGGTCCTTGATCAAATTCCAAATTTGGGCAGAAGTGTCGAACAATCGCCATAACAAACCGAGGATACAACAAAAATCTTTTTCGTCCTCTGGCATTAATCTGATCAATAAACTCTTGAAAAAAGTAAGTTGAAAACGGATACGGTCGATTGTAGACCAAAGCTACCATCTGCGACGAAATCTGTGCAGATAATTGATCAAAGCCAGCCTTACGATTGCTTAAACAAACCAGCAATGCGTATGCTAGGTATCTCCATCTTCCTTGAAACCCACTTTTATCAAAAGGAAGTTTAATTGCACCAACATAACCCATTCGTTTTTACAAAAGAATCAACTATCTAAGGAATTAAAACCATGAACGAAATTAATCCCAAAAATATAGGAAAAACTGATTGAGTTCGTGTGAAAGTAGATTAAAATTAGCAAATCTAAATTGAAATTTGTGAAGAAAATGGAATCAAAACATACCAAAATTACTAATAACAATACTGATTGTAACAAAAATCAAAGGATCGAATGATTGTTATTGATTTGGATCGATTAGATATAGGTGCTGGAAAGAGTTATTTTCGTTTGAAAGTTTTGAAAGTATGATAACCTAAAACGAAAAAGAACTCCATATATATATACAGCGAAGTGGATCAACATGGGTCGGGTTAGGTATCCGGTCACGAACTTATTCAAACGAAGATACGGAAACGAAGATTAAGTTCGTTAGAACTAAAGGAACCATAAAATCTCTAACTATTTGAACGAAGATAAGTGATATCTTCGTTAGAACAAACAGAACGAAGTTAGCAGTAGATTCCAGATTCAGCTAAGTCCATGAGAAATCAGTTTAAACTTAGAAAATTTCAGATTGTCCATCACTAATTTCCCACGATACGACCCTTTACCTAATCCTGTACAAAGCAAAAACTCGTTAAAATCAACCTGCTCATGCCTTGTACCATGAATTTCCATCATATAAAATCATCATCATAATGTAAGTATACAACGAACATTACAATCGTGAATAGAAACAAAACCCCATGATCTAAAATCAACCATCTAAATTGAAATTTGTGAAGAAAATGGAATCAAAACATACCAAAATTACTAATAACAATACTGATTGTAACAAAAATCAAAGGATCGAATGATTGTTATTGATTTGGATCGATTAGATATAGGTGCTGGAAAGAGTTATTTTCGTTTGAAAGTTTTGAAAGTATGATAACCTAAAACGAAAAAGAACTCCATATATATATACAGCGAAGTGGATCAACATGGGTCGGGTTAGGTATCCGGTCACGAACTTATTCAAACGAAGATACGGAAACGAAGATTAAGTTCGTTAGAACTAAAGGAACCATAAAATCTCTAACTATTTGAACGAAGATAAGTGATATCTTCGTTAGAACAAACAGAACGAAGTTAGAATAAGATTCCAGTTTTGATGAAACGATCATTAAGTTCGTTAGACTGAATCTTAAGTTCGTTTTTCAATTAATTCCTAAGTTCGTGTTCAATTAATTAACTTCGTTTTCAAGAAATTAACTTCGTTTTCAAGAAATTAACTTCGTTTTCAAGAAATTAACTTCGTTTTCAAGAAATTAACTTCGTTTTCAAGAAATTAACTTCGTTTTCAAGAAATTAACTTCGTTTTCAAGAAATTAACTTCGTTTTCAAGAAATTAACTTCGTTTTCAAGAAATTAACTTCGTTTTCAAGAAATTAACTTCGTTTTCAAGAAATTAACTTCGTTTTCAAGAAATTAACTTCGTTTTCAAGAAATTAACTTCGTTTTCAAGAAATTAACTTCGTTTTCAAGAAATTAACTTCGTTTTCAAGAAATTAACTTCGTTTTCAAGAAATTAACTTCGTTTTCAAGAAATTAACTTCGTTTTCAAGAAATTAACTTCGTTTTCAAGAAATTAACTTCGTTTTCAAGAAATTAACTTCGTTTTCAAGAAATTAACTTCGTTTTCAAGAAATTAACTTCGTTTTCAAGAAATTAACTTCGTTTTCAAGAAATTAACTTCGTTTTCAAGAAATTAACTTCGTTTTCAAGAAATTAACTTCGTTTTCAAGAAATTAACTTCGTTTTCAAGAAATTAACTTCGTTTTCAAGAAATTAACTTCGTTTTCAAGAAATTAACTTCGTTTTCAAGAAATTAACTTCGTTTTCAAGAAATTAACTTCGTTTTCAAGAAATTAACTTCGTTTTCAAGAAATTAACTTCGTTTTCAAGAAATTAACTTCGTTTTCAAGAAATTAACTTCGTTTTCAAGAAATTAACTTCGTTTTCAAGAAATTAACTTCGTTTTCAAGAAATTAACTTCGTTTTCAAGAAATTAACTTCGTTTTCAAGAAATTAACTTCGTTTTCAAGAAATTAACTTCGTTTTCAAGAAATTAACTTCGTTTTCAAGAAATTAACTTCGTTTTCAAGAAATTAACTTCGTTTTCAAGAAATTAACTTCGTTTTCAAGAAATTAACTTCGTTTTCAAGAAATTAACTTCGTTTTCAAGAAATTAACTTCGTTTTCAAGAAATTAACTTCGTTTTCAAGAAATTAACTTCGTTTTCAAGAAATTAACTTCGTTTTCAAGAAATTAACTTCGTTTTCAAGAAATTAACTTCGTTTTCAAGAAATTAACTTCGTTTTCAAGAAATTAACTTCGTTTTCAAGAAATTAACTTCGTTTTCAAGAAATTAACTTCGTTTTCAAGAAATTAACTTCGTTTTCAAGAAATTAACTTCGTTTTCAAGAAATTAACTTCGTTTTCAAGAAATTAACTTCGTTTTCAAGAAATTAACTTCGTTTTCAAGAAATTAACTTCGTTTTCAAGAAATTAACTTCGTTTTCAAGAAATTAACTTCGTTTTCAAGAAATTAACTTCGTTTTCAAGAAATTAACTTCGTTTTCAAGAAATTAACTTCGTTTTCAAGAAATTAACTTCGTTTTCAAGAAATTAACTTCGTTTTCAAGAAATTAACTTCGTTTTCAAGAAATTAACTTCGTTTTCAAGAAATTAACTTCGTTTTCAAGAAATTAACTTCGTTTTCAAGAAATTAACTTCGTTTTCAAGAAATTAACTTCGTTTTCAAGAAATTAACTTCGTTTTCAAGAAATTAACTTCGTTTTCAAGAAATTAACTTCGTTTTCAAGAAATTAACTTCGTTTTCAAGAAATTAACTTCGTTTTCAAGAAATTAACTTCGTTTTCAAGAAATTAACTTCGTTTTCAAGAAATTAACTTCGTTTTCAAGAAATTAACTTCGTTTTCAAGAAATTAACTTCGTTTTCAAGAAATTAACTTCGTTTTCAAGAAATTAACTTCGTTTTCAAGAAATTAACTTCGTTTTCAAGAAATTAACTTCGTTTTCAAGAAATTAACTTCGTTTTCAAGAAATTAACTTCGTTTTCAAGAAATTAACTTCGTTTTCAAGAAATTAACTTCGTTTTCAAGAAATTAACTTCGTTTTCAAGAAATTAACTTCGTTTTCAAGAAATTAACTTCGTTTTCAAGAAATTAACTTCGTTTTCAAGAAATTAACTTCGTTTTCAAGAAATTAACTTCGTTTTCAAGAAATTAACTTCGTTTTCAAGAAATTAACTTCGTTTTCAAGAAATTAACTTCGTTTTCAAGAAATTAACTTCGTTTTCAAGAAATTAACTTCGTTTTCAAGAAATTAACTTCGTTTTCAAGAAATTAACTTCGTTTTCAAGAAATTAACTTCGTTTTCAAGAAATTAACTTCGTTTTCAAGAAATTAACTTCGTTTTCAAGAAATTAACTTCGTTTTCAAGAAATTAACTTCGTTTTCAAGAAATTAACTTCGTTTTCAAGAAATTAACTTCGTTTTCAAGAAATTAACTTCGTTTTCAAGAAATTAACTTCGTTTTCAAGAAATTAACTTCGTTTTCAAGAAATTAACTTCGTTTTCAAGAAATTAACTTCGTTTTCAAGAAATTAACTTCGTTTTCAAGAAATTAACTTCGTTTTCAAGAAATTAACTTCGTTTTCAAGAAATTAACTTCGTTTTCAAGAAATTAACTTCGTTTTCAAGAAATAAGTTCGTTAGAACTAAAGGAACCATAAAATCTCTAACTATTTGAACGAAGATAAGTGATAAGTTCGTTAGAACTAAAGGAACCATAAAATCTCTAACTATTTGAACGAAGATAAGTGATAAGTTCGTTAGAACTAAAGGAACCATAAAATCTCTAACTATTTGAACGAAGATAAGTGATAAGTTCGTTAGAACTAAAGGAACCATAAAATCTCTAACTATTTGAACGAAGATAAGTGATAAGTTCGTTAGAACTAAAGGAACCATAAAATCTCTAACTATTTGAACGAAGATAAGTGATAAGTTCGTTAGAACTAAAGGAACCATAAAATCTCTAACTATTTGAACGAAGATAAGTGATAAGTTCGTTAGAACTAAAGGAACCATAAAATCTCTAACTATTTGAACGAAGATAAGTGATAAGTTCGTTAGAACTAAAGGAACCATAAAATCTCTAACTATTTGAACGAAGATAAGTGATAAGTTCGTTAGAACTAAAGGAACCATAAAATCTCTAACTATTTGAACGAAGATAAGTGATAAGTTCGTTAGAACTAAAGGAACCATAAAATCTCTAACTATTTGAACGAAGATAAGTGATAAGTTCGTTAGAACTAAAGGAACCATAAAATCTCTAACTATTTGAACGAAGATAAGTGATAAGTTCGTTAGAACTAAAGGAACCATAAAATCTCTAACTATTTGAACGAAGATAAGTGATAAGTTCGTTAGAACTAAAGGAACCATAAAATCTCTAACTATTTGAACGAAGATAAGTGATAAGTTCGTTAGAACTAAAGGAACCATAAAATCTCTAACTATTTGAACGAAGATAAGTGATAAGTTCGTTAGAACTAAAGGAACCATAAAATCTCTAACTATTTGAACGAAGATAAGTGATAAGTTCGTTAGAACTAAAGGAACCATAAAATCTCTAACTATTTGAACGAAGATAAGTGATAAGTTCGTTAGAACTAAAGGAACCATAAAATCTCTAACTATTTGAACGAAGATAAGTGATAAGTTCGTTAGAACTAAAGGAACCATAAAATCTCTAACTATTTGAACGAAGATAAGTGATAAGTTCGTTAGAACTAAAGGAACCATAAAATCTCTAACTATTTGAACGAAGATAAGTGATAAGTTCGTTAGAACTAAAGGAACCATAAAATCTCTAACTATTTGAACGAAGATAAGTGATAAGTTCGTTAGAACTAAAGGAACCATAAAATCTCTAACTATTTGAACGAAGATAAGTGATAAGTTCGTTAGAACTAAAGGAACCATAAAATCTCTAACTATTTGAACGAAGATAAGTGATAAGTTCGTTAGAACTAAAGGAACCATAAAATCTCTAACTATTTGAACGAAGATAAGTGATAAGTTCGTTAGAACTAAAGGAACCATAAAATCTCTAACTATTTGAACGAAGATAAGTGATAAGTTCGTTAGAACTAAAGGAACCATAAAATCTCTAACTATTTGAACGAAGATAAGTGATAAGTTCGTTAGAACTAAAGGAACCATAAAATCTCTAACTATTTGAACGAAGATAAGTGATAAGTTCGTTAAAACTAAAGGAACCATAAAATCTCTAACTATTTGAACGAAGATAAGTGATATCTTCGTTAGAACAAACAGAACCGAAAAACCAGTAGAATTCGCAGTGGCAAGACAATAAAAGATCATTTTCTAAACTTAAACAAATTAATGTTCATATCAGAAAATCTTCTTTTGAAACAAACCACACAACCTCATCAAGAATTCTCATTAACGAATTCGGCAAAACATATACTCAGAATTTCAAATAGAATCTCTCGTGCAATAAGAACTTATGAAAATACTTATTTTGACTCAATAAAAATAAAAATAACTCAGAATAAAAATAACAGAATAATAAACTAAGCTATACACTAATTAACTTGAATATATTCATCATTTATCCATTATTTACATGATGCTTGGTTACTGCTGACTAGATCAGTTTAGCAATTACATAAGCCTGTGGGTGAGAAATAATTCTCTTATTATTAGTTATGAACAGTGACCCAACAACGATTACCGGTATGTTTGTCCTCTTAAACACTCGGTACTTCCAGTTTCCTTTATGGTTTGTGACACTTTCGTATTACTTGAGCCAAGGACAGTCACCATGTAACTTAGTAAGTTACTCATGCCACAATTATAGGTTTGCGAACTTATGTGACCCACAGTCAAGCATACACTTAAAATCGACAGAGCATTAAAGTCCTTAACCAGATGTGTTTATAAGCGTTACAACTTTGAAAGTCACCATGGTTAATGATCTTACGATCAAGGGTCAGAACAAACACATTTGATGCTTAGTGCATGATTCGAATTGGCTATTCTTCATTGCTTCTTTGAGATTAACTTCATTGATGAGCAGCAATTTGATACTTCAGAATTATTTGATGATACTTCTTGACTATTCTTCATGATTTCTTGATTCTTCGGTACTTTGATTTAGCCAATCGAGATCATGATGGTTTTAATAGTTGCTTTAGAAGCTAAAACCCATTTTGTTCTGTTTAGATTGACATACACGAATGCATGCGAATCCCCCCTATGGTTTACAAACACATCCAATCTCAAACCAAATGCTAAATCTTTCTCAAGTTTTAAGGATGGCACAATTCACATGAAAAGTCCATATTCAAGGCCATATGCTGACGTGTTTCCCACAAGAACATTGTATAAATTAAGTTCAGATTGAAGGAAACCTTGGTACTTTGTGCCTACCGATATATCCTTAATTGTAATCACTGAACTAAGCAGTTATATTACGATTAAACAGGCTTAAAAGCTAAGTATCGTCACGTCTAATCATTTAGTGCAGAGACCGTACTTCATTTATTATATTTTTGGATTTTCCAATTTTTTCAGATGTTTTTGGATTTTTCAGACACTAGATATGTACAAACTTATACTAAAACAACTCTTTTTGTATTTTAATGACTCTATCTATGTACGACTTAAACTACAAAGACACAAAAACGAAAAATTTAAGTTCTTTGAGAGAAACTATTCGGCATTCTTCATACCATTGAGTTGATATAACAACTCATGACGAGGTCTATCAAAAGCTTTAGTATAAAGATCAGCAAGGTTATCATCAGTAACAACCTTTTCTAAATGAATAAGCTTTTTCTCAAAACAGTCACGCAAAAAGTGATGCTTTATATCAATGTGTTTGGTGACTTTAAAGTTTTTCGGATTTTTAGTAATATCTATGGCAGACTTATTATCAATACAAATAGGAGAGTCAGAGATATCCATACCATAGTCACGCAATTGTTGCTGTATCCAAAGTACCTGAGAACAGCATTGACCAGCAGCTATGTACTCTGCTTCACAGGTAGACTGTGCAACAGATGTCTGCTTTTTGCACTGCCACGATATAATTCTCCCCCTAAAAGTTGACATCCACCTGACGTTGATTTCCTATCCGAACTGCAGCCACCATAATCCGAATCAGTATAAGCTTTGAATTCAAAGGAGCCATGCATGGGATACCAAAGCCCTAGACGAGGCTTGGCCTTCACATAACGAAGAATCCTTTTCGCAGCTTTCATATGTGACTCTTTCGGATTAGCCTGATATCTAGCACACATGCAAACAGCAAAGGTAATATCTGGACGTGAAGCCGTCAGATACATCAAAGAACCAATAATAGCCCGATATTGAGTTGCATCGACTTCTGGATCATTAGGCTTATCAGGACACAGCCCATGATTAGTCTGAATGGGAGTAATTGCATCTTTAGCATCGGTCATTCGAAACCTTGTGAGAAGATCCTGAACATACTTGCTTTGATGAATAAAGAACCCATCCTTCAGTTGATCCACCTGTAATCCAAGGAAGAAAGTTAATTCCCCCATAGCACTCATTTCGAACTTAGCCTTCATGCTCTGCTCAAACTCCTTGCACATGTTCTTATCAGATAAACCAAAAATGATATCATCAACGTAAACCTGTACAAGCAAGTAGTCCTTCCCTTTCCATTTGATGAACAGCGTGCTGTCAATAGAACCTCTAGTAAAACCATTTTCGTGCAAATGAGTAGACAGTTTTTCATACCATGATCGAGGAGCCTGATGTAAACCATATAGAGCCTTATCAAGACGATATACTCTATTGGGAAAATCTGGATCCTCAAACCCTTGAGGTTGATCTACATACACTTCTTCTCTAATTTCTCCATACAAGAAGGCACTCTTTACATCAAGTTGATACACCTTTATACCTTGATAGCTAGCAAATGCCAGAAATAATCGAATAGCTTCTAGTCTAGCTACAGGTGCAAAAGTCTCATCGTAATCAAAACTTCTTGTTGCTCAAATCCTCTAACTACCAACCGAGCCTTATTGCGAGTAACAACACCTTTGTCATCCTTTTTACAACGAAACACCCATCGCGTAGACAAAGGAGATTCACCATGAGGTAAGTCAACTAACTTCCATACATCAAGCTTCCGAAACTGAGCCAATTCTTCTTGCATCGCTTCAACCCATGACGGATCTTTAAGAGCCATACCAACATTCTTAGGCTCAACCTGAGAAATGAAGCAATAGTACAAGTACCAAGTAATCGCCCCAGTATCCTTAACCTCAGCAAACATACTTGACATTTTCTTATGCTGATTCCTCGTGAGAGTAGAGGCAGAGACATCACCAATAATTTGATCTACTGGATGATCCTTGTTGACTCTTGTCTGAGGAACCTTATCGACCGTAAGATCACTTCCCAAGTTTGTCTGCACATGATGTTCTGGAGTTTTGGGCTCTTCCTGATTTTCACCTTCCGTGTCATCAGTATCATAGAAGGGATCATCAGGTAGCGGTATATGTAAAGGATCAGTGAGATTTTTAGGAGCAGTATCTAAAGTAGAGTCTGCTTCTTTTGTCCCACTAGATTCACCAGATTTGGAAGCAGGCTCAACGAATGGAGAGGAAGCAGGAGTGGAAACAGGAACCGGCCCACCATCAATTGGATCATGTAGTGTAACTACATCTTCTACAATCGGAACACCTGTAAAAGAAACAGGACCACGAAAAGAAGTGAAAACACCATCATAATCAAAGTTATTAGCAGGACCAATGTGCACAGCAGGTTTATGACTGACAATTACGACATTTGTACCAAAATCGACTTTGCCAGTTTTCTGATTGTACACACGCCGAATCGGTGTACTTGGCACATAACCTAAAAAGAATCCCTCCTCAGATTTAGCATCAAATTTCCCTTGAGGAAGAACTTTCAGAAAAGTACACGGAACACCAAACGGCTCAACATTCTGCAAATTGGGCTTTTTGTTGTGCAACAGCTCATAACAAGTCTTCTTAAACCGTTTAACTGTTAAAACCCGATTCAAAATGTGGCAAGCTGTATTCACCGCCTCTCCCCAGAAAGTAATAGGAAGCCCTGAATCAGCAAGCATCGTCCTGGCTGTTTCTATCAATGTCCTGTTCTTCCTTTCAGCTACTCCATTCTGTTGTGGCTCATAAGGTGCACTGAATTGATGTTGAATTCCTTTTGTCAAGCAAAATGCAGTAATCGTATGATTCTTGAACTCAGTGCCATTGTCACTCCTGATTCTCTTAACTTTAATCTCATGGACATTCTCGACTTGTTTAATGAAATCCATAAATCGAGCAGCAGTCTCATCCTTGGTCTTCAAAAGAATACCCATGAGAATCTTGAGTAATCATCAGTGATCACCAAACAATAATACATCCCTCCAATGCTTCTGATGTTCACAGGACCAAAGAGATCCATATGAAGTAACTCGAATGGTTTGGATATAGATTTTGCACCTTTGATTTATGGGGATTCTTATGTTGCTTCCCTTTCAAACACGGTACACACTTATCTTCCATCCCAAACTTCTTTACCGGAACACCTTCAACTAATTCAAGACTGATAAGTTCATTCATCTTCCGAAAGTTGATATGTCCCATTCTTCGATGCCATAGGAGAGATTCCGACTCATTGGCCTTGCTCAACAAACAAAGGGGCTCCTTTGGATTATCAACACCTAAAACTAAACCATAGATGTCTCTCTTCCTAGGAGCTCTGAGCATAATCCATTCTTCAGGAATAACGAAACCCGGCTTCAAGATGAATGCCTCCCTTTTCTGTGAAATGAACATTGTTGCCCTTGTCACAGATCTGTGAGACACTCATAAGATTATGAGTAAGTTGTTCCACATAGTTTACTCGTTCTAGAGTAGTTGTCCATTGACGACATCTCCTTGACCGGTGATGTTACCGCCCTTGGATCCAACAAAACTAACATATGACCCATGTATATCAACATAATTGGACAAGAGCTTCTTGTCCCCTGTCATGTGCCTGGAGCATCCACTGTCAAGGTACCACAAATGAATTGGTTTCCTAGGAACTCCCTGCACATACAATGAGAAAAGTTAGTTTTCGAGTGGGACCCAAACCTTCATTGGTTTGGGTCGTCCCTTCTCATCCTTGAGAAGAAGTTCAGTCCAATATCCATTGCTAGAAGCCTTGGATGGAACACGTTTCTCCTCTTGTCTTCTCACTGGAGAAGTCTTCGGACCTCTCGTTGGAGAAGTTCTAGGAGAATGGGGGCCAAAAGAAGGTCGAACACTTGAATGAACCCGATCATAAAATGAATTACAACTTTGAGACTGACTCGAACTCCCAGTGGGGGTCATGAATCTATCTTCTCTAGGTGATATACTCCTAGATTCAGGAGATACTTTCCTTTTCTGAGTTGAATTCCTATGAACATTTCCTGTAAAACCTTTTGGTGAAGATTCTCTTCGTTGAGGTAGAGTAAAAGGTTTTGGAGAAGATTGAACTTTAGTCTCATTAACCATTTTATCATTACCCAACCCTCTTTTTCCTTCCGAGGTTGAAGCCTTTGAAGGAGAACCTGATCTCCGAGGTCTATTAGGACAAACACTGTAAACATGACCTTTTTCATGACACGCAAAACAAGAAATGACCTTGACCTTTTTCTTTGTATCTACCTTTTTATCGGTACCTACAGAATCAATTTTAGTCCTAGTGTCCACAGTCTTACTTGTTTTTCTAGTATCATCAGAGTCACGTTTAATTGGTGAATTCCTAGACTTTCTAGCATCATCCATCTCATCCTTACCTATTGAAGACTTCTTAAGTACAGGCATAAGGATTTGCTTCAAAGTCCTAGTAGCTATTTCATCAACAGCTGATCTATCCTCAGATTTTCTAGGTTTAGTCTGCCTAGCCAAAGGAGTGAGACGTGACTGACTTAATTTCTTCATGTCCTCAACAGTCACATCCCAGACTTTATCAATTCTTTTAGGGTCAATTGATTCTAAAGGAAATTCTAACTCAGTGTAGACCCTATGACTCTTGTGAAGAGTAAAGTGTGTAACACTATCCTTTTGACCAAAAGAATTAGACTTATGTTGAACAATACCTTTCAATTTCTGTTCCTTTTTAGGTTGAGAAGAACCTCCTACAGACTCTTTTGTTTCCTTAGACAACTTGGCTTCGGGAATTGAGTCTTTTGGTTTACTAGCTTCAGTACTAGATTGAAGTAGAACTTCAGGAATGTTCGGTTCAACGGAGGTATAATTGTTGTTGAAAGGTGGAGGAACATCGTTATAAGAGATCTTAACTGGGTTTAGACTCTTAGTGGAAGAATCCTCAAATTTGTTCATATGCATTAACAGTTCAGAATGCCTAGCAGAATCTAATTTAGCATTTAAGTCCAAAATCTCTATCTTAGCATCAGCTAGTTCTTTTTCAATAGAGGCACATTTCTTTGCTAACAACGAGTAAGCTTCACCACCTACTCTTTCTACAGCTACTGACTGTTTGACTTTGTCCTTCATTGCACTTAGATCAGACTCTAAGGACTTAATCTTTTCCTTGAAAAATCTTTCTTTATCATTGACAGTTAAATCCTTTTTAATTAGCCTATCTCTTTCTGATTGTGCAGCATTAACAACAGATTCTAAATTCCTAATTTGATCATTTTTCGATTCAATTTCATCATACATTTTATTCACAATTTTACAAACATGAACAATAGTATGTAAGGAATAGGATACCTGTTGGTCAGCTTCTTTACAATCTGCCATGTAGGCAACAAAGTCATCGACAGTCATTCCTTCAGGAATCTCAAAATCTTTCATCTGCTCTTCAATTGTCTTCTCGACCTTTTCAGCAGCAGAATCTTCATTAACTTCAGTAGCTTCTTTCACTTCCTCTTGGTTCTTATCATCTTCGAACTCATCTTCAGATTCAGAATCAGTATCATAAACACCCTCAGCATAACTTTCCACTTTCGAACTTTGAGCATTTTCATACAAATGCTCATCATTATGGTAAACTGTGGTGTCAAGAAAGTCATCAGGAGAGTCCACAATATGAGCCATATCATCAATAATTTCAGCCAAATAAGCATTATTGGTCTCGTCCTGTGGAAGATTCCAGACATAAGAACCATCAGATTGAACAGCTACGATGGCCTTGTCATTAGCAGCAGTATCTTCAGTCAACACAAGTGCTCTATTTGCATTCTGATTGTATGGACGATTACCACTTCTGTCTTGTCGCGTAGGGGTAGTATTGACATCCCTCTTTGGTCGTTGACACTCTCTAGCGAAGTGACCAAATCCATCACAGTTGTAGCACTTAACCTTTGACTTGTCAAAGCCCTGAGTGCCTCCAGTAAGAGGTCGTCCTGTCCTTTTCATGAATTTCTGCACTCTTCTTGTGATCATAGCCAATTGCCATTTTAAGTCCATCTCTTCAACATCATCTGGATCAATTTGGTCATAATCTTCATCTATGAGTGCAGGATCTGTGATTCTTCCTGCAACAAACGCTTCATGAGCAGACACACATTGCAGCAAAGACATTCATCCGACCCTCAGCTGATTTCATATCCATTGGCATGGACTTGTAACCAGCAGCAGAAGATGAAATGTTACCGAACTTTAAACTTCCAGCCTTTACACCTTCAGCAGTCTTCTTACCTTTGTTCCCAGCATCCGAAGCAATGAAACCAACAAAATCATCTCCATCAGTATTCTCTGTTGTACCAGAACTACCAACTCCGGAAAAGAATGCATTTACATCAGCTGTTGGGTTCTTCATGGTGGCATGATACAGAGACGGATCTTGAGTGAAGTTGTCTTGAAGATCCTTTGCTTTGTCCTTCATCAATCTGTTCCTAAGAGTAGATATAACTCCATCTATACGCAAAGAAGCATAATCATCTCTTTCTTGTAGTCCATGACAAAACTCTTTATAAGCCTTCGGTAAACCATCCAAGAATTTATCCACAATTTCACTTGGAGAATACTTAAGATCAAAATACGCTAACTCGGCAAGTAGATGTTGATATCTCAGAATAAGATCTTCAACCTGTTCGTTCTTGGTAGCGTTGAAACAGTCAAATTGTTTCTTAAGCATCTTAATTCTGTTTTTCTTCAGTAGTGGATCTCCTTCACAATGTGCTTCAATAGCATCGAACAGCTGCTTTGAAGTTTTGTATTCTTGTTTGGGAAATAAATGCACTAACTCTTGTGGAATGCACATCCGAAGAGTCGAAAGAGCCTTTACTTCGATAGCATATGCAGTCTTTTCTTCTCCTTTTAGTTCTGCCATCTTGTATGTCGAAGTAACGCCATTGACTGTAAGAGTAGGCCACTCATATCCTTCCGTAATCATAATCCACATGTTCAAATCTTCTCTTTGAATAAAATCCTCGAATCGACCTCTCCATGCCCAAAAGTCAGCTAATGAAACTAACTTCGGTGGAGAATTAGTCCTTCCGACTAGATGATCATGATAAACCAGAGAATTTAGATATTGTGCAACAGCACTGTTGACAGATGATGTGGAAGCCATGAGTTAAGGAACGAAGATAAGTTCTAAACGAAGATATAGTTCGAACGAAGATAGAAATTCAAACGAAGATAAGGTTAAGTTCGTACGAAGTTCTAAGTTCGTAAGGTGAAACCAAACGAAGATAAGATTAACTTCGTAAAGAGAATTCAAACGAAGATGGCCTAAATTCGTAGACAAATATTTGAACGAAGATAAGTTAAATTCGTTTGAAGAAGATTCAAAACGAAACTGAAGATAACTTCGTTTTTAAGAATAACTTCGTAGGAAGTTCAAAAGGCAAGAAACGAATTTAAGATTAAATTCGTTTGGCTAAGTTCGTTGAGGAAAACGAACTTAACAGCAGTTTTGGGTTTTCGAATGTCACAGAAGAATAAAAATCAAACAGACGATCTGAAACCTTCGATAAGATATCGATTGGCTCTGATACCACTTGTGAGTCCCTCGATAGCTCTGGATCGCTCTCGAGATCGTCTATGGTTATGTCGTGAGTGCGGAATCCTCACGAGATAACTGTTTGATTAGTTATCTAGATTATTGCTAATTAACAAGATTGTTAACAGCCTTAATTAAGCTATATTCGTTTGCTAATGATAGCCTACGAACTTAGATGATGATTGGTGTGTGTTTAATCGACTGGTTTAACTCAATTTAGGTTTTCAGTCGTTTATATATGTTCCAATTGATATTGGGCTTGCTGGGCTTTGTTCTAACGAACTTAGCAGCCCAGCCCTTAGAACGAAGATAATCTTCGTTCGAGCATAACGAAGTTTATCTTCGTTAGCTGTAATCCGTTTGTTATTTTCCTATTACTTAACATATAAGGAACCTAACATATATTACGTTTGTTCTTGTATATCATACATAACAAACATCATATATAAACATATATAAACACCAAAACATGTAATCAATCATTACTAAAACACGAAGTCCATAATCTATTAATTACATATAAATGAATAAGACATAATCAAATCTCAGTTGCTGTTGTCACATCAACATGCATCAACAAAAAGATAAATAACGATAATAAAAGGAGTTGTTGAAAAGAAAGAAAGTTGTATTTCATTATTGGTACAACACACAAACGAAAACTCATTACATTATTCAAACGGGAAATACAATAATAACGATTACAACATCTAAAAACCATACAAGTTAAACGAGTTGCCTGAACAAACAAAAGGGGTAACCCGATGAATAAAAACACAATTAGGAGCGGAATAGCCACATCCGGTGGAAGTTGGAACACGCCGTATAACCAAGGTATGATACCCAAGTACACCAAGATAATAAGAGGATTCAACATCTTTGAATGAATGTCTGTTTCGGTTTGTTTTTGAGAAAAAGATGAATGGCGAGTAAATATTGTATGAGAGAAGTAAGATGGGTTGTAAATGTGTTATTATAAAGAAATTTGTGTAGTGGAGATTTGTGCTCCAACGGTCGAAAATGGAAAGAGGGAGAAAGGTGAATTCGAATTTTGAAAATTTGTAATCTATAATTTAGGTGGGCATTTTAGAAGGGATTGCCCAACATTAACAATTCAAGATACTGATCAAATGCACAAGGGAGTATTAATGATAACCGATGGAAGCAACCATCATGACCCAAAGTTCAATATGGGTACGCATCCTTAAAATAATCCGGATTCATTTAGTAACGTAAATTTCATATCTAAGGGTTATGCCATTAAGTGCCTTAGACATTAAGTACTTTGTAGAAATATCTGATAGAAGGATTTTGATGGTCAAAGATTTGGCAACAAAAATGGTTACGCCAAATTTTTAATGTGTATATGAATCATAATATACGTGGTATCAAGTACATGATAGTAACTATGATTTATGGTATGAATTGAAATGTTAAAATGATGAAGTCAATGAAATGTAGTCCATAAAAGACTGATACAATAAATCTATGTATACTATGATAAAATTTACAGAAATTACTTGCTATAAACTTAAATGCTTTCTGAGCTAGAAATTATTGATTTAATTGAAAGTGTATATACAGAACGGATTACTATTTATGTTCTAAGAATACAGAACGGATAACTATTTATGTTCTAAGAATACAGAACAGGATAACAATTAATGTTCTATGATTACAGAACATGTATCTTTTAAGATATTGTGGTTACAAAACATCTATTTGTTTGAACCATTGAATCATTGTAGTATAAAGACACTATGTGAATAATACTTGAAGCATTCTATTATAGAGACACTACGTGAATAACTTTTTGAATCATTAGAGACACTACATGAATAACTATCTGAGTCGTTCTAATAAGGACACTACTTTTGAAATAGTACAAATATTTGAATCTTTTACCAGGAGATACAATCTAAATTTCGGGACGAAATTTCATTTAACGGGTAGATACTGTGACAACCGTCAATTTTCCATTCAATTAGTTAAACCATATATTGAACAAATATGTTATATATGCTAGTTTAGGGCATTTTAAGCTAAGATAGGGCATGATTAAGTATATGAGTATGTGTTAAGCTTTCTTATTGATTATGTAACTAATAAATATACAACTTAAACTATCAAAACAAAGATCAAAAACCTTGATGATGAGCAACTAGAAAATACAAGTTCAAAATATCATAAAAATCCGTAAAACGTTTGTTTTCACGTGAATCTTTCTCGAATGAACTTAAGACTTTATAGAACCTAATATCTAGTGTTTTAACACTTTAATATGGCCTTCATCTTACAATAAACTACTTCATTGAAACTTAAATACTTCTCGGAAACATATCCTAAAATCTCGTTTAAAAACTCAAAGGAACGAACCCGAACCGACTAGTAAACAATCCCGAAACAACTAGTGACGTTTAGGAAACTTCTAGGAAGTTGTCAAATGTGAAAAGACCAAAATACCCTTCAAAATACACGACCATAAGCTTTTCTTGCCCATGGTATTACAAAACCATCAACTTTACCCATGGTTTTACTAAATATCTTTCAAAACATTTTACTATAAATACAAGCCTTAAGCCTTCATTAAAACTTGCACCTCCCACAATTCTTTCTCCCTCAATTTGGTATTCCACAACTCTATACTCATCCCCTCCCATAATCATAATAATAATCTTGAACTTTTGAAAGTTCTAAGTAAAGAAAAGTCACTTTGATCTTAAAGTGCAAAGAAACTTTCAAGTAAAGTTGTTATCGGGAATTCTTTCAAGATCATCAAAAAGCCTAGTTATAATGGCCAATTGAAGTTAGAATTATTCCAAATTCATCAAGTAAACAAGTCCAAGTTATAGCCGATTCATCAAGATATTCTTTGGAGCTCATTCCTATATCGTTATTTTGATCTTAGAATTCATAATTCTCCGAACTTGTAAGTGTTTTTATAAAACCTTACTATACTTTGCTCTATGATTTTAGAAATATATGTTATGTATTGAAATGCTTGTCAACTTAATTTTATACTCAATTGATACATAATTGCATTTAAATACGGTAACTATCGCTTTTATATACGAATATTGAAATATTGTTACTATTGCTAAAAATGAATTATTAGCGAAAGTACGAGAAATCGTAAAACTTTTATTAAATCATTTTGAATACTTATTATGATATACAAACAAAGGTATAGTCATATACCTAACTATCTTAATTCATAAAATTACTATTCACCATCTGTGAATTATTTCGTATTTTCGAATTGTTTGGTTTTTTGGATAGAATATATCCTTGATAAGCTTTAAACGAAAAGCACTTCGTGATCGCAGGCCTTTTGTTATAATGATGTTGGGAATATCAGGTCGATAGTCGGTTAAAGGTTGGATAAAACGAACGCCTACGGGTCGAGATCCTAACCCTCCGTACTACTTCCTCGTTGAACCATCCGTATAATTATCCGGGCATGAAGTCGTATTAGTTTTTGAATACTATCAAAGTATCTTTTCAATTGTAATTTATACATTTCCTTGGTATAAATTATAATGCTTGCCATTTATGGTATCTTTTCATATATAATTAATACATTCCTTTCGTATTGATTATAATACATACTATTTAAGGTATCTCTTCATTATATAATTAATACATTCTTTTCGTATTAATTATAATACATACTATTACATATATCCTATGGATACGTATTATATACGGAAAGTTACATTTTTACCCTACAGTTTCAAAGTTGTCATTTTCAGTCCTTATAAGTTTGACATTTGACAATTTAGTCCCTCAAGTTTCAAGAATGACAATTTAGTCCCTCAAGTTTCAAGAATGACAATTTAGTCCCTCAAGTTTCAAAGAATGACAATTTAGTCCCTCAAGTTTTAAAAATGACAATTTAGTCCTTTAAAGTTTTTATAACGTAAATGAGTTTTCATTTAGAAATACTTTAAAAGATTCTTAAAGATAAATCAAATTATAAAAGCTCACAAAACCAGTTACGTTGACAAGCGTATTAATAGATAACATTATAAGATAATTTAAGTCTAAACCGAGAAGTAAATCAATCACATTATGTTTAGGGATACATACTTTTGCTAGTTGACTTGCTCGTCATCATTGTCATCATCAACATTTTACGTTACTAATCAATCACCGAGCTAAGGTGAGTTTCATGGATCCCTATTTACTTTTTCAGGGCTGAGAATACACAAAATATTTTGTTTTATGGACACAATTGTTTGAATGATCCATGCTTATATTTTTGTTACAATGCTTGGTTCGAAATCCCCTATAGAACTTGGACCGATAAATGGAGCGCGAATATTAATAATAGTACTATTGGGTTGACACCCCTATCCGGGTTAGTAGCGCTAACCGGGACAACGGATAATTAATATTTGAACTTATTCGTGATTGCGTTGAGCATTAGCATCACATGAGGGGTATTATACATGAATTGTATGGTTAAGGTATTCGGTTTCCAAGGTATAAGCATGTGATAAACTTGGTTGGAATTAACCATGGTTGTTTGATATTCGTGTGCATACGATATCTTATATAAATCTTGTGATCCAAAGGTAAATCCTTATTATAAACTCTATGAACTCACCAACTTTATGTTGACGAAACTTTAAAATGTGTATTTCTCAGGTACTTGAGCTGTTTGATGCATATACATGATGCATATTTTGGAGTCACCACACATAATGGAATAAAAGTATTTTGAGATGTCTTCAGTTGTTATATTGCCTTATTAAAAGAATCTCAAACGTACTAGATATGTACCTGTATTTCTTTTGTAACAAACAATGGTTATTATGTATAAAAGTTTCCTCAAAACGTCTCATTTAGAGGTCGTTTGTTGTAATTTGTGTGTTGTGATTTCCATTATTGTTCACCCCTGTTTTCCGCATTTTGGGGGTGTGACAATTTGTTGATATCTCGATATTGAAGAAGTCTTCATGGACCCAGTGAAGCGATGCACATCTTTCCCTAACCACTCAAGTGTTTCTTAACAAATACTTGTTTCATTTCTCACGGAGATTTTTCACATTTCTATTGACTCTTCATTTGGAAGATGTTGATATTGAAAAAGGGCGACATTCTGCTCCAGTCCCCGACTTCATTTGATCACGCTGTGTCTAGAGCTATCTTGATTGGTCATTAATTTGATCTTCATTCATTTTTTTTGGACACATTCGAGTCATATCTTTGTGATATTATTGCTTATCTTTGTGATATAGCCGGAACATTTGTAGTGATATCATATTTTTGATATTCCACGATGATCGAATGGAAATCCTACCAATGTTAACATCTTTTCCAACGTTGAACGTAGGTCTCACATTTTCATTTTATGAATTTGTTGAGTAAACGAGAAGTCTAAATGTGACCTCGGTTTTCCCTAAAAAGTCTTTAAGGATAATAGATTGTGGTTATCGAACGCTTCGGCTGTACTAACCATGATTTATATTCTTTGAAGCAATCTCGTGGTTGTAAAGCCGCAAATCGAACTATGTTAGAGAATTGCTTTGTGCATATCTCAATGATACATAGGAAATCCGAAAAATGTTATACATTTCTATCGGTCATTTCATTAATCCTTTCGATTTTTGAACATGCTAACGGATCATTCTATCCGGTTTCATTTCTCATCACACAAACACAGAAAACACCAACACCATGATATAACGTTTGTACCAACAACTTCAATCTTACATTTTAGTCACCCCTAGGATTCCTTGGGTTGGGCTAATGGTTTGGGTTGATGTTTTGATGGTTGACATTTCTCCATGTGCACGATTTCTAAGCTTTAGATCATGTTATTCCTTTTGACATTTAATCAATCAATGTGTACATAATGACATTGGTTCCCAACTTTGTCATTATGAGGGGGAGAAAATATTATGATTGATTGAGTGATTGAGGAAGAAATAAGAATGATTGATAAGGAAAACAAGGAGAAAAGTTTGTGTTTGGTTGTTTCAAACGGTTTTTAGGCTTATCAAAGTTTGTGTTTGATTGTTCCAAAAGTTTAAGGTTTAGGGGAGAAAATTCTTCATGATGTCAAAGATTTTCACTATATTTCAGTCTATTGAGCTCAGATTTTCACTAGATCTTAGTTGATTGAGATCTTGGCTTAAAAAAAGGGAAATCTGAATTGACTTCAAAGATAAGAATGAGACCGAAATGAAAGGATTTTCACTCAAGATGTTACAAAAGTTCAAAGATGCTCCAAAAATGTTTATACTCATGGATTGAGGGGGAGCATGATTACTTCATAAGAAATTCATCCAAACTTCATTCAAATGCTTACTCTCCAAAGTGTTCAAGTTGATGTGACAAAGATCAAAGCTTCAAAAAGGTTGAAAGATTGGTTAGAAGATTCAAGTCAAAGAAGTAAAGCTTCAAAAGAGTCTTCATCAAACACACTTCATTCAAGATCTTCAATTCATACAACAACATTTTATCAAGAAACTCCAATGCATACATCAAGGGGGAGAGTACATATTCATGAAACTTTATTTCAAGAAGATGAAATTCACTCAAGAATCAAAGAATGAAGAATCAAAAAGTTGAATTTCACTCAAGAATCGAAGATTGATAAATCAAAACCAAGATTCATACCTTCCGCATTTCAAAAGACAACTCTGATTCATGATTCAACAATTCTCGAAGATTCAAGACACACACGCACTCATTATTCTCTGTTCAAAAAGAACATTGAGAATCAGCACATGATTTAACTTCAAGAAGTCCAAGACCAAGACTGAATCAAGTTCTCCAAAGACAAAAGAGAAAGCTTTGAAGACTTGTTTCAACACACCAATTGTCTTCACCACCGGGCTCATCAAATTCATTCCTACAAGAAAAGATAACACGTACTTCATTCATTACAATATATCACTAAGGGGGAGAATGTTAGAAATCCAAAAATAGTGATAAATTGTAATTTAGATTAGAGGACTTTCTTGTTTTTAAGTCATAGGTAAATGATCACTAAGGTTGAGGGGCTAATTGTGATAATTAGCATAATTGTATAGGTAGCCTATAAATACCCCTCTCATACCTTTGGGATCATAATCCTTGCATAACCTTACACCCTCAATTAATACCAATCAGCAACTTTTACACACACACACTTTCTCTCTCAAAACACACACACAAACACCAAGAACACACACTCACCAAAACCGCCATTGATGACGTGAATTCGGTGATAGAAATCGTGTTATAACATGATTTATGTTTGTTGGTGATTCCCCGAAGGTAGGAACGGTGTTCCTTTACGCCAACTAAGGTTGTTTGATGTGAATGTATCGAATGGTTTTCGACTTTAGTTAGGGTTTTGGTTGATACGTGATCATACCAATGAATGAGAGATCCTTCTCCTTTTATAGGAGAAGGTTTCTTAGAGAAGAGGGTTAGGGTTTAGGCCCAACCCCTTTTTTTAGGTTGATATCTAGTTGCCATCTTTATCCGATATTCTTTCCTTAAGGGATTATCCTTTATGGAGACCGAACTAGGCAAAGATATGCGTTTATCTTTGGAAAGAATTTATATTAATCCTTTTGCTATTTAATTAATTAAGCACCTCCGGGCTTGTGCCCTTCGTGGGGTGCTTCGTGTAGGAAATCCTTCGTATAGCTACTCGGAGGGGTACATTGTCAGTTTTCATTAATACTCTTATGACTTTTGAGTTTGTTAGTCAAATTATGGACCAAGTCTTTTCGGGCAATGGATGGTTGTAATGTTTTAAATTCTAGTTGATACATTAAAGTGTTTTTGTCCCAAATTGTTATTATGTTACATCTTGTTATTGATAGTATGGTTGTGCTATTATTTCCATGATTATATGAATTTAATTGTTGTACACATTCGGCTTTGTTCATGATATATACACACACATACATATATCTTATCATTGTAAAAGTATATATTGCAACATTAACAATAGTATTTTGAACATGGTTTGTACAAGAATTACCAAGTTGTTGTTTGCCTTAAATGTTGTTCTTTGTTCATCAGTAATTTGTACGAATTCTGTCAACACCTTGTTTACAAATCAAACCATTAAACACGGTGAAACCATCGTTTCACCGAAAGAAACATTCGAACTTGGTTTCTTTAGCCCTCGTAACTCCACAAATTATTATGTCGGAATTTGGTACAAGAAAATATCCAACAGGACCAGGACTGTTGTATGGGTAGCCAACAGAAACACACCACTCACCGATAACTCCTCCAAGCTAACTCTCACCGTCCATGGAGTTTTAACGATCCAGGACGCAATGAGCAATGAGGTATGGTCATCCGAAAACTCCTCAACGAGGTCAGTGAGGAATCGGCCGCTTGGTCAGCTTCTAGAAACTGTCAACTTTATAATTTGTGAAGAAACTGAAGAAGTCCTATATGGCAAAGTTTTGACTATATGACTAACACTTTACTTCCAGGTATGAAGCATGGCTGGAATTTGGTTACCGGGTTTGAAAGACACTACACAGCATGGAAATCCAGCGATGATCCTGCTGCCGGTGAGTTTTCCTGCTGGCTTGATAAGAAAGGTTACCCTCAGACAATTGTAACAAATGGCAAGGGAGTAAAGTTCAGAGCCAGTCCTTGGAATGGAGTCAGGTTTAGCGGAGTTCAAGTACTTAAAACCAACAAAATTTTCAGCTTTGAGTTTGTTATAAGCCAAAAAGAAGTTTACTACCAATATAATTACTTAACTGATTCAGTTTACGCAAGAGTGGTGCTTCAGCCTAGTGGTAATTTGGAGCGTTTGTTATGGATTGATAGCAAGCAAGAATGGAACATTTATTGGTATCAACAAAAGAAAACAAGAGAGAATCGAGAGAGAAAGATTTGGGAATTTTCATTATTATTGAATTAATTGAAAAATAATACAATGCTAATATTATATACAATCTGTAACTACCTAACCGACTCATTTTCATATTTACATTTTATACCCTTGATTTAATATAAATTACATATATTGCCTAAACTATAGAAACAGAATATATCCATTACAAACTTGAAGACTAAATCGGTTTGCATTCTTTGAACCACTTTCTATGCCATTGATGCTGAGCTGTGATGATGTTGATTGATGAAGAGCCGGTTACCTTTACCCTCCCGGCAAATTGGCAGTGTGAAAGGGTCACAAATGCCAAATTTGGTAATGCATTTATGATGAGGGGTTTTGCTCAAGCCTTTTGTAAGAACATCTGCAGGTTGTTCAGTGTAGGGATGAACTGTGGAAGGATCTGACCATCCTTGATTTTATCTCTGACAAAGTGGCATTCAATCTCAATATGTTTTGTTTTGGCATGTTGAACAGGATTAGAAGCCAGGGAAATAGCATAGGAATTATCACAATGAATGGTAGTGGGTGTGTGAATTGAAAACTGTAAGTCATGCAGGAGGCTCTTCAACCAAGTAATTTCACAAGTACAATCTGCAAGAGCTCTATACTCAGCTTCAGTTGAAGATATGGATACAACATTTTGCTTCTTTGACTGCCAAGAGATACAAGGACCAAGAAAGATGCAGTAACCTGTGATAGATCTTCTGGTTGCAGTACAGGTTGCCCAGTCACTATCACTAAAAGCATTGAGTGGGCTGGTATCACAGTAAGCAGAAAGAGTATTGTTTTCTATTTGGTGTGGGAAGTATAAACCTTGACCAGGAGATAATTTGATGTATCTCAGAACCTTGTGAAGGGCTTTAAGGTGAGTGGTTCTAGGGGAGTGAGAGAATTGACTTAATGCTTGGGCTGCAAAAGAGATGTCAGGTCTGGTGATGGTGAGATATATGAGTTTACCCACCAGAGTTCTATAAGTGAAGGATCTTCTAAAAGGTCACCATCAGTGTGATGTAGGGTTGATGAGGATCAAGTGGTGTATTGGAGGGTTTTTCATCAAAGTAATTTTGTTGTATGAGTAAATCTAGAGCATATTTTCGTTGGGACATAAATAAACCATCTTTGTTTCTGAAAAATTCTACCCCTAAATAGTAATGAAGGGGTCCCAAATCTTTGATGCTGAATTTGATATCAAGTTGGTGTTTGATTTTTGAAATGGTGGACATGTTAGAGCCTAAAAGCAATATATCATCAACATAAACTACTAAGGCTGTGAAATTAGGAGATTGGGAGAGAGTGAACAGTGAAGTATCAGTATAGCTTTGAGTAAATCCTAGGTGGAGCAGAAAAGAGGTCAATTTGGTGAACCATTGTCTGTTTGCCTGCTTCAAACCATAGAGGGATTTGGTCAGTTTGCAAACTGAATTGGGTGGTACCTGGATATTGTAGCCAGGAGGGAGTTTCATGTAGACTTCTTCATGAAGATCACCATGAAGAAAGGCATTGTTGACATCCAATTGTTCAATAAACCAGTTGTGTTGAACAGCTATGGCTAAAATTGTTCTCACAGTCACCATTTTTGCAACAGGGGCAAAGGTTTCAGTGTAATCTACCCCTTCTTTCTGAGTGAAACCTTTGGCAACCAACGTGCCTTATCCTTTCTATGCTGCCATCAGCATGATATTTAATTCTAAAAACCCATTTGCAGCCTATGGGTTCTTTGTTAGGTGGTAAAGAAGTGATAATCCAAGTTTTGTTGGATTCAAGTGCAGTAATTTCTTTCTGCATTGCTTATACCGATTCTATCTTTAGATGCTTGGGTATATGAATGTGGTTCTACTTGAGAATGTAAAGAGTTGAGGAAATGTTTGGTGGTGGTGGAAGAAACATTGCAGTAGTTGATAAATTTGGAATGGTGAAATTTTGGTTTGGTGGAAACTTTTGGAAGTTGATAATGAAAATCCTTGAATTTTAAAGGAATTTTCTGGTGTCTGGTGGATGGAAGTCTGGTGGGAATGGGTGGTGGTGGTGGAGCATTGGTGTGGGAGGAAGGAGTGTCATGATGTGTAGATTGAGTTGTAGAGTTGGGAGGATGATCATGTGGATCAGTAAGAGGTACAGAGGAAGTGTTGTCAGGTGATGGATCAGGAGGTGTGGGAGATGGCTGTGGTGATGCTGTTGGAGAAGGTGTGGGTGGTGTGTCAGAAATGGAAGGTGAGGAATTTGGTGGGGAAATTTGAGGAAAGAAAATGTTGACAGGTGTTTGGGAAGAAGATAAGTGATGATGTTGATTGATGGTAGAAGATTTAAAAAGAAAAACAGATTCGTGAAAGATGACATTTCTGCTGGTAAAGGTGGATTTGTTTTGGATGTCATAAAGAAGATACCCTTTTTGAGTGAGGGGATAGCCAAGTAGAACAGATTTGGTGGCTTTTGAAGCAAATTTATCATGGGTTTGTTTGTAAGCAAATGTTTGACATCCAATAATTTTAAGGTGTGTGAGGTCAGGTGGAGTGTTGTAAAGGAGTTCATAGGGGGATTTGAAATGAATAGGTTTGGAAGGCAGTCTGTTAATTAAGTAGGTGGCTGTCATGATGCAATATCCCCAAAAATGAAGAGGAAAATTGGCTTGGAATCTAATGGCCCTTGCAATTTCAAGTAATTGTCTGTGTTTTCTTTCAACCCTTGCATTTTGTTGGGGTGTATAGGGACATGAGGTTTGGTAAATTATTCCATGAGTGTCAAGAAATGTTTTGAGAAAACTATTGATAAACTCTGATCCATTATCACTTCTGATGGTTTTGATAGTGGTTTTGAATTGATTTAAGACATAAGAGTGAAAAATTTTAATGTGTGAAGTAGCAAATTGTTTACTGGGTAAGAGGTAAGTCCAAGTAGCTCTTGAGTGATCATCAACAATGGTGAGAAAATATTGACAATTATGCAATGTAGTTTGTTTATAGTGTCCCCGGATATCTATATGAACCAGATCAAATGGATTAGAAGCATGAAATGTACTACTTGGAAATGGCAAAGTATGCTGTTTAGACATTGGACATATAGTACAAGTTTTGATAGAATCATTACAAGAAATAGAATGAGAAAGTGCTTTTATTTGTTTAAGTACATGAAAAGATGAATGTACAAGTCTAGAGTGCCATAAGAAAGCATCATCACTGTTGACAGAGGTGGCAGGGGAGCTTTGATTTGTTGCAAGAATGGTTTGGTTGGGAGTGGCTGAAATTTGTTAATGGAAGATGTAGAGACCATTACAGAGGGTGCCATGGGCAATGCTCTTGTGATGGTCCTGAAAGTAGTAGGACAAAGAAGTGAACAAAACAGCAAGATTTAGGTGTGCCCCTAATTTACTAACAGATAGCAAATTGAAAGCAAAGGAGGGGATGTATAAAACACCATGTATGGTGATAGTAGGTGTTAATGTGACAGATCCATAAGTGGTAACAATAGTATTGCTACCATCTGGAAGTGTAACATAAATGGCAGTGGGGAAAGTTTTAAGGTCATGCATACAAGATAAGGATTTGGATACATAATCAGTAGCACCACTATCCACTACCCAACCATTTTTAAGATGAGAAATAAGAGAAGCAATAAGAGAATACCTTTTTGCAGTAAGATGAGAGGCAATGAGTCTAAAAGTACCTTCTGATGAGGTGCTTTGACTTGGTTGAGCTTCTTGAGTGCCAAATTGAGTGTGTTGTAACATCAATGCCATCTGATTGAGTTGATTCTGCAATTGGTCCATTCTAGCATACATGGCAAGATCAGTGCTATGACCATTGTCATTCATGGATGGTGATGAGACTGATTCAGTAGGAGCAGGGGTGTTGGGCTTGATGTTGAGTTGGTTGGTAGTGTGAGATGGTGTGGTAGTAATATGAACAGCCCTATAAGGTTGAGTTTGAGATGAAGTTTGTGGTTTGATTTTTCCATGTAGAGGGTGACCAACAGGGAAGCCAACAATCTTGTAGCATTCTTCTTATATATGACCCTCCTTAAAACAATTTCCACAATAAACTCCCTTTTTAAATTGGCTCTTCCTAAGATTGTCAGTGGAGTTTGGTTTTCCATATTTGTAGGTTGGATAAGAGGGTTTGGGGTAGGTTTGATGAGAAGCTCTGTCATAATGTGTTTGGTGAACAGCAAGAGTAGTGGCAGTGGTTGGTTTGGTTAAAATACCCTCTCTTTGTTTTTCTTCTTGCCTGATCATGCTATATGCCTTAGCCACAGTGGGAAGGGGTGTCATGAGTAAAATCTGCCCTCTAATGTTGGAATAACATTCATCTAAACCCATCAAAAACTGAACAAGCCTCTTTCTATTGTCTCTCTCAGTGTTGGTTTTCCATTTTCACAAGTGCAAGATGCAAGTACACAGGAATGGAGTTTCTAGAGCATCTAATTCATCCCAAAGACCCTTCAATTTGTGATAATAAATCTCAACAGCACAGTTATTTTGGTGCATTTGGGTTATGTCATGAGATAACTGGTAAATTCTATGTCCATCTAACTGTGAGTAATGTTCTTGCAATTCAGCCCATAATTCAGCAGCATTAGTTACAAAGTTAAGAGAATTACCAATATCTTCTGCAATGGTGTTGAGTAGCCAAGAAATGATCATGTCATTGTTTCTATCCTATAGAGATAAGTTTTCAGAAGTGATGTCAGTTTTCTTGTACTCCCCTGTGACAATCTTCAATTTATTCTTAGCATTTAGTGCACTCATCATAGAACGTTTCCAAGCACCATAGTTGTCTGATCCAGTAAGCTTCTTTGAAATTAAGATCAAGCCTGGATGATCATTTTGGTGTAAGAAGAGAGGATGATTTGATGAATTCACATCTAGTGGTGGAATGGTGGTTGAAGGTGCCATTTTCAGAAGAAAATTTGAGGAAAATAGAAATTTATTGAAAAATTAGGGTTTGAAGGAAAAATTGGGGATTTCAATGATGAATGATAATATGATCAATTGTGATCAAATTGAAGGTATTTCAGTAATGGAGAATGGAATTCTGATGTAAATTTGATGATTTCTTGGAATTTTATTGAAAATATCGAAGAAAAAATGATCAGGAAAAGAAAATTTGGAGATTTCAAACCACAGGATCGCCGGAGAAGACGATCTGACCTAGTTGATCGGTCGGAGAACGTCGCCGGAGTAATCACTTGATGTGATTGTTACTCTCTGATACCATATCAACAAAAGAAAACGAGAGAGAATCGAGAGAGAAAGATTTGGGAATTTTCATTATTATTGAATTAATTGAAAAATAATACAATGCTAATATTATATACAATCTGTAACTACCTAACCGACTCATTTTCATATTTACATTTTATACCCTTGATTTAATATAAATTACATATATTGCCTAAACTATAGAAACAGAATATATCCATTACAAACTTGAAGACTAAATCGGTTTGCATTCTTTGAACCACTTTCTATGCCATTGATGCTGAGCTGTGATGATGTTGATTGATGAAGAGCTGGTTACACCTTTAATTGGGCACTAGAGAAGGATCACTGTGACCATTACAATGTGTGTGGCCCATTTGGAATCTGCGACATTAACAACAATCCTGTTTGTGATTGTTTGAAGGGGTTCGAACCCACTTCACCAGAACAGTGGAAGGTTAATGATTGGTCACTAGGGTGTCGACGTACGACCCCTTTGAATTGTGGACCTGGGGACGGGTTCAAGAAGTACTCGAATTTGAAGTTACCCGACACTCAATGGTCTTGGTATAACCAGTCCATGACTATTGAAGAATGTGGAAGGATGTGTAAAAGCAATTGTTCCTGCACTGCTTACACAAATTCGAATATCTCTGGGACTGGAAGTGGTTGCTTCCTATGGTTTGGCGACCTAATTGATATCAGAAGTTTTGACGAAAATGGGGACAGTCTTTACATACGATTTCCATCTTCAGAGCTAGGTAAATCAAAATCATATAGTTTATTTTTCTTACCCATATTATCTGACTATATATGCATGTCTAATGAGATGTTTTGACATACGCTCAACAGAAAGCTCAGGTGCTGGGAGACGAGTACGAGTTATTGTCCCTGTAGCCTCTGCAGTTCTGGTTTTACTATTCACTCTATACTTGCTTTATCGGTCTAAAAGGACCAGGCAAAAGCAAGAAGGTAGGAGCTGAGGTTGAATACAAATTGTCATCTGCTAAATGTCAAACCCTCTACTCGTTCATGGGTCGGCTACTTTGATATGTTTAATCTCTATCTAAGGAAGGAAAGCAAATAGCTTAAGGAAACGGGTCAAATTATTTCCAAAAGTGTATCTGGGCTGCATAAGACTCAATTTATCAAAAGGGAAACACTTCTTTTAACCATATTAGGGGTCATTTGTTTCAAAGATTTTAAAAGAATTTGGCGGAAAGGAATTTAGAAAAGTTATTTTTTGACCTTAACCCTAGCTACCCACCCATCTTGCCACTTCAATGTATAAGCATTAATAATCCTATTTAATGAAGATAAGATTACCCGCTTTTGCAGGGACAAATGGAACTGAGTCTGGACATGATCGTGAAAATAATAACGTTAAGGATCTAGAGCTACTGCTATTCAGCTTGCCTACGTTAATCAAAGCTACCAACAATTTTTCAATGACAAATAAGCTTGGAGAGGGCGGTTTTGGACCTGTTTACAAGGTGTGATGTGATATGAACCCAGGAAGTTCCTATGTATTACATTTGATGATCATACATTACAATAAGATTATCTTTTTTTCCTTCTAGAAAGTCAGTTATTCACACACATCAGATTATTGCAATTAACAATCTAATTTGTTCAAAATGAAATAACTCATAAAACATGTCAGCTTTGGAGTTTAATAAAAAGATTTTTATATTTCAGGGTGTACTCGAAGATGGACAAGAAATAGCAGTGAAGCGGCTAGCGAAAACATCCAATCAAGGACTTCACGAATTCAAAAATGAAGTCATGTTAATATCTAAATTGCAACACCGAAATCTCGTCAAGCTCCTGGGATGCTGCATCAAGGGAGCTGAAAAGATGTTGATATATGAATACATGCCAAATAAAGGACTTGACACCTTCATATTTGGTAAATGCAATTAAAATTAGTAATAAGGGATAATAATATGAAATAACAATGGGTTGTGGCCATTGGTAAGGTCTTAGACCTTGAGAAATTCATCAGGGTTCGAATCTCACTTTCTACATTTGTAGGAGTGGATTATTAGGGGGGTTTTCGAGAGTCCTGGTTTCATCGTCGTGGGTTCGAGTCTGCACACTATTATTAAGAGAGACACAACTGAAAAGTTTGTAAGTTAACTGAAAGAAAAATAAAACGGTTACAAATAGATAAGTAAAAAAGAAGGTGTCATTTTAATAATGAATCATAATAACACATAGTGACTAAACTTCAAATGATTTACAGATGAAACTCAAAGCAAACTACTTGATTGGTCTGCACGTTACCGCATTATCAATGGAATTGCTCGAGGGCTTCTTTTAATGGTTGACTTGAGTCGTTAAGTCAACACATCGTGTCTGTTAAGTCTCTAAGACATTTAATGCTTATAAGTGTTTAATGTACTATATGTGTGAGGTTTTAATGCCTTAATTATGTATGTGTTAATGTTTTTATATGTTTAAGGATTTTATGAGATGTGTATTACGATGATCTAGATGTACTTGAAGTGTCGTATGTGTTCCCGGTAGCTAGTTTAGGCTCTAAATGTGAAGTTTGAAAGTAGAGGGACTAAAAGTGTTACTTTTGAAACTTAAAAATCAGATTATTAAGCTATTATTGACTTCAAAATTCTGGATAATTATTTCATTCAATCATATATACACACACATACCAATAATACTAAAAAGAGAGAAACATCCCAAATCCCGTTTTTAGCTACAGCAGCCCAGTAAATCGCGTCGGATCGAAGATCAAACCGTTGGATCATCTTCAATTTTTGGTAGTAGGTTCCTGACACATAGGACTACATTTTCAGCCGTTGAATTTGTCCTGGATGTCTTGATCTCGAGTTATAGCCGGAATAGTAACCTGGAAAATATAGTTGACTTTCATTTTGATCATCTTTGATCATTCCTTTGATCATCCTTTTGATTAAGGGCACAAGTAAGGTAATATATCTTCTTATTTTATCATGATTCCAGGTCTTGTATTGATGTCAAGTTGTTGAGTATGGTCTTGAGGTTTGATTATGGATAGATTATGTTTTGAAATCGAAATTGATTGTTTTTGGGTGTTTAATCGATTCCGTATTGTGTACAAAAGATTTGTGGATCAACTACTGGAATAAGTTGTCAAATAGCTCTTTAGGATCGAGATACTTAAAGTTGTGAAGTATCCCTGTTTAAGATCGAGAGTATTTTAGACAAATTCACTTTCTTGCAAAGTGTATGCTAAAAAGTATTTTGTTCAAGGAATGACTTAGTATTTATAGGCAACAAATTCACCAGTGAATTTGTGCCGTACAAATCTGGTTGTATACATTTAATGATCCGACAAGAACATTAAATGTATTAGATAAGAATAAGGATAAAGTCACATCAAGTGCAAGTGTATCCTTATTACCCAACCACCTTAACACACGTATACTTTTGTTAAAGAACAAGTGGATTGTTCTTTGGAAAGTGTGTTAAAGGCTAAAGTCAAACCTCGATATTAGTGTTCAGACTTGCAGGATCTAGAACACTAACAATCCTCCAGTGTGCAGATCTGGTAAGACTTTCCAGTGGACTCCGCCATTTGTTAAGTCTTCTTCCTTCAGACTTCAGTCTTTGACTTCAGTCAGAATGTCTTCAGTAGAGTAGATCTGGACTGGGGTGAAGTCTTCAGTGAGCTAATCTGGAGAATGCTCCAGATTACCTGTACAAGTAAATGCTCACTAGTCTTCAATTATTTCTGGACAAATCTTCAGAGGGACTCCAGATTCCAAGTCTGGAGTAGGTCCAGTAGAATATGTTTTCTGGTCAGATCTTCAGTGAGCTAATCTGGAGAATGCTCCAGATTACCTGTACAAGTAAATGCTCACTAGTCTTCAATTATTTCTGGACAAATCTTCAGAGGGACTCCAGATTCCAAGTCTGGAGTAGGTCCAGTAGAATATGTTTTCTGGTCAGATCTTCAGTGAGCTAATCTGGAGAATGCTCCAGATTACCTGTACAAGTAAATGCTCACTAGTCTTCAATTATTTCTGGACAAATCTTCAGAGGGACTCCAGATTCCAAGTCTGGAGTAGGTCCAGTAGAATATGTTTTCTGGTCAGATCTTCAGTGAGCTAATCTGGAGAATGCTCCAGATTACCTGTACAAGTAAATGCTCACTAGTCTTCAATTATTTCTGGACAAATCTTCAGAGGGACTCCAGATTCCAAGTCTGGAGTAGGTCCAGTAGAATATGTTTTCTGGTCAGATCTTCAGTGAGCTAATCTGGAGAATGCTCCAGATTACCTGTACAAGTAAATGCTCACTAGTCTTCAATTATTTCTGGACAAATCTTCAGAGGGACTCCAGATTCCAAGTCTGGAGTAGGTCCAGTAGAATATGTTTTCTGGTCAGATCTTCAGTGAGCTAATCTGGAGAATGCTCCAGATTACCTGTACAAGTAAATGCTCACTAGTCTTCAATTATTTCTGGACAAATCTTCAGAGGGACTCCAGATTCCAAGTCTGGAGTAGGTCCAGTAGAATATGTTTTCTGGTCAGATCTTCAGTGAGGCTCCAGTAGTCGGGTCTGGAGCGAGACCAGCAAAACAAGTTTTCTAATAAACCTAAGTAAGGTTCCAGTAGTCCAGTCTGGAGCCAGTCCAGTAAGTCTGGACTAAATCTGGACCTAACAAATTCCCCCTATTTGTTTAGAAATAATGCAAGTATTTTTCAGACTTATAGATATACAAATTTGTATGTCTGGAAAACACTTGGTCGATTTAAGTCTAATCTAAGTTACTGGAAAACACTTTATAGATCATGAGTGTTTTCAGTTTCATCTTTTAAGTTCTAACTTAGACTAAATCTGGACCTAACAAATTCCCCCTATTTGTTTAGAAATAATGCAAGTATTTTTCAGACTTATAGATATACAAATTTGTATGTCTGGAAAACACTTGGTCGATTTAAGTCTAATCTAAGTTACTGGAAAACACTTTATAGATCATGAGTGTTTTCAGTTTCATCTTTTAAGTTCTAACTTAGACTAAATCTGGTCATTCTACTTGTAAAAGTAAAAACTTGTAACTATTATTACTTTCATCAAAAAGGAAAATAATTACAACAAGTACAATGAGGTAAGAGTTCAGGCTCTTCTTCTTGATGAATGCCCTGGTGCATCTTCAGAAGCCTTCCTCTTTGGAGATGGTAATGGAACAGACACTGGTGGTCTCAGACCCAACACAGCTTCCATTTCTTGGATTCTCTTCCAGATCTTCTCAATCCTCTTCATAAAAGCTTTCACATCTGGAGAGAGATCAGTCTTGCCTTTGAAGGTTAATCCAATCTCCTTAAGTTCACTCCATCCAAAAGCTTGGACTGAAGTGTCCTTCCTTTCATCAGTGAAGTTACCCTCCCTGGTCAACTTCACATTGAACCTGGTCATCCCTTGGTGATTTTCAGCCAATGTTATTTCAGCATTAACAATTTTCCTTGCATTGGCCCTGAACATCATCATTTCATCATATTTCGCCCTTTGCTTAGCCAACTGGATCATTTCTTCAGTTTCCCTGGATACACCACTCTGCTGTCCTTCAGTGGACTGGTGTTGATTAATTCTGAGAGTAGTATCCAGTAGAATATGTTTTCTGGTCAGATCTTCAGTGAGGCTCCAGTAGTCGGGTCTGGAGCGAGACCAGCAAAACAAGTTTTCTAATAAACCTAAGTAAGGTTCCAGTAGTCCAGTCTGGAGCCAGTCCAGTAAGTCTGGACTAAATCTGGACCTAACAAATTCCCCCTATTTGTTTAGAAATAATGCAAGTATTTTTCAGACTTATAGATATACAAATTTGTATGTCTGGAAAACACTTTATAGATCATGAGTGTTTTCAGTTTCATCTTTTAAGTTCTAACTTAGACTAAATCTGGTCATTCTACTTGTAAAAGTAAAAACTTGTAACTATTATTACTTTCATCAAAAAGGAAAATAATTACAACTTTCATAAAAAAAAAATTACAACAAGTACAAAAAAAAAAAAAAAAAAAAAAAAAAAAAAAAAAAAAAAAAAAAAAAAAAAAAAAAAAAAAAAAAAAAAAAAAAAAAAAAAAAAAAAAAAAAAAAAAAAAAAAAAAAAAAAAAAAAAAAAAAAAAAAAAAAAAAAAAAAAAAAAAAAAAAAAAAAAAAAAAAAAAAAAAAAAAAAAAAAAAAAAAAAAAAAAAAAAAAAAAAAAAAAAAAAAAAAAAAAAAAAAAAAAAAAAAAAAAAAAAAAAAAAAAAAAAAAAAAAAAAAAAAAAAAAAAAAAAAAAAAAAAAAAAAAAAAAAAAAAAAAAAAAAAAAAAAAAAAAAAAAAAAAAAAAAAAAAAAAAAAAAAAAAAAAAAAAAAAAAAAAAAAAAAAAAAAAAAAAAAAAAAAAAAAAAAAAAAAAAAAAAAAAAAAAAAAAAAAAAAAAAAAAAAAAAAAAAAAAAAAAAAAAAAAAAAAAAAAAAAAAAAAAAAAAAAAAAAAAAAAAAAAAAAAAAAAAAAAAAAAAAAAAAAAAAAAAAAAAAAAAAAAAAAAAAAAAAAAAAAAAAAAAAAAAAAAAAAAAAAAAAAAAAAAAAAAAAAAAAAAAAAAAAAAAAAAAAAAAAAAAAAAAAAAAAAAAAAAAAAAAAAAAAAAAAAAAAAAAAAAAAAAAAAAAAAAAAAAAAAAAAAAAAAAAAAAAAAAAAAAAAAAAAAAAAAAAAAAAAAAAAAAAAAAAAAAAAAAAAAAAAAAAAAAAAAAAAAAAAAAAAAAAAAAAAAAAAAAAAAAAAAAAAAAAAAAAAAAAAAAAAAAAAAAAAAAAAAAAAAAAAAAAAAAAAAAAAAAAAAAAAAAAAAAAAAAAAAAAAAAAAAAAAAAAAAAAAAAAAAAAAAAAAAAAAAAAAAAAAAAAAAAAAAAAAAAAAAAAAAAAAAAAAAAAAAAAAAAAAAAAAAAAAAAAAAAAAAAAAAAAAAAAAAAAAAAAAAAAAAAAAAAAAAAAAAAAAAAAAAAAAAAAAAAAAAAAAAAAAAAAAAAAAAAAAAAAAAAAAAAAAAAAAAAAAAAAAAAAAAAAAAAAAAAAAAAAAAAAAAAAAAAAAAAAAAAAAAAAAAAAAAAAAAAAAAAAAAAAAAAAAAAAAAAAAAAAAAAAAAAAAAAAAAAAAAAAAAAAAAAAAAAAAAAAAAAAAAAAAAAAAAAAAAAAAAAAAAAAAAAAAAAAAAAAAAAAAAAAAAAAAAAAAAAAAAAAAAAAAAAAAAAAAAAAAAAAAAAAAAAAAAAAAAAAAAAAAAAAAAAAAAAAAAAAAAAAAAAAAAAAAAAAAAAAAAAAAAAAAAAAAAAAAAAAAAAAAAAAAAAAAAAAAAAAAAAAAAAAAAAAAAAAAAAAAAAAAAAAAAAAAAAAAAAAAAAAAAAAAAAAAAAAAAAAAAAAAAAAAAAAAAAAAAAAAAAAAAAAAAAAAAAAAAAAAAAAAAAAAAAAAAAAAAAAAAAAAAAAAAAAAAAAAAAAAAAAAAAATTGCCTTTGCTGCACGACGCTTTCAGTAGCGACTGCCCTAACTGCCCTTGCTCTCTTTCTGATCAACTCTTGGTCACCAGTAGATGGAATTGACAATTTTTCCCCCTTGGAATGATCTCTAGTCCTTGACTTCAGATCATTCCATAATTCTTCCATCATGTGTCTATCAAACGGACCAAAGGTTCTTCCTTGTTCTGGCAAAGAAGCAGTTATACCAGTTTGAAGTGCCTGGACTTCCCTTTTAATAGATTCAATTTGTTCTGGTAAGTCCTTGGGCAGCTCCATTTCAAACATGTTAGCAACTTCTGGTAACATAACCTCCTGAACTGATCGAAGTATAGATTCAGATACTTCATCAGTTATTTCTTTCAGCATCTCACCCCTGACCTTTCTAACAACTTCGTCACTGAGGGTGTTGACCAGTTCAGTCTGGTCAAATGAAGGCCTGCTTTCCAGAGCACTAACCCTTGTCACAATCTTCTCAACCTCATCTTTAAGACCTGCCAGTGGTTGCACAACCTTATTCTCCACTGCAGTCTCAACAGCATTCACCAATCTGGACTCCAAAGCCTGGACTGCCACTCTAATGTTTCCAGAGTTTTGATTAGTGGCCTGTACCAGCTCGTCCAGTTTATCAAACACTAACCTTTCATTCCCAGCAAAGAGGTTCATCTCTGACGCAAGATTATTTGACAACATAGATTTGAAGTCAGAGATGACCTGGGATGATGACTGGAGTGATCTCTCCAGGTCCGCCACCCTACTAAGAAGGCCTTGGACCTCGGTGGAAGAAGAAGTGGAGAGACCACTGGGTTGTTCCAGATGAGATGACACTCTGGTCATCATAGGCACTTGTGTCCAGTCCTCTTCAATTTCAGCAGTAGAGACTGGCACACTTGGTTCAGTTTGGTGTACTGGTGGTGATTGAGTTTGTGTTGGTGGAATGAAGTATGAGGTTGATTGAGGAATTGATGGTGGTGGTGGTGGTGGCATTGAAGTTTCTGGTGGTGGTATATCTGGTGTAGTTGGTGGTTCGGTTTCTGGTGGAGGAGGTGGTGGTGGTGGTGGTGGTGGTGGTGGTGGTGGTGGTGGTGGTGGTGGTGGTGGTGGTGGTGGTGGTGGTGGTGGTGGTGGTGGTGGTGGTGGTGGTGGTGGTGGTGGTGGTGGTGGTGGTGGTGGTGGTGGTGGTGGTGGTGGTGGTGGTGGTGGTGGTGGTGGTGGTGGTGGTGGTGGTGGTGGTGGTGGTGGTGGTGGTGGTGGTGGTGGTGGTGGTGGTGGTGGTGGTGGTGGTGGTGGTGGTGGTGGTGGTGGTGGTGGTGGTGGTGGTGGTGGTGGTGGTGGTGGTGGTGGTGGTGGTGGTGGTGGTGGTGGTGGTGGTGGTGGTGGTGGTGGTGGTGGTGGTGGTGGTGGTGGTGGTGGTGGTGGTGGTGGTGGTGGTGGTGGTGGTGGTGGTGGTGGTGGTGGTGGTGGTGGTGGTGGTGGTGGTGGTGGTGGTGGTGGTGGTGGTGGTGGTGGTGGTGGTGGTGGTGGTGGTGGTGGTGGTGGTGGTGGTGGTGGTGGTGGTGGTGGTGGTGGTGGTGGTGGTGGTGGTGGTGGTGGTGGTGGTGGTGGTGGTGGTGGTGGTGGTGGTGGTGGTGGTGGTGGTGGTGGTGGTGGTGGTGGTGGTGGTGGTGGTGGTGGTGGTGGTGGTGGTGGTGGTGGTGGTGGTGGTGGTGGTGGTGGTGGTGGTGGTGGTGGTGGTGGTGGTGGTGGTGGTGGTGGTGGTGGTGGTGGTGGTGGTGGTGGTGGTGGTGGTGGTGGTGGTGGTGGTGGTGGTGGTGGTGGTGGTGGTGGTGGTGGTGGTGGTGGTGGTGGTGGTGGTGGTGGTGGTGGTGGTGGTGGTGGTGGTGGTGGTGGTGGTGGTGGTGGTGGTGGTGGTGGTGGTGGTGGTGGTGGTGGTGGTGGTGGTGGTGGTGGTGGTGGTGGTGGTGGTGGTGGTGGTGGTGGTGGTGGTGGTGGTGGTGGTGGTGGTGGTGGTGGTGGTGGTGGTGGTGGTGGTGGTGGTGGTGGTGGTGGTGGTGGTGGTGGTGGTGGTGGTGGTGGTGGTGGTGGTGGTGGTGGTGGTGGTGGTGGTGGTGGTGGTGGTGGTGGTGGTGGTGGTGGTGGTGGTGGTGGTGGTGGTGGTGGTGGTGGTGGTGGTGGTGGTGGTGGTGGTGGTGGTGGTGGTGGTGGTGGTGGTGGTGGTGGTGGTGGTGGTGGTGGTGGTGGTGGTGGTGGTGGTGGTGGTGGTGGTGGTGGTGGTGGTGGTGGTGGTGGTGGTGGTGGTGGTGGTGGTGGTGGTGGTGGTGGTGGTGGTGGTGGTGGTCAATATTTTCCTCTTCAAAGATGGGAGACCCATCAATATTCATAATATCACCAGGATGGGTTAATGGATTTACCTGGGCTCCAATTCTTACTAGACGCCTATGAGATCTTGGTCGTCTGGAAAGCTCAATTTCTGATTGCACGCTTTCCACTGGAGCCACTTGACTTATTGGTTGAACCATTTCAACAATCTGAACATCTTCACTGGCATCAGGTACTTCAACAACTGGTACCCTGACTGGTGCCACATTCTCTTCAATTCGTTGAAGTGTCAGCATTGCTGGAGGAATATCTACCTCTCCATCTCTGGACCTTAGGTTTGCCAGGTCCCTCATGTACTCACTCATTGAAAAATGAGTAGTCTCAAAATCATACTCGGCTCCAAGGGCATTTCTGAATATAAGAGAGAGAAAGCGAATATATGGTATGAATGGCTTTCTCCCCTTTGCCTTTATGCGTTCCACCAGATCATCAAAGAAAATCTGGGCGAAATCGACCCTTAGCCCAAACCAAAGACAATAGGCAATCTGGAGGTGTGTTTGATTTATTTGATCCAGTCCTCCAGAACTACCTCCAAGACATTCGACGATGTGTGTGAAGAAATATCTCCACGAGTCCGTCAGTCTGCTCATATAAATGGTCCCTTTCCTCAATAACTGACCATTTTCATCTACAATCTCCGTATGCCCCATCAATCTGCATACCTCCCTGAAATTAATACCAGAAGGGAGTGGCATTGCCAGCTCATTTTCATCCAGATAATTCAACTGGAGAGCCATTCTGAGAGAATGTACTGAAAGAGTCAAGGGTCTGGTCCCTTGCTCAAGAGAGTAAACAATACAGGAGTTTGCCTCATCATATGTGGCAGTATACCAGAATTCACATAAGTAATCATGGTACATCTTTTCTGGATTTAAGGTCAGAGCACCATAAAGAGGACATGAGAGAAAAAAGCCGTTTAATCTCCCAATTATGGATTGAGAATCATGGATACTGGATAGCGTTAACTTTGCCATCCAGTTGTTCATATTCATCCTGATGATATTAGCATCAAGAGAGATATGAGGTGCTCTAACCACATCTGCTGCTGGAACATATGCGGCAGAAAGTAGATTTCGTGGTGAATTTGATTGTCTAGGAGCCATTTAATATTTAGAAGAAGATGAAATTGAAATGAATATATATAAGGTTTATGAAGAATTTAATGAATAGCAGTTAATATGAGAGTTTTATGATTGGAAAATGAATGAAGAAATTTAATGAAGGAATTTGAGAATTTGGGAGTAAATGTTCGAAGTAAATGTAAGTTGAAAGTGAAAGTGGGTATATATAGGAGAGATAATGTGGATTTCAAACGTTCAATTTGAATTTATCAAATAACATTTTTGATCGTGTTTTGAGATCCGCATTAATTACATCACATCACACATAAATGCATGACGGTTTACAGCCCACAAAAACTAACCAACTTGTACCTTTTTGTTTTCCCAAAGTAAAAAGACCATCATTGTTTTGAAAAATATCTATGCCACATAGGATTTATAAGATAAATATCTTTGAAAAAGTTTGCTTACGTGGCACATACAACGATCAAGTATTTTGAAAATATTATGACATTATTTCAGTACATCTGGAGGTTGACAGGACCGTCCAGTATCACTGGTGGATTAGTCCAGTGAAGCATGTACTGATGGTACACTGGAGGGACACTCCAGTAAAGTACCAGTGAACAACCAATTTTGAAAGACTGGAAACCTTAAACTTGCACGTCAACTAATACAGACAAATGAGAGGGACACATTTACAAGAAGACATAAGTCAACTCAAACACGCACTTCAACCTGTCCATACCAGTGAGAGGGACATATTTACAAAGCACCAGTAATATTTTCTGAAGAATTTGTCCAGTGAGAAAATTAATTCCCCCTGAACTTAAACATTTTTTAAGAGAAAATATTTTTCAAGTCTTCCCTGGAATGTTGATCCAGAAATAAATTTTTGAATCTTTAAATCAAAGATCCTTAGTAGTACACAATGGCGTTCAATACCAAGGTTCCAGATTTAAGGGTTTAACATTCCCAACTCACCAACAAGATATTCAAAAGTTTTTACATCCAGTGGTTTAGTAAAAATGTCAGCGAGTTGTTTGTCAGTGGGAATAAAATGGAGTTCAATGTGGTTTTTCATAATATGATCGCGAATGAAATGGTACCTTAGATCGATGTGTTTGGTTCTGGAGTGCATGACTGGATTGTTGGAGATAGCGATGGCACTGGTATTATCACAAAAGATTGGAGTTTTTGAATATTTAATACCATAATCAAGCAACTGGCTCTTCATCCAGAGTATCTGAGCACAACAACTGGCTGCAGACACGTATTCAGCTTCAGCAGTGGATAATGAAACTGAAGTTTGCTTCTTACTGGTCCAGCTGACCAGTTTGCCACCTAGGAAATGACATCCACCAGTTGTGGATTTCCTATCTATCTTGCAACCTGCATGATCTGAATCTGAATAACCCATTAGATCCATTCCAGAGCCTTTGGGGTACCAAAGACCTAGACTGGGAGCACCTTTTAGGTACTTCAGTATGCGCTTTACAGCGAGCATATGAGATTCCTTTGGATTAGACTGATATCTGGCACATAAACATGTTGAAAACATAATATCTGGTCTACTGGCCGTTAAATACATCAGTGAACCAACCATGCCTCTAAAGACAGTGGTGTTCACTGGTTTGCCATCTGGATCCGAGTCCAGTGTCAGTGGTGCAGAAATTGGAGTTGGTTTAGATGGTGAAGAATTCATATCGAATTTCTTTAAAAGATCTCTAACATATTTTTCCTGATTAATAAAAATTCCATCTTTGTTTTGCTTAATCTGGAGTCCAAGAAAATATGTTAATTCACCCATCAAACTCATTTCATATTCAGTGGACATGATTTTAGAAAATTTCTGGCACATGTTTTCATCAGTAGACCCAAAAATTATATCATCAACATAAATTTGTACCATTAACAGATTACCTTTCTCATGGAGAATGAATAAGGTATTGTCAATTGCACCTCGTTTAAAACCATTTTTCAACAAATGTTTAGTCAGAGTATCATACCAGGCACGTGGGGCTTGTCTGAGGCCATATAGCGCTTTGTCCAGACGATATACCCAATGTGGATGCTTGTCATCAACGAAACCTGGAGGTTGTCTGACGTAAACTTCTTCTTCAAGCTTCCCATTCAAGAAAGCACTCTTTACGTCCATCTGGTAGACCTTGAACTGATGATTAGCAGCGAATGCTAAGAAAATTCTGATCGCTTCAAGTCTAGCCACTGGAGCAAAAGATTCATCAAAGTCGACATCTGACTGGCAGTAGCCTTGTGCTACCAGTCTGGCCTTGTTTCTTATTACGTGGCCATCTTCATCTACTTTGTTTCTGAAGACCCATCTTGTTCCAATTGGTTCTTTCTTTCCAACTGGGAAAGGAACCAGATACCAGACCTTGTTCCTTTCAAACTGGTGAAGCTCTTCTTGCATAGCAGTCACCCAGTTTGGATCTTCCAGAGCCTCGTCAATCTTCTTAGGTTCTATCAAAGATAGAAAACTGACGTATAAGCATTGATTACTGGAGGCTCTTCTGGTCTGAACACCACGACTGGAGTCACCTAAGATCTGATCAATAGGGTGAGCTTTAGTCCATCTGGAGTACTGACCAGGATTGTTACTGACAACAATATCAGTGCAAGAATTCAGTTGAGTCTCCTCTGGAGTTGATTCTGGAGGAGGGTCTTGCCAAATTACTTCAGTATCTTCATCTGAGTCATTTAAATCACGATTTGCATCATGAAATTCTTCACCAGAAGACATTTCTGGTAAATTCTCAACTGACACTGATACTGGAGTAGTACGCACATCTGAACCAATATTAATTTCAGAGGGTAGTTTGAAAATAATAGAGGGATAGAATGGAGTACTACTGGAGAGTTTCTTTTTCTGAACAGGTTCCAGATCAGGATGACTGGAAACTGTGTCTGGTGAATCTTCAAATTTGTCGTTTATAGGATCAGATTCACAAAAGACAATTGGTGTTACTGGGGGAGTAACAGGGACTAGCTTCTTGTTGATTGATGCATTTGATTCATCAAATGTTACATGAATTGACTCATGGACCTTCTCCAGTCTCTTGTTGTAGACTCTGAAGGCCTTGCGAATGGCTGAATAGCCTAAGAAATACCCTTCATCAGCTTTGGCATCAAATTTGCCTAGCTGACTGGAGTCGTTCAGGATGTAAACTGGACATCCAAAAACGTGAAAATAACCAATGTTTGGTTTTCTATTTCTTAAGACTTCATAGGCTGTCTTTTTGTGTCTTTTGATGTACACTGATCGATTCTGGGTGTGGCAAGCAGTTGCAATTGCTTCCGCCCAGAAACTGGTAGACAGTCCAGATTCAACAAGCATACTCCTGGCAGCTTCTATCAGCGTTCGATTTTTCCTTTCCACAACTCCATTTTGCTCTGGAGAGCGGGCTGAAGAGAAGTTCTGGGAGATGCCAGTGTCAGTACAGAATGACTCCAGAGTTGCATTCTGGAATTCTGTTCCATTGTCACTTCTTAACTGACACACTTTTCGACTGTACTTGAGCTCAATTTGCTTGATAAGACTGATGATTTCAGCAGCAGCTTCACTTTTGGACCTCAGAAAGATCACCCAACAATATCTGGAGAACTCGTCTATGATCACCAGGGTGTATCTTTTACCAGCACGAGTCTGAACGTTCACTGGACCAAAAAGATCCATATGAAGCATGTGAAGAGGTTCAGTAATGCTGAAATTCTGTCTGGTCTTGAAACTGGTACGCTTTTGCTTACCCATCTCACATCCTGGACATGGTCTTTCCTTTTTGAAGGAGACTGAAGGTATCCCATCTGCAAGTTGTTTTCTGGACAACTTGTTAATGTTTTTGAAGTTTAAATGGGATAACCTTTTGTGCCATAACCAGTTTGTGTCTTCATCAGCTTTGGCATCAAATTTGCCTAGCTGACTGGAGTCGTTCAGGATGTAAACTGGACATCCAAAAACGTGAAAATAACCAATGTTTGGTTTTCTATTTCTTAAGACTTCATAGGCTGTCTTTTTGTGTCTTTTGATGTACACTGATCGATTCTGGGTGTGGCAAGCAGTTGCAATTGCTTCCGCCCAGAAACTGGTAGACAGTCCAGATTCAACAAGCATACTCCTGGCAGCTTCTATCAGCGTTCGATTTTTCCTTTCCACAACTCCATTTTGCTCTGGAGAGCGGGCTGAAGAGAAGTTCTGGGAGATGCCAGTGTCAGTACAGAATGACTCCAGAGTTGCATTCTGGAATTCTGTTCCATTGTCACTTCTTAACTGACACACTTTTCGACTGTACTTGAGCTCAATTTGCTTGATAAGACTGATGATTTCAGCAGCAGCTTCACTTTTGGACCTCAGAAAGATCACCCAACAATATCTGGAGAACTCATCTGAACTTGACTTGTCCATTGTTCAGAACACCATATCCCTCAGTCTTCCCACAACCATCATTTCCAAACGTGATGGAGGGTCCATCAGAAATGGTGAACTCCTCCAGTAGGGTCTTACATCCGGTCATCGTCCTGCCAGCTGCACTGTCAAGATACCAGATAAGCTTCTTTCGATCGCCCTACACATACACCAGAATTTTATCAGTTAGATTTGGGAACCCATCGACTGATGGGTTCACTGGACCCTCCCTTATAGGTCCCTGGGGCAATCTGGTCTAGTTCACTTACTTCAACAGTGGTCTTAGAAGAGAAGACCACTGGGGTTGATGGTTTTAAAACCTTTTCATTTTTCTCAACTGGAGAAATAAATTTGTCTTTCTTTGAAAAAGGTTTTGTATTTTGTCTAGGGCCAGATGAAGTACCCTCAAGAAAGTTTAATCTTGCATTAAAACTTTGTGATTGACGAGTCAGAATTTGAATCTGGCTCTCTATCCTGGACAAAATATTTTCTTCAGATGATACCTTAGCCTTTCCAGTCAAAGGCTTTGGTAAGGGATTGGTCTGAGGTAAAGGTCTATTCTGCTTCACCTTTTTAACTGGAGCAGTCATCTGGACAGCTCCAGTCTTAACCTCTGGGGATTGAACTGGGTCTAAATTGGTCTTGGGTGTTTCAGGCATATCATAAACAGTTGTGGGCCTTAACACCTCTGGTAATCGATCGATTACTGGTATTAATGATGCAACATTTGTATTTCCATCTAAATATGCACGTTTTTGAGCAGGAAATTGTTTAACTGAAGCATCATATGGCTTTTTAGTTTCTAGCCATGACTTTATTACCAGTTTTTCTTTCTCTAAAATGATCTCAAGATCTTGCTTTTCTTGAATCAATTGTTCAGTTACCAGAACCTGGGCTTGAAATGCCAGTTCAATGTCTTGAAGCTCTTTTAATTTTGATTTTAAAGCATTTATTTCAGAAGAATCTGTTTCTAGACCATTTACACAATCAGATCTAACAGTTTCTACAAAAATTAAATCAGAATTTAAAGCTTCAGCTATGTCCAGTTTTAGTTCTTGGTCAGTTGCATTATCATAATCACTAACCTTTTTAATAACAATGTCCACCCATCGTCCAGATGTGACATCTTCCTTCACCAGGTGCTCATCAACTTCCAGAGCCATGTAACAGCAATCTCTTTCTTCTTCTTTATCAACAGTTTTTTGTTGAAAACACTACTGGGGTTGATGTTTTTAAAACCTTTTCATTTTTCTCAACTGGAGAAATAAATTTGTCTTTCTTTGAAAAAGGTTTTGTATTTTGTCTAGGGCCAGATGAAGTACCCTCAAGAAAGTTTAATCTTGCATTAAAACTTTGTGATTGACGAGTCAGAATTTGAATCTGGCTCTCTATCCTGGACAAAATATTTTCTTCAGATGATACCTTAGCCTTTCCAGTCAAAGGCTTTGGTAAGGGATTGGTCTGAGGTAAAGGTCTATTCTGCTTCACCTTTTTAACTGGAGCAGTCATCTGGACAGCTCCAGTCTTAACCTCTGGGGATTGAACTGGGTCTAAATTGGTCTTGGGTGTTTCAGGCATATCATAAACAGTTGTGGGCCTTAACACCTCTGGTAATCGATCGATTACTGGTATTAATGATGCAACATTTGTATTTCCATCTAAATATGCACGTTTTTGAGCAGGAAATTGTTTAACTGAAGCATCATATGGCTTTTTAGTTTCTAGCCATGACTTTATTACCAGTTTTTCTTTCTCTAAAATGATCTCAAGATCTTGCTTTTCTTGAATCAATTGTTCAGTTACCAGAACCTGGGCTTGAAATGCCAGTTCAATGTCTTGAAGCTCTTTTAATTTTGATTTTAAAGCATTTATTTCAGAAGAATCTGTTTCTAGACCATTTACACAATCAGATCTAACAGTTTCTACAAAAATCAAATCAGAATTTAAAGCTTCAGCTATGTCCAGTTTTAGTTCTTGGTCAGTTGCATTATCATAATCACTAACCTTTTTAATAACAATGTCCACCCATCGTCCAGATGTGACATCTTCCTTCACCAGGTGCTCATCAACTTCCAGAGCCATGTAACAGCAATCTCTTTCTTCTTCTTCATCAACAGATGAGTCATCAGAAGGAACCCACTTCTCTTCAGTTGTAGCAATCATGCACTTATTATTGTCTTCAATTTGTTGTGCCATGAGAGCAATTTGGGCCTTAAGCTTTTTATATTTCATTTTATAGCTATCATCAGGCTTATTATTAGAAGAGAATGGACCAGGCTTGGATGCAAACTGGTTGGACCTGCACTCTTTCATGAAATGACCCTTTTTGCCACACTTAAAGCATGTCAAATTGGTCTTGTCAGTGGAAGAACTGGATGCAAATTGTCCAGATGGCTTATTTGCTCTTGCTTTGAAACGGTTGAACGTTTTAGCAATCATTGCAATAAGGTCATCATCTTCAGTTTCATCACAGTCTGGAGAGATTTGACTGGACTCTCCAGAATCCATAAGTTCAGACACCATCTTCTTCATAGAAAATACATTCTCAGAAGATATCAGTGCTGTACTTGGTGGTTCAGAATAACTAACCACTTTAGGAGTACTGGAGGCATGGTTAAAAGCATCTTGTTCTGCAACCACTCTCTGGGCTTGATTTTCTTCAGTGTACCTGAAGGCTCCATATAGAGTTGAGAGAGTGTGTGTGTGCAGAGTTTTACCTTGTCGTAAAACAAGTATCATGTGAGACCATTTGGTGGGCAGAATGTCACAAAATTTCTCCAGAAGTATATCCTTGTCCTTCTCAACCCCAAGACCTCTCAATTGGTTTATGATACTCATAAATCTGGTGTAAGTACCAGTGAGAGACTCGTTAGGTTGAGCAAAAAATGACTCATACCTCTTGTTTAAGGAGACCTTTCTGGTGACAATGGTGTCATCTCCTCCTTCATGTTGGTTAAGAAGCTCATCCCACATGGTTTTGGCACTAGGAAAAAGAACTAGTGTGGGAATGAGGGTTTCTGGAACAGCCCCGAGGATCATGTTTTTAAGGAGGGTGTCAAGATTCACCAGTCTCCTCTCCTCTTCAGACCAATGTTCCTCCCTCTTTTCCCTTCCCCTTCTAGATCCAGAAGGATCAAGAAGTGGATTGAGAGGTGATGTAGGTACATATGGACCTTCGTTTAAGATCTTCATCATGTTCCTCTCAATACCAGTGACATGCAAAACCATCCTAGCTTTCCACGTACCAAATTCATCACTGTTCCCACTGAATTTAGGAACAGGATTATTCGAGTAGTGCACATGCACGTGTGGAGAAGCAGGAGTAGGAGGAGGAGGTGGAGGATTAGTGTTATTAACATTTTGTGGTTCATTTTGATCATGCAAATTTACATTAGGATCGGGACCAAGACTAAAACCTTGTGTATTTTCTTGGTTAGCCATCAAGAACAGATCTAGGCAATGATTAGCCTTCTGCTCTGATACCAAATGTGAGTCCCTTAAATTACGAGATGGTTAACCAATAGAAAGTGTAAAATACAACAAGTCTAATAATCACTAGATATGGACTAGTATTACTTGTAAATAAAGATGCAAGATATATAAACAAAGTAATACAAGACTTAAAGCAATAAACAAATAAAGTGGACCATTATGTATGTTTCATGGGTATTTCATTTATTGATGTTTAAATAAAATACAAGGTTGTTGCGGAATCAAGATAACACGATTAAGTGAGTATCCTAACAACCTATGATTACAAATGATCTATATTTGTCAAATAGCTCTTTAGGATCGAGATACTTAAAGTTGTGAAGTATCCCTGTTTAAGATCGAGAGTATTTTAGACAAATTCACTTTCTTGCAAAGTATATGCTAAAAAGTATTTTAGTTCAAGGAATGACTTAGTATTTATAGGCAACAAATTCACCAGTGAATTTGTGCCGTACAAATCTGGTTGTATACATTTAATGATCCGACAAGAACATTAAATGTATTAGATAAGAATAAGGATAAAGTCACATCAAGTGCAAGTGTATCCTTATTACCCAACCACCTTAACACACGTATACTTTTGTTAAAGAACAAGTGGATTGTTCTTTGGAAAGTGTGTTAAAGGCTAAAGTCAAACCTCGATATTAGTGTTCAGACTTGCAGGATCTAGAACACTAACAATCCTCCAGTGTGCAGATCTGGTAAGACTTTCCAGTGGACTCCGCCATTTGTTAAGTCTTCTTCCTTCAGACTTCAGTCTTTGACTTCAGTCAGAATGTCTTCAGTAGAGTAGATCTGGACTGGGGTGAAGTCTTCAGTGAGCTAATCTGGAGAATGCTCCAGATTACCTGTACAAGTAAATGCTCACTAGTCTTCAATTATTTCTGGACAAATCTTCAGAGGGACTCCAGATTCCAAGTCTGGAGTAGGTCCAGTAGAATATGTTTTCTGGTCAGATCTTCAGTGAGGCTCCAGTAGTCGGGTCTGGAGCGAGACCAGCAAAACAAGTTTTCTTAACATTGTGCACATTAATAAGGGCTTTGATGTGTTGATTATAGGTAGCTTATGTTGTAGCTAGCCTATAGATAATGAACTCGAGTATAAACCTACAGTTGAAAGTGTTAAGCTTAACCCATACTATTCCTCGGTGGGACTAGTGTGATAAGTTGGTCAGACGGGGTAAACACGATACCTCTGATGACATGGTCAAGTTGATTGAGTATGCCGGGTGATTTGGACCGATCACCACCAGTTGTTAACGGCTTACTCCTAAGTTGGTCAGACGGGGTAAACACGATACCTCTGACGACATGGTCAAGTTGCTTGAGTATACCGGGTGATTAGGACCGATCACTGAGTTGCTAACGGTTTACTCCTGGATTTGGTTATGCCTATCCTTAACGATGTCGATGGATCCTGAAAGGACAACCCATCATGTCGGGTGCAAGGTTCCTGGAAAGGTGACCGCCTATGCACAACTTGTGTTGATTACTTATGTGACCTAAGTCACTACTAAACAGTTGAAAATGGCATAACTTAAGATTGTTGATTGTGATTGATGTTGAGGTGAATCTTGATGATTGATGAGATGATTGAGGTTGCTAGGCACATGTAGGAATGTAATCTTCTTCTTGTGCTATATGCTTGATATGTGATGATTGTTATATGCTTGACGTGCGTATGACGTTTTAGAAGATGATTTAGTTGGAAACATTTTATACAACTTGTGGTTATCTAAATCCTATTGTTTGTGTATATTGATATCATATATGTTATAACACGATTTCTATCACTGAACTGAATTCATCAATGGCGGTTTGTTAGTGTGTGTTCTTGGTGTTTGTGTGTGTTTTGAGAGAGAATTCGGTATTAAACTGGAAGATTGGTATTAATGTGTGTGTGAAAAGTTACAAGTATGAAGTGTGTTATGAATGTGTTGGTTATGATTTCTAAGGTATGAGGGGGTATTTATAGTCTAACTATACAATTATGCTAATTATCACAATTAGCCCCTCAACCTTAGTAATCATTTATCTATGACTTAATAACAAGAAAGTCCTCTAATCTAATTACAATTTATCACTATTTTTGGATTTCTAACATTCTCCCCCTTAGTGATATATTGTAATGAATGAAGTACGTGTTATCTTGTCTTGTAGGAATGAATTTGATGAGCCCGGTGGTGAAGACAATTGGTGTGTTGAAACAAGTCTTCAAAGCTTTTTCTTTTGTCTTTGGAAAAACTTGATTCAGTCTTGGTCTTGGACTTCTTGAAGTTAAATCATATGAAGATTCTCAATGTTCTTTTTGAACAGAGAATAATGAAGGCGTGTTTGGCTTGAATCTTCGAGAATTGTTGAATCCTGAATCAGAGTTGTCTTTTGAAATGCAGAAGAGATGAATCTTGGTTTTGATTCTTCAATCTTCGATTCTTGAGTGAAATTCAACTTCTTGAAACAAAATTTCATGAAAATGTACTCTCCCCCTTGATTTATGCATTGTAGTTTCTTGATGAAATGTTCTTGTATGAATTGAAGATCTTGAATGACGTGTGTTTGTGAAGATGGGGGGGGGGGGGGGGGGGGGGGGGGGGGGGGGGGGGGGGGGGGGGGGGGGGGGGGGGGGGGGGGGGGGGGGGGGGGGGGGGGGGGGGGGGGGGGGGGGGGGGGGGGGGGGGGGGGGGGGGGGGGGGGGGGGGGGGGGGGGGGGGGGGGGGGGGGGGGGGGGGGGGGGGGGGGGGGGGGGGGGGGGGGGGGGGGGGGGGGGGGGGGGGGGGGGGGGGGGGGGGGGGGGGGGGGGGGGGGGGGGGGGGGGGGGGGGGGGGGGGGGGGGGGGGGGGGGGGGGGGGGGGGGGGGGGGGGGGGGGGGGGGGGGGGGGGGGGGGGGGGGGGGGGGGGGGGGGGGGGGGGGGGGGGGGGGGGGGGGGGGGGGGGGGGGGGGGGGGGGGGGGGGGGGGGGGGGGGGGGGGGGGGGGGGGGGGGGGGGGGGGGGGGGGGGGGGGGGGGGGGGGGGGGGGGGGGGGGGGGGGGGGGGGGGGGGGGGGGGGGGGGGGGGGGGGGGGGGGGGGGGGGGGGGGGGGGGGGGGGGGGGGGGGGGGGGGGGGGGGGGGGGGGGGGGGGGGGGGGGGGGGGGGGGGGGGGGGGGGGGGGGGGGGGGGGGGGGGGGGGGGGGGGGGGGGGGGGGGGGGGGGGGGGGGGGGGGGGGGGGGGGGGGGGGGGGGGGGGGGGGGGGGGGGGGGGGGGGGGGGGGGGGGGGGGGGGGGGGGGGGGGGGGGGGGGGGGGGGGGGGGGGGGGGGGGGGGGGGGGGGGGGGGGGGGGGGGGGGGGGGGGGGGGGGGGGGGGGGGGGGGGGGGGGGGGGGGGGGGGGGGGGGGGGGGGGGGGGGGGGGGGGGGGGGGGGGGGGGGGGGGGGGGGGGGGGGGGGGGGGGGGGGGGGGGGGGGGGGGGGGGGGGGGGGGGGGGGGGGGGGGGGGGGGGGGGGGGGGGGGGGGGGGGGGGGGGGGGGGGGGGGGGGGGGGGGGGGGGGGGGGGGGGGGGGGGGGGGGGGGGGGGGGGGGGGGGGGGGGGGGGGGGGGGGGGGGGGGGGGGGGGGGGGGGGGGGGGGGGGGGGGGGGGGGGGGGGGGGGGGGGGGGGGGGGGGGGGGGGGGGGGGGGGGGGTGGCTTGAATCTTCTAACCAATCTTTCAACCTTTTTGAAGCTTTGATCTTTTTCACATCAACTTGAACACTTTGGAGAGTAAGTATTTGAATGAAGTTTGGATGAAATTCTTATGAAGTAATCATGCTCCCCCTCAATTCATGAGTATAAACACTTTTGAAGCGTCTTTGAACTTTTGAGGCATCTTGAGTGAAAATCCTTCTGAACACAAGGGACTATTGATACATCATAAAGAATTTTCTTTCCCTATACACAAACTTTGATAAGCCTAAAACCTATTGAAACAACCAAACACAAACTTTTCTCCTTGTTTTCCTTAACAATCACTAAATCAATCACTATATTCTCTCCCCCTCATAATGACAAACTTGGGAACCAATGTCATTATGTTCATTTTGATTGATTAAATGAAAAGGAATAACATGACCTAAAGCTTAGAAATCTTGCACTTGGAGAAATATTGTATTATGGTGTTGGTGTAATCTGAGTTTGTGTGATAAGAAATGAAACCGGATAAGAATGATCCGTTAGCATATTCAAAAATCGAAAGGATTAATGAAATGACCGATAGAAATGTATCACAAAGATAAGCAGTAATATCACAAAGATATGACTCGAATGTGTTCTAAGAAGAATGAATGATAATCAAATTAATGACCAATCAAAATAGCTCTAGACACATTGTGATCAAATGAAGTCGGGGACTGGAGCAGAATGTCGCCCTTTTTCAATATCAACATCTTCCAAATGAAGAGTCAATAGAAATGTGAAAAACTCCGTGAGAAATGAAACAAGCATTTGTTAAGAAATACTTGAGTGGTTAGGAATGATGTGCATTGCTTCACTGGGTCCATGAAGACTTTTTCAATATCGAGATATCAACAAATGACATCCGATAGAAACGTGTTTTACCCGGCTTTTTGAGATTTTGGGGAGGACTTTTGTTTCTTTTAGTCCTTTCTCACATCATCATATCACCGTAACCTCTCACTTTTCGACTTTACTCCCTCCATTCTAGTTGCACGAAATCAACATCACTCAAAATACCCTCACTATCTAATGAAAAAAGTGAATACTCCGGGGTTAGAACTCATCGGCGATGATGAAATTCATGGAGTAATTTTGAGAAAAACTTATCGCTCATGTGCACACTAATCACCGAACTTCTTTTGATTGAAAAGCATTGGAAAAAAAAACAAAAAAAAAAAAAAAAAAAAAAAAAAAAAAAAAAAAAAAAAAAAAAAAAAAAAAAAAAAAAAAAAAAAAAAAAAAAAAAAAAAAAAAAAAAAAAAAAAAAAAAAAAAAAAAAAAAAAAAAAAAAAAAAAAAAAAAAAAAAAAAAAAAAAAAAAAAAAAAAAAAAAAAAAAAAAAAAAAAAAAAAAAAAAAAAAAAAAAAAAAAAAAAAAAAAAAAAAAAAAAAAAAAAAAAAAAAAAAAAAAAAAAAAAAAAAAAAAAAAAAAAAAAAAAAAAAAAAAAAAAAAAAAAAAAAAAAAAAAAAAAAAAAAAAAAAAAAAAAAAAAAAAAAAAAAAAAAAAAAAAAAAAAAAAAAAAAAAAAAAAAAAAAAAAAAAAAAAAAAAAAAAAAAAAAAAAAAAAAAAAAAAAAAAAAAAAAAAAAAAAAAAAAAAAAAAAAAAAAAAAAAAAAAAAAAAAAAAAAAAAAAAAAAAAAAAAAAAAAAAAAAAAAAAAAAAAAAAAAAAAAAAAAAAAAAAAAAAAAAAAAAAAAAAAAAAAAAAAAAAAAAAAAAAAAAAAAAAAAAAAAAAAAAAAAAAAAAAAAAAAAAAAAAAAAAAAAAAAAAAAAAAAAAAAAAAAAAAAAAAAAAAAAAAAAAAAAAAAAAAAAAAAAAAAAAAAAAAAAAAAAAAAAAAAAAAAAAAAAAAAAAAAAAAAAAAAAAAAAAAAAAAAAAAAAAAAAAAAAAAAAAAAAAAAAAAAAAAAAAAAAAAAAAAAAAAAAAAAAAAAAAAAAAAAAAAAAAAAAAAAAAAAAAAAAAAAAAAAAAAAAAAAAAAAAAAAAAAAAAAAAAAAAAAAAAAAAAAAAAAAAAAAAAAAAAAAAAAAAAAAAAAAAAAAAAAAAAAAAAAAAAAAAAAAAAAAAAAAAAAAAAAAAAAAAAAAAAAAAAAAAAAAAAAAAAAAAAAAAAAAAAAAAAAAAAAAAAAAAAAAAAAAAAAAAAAAAAAAAAAAAAAAAAAAAAAAAAAAAAAAAAAAAAAAAAAAAAAAAAAAAAAAAAAAAAAAAAAAAAAAAAAAAAAAAAAAAAAAAAAAAAAAAAAAAAAAAAAAAAAAAAAAAAAAAAAAAAAAAAAAAAAAAAAAAAAAAAAAAAAAAAAAAAAAAAAAAAAAAAAAAAAAAAAAAAAAAAAAAAAAAAAAAAAAAAAAAAAAAAAAAAAAAAAAAAAAAAAAAAAAAAAAAAAAAAAAAAAAAAAAAAAAAAAAAAAAAAAAAAAAAAAAAAAAAAAAAAAAAAAAAAAAAAAAAAAAAAAAAAAAAAAAAAAAAAAAAAAAAAAAAAAAAAAAAAAAAAAAAAAAAAAAAAAAAAAAAAAAAAAAAAAAAAAAAAAAAAAAAAAAAAAAAAAAAAAAAAAAAAAAAAAAAAAAAAAAAAAAAAAAAAAAAAAAAAAAAAAAAAAAAAAAAAAAAAAAAAAAAAAAAAAAAAAAAAAAAAAAAAAAAAAAAAAAAAAAAAAAAAAAAAAAAAAAAAAAAAAAAAAAAAAAAAAAAAAAAAAAAAAAAAAAAAAAAAAAAAAAAAAAAAAAAAAAAAAAAAAAAAAAAAAAAAAAAAAAAAAAAAAAAAAAAAAAAAAAAAAAAAAAAAAAAAAAAAAAAAAAAAAAAAAAAAAAAAAAAAAAAAAAAAAAAAAAAAAAAAAAAAAAAAAAAAAAAAAAAAAAAAAAAAAAAAAAAAAAAAAAAAAAAAAAAAAAAAAAAAAAAAAAAAAAAAAAAAAAAAAAAAAAAAAAAAAAAAAAAAAAAAAAAAAAAAAAATAATATCTAACATCAATATGCTTTGATCGAGAGTGGTTTACTGAGTTGACTGCAATGGCAATGGCACTCTGAGAATCACAATAGATAGGAATATGATCATACGTCAGACCATAATCAGTTAGTTGTGTCTTCATCCATAAAACTTGAGCACAACAACTAGCCGCAGCCACATATTCAGCTTCAGCCGTTGATAGTGAAACACAGTTCTGTTTCTTGGAAGACCAACTCACAATTTTATCTCCTAAAAATTGTAAAGTACCGGAAGTGCTCTTGCGATCAAGTTTACAACCAGCATGATCTGCATCTGAATAAGCAGTTAGATTGAATCCAGTATCCCTTGGATACCAGAGACCTAAATCGGGTGTACCCTTCAGATAACGAAAGATTCGTTTCACAGCATGATAATGTAAATCAGTTGGAGCAGCTTGATATCTAGCACACATACATGTTGCAAACATTATATCTGGGCGAGATGTTGTTAGGTACAACAACGAACCAATCATACTTCGATATCTCTTTTGGTCAAATGGTTTCCCATTTGTATCATTATTAATGGTTGTTCGAGCAGCCATTGGGGTAGAAATTGAAGAACATGAAGTCATATCAAACTTTTTCAACATGTCATTTATGTATTTACCTTGTGATATAAAAATACCAGTTGGTAATTGTTTGATTTGAAGACCCAAAAGTAATTCATTTCCCCAATCATGCTCATTTCAAAATGATTGACCATTAGAGATGAAAAGTTTCGGCAAAATGTTTGACTGGTCGACCCAAATATAATGTCATCAACATATATTTGAACAAGTAGAACATGCTTACCTTGTTTGCGAATGAACAAGGTAGGGTCAATTATGCCTTTGGTAAATCCACCTTTAAGTAAGAAAGTAGTTAAAGAATCATACCATGCTTGCTTAAGACCGTAGAGAGCCTTGTCTAACTTGTAGACATGGTTTGGCCTTTGAGGATCAACAAAACCTTCTGGTTGATCAACGTAAACTTCTTCTTTGAGGTCACCATTCAGGAAAGCAGTCTTCACATCCATTTGAAACACAGTAAAGTTTCGGAATGCGGCATAAGCTAAGAATATTCGAATGGCCTCCATTCTTGCCACTGGAGCAAAAGTTTCGTCGAAATCAACACCAGGTTGTTGGCAATAACCCTTTGCAACAAGTCGAGCTTTATTCCTTACTACCACTCCATTCTCATCCTTTTTGTTTTTGAAAATCCACTTTGTTCCGATTGGATCATCTTTTCTAGGATTTGGAACTAATCTCCATACCTTCAGTCTTTCAAATTGTGCGAGTTCATCTTGCATTGCCTTAACCCACTCTGGATCACGAAGAGCTTCAGATACTATTTTGGGTTCGATATTGCTAAGAGAAAGTGCAACAAGACACTCATTCACTGAAGTACGAGTAGTTACTCCTGCTTGTGGATCTCCAATTATTTGATCAGTAGGATGGTTTTTCTGCATGCGTATCCACTTGTGAGCATGAGGAAGAGGATCTTGTTGATGAAGATCAACATCACCATCATTGAAACTTGAGTTTGTTGAGAGATGGAATCATAACTTGGTATAACCCTTTCCTCATATGTTGGATGATCAAAGTCAAGTGGTACATACACATTTGGAGTGTTCAAGGGATTTGTTGTCTGAGTGAATTGAGAAGGTTGTTCTTGAACATTCACTTGAGAAGAATTATCAGGAGAGGATGATGGAATAGAATCATTAGAAGCGGATTCTTGCTCAGAAGAACTTGATGACGATTCATGAGTGTTGTCAGGAACTGGATCGTTGTTATGAAGAGGTTCATTGCTTTGAATTGGTTCAACGATGTCTTGAGGTTCTTGATCATGAATCGGTTTTGAATTATAGAATTCTTCAAAAAGAATATCTAATTCATCACTGGTTGGAGTTGGAAACTTCTTGAATTTAGAAGCTAAGGTAGAGTTCCTTGTAGAAGTACTTGAAGCACTTGGATCAATACTTGTTGGTAGCAAGCTTTCTTGCTCAAAAATCATGCCTGACATCTCATCAAACCAAACATTCATTGTCTCTTGAATTGTGTTTGTTCGACGATTATAGATTCGGTAGGCAATTGATGTTTTGGAATAACCAACAAAATATCCTTCATCACCTTTCTTCTCAAACTTTCCAAGATTCTCCCGATCATTCAAAGTGTAACAAACACACCAAATATATGAAAGTAGTTGATGTTGGGTTTGCGTTTGTTAACAACCTCATAAGGAGTCTTTTCGAAACGCTGATTGATGATGGACCAATTCTGAGTGTGACAAGCAGTGTCAACAGCTTCAGCCCACATATTGGATGGCAATTTGGAATAAGCAAGCATTGTCCTTGCTGCTTCCACCAGCGATCGATTTCTCCTTTCAACAACACCGTTTTGTTGAGGGGTGCGAACTGCTGAGAATTGATGAGTAATACCTTTGGATTTGCAGAATTCATCAAAAACAGCATTCTTGAATTCAGTACCGTTATCCGAACGGATGTAACGAACTGGAAGTTGAAGATTTACTTGAGTATTTGTGATGAAATCTATCAACATCTGAGTTGTTTCATCTTTGGATGCTAGGAACTTAACCCAAGTATATCTTGAATAATCATCAACAATAACCAAGATGTATTTCTTCCCATTTCGGCTTTGTACTTTCATCGGCCCACACAGATCCATGTGAAGCAAATGAAGAGGTGCTAAAGAATTTGGAGATTTCTTCGGTTTATGAGAAACTCTCTTAATCTTTCCAACAGCACAAGAAGGACAGACATGCTCACTTTCATACTTATAGTCAGGTAAGCCTTCAACAAGATGCTTATTGACTAAAGTATTGATTGTTTGGAAATTCAGATGAGAAAGCCTTCTATGCCATAACCAAGAATTCTTTGAAGTAGCCTTTGAAATGAGACAAATATTATCGGTTGGTTGGTTATCATCGAGATTGACGGTAAAAAGGTTATCGTCACGATCACCACAAAGAATATCAACTCCATCTAAGGTTTGGACTTTGCAAAGAGATTTTCGAAAAAGAACTTGAAGATTGTTATCACAGAATTGTCCAACACTGAACAAGTTGTGACTTAATCCTTCAACATAGTGAACTTTCTTGATAGTAATCCCATTTCGTTCAATGTCCCCATAACCTAAGATAGGAGCGAAATTATTGTTTCCAAAGCGAACAGTTCCCATGAATCGTTCAACAAAGTTCTTCAGTAAAGACTTATTTCCAGTCATGTGCTTCGAACACCCGGAATCGAGTATCCAAACACAGATGGTTATTTCCTGCAATCAAAGAAATTTAACCGTTTTTAGGTACCCACTTGAAAACGGGTCCTTTATGGTTAGATAAAACAGGCAGGGTATATAACTTAGGATGCGCATTCAAACATGTTATTGAATCAACATAAGCATCAACAAGCACATTATCAACAAACATATTTGAATAAAATGTACGAACATTCACATGAGAATTAAAAGTAACATGTCTACAAGCATTCACATCAACCACACGAGAATTAAAATTGTTTACAAGCTCACAAGGCCTTGCCTTGGCACATTTAACATTTATTAACAAAGATGAATTGTTTTGATTAACAGAAGTACTTTTCTTCCTATTAACAGCATTTCTCCTCCTTCTTTTCTTCATTTTCTCAACATTCTTTTGATTACTAGTGATCTTAGGTACTAAAGTATTAGCAACCCATTTAGCACCACTAGTTAAGCTCTTTCCACCTGTTGAATTGAAACTTTGAAAATTAGAACTAGGAGTTTTAAACACTTTCATCTTTTTGGAATCTTTTGGAGGTGAGGAAACTTCTTGATTCTTTGGTTTATCATGAGAAAACCATCCATATCTATCCCTATATCTAGTTGTACCATTTGATGCATCTTTAGTTAGCAAAACTGAGCTAGACTTAGACACCTTAGGTATAAAGCTAGATTGAGAGCTAGATTTAGAAGCATTTGAATAGTCTTTCGGAAGTTTCACTTTGGTGTACTTTGTTTTGTGTGGGATCTCAGCTTGTTCTTCTTTGACATGTTTCACTGGGGTAGCAACAAAGGTTTCTAACTTAACGGTCTTTGGTTCAGTCTTGACGAGTTTGGTCTTAACTCGTTTCCTTGAGTAATATGAAGTTGGAGCTTTGGACAATGGTTTTTGAGATTCCATTTTTGTTTCAACTTTGATTTTGGTAGATTCAATCTTTTTCTCAGTTTCTGAATTAAAAACATATTCTCCCTCCATGAATTTATCAAAATCATCCTTTGTGAAATCTTTATCAAAAGAAAATTGCAATGGAGATTGATTAGTTTCAAATTCATTTGAAAGTTTTGAAAAATCAGGAATCTTGGTGTCCAACTTCACATCATGGGTAGTCTCGGAAATTAGGTCAACTGAAACTGACACATCTTTGGTTTCACAAGAAAATTGAGTAGACGTATCAATACCTATACTAGCACTAGGCTTAGGGTGAACAACTAACTCATCAACATTATTGCATGTGAAAAACCTATAGAAGTACCATATCAAAACTAAACTATGTGCAAGTTCTTCATTGGATAAATCAGATTGCACATAATCATCAGCTATGAATGTAGCAGTATTTTGACAAGTACATTCAAGAGAATCAGTCAAGGTCTGAGTCGAGGTATTGGTAGATGAATCACAGGTAGTTTGGGTAGAATTTTCTACTAAAGCATTCTGGTCAGTTTGAGTAGAAACATTCTCACAAACTTTCTTAGTATTAACAACAATACATTTATCCTCTAGATTCGGACTTTGAGACTTAAGATGATTAATAACTGTTTGTTGAGATTCCACCTTTTGTTGTAAACCCTCTATTTGTTTTTCCAAAAATGTGGTTGGAAAATACATTTTAGTTGGTTTAGGTGGAGTACAGACAGATTCTTGGTTTTGAAAATTTGATTCAATTTCTTCCAATTTGAAAATTGAAGATTCTTTGTTTTGTATGAATCATTTATTGCATCATAATTAACCAAAAAATCTTGATTTGGTATTCTCTCAACTTCATCAGTCTCAAATTCGTCATCCAATGGACGAATAAATTGTTGTATCATACCAAGTCGTAGAAATTTTTCATCATACAGAGGTTCAATTTCCTCTTTGGCCTTTTGTAATGGTGTGATATTCTCAAATCCCAACCCGAGAAGAAGATCTGTTTTGTCAATCTTTGACTTGTTGAAATAGGCAGTGAAATTCAAGAGAGGATTTTGTTCAACTTTATATAACTTTTCTTGATAGAAAAGTATATTCTTTTTAAATTCCTCAATTTGTTTTTCAAGATTCTCAATCTCAATGCCTTTTAAAAAACAATTATGATTTAAATCAGAAATCTTCCTTTCAAATTCAACATTGTTTGGTTTAGCTTCTTGGAGCTTCTTTTGAGAATATCAACATCCATTTGTCTTGCATTTGCCCGAAGCCATTCATTGGTCTTTTGAATTTCAAGATCTTGATTGGCCTTTTCAAGATCATGAATGGTCTTTTCAAGATTTTGACATCTTTGTAATAACTTAGAATCAGGAGAGACATTCATCTCACATTCTTTAACCAACATCTTGTCTTTGTATGCTTGAAAATCTTGTTTAATAGTATCATGTTCAAAAAGTAATTTTGAGTGTTCTTCAAGAAGTTTTGAAAATTCACTTTTTGAAAATGAAATACTACTTTTCAATTTTTTGTTTTTGTTGGCTAAAGAATTGATATGGGTTGTCAAGTCTAATAAGGCTAATCTACATGACTCTTTGTCCTTAATCAAAGAAAAAGTAGAGTCAAGAGTTACCTCATCATCTGGGTATTCATCATCAGTGCTTTCTGCCTCAAAGACTTTGTCCTTGGCCAACCTTGCCATAAAGCAAACATTTGCGGAGAGATCTTGATCTTCATCATCTGTGAGTAATAGCCATTTGTCATCTTCAGCGAGCAATGCATGTCCTGCTTCAACTTGTTTGGCTAACAGCATCTTCTGCTTGTAGTACTCATAATTCCGCTTTCGAGGTTGTCTGCAATCAACGGCAAAATGTCCAGGAATACCACAATTGTAGCACTTTTTGTCAGATGCTTACCCTTCTCAACAACTTGTTTCTCATAAGTTTCCTTCTTTTCACCATGGTTGAATCCCTTAGCTTCTCCTTGCTCATTACTCTTCGGATGATAGTGTTCCTTCTTGGGAAATGCACTTGTAGACGAAGTGCGGAGATTGTTGTTTGTTGGCCTCGCTTTGTAAAATTTTCTCTTGAAATGCTTTGTTACCGCGGCAAGAGCTTGATATAGTTCATCTGAAACACCATCTCTTGTAGCCATTAGATCATCTCCCTCCTCATCAGATGAAGAAACAACTACCATTTGCCTTTTAAGAGCCTCAGAAATCTTTTTCTCAACAATCAATGCCAAAGGATCAGTAGATACAACTTCTGGCATTTTGCTTGATGAAGAAGCTTTGCTTAGGACTTGGTTTTCATTGAGTTTGAAGGATTCATAAAGAGTATGAATGGTGAACTTGGTTAGGTTTTGATGTTGCTTGATTTGGGTTCCAAAATCTTCCCATTCTGGACCAAGAGCTTTGATGAACTTGATGTTTAACTCAATCTCTGTTTTCTTGACATTGTTCTTCCTCAGTTCATTTATGACATTGCAGAATCTATAGTAAACTGCCTCAAGAGATTCATTTGGCATTTTGGAGAAGTTGTCAAACTCAGTCAGAATGTTGGTCAATCTGATTGTCGAAGTCACGTCAGCTCCTTCCATCTGTCTTGCCACCTCATCCCATATCTCCTTGGCTGTATCATAAGAATCAACAGAGCCATAGATTTCATCCGGTAGAGCTCTGTATAAACATGACCTAGCTCTGTTATCTGCAGCTGTTCGATCCTTTTGTTCAGCATTCAAAAGATCATGAGTTAGAATAATTGCATCAGTAGTGGGATGGCGATGAACGGCAAGTCCATTCAGAATGGAATCTTTCATCATATGACCATTTGTTTGACTTTCCACATAGTCCATGAATCTTTTCTTCCATAGTCCGTATGAACCACGGTAGAGAACTGGAGGTCTTGTATCTGAACCCAATGCCAATGCTTCACGAGAAGCCATTTGAAATTGATTTGAGTTGAAAAGATTGAAATGAATTAAGAATTGAAGAAACAGAAAATGAAACGATCTTGAGAAGATCGTCTTGGGTGAGATCGTCTTGGGTGAGATCATCTTGGGTGAGATCGTATTGGGTGAGATCGTCTTGGGTGAGATCGTCTTGGGTGAGATCGTCTTGGGTGAGATCGTCTTGGGATTTTTTGGTGAAATTTGTTAAGTATGAAAATGAAACGATCTTGAAATGAACGATCTGGAAATGAAACGGTCTTGAAATGAAAATGGTTTTGGAATGAAAATGATTCAAAGAACTGGGACGATCTTGATTGAAGATCGTCTTAGGTTCAGAAGAAATGAGACGATCTTGGTGAAGATCGTCTTAGATTTAGAAGAAATGAGACGATCTTGATGAAGATCGTCTTGGGTTTAGGAAATGAGACGATCTTGGTGAAGATCGTCTTGTTTTCTTTTCAAGAATTTGAATTGACCAAACCAATCCTTCTGGATTAGTTAGCCAAAAACAAATACTTCACAACACAACAAGCCACACAGCACTGGTATTAAAATTAACTTTCAAATACCAAAACGATCTTAGGAAGATCGTCCTAGTGAAGATCGTTTTAGGTTCATCTTCATCATTTTACCAGTTTTCCATGAAAACTCCATTAATGACTTTAAAAGCTTCAATAACTTTTGAATTAGTGGGAGTTAGATCACGAAATAACTTGCAAACTGATTGTATTCTTGTCCGCAACAGATTCACGAACAAAATTCAACACCAAACACAACAGATTCAAATCCCTCAATTTACGCGCCAAAAACTCAAAATTCAATCTCGAGAATTAGATTGAATTGGAACATGAAACTTGACAGGATTATGTTTTCAATAACCACGAATCTATTGGTGAACAAATAATTGTGATTTTATGTGATTTGAAGTGTGAATTTTGAAGAACCAGTAGGTGAAAAAGACGAACAGAATTGTGAATAATTTTGATATTTGATGAAATTGTGAATGAATTCAGTTATGGATCGTCATCAGAATGATGTTTTCTCTGATACCACTTGTTATAACACGATTTCTATCACTTAACTGAATTCATCAATGGCGGTTTGTTAGTGTGTGTTCTTGGTGTTTGTGTGTGTTTTTAGAGAGAATTAGGTATGAAACTGGAAGATTGGAATTAATGTGTGTGTGTAAAGTTACAAGTATGAATTGTGTTGAATGTGTTGGTTATGATTTCTAAGGTATGAGGGGGTATTTATAGTCTAACTATACAATTATGCTAATTACCCCAATTAGCCCCTCAACCTTAGTAATCATTTATCTATGACTTAATAACAAGAAAGTCCTATAATCTAAATTACAATTTATCACTATTTTTGGATTTCTAACATATATGCAGGTATATGATCGGTGTCTTGTCTATAGAATTATGGACACCTTAAGTTACATGAAGCTTATGAACTATGCGAGGTGTTTGGGACTTGAGAATATTGTTAGATGATTGATTATTATGTGATAGTTTAAATGTTTGTAATTAGTTAAATTATTATTATGTGTTATTATGGTTAATCATGTGTATATATGGGTATACATTTTGGTTAGTCACTTGATTATTATTATGTGTTATTATGGTTAATCATGTGTATATATGGGTATACATTTTGGTTAGTCACTTGATTATTATTATGTGTTATTATGATTAATCATGTGTATATATGGGTATACATTTTTGGTTAGTCACTTGATTATTGTTTATGTGTTATTAATTGTATTTGTTAGGATACGATAATGATCGAATGATGGATGGTTTGATGATGTTGGTCTATAGTATATAAGGGGATCTGTGGAAACTATATGATATATGGTGAACCTGAGATAGGATTCTTGTTACTTAGAAATCCTATAAGGGTAATTGGATATATGGTGATCCTTAAATATTGAGATGGATTCTTGTTGTTTAGAAATCCTATAAGGGTGGTTGATTTGGTGTGAAATAGGGTTCCATTGATTATTAGGAAACCTATATGTGATTATAATGGAATTATATATATATATATATATATATATATATATGGAATATGTGGGTTGAATCCTATTATTGGTATGTATTGACCTAATTGTGCAGGTATTGAATCGTTACCAAATGGATGGGTAATTATATATATGTAACTATTTTGATAAGCAGTTTTGTTTAACATATATATTTTGGATTAACCTTATCTTACTCAGCTTTATAAGCTGACACTTGTTTCTACTTTGTCGATTGTGTCTCGCAGAGTAGCAAGGATGAAGGTACACGTGGTGAGGAATGGGTAGACTTTTAGCTTATACATCCGAGAAGTGCCCTAAGCAGCTAGTTGATTATCATGTAGTTATTTCCTAGTTCAGGTTTGTGTAGGCCTGCAGGATACAAATATTGGGTTTCAATGTAAAATGTAGTAGTCTTTTAGTAACACCATTTGAATTAATAAGAGGTCAACCTTGATTTGCTATTAAGGTTGATAGATGTTTAAGTATAAGTAGATCTTTTCCGCCATTGTGGTCTATAGATAAATAAAAAAAAAAATTTGAACCCATTATTTTAAGTCGAGTGTTACAAGTTGGTATCAGAGCATTAGTTTAAGTGAACCATTGGCCATAGGTGTAGGTCATGGACTTAAACTAGAAATGTTGTTGCGCATTTGAGCTTAGGTAATAGTGCCTTAGCCTTAAGGAGATTGTTTTTAGGACTGGGATGGGTCGAGTGCGAGAGTAGGATTAAGGCTTTTATGTATTGGTTGTTTATATGCATAATTGTGATGATTAGTCTTATTTTCCTTACTACTTGCTATAACCTTTGTTAAAATTTCTCAGTGCTTTTGAAGAACATCTCTTATGTGAATTTGTGTTATATTTTCATGTATTTTGAGTTGATACATGATTAAAATTGGTGAAAAGTTAGGTGAAATATATTGTAAAGAACACACATGAGAAAGAATACAATTACAATTATGGTCCGGAACATAATTGCAAATGTATCACGACTCAAGTGTGTTTATGGCCATGTATGTGTTGACTGGTGTGGAACCTATGATATGAGTTATTAAAAATTATATGGAGTGTTATATTCTTATGTGATGAGAATAGTTGTTGTGTTATAACTCTAGTAATTTTGATTCATGTTATGATGTTTGAATAAGTAAGAAATATATGAACTTACTATGATATGCTAATCATTTATATAACGTAAGCAATGATGTCAAACAACAATTATTTATAAAATGGCCGACAAGGAATAATTCTACAACGATAAAGTAGGATTATAATAAGACCTTGAATTGACGAAATAGAGTAGGATAACTTTATTATACTATTTTGATAGGAGTGATTCTGGGGACAGAATCCTTTTAAGGGGGAGATAATTGTAACATCCCAAACTTTTATTTAATGGTTGACTTGAGTCGTTAAGTCAACACATCGTGTCTGTTAAGTCTCTAAGACATTTAATGCTTATAAGTGTTTAATGTACTATATGTGTGAGGTTTTAATGCCTTAATTATGTATGTGTTAATGTTTTTATATGTTTAAGGATTTTATGAGATGTGTATTACGATGATCTAGATGTACTTGAAGTGTCGTATGTGTTCCCGGTAGCTAGTTTAGGCTCTAAATGTGAAGTTTGAAAGTAGAGGGACTAAAAGTGTTACTTTTGAAACTTAAAAATCAGATTATTAAGCTATTATTGACTTCAAAATTCTGGATAATTATTTCATTCAATCATATATACACACACATACCAATAATACTAAAAAGAGAGAAACATCCCAAATCCCGTTTTTATATACCACAGCCCAGTAAATCGCGTCGGATCGAAGATCAAACCGTTGGATCATCTTCAATTTTTGGTAGTAGGTTCCTGACACATAGGACTACATTTTCAGCCGTTGAATTTGTCCCTGGATGTCTTGATCTCGAGTTATAGCCGGAATAGTAACCTGGAAAATATAGTTGACTTTCATTTTGATCATCTTTGATCATTCCTTTGATCATCCTTTTGATTAAGTGCACAAGTAAGGTAATATATCTTCTTATTTTATCATGATTCCAGGTCTTGTATTGATGTCAAGTTGTTGAGTATGGTCTTGAGGTTTGATTATGGATAGATTATGTTTTGAAATCGAAATTGATTGTTTTTGGGTGTTTAATCGATTCCGTATTGTGTACAAAAGATTTGTGGATCAACTACTGGAATAAGTTGTCAAATTAGTCATATTTTGAGTGTATATAAGTTCCTTAGGTTGTGGTGGTTTGCTATGGTAATTTGATGGTAGAAATAGTTTGCAAAACAATGGTTTCTTTAGGACTGAAATTTCTATCATCTTGCAAAAATCATATCTGCTTCGTCTGGAGGAGTTAGGAGATAAACCTTATATTTTTGAAAACCTCCAGATGTCCCTTAAATTTGATATGAACAATGTTTCATCTGGTTCTGCCCAGAAAAGTGACAAAATGACGATTTCCAGAACTGGTCGTTTTTCAAACGAATGCTGCAGTTCTGTTTTTGTAAAAATCATATCTCATTCATTACAGATTGTTATGAGTCAAACCTTACATTTCTGAAAAGCTCTTTGAGTCCCCTGCAAATGTTCAGAACTGAGTTTTGTTATATCTGGTAGTCTTGGGCTCGAAAATGCATTGGCAAGTGAATAGCGCAAATCTGGAAACGTGCTGAATTTTCCTTGTTTAGCGTCTATGCTTTGTTGTAGCTTATAGGTTGATCTTATATTTGTTCTAGGTACCCGGGAGTACATTTTGAGCATAATAAAGTACTTTGCAAAGCGTTGTGAGCTGTACTAAGGTAAGATACTGGTTATCCCTGCGAACACAATCAAAACGTCCATTTTAAAGTGTCAAACGTAGCTTAAACATACTTTCGTATCCTATATGTTGGAATGGGCATTGGGGGAAGGGTTTAAACTACTATGAGGGGACTTTGAGACTGTAATTACTTATGCATGTGGGTGGGATTGTTGTTTACCCATTATGATTGCTAAAGACTCAACCGTAGCTTAATTATATTAATTAATCTATTGCGGGTTGAATGGAATGATTATTTGTTGTTCTTGGAATTGTTGATACCCTTAGGTTCATATGTTTTATTGAACTATATTGGGAGGGTGATTATGAGCTGTTGTTATGCTTGATTGAATGATGAAATGATATGGTTATTATGCTTTATTAACTTGACATGTGGTTAAGGTTAATTACATAATATTTGATTTAAGTCTTGTGTTGATGAGTTGAATGGTGATTGTGGGCTGTTGTTATGCATGTTTGATCAGGAGAATGATGTTATTATTATGTTATATTAACTTGACTTGTTGTTAAGATTGATTGCATAAATAATAATTTAACTTTTGTGTTGATGAGTTGCATGTAAGTGACACTAGTAATCATAGGATTTTATGATCACTTGTGCACATTAATAAGGGCTTTGATGTGTTGATTATAGGTAGCTTATGTTGTAGCTAGCCTATAGATAATGAACTCGAGTATAAACCTACAGTTGAAAGTGTTAAGCTTAACCTATACTATTCCTCGGTGGGACTAGTGTGATAAGTTGGTCAGACGGGGTAAACATGATACCTCTGATGACATGGTCAAGTTGATTGAGTATGCCGGGTGATTTGGACCGATCACCACCAGTTGTTAACGGCTTACTCCTAAGTTGGTCAGACGGGGTAAACACGATACCTCTGACGACATGGTCAAGTTGCTTGAGTATACCGGGTGATTAGGACCGATCACTGAGTTGCTAACGGTTTACTCCTGGATTTGGTTATGCCTATCCTTAACGATGTCGATGGATCCTGAAAGGACAACCCATCATGTCGGGTGCAAGGTTCCTGGAAAGGTGACCGCCTATGCACAACTTGTGTTGATTACTTATGTGACCTAAGTCACTACTAAACAGTTGAAAATGGCATAACTTAAGATTGTTGATTGTGATTGATGTTGAGGTGAATCTTGATGATTGATGAGATGATTGAGGTTGCTAGGCACATGTAGGAATGTAATCTTCTTCTTGTGCTATATGCTTGATATGTGATGATTGTTATATGCTTGACGTGCGTATGACGTTTTAGAAGATGATTTAGTTGGAAACATTTTATACAACTTGTGGTTATCTAAATCCTATTGTTTGTGTAAATTGATATCATATATGCAGGTATATGATCGGTGTCTTGTCTATAGAATTATGGACACCTTAAGTTACATGAAGCTTATGAACTATGCGAGGTGTTTGGGACTTGAGAATATTGTTAGATGATTGATTATTATGTGATAGTTTAAATGTTTGTAATTAGTTAAATTATTATTATGTGTTATTATGGTTAATCATGTGTATATATGGGTATACATTTTGGTTAGTCACTTGATTATTATTATGTGTTATTATGGTTAATCATGTGTATATATGGGTATACATTTTGGTTAGTCACTTGATTATTATTATGTGTTATTATGATTAATCATGTGTATATATGGGTATACATTTTTGGTTAGTCACTTGATTATTGTTTATGTGTTATTAATTGTATTTGTTAGGATACGATAATGATCGAATGATGGATGGTTTGATGATGTTGGTCTATAGTATATAAGGGGATCTGTGGAAACTATATGATATATGGTGAACCTGAGATAGGATTCTTGTTACTTAGAAATCCTATAAGGGTAATTGGATATATGGTGATCCTTAAATATTGAGATGGATTCTTGTTGTTTAGAAATCCTATAAGGGTGGTTGATTTGGTGTGAAATAGGGTTCCATTGATTATTAGGAAACCTATATGTGATTATAATGGAATTATATATATATATATGGAATATGTGGGTTGAATCCTATTATTGGTATGTATTGACCTAATTGTGCAGGTATTGAATCGTTACCAAATGGATGGGTAATTATATATATGTAACTATTTTGATAAGCAGTTTTGTTTAACATATATATTTTGGATTAACCTTATCTTACTCAGCTTTATAAGCTGACACTTGTTTCTACTTTGTCGATTGTGTCTCGCAGAGTAGCAAGGATGAAGGTACACGTGGTGAGGAATGGGTAGACTTTTAGCTTATACATCCGAGAAGTGCCCTAAGCAGCTAGTTGATTATCATGTAGTTATTTCCTAGTTCAGGTTTGTGTAGGCCTGCAGGATACAAATATTGGGTTTCAATGTAAAATGTAGTAGTCTTTTAGTAACACCATTTGAATTAATAAGAGGTCAACCTTGATTTGCTATTAAGGTTGATAGATGTTTAAGTATAAGTAGATCTTTTCCGCCATTGTGGTCTATAGAAATAAAAAAAAAAAATTTGAACCCATTATTTTAAGTCGAGTGTTACAAAGCATACATTTAGCATTAGAGTGAATTGTCTAAATACTCTCGATCTTAAACAGGGATACTTCACAACTTTAAGTATCTCGATCCAAAAGAGTTATTTGACAAATATAGATCATTTGTAATTCATAGGTTGTTAGGATACATACTTATTTGTATTATCTTGATTCCGCACAACCTTGTATTTTATTTAACATCATAAATAAAATACACCTTGAAAAATACATAATGTTCCACTTCACTTGTTTATTGCTTTAATTATATACTTGCCTTTATATTTAAGTAATACTAGTCCATTCTAGTGATTATTAGACTTTGCGTATTATACACTTCAGGGGTTAACCATCGTATTAAGGGACTCACACTTCTTTATCTTCACCAGGACTCTCGGCTCAGAATCATCCATAGAGATCTCAAACTCAGTAATATTTTGCTTGACTCGGATATGAACCCAAAGATATCAGATTTTGGCATGGCTAGAAGCTTTGGAGGAAATCAGATGGAGGCAAACACAAACAGGATAGTTGGAACATAGTGAGATTCATTGACCATAACCTCATTCCACATTATTTTTTGTACTAATCACTCACATTAACTTAATTTTCTGCAGTGGCTACATGTCTCCAGAATATGCAGGGAACGGTATCTTTTCAATAAAATCTGATGTATATAGCTTCGGTGTTTTAATGTTGGAACTTGTGTGCGGGGAGAAAAACAGAGGATTCGTCCACAAAGAACATAGCAATAGCCTTATTGGACATGTAAGTATCTGTACCGGAGATTTAAAATACTTTCGTTTGTTTTGGGTGACTATGACTCATCTTCACAACTGCAAATAAAGTTGGTTAGCTAAGCAAACATGAGAACCTCCTCTTTTTTTTCTTTGGAATTTGTCAATAACAGCAAGATGATGCTTATTATTGTTCTGTTCTCTTGATAGGCATGGGTACTCCATAAAGAAGGCAGATCCCTGGAACTAGTTGCCATGTGTTCATATGAATCAATCAATGCATCTCAAGTTCTGCGATCAATCCACGTGGGTTTGTTGTGTGTTCAACGTCGACCAGAAGACAGACCGCCTATGACTTCTGTGATTATGATGTTGTGGAGTGAGAATCCATTGCCTTCGCCCCCAAAACCAGGTTTTTTCATAGAAACAGATATAGAGGATACCACACATTCTTCAAGCTCATGTGGAACAAGCTCTACCAATGAACTTAGCATTACAATGTTGGATGGTAGATGATTTCTCTTTTATCTCGCATAGATGTTCAATTGATTTCATCATCAGAAAGTGTATGAATTTTATGCATTTTCAAGTCTGCTTCGAGTTATCAAAATAGGGTGTGTAAAGTAGTTTAGTTTATTTTGTGTTAAGGGTGGTAAATGGCATATCAGAGGGTAAAAGGACCCATGTTATTGTTAAGTATTTTAGAGATAGGATACAACAACAACAACAACAAACCAACCAGGTTGGATCAAGCGGTTAGGTTACAAGGCGGGACAAGTAATGTGTGATGTATTACCATGCTTTTAACCCAAAAATGAGACCTAGATGATGGTCTGCATGCATTAACCTCAGATAAAGATATTCACATTTTGAGTAACCATCCATGAAGTAAGTGATAATGATGATCAACATGACTTGAGCCGGTAGGTAATTATGATGTTAGAGTGGCAAGAAAACGATAATAGTGACAGGTTAATGAGGTTGAGAATGAATGTTATATGGAGATGTGAATCTCAGTGACATCCTGTTGAATTTACATCATAACTACGCTCACCACTTTGAATTAGTTCTGTTTGTTAATGTTTTCACTAACATAAACTCGAAATGAGCTGTTTATGTGCAAAGAGACAAAGTAAAGCATAATTGAATAAGTTTAAGCTCAATCAATTCATATAACTTTCATCAAATATTATATAACACAAACAAATTACTTAAGTCAAAGTTGAAAAATAAAGACTTTGAAAATTCAAAACATGACACTTTTAGTGGGACGGATAAGATATAACTATAATAATATAATAGTTAAAATCCATGATCTTCTCTACTGATCTATACTTCTCTTTGTGTTTTCCTTTTTTTTTCCTCTTTCGGCTTAGCAGGGTGGAGTGTTGGAAGCTACCCATCATGAAATGACTTGCGTCATGTGACGCCTAGTCACATGTTGAATATCCCTTACGTAATTACTCGTGTATAAGAAAAGAAATTTGACAGCTAAATGTATAAAAGAAAGTATATGTTATAAATGATAGGGAAAGGTTAAATTAGGAACCCCAAAAATTGCAGGATCCTTTAGGAACTTTCTTTAAATTAAAAATATGTACTATATGATCGCTTACACATGTTTATATAATTTCTTACAAATGTTCATACAACAATCTATATACATTTGATCATCATCAATCTCATGAAAACATTGATTTACAAAATACTTGCATACATATGATCAACCTGCATACATGTGCACATAACACTATTCGTGTACATGTGATCATATAATTCATGTCTCCAAAAATTGTATAATGGATGATAATCAATGTCTCTACATAATTGTAAAATCCAAAATTGCACCTAAATAACTTAAAAAACATCACATGTAAAGAATAATCAATGATTAAGCTTGATTTAAAAAGTTCTTAAAAGTTCTGCAATTTTTGAGGTTCCTAAAATAACTTTTTACATAAATGATATTATGTTCTATATTAATAGAATAACTTGTGAATAGTGCCACTTCCATTAGGAAGCGGCCACGTGGCACCCGAAAAACTTTTTTTTTTAATCATGTGTTATTGCATTGCTTTTAAATATTTATATATTTAATGATTTTCATCGTTATTGCCTCCACTCTAAAATATTTAAATATTTCATACGTCAAACTTTTTAAATAGACATATCTATGATAGGATATGGTTTTGAATTTTGTAGTTTTTTTTGTTGGTTTTATTCCTTTGTTTTGATGTATTTATTGCATTGCTCTTAATATCTACATATTTGATATGTCAAACTTTTAGTAAATATACTTATGATAGAGTGGCTTCGGTTTTTTTTACATTTTTGGCAAATATATCTATGATATAATAGTTTTGGTGTTGTTTTTCATTTTATGTTTTTTTGTGGTAGTTGTTTTTTTTTTTTTCTAAAACCACATCAACAACAAATGCAATCACGATAACTTAGTCCCTGCAACACGAGATATTGCAAACTTTTGAATCTAGGGACAAAGTTCAAGGGTTCAGTCCATACTCCTTGAAAGGCTGGAAGTCATTTTCTAATTTAGCCTATCGAGGACGATATTAAAAATATCTTACTGGTAAACTTTGAAACAATTTTCGTATCAGATTTTTGGATTAATAAGTACCAACAAATCGCGTCAAACAACAAACACAAACACGATAAATGAAGCCTCGCTTAAACTTTCTAGTTAATTATATGTATTTTAAATCTTGATAGTGTATTTCAATGCAATAAATAGAGAATGAAAAGAGAAAGAAAATGATATGAAAATGTTATTCGAAAATTATATGTATTTTAAATCTTTGATACGTCAAAAGTTTGTTGATTATTCGAAAATGAAAAGAGAAAGAAAATGATATGAAAATGTTAATTATTACTCCCTCCGTCTCATATTAAATGTTCAATATAACTTGTCAAGTATTCTGCTTTCGACGTTTATGGTAAAAAAAAATTATTTAAAATTTATGAACGATTTGAGTTAATATATAACAAAAGTAAAAATATTTATTGTCAAAGTTTGGAAAAAAAATAAAAATAAAAAAACCTAAATTATACATGGAAGAGAGTATCTTTTTGAGATTTTTCTATACAAGATAAGATAAGGATATTTTGTTGAGTAAAAAAAGTTGTATCATCCACAAAATATAATGGTATGGTATAGGTACGATCATCACGGATAAGATCATCAAAAAACATAAAATATTTTGATTCCAAAACACACGTAACCAGATTCACAATACTCCCAACAAAAACATGCTTGATAATTTTAAAGATAAGCTAGGGACCATTAATTAATGGATTAGGAAAGTCCGATATAAAAATTGGCTAGATAGATGTTGCACCCCGGCCTCACAAACACTAAAACTTTCTATATATAGCATAATAGTACAGTATAATATTACTACTACTACAACCAAAAGATTATTGAACATGAAGAGTTTCTATAATATAATGGTGCTTTTTCTAGTTGTTGTTATCACGAACACGGGCTTGCTTTCGTGTACTCACTCCAACAATGATCAAGAGATCATCATGGTCGTTGACGACGAATCCATCGACACAACAGATGGAGCAGATAATTAAGGTTACTAGATATTATATTAATACTTATTATTCAACAAAGTAAATGTAACATCCCAAAATCTTTATTTCGTTTATTAGTTGACTTTGACTTGTTAGTCAACCATGTTTCGACTCGTCTAGATTCACGTAATTTTACGAATCAATTAAGGTATAATGTAATTATATGAATGAAATGTTATATGTGTAAATATAATTAATCATATGTATATATGGGTATACATTTTGATTAGTTACCATATATGTATTATTTGTGCTTATATGTTTATATGCAATTGTGTACCTAAATTAGCTACTAATAAATATATATATACATGTAATTGAATTATAACCAAATGGATAAAAGTAAAAAAATACTTTCATTAACTAATTACTACACTTAATTACACAAATAATAATCAAGAATCAAAGTTTAGAGTCAACCAAAGTCAATTAGTCAAGTCAAGTTTGTGTTCTTGACATAAACCCCACACAAACTAACCAAGACTTGGATTATAGCTTGTAATCATGCAATGAACATGTTCCTACTGAATTCTAGTTTGTTTTAAGGCCAAAGTTTCAGCCATCACACTCAAGGATGAGTTGTAAAGACATGATGAACACCTCATGGCCAAGGTGTGTGTTCTTGGCACTTAGTTGCAACTCTTGGGCTATATAAGCAAGCATTTGATGATCATTATATCATCCATCTCTGCTCTTTCCTCTCTCTCTCACATTCATAACACAAAACAATCAAGTTCATAAAGTCTTGGGTTCATCACTTGAAGTTTCAAGTTGAATTTAAGGGCTCTTTAGGACTGAAATTTTCAGTCATCTTGCAAACATCATAGAAGATTCATCTGGATGAATTAGAAGTCGAATCTTATATTTTTGGAAAGGTCCAAGTGTCGGTGAAATTTCATAAGAACTAAGTTTCTTCTGGTTTTGCTCATAAGAGAGCTAAAAACGACGATTTTCAGGACTGGTCGGATTTCTGACGAGGCTACAGGTTTGTTTTTGTAAAAATCATATCTCTTTCATTATAGATCGTTATGAGTCAAACCTTACATTTTTGAAAAGGTCTTTGAGTGCCCAACAAATGTCTAGAACTGAGTTTTGTTGTATCTGGTCTTCTTGACCTCCCAAAGTCATTGTCAAGTAGATGGCGCAAAGCTGGGAACATGCTGAAATTTCCCTATTTTGCACTTAGGCTTTGTGGTAGCTTATAAGTTGATCTTATACTTGTTCTAGGTACCCGGGAGAACATTTTGAGCATAATAAAGTACTTTGCAAAGTGTTGTGAGCTGTACTAAGGTAAGATATTGGTTATCCCTGCGAACACAATCAAAATGTCCTTTTTAAAAGTGTCAAACGTTGTTTAAACAGACTTTCATGTCCTATATGTTGGAATGGGCATTGGGGGAAGGGTTTAATCTATTATGGGATACTTTGGGGACTGTATTGTGTATATGCATGTGGGTGGGATTGTTGTTTACCCATTATGATTGCTAAAGACTCAACCGTAGCTTAATTATGTTAATTAATCTATTGCGGGTTGAATGGAATGATTGTTAATTATCATTGGATTCGTTGACACCCTAAGGTTTATTTGATTGATTGAACCATGTTGGGAGAGTGATTATGGGCTGTTAGTATGCTTGTAAGAACTAAGAATGGTTTAATGATATGGTTATTATGCTTTATTAACTTGACTTGTTGTTAAGGTTAATTGCATAAATATTGATTTAACTTTCATGTTGATGAGTTAAATGATGATTATGGGCTGTTGTTATACTTGTAAGAATGGTTTAATGATATGGTTATTATGCTTTATTAACTTGACTAGTTGTTAAGGTTGATTGCATAATGTTTAATTTAACTCTTGCATTGATGAGTTAGATGATAGTGACACTAGTTATCATAGGATTGTATGATCACTTGTGCACATTAATAAGGGCCTTGATATGTTGAATATAGGTAGCTTATGATGTAGCTTGCCTATAGAAAATGAACTCGAGTATAAACTAAGATTGAGTGATAAGCTTATCCCATAGTGTATCGTTTAATTGGCACTATGACTTACGAGTTCCACGGGTATAACCCAAAGTGGAATACGAATGATTGAATATGTGTATAGGATAACTGCCTATTCGGTGTATAGCACATGCTCTGAGAATATGTGTGTAGGTTAGCTGCCTAATCGTTGTATAGCATATATTCTGAGGATTCGATGGTCCATATGATTAAATGGATATTCTCAATGATTGAATATGTGTATAGGATAACTGCCTATTCGATGTATAGCACATACTCTGAGAATTTGTGTGTAGGTTAGTTGCCTATTCGTTGTATAGCACATATTCTGAGGATTTTCGGAGAGTCCATATTGTATGTGGATGTTCTCCCAAATTTACGATAGGATTCCTTATTGTTGTTTAGGAACCCTATATATGATAGGCACATTTAGGATTTCATGATTAAATCCTATTGGTTGTGTATATTTGTAACATCCGTGAATTTTGACCCGTTGACTTTTGTGTAATTTGACTAACAAACTTGTTGAATGAAATAATTGGGCCCATTTATGATTTTATGACTAAGTGGTATGTTAGTCGAGTCGTTAATATGTGTTGGCGTTTAGTAGTGTAATGATTGTTTTATGGCTTGTGGAGAAACGGGTCGGCCCGTGGGTAGTCCAAGACCCACCAGCCACCCAATGACCCATTTCCCCCCCCCCTTATCCCTTTCTCCCCCTCTCATTTCTTTCTTTCTATCTATCTATCTCTTTCTCTCTTTCTCTCAAGAACTAAGCAAAAGAACCATTTCAATCTCTTCACCATTTCTTGCATCAAACTAGTAGTGGATCGATTATAACATAGAAATCATAGTCACTTTCATCTCACTTTCATCTTATCAAAGAATCAAAGCCAAGTTCTAGCATTTTTACCCAATTAGGTCAAATTTGGGTTTGAGCTCAAGGAGACGTTTGGTAAGTTAAATTCATCCCATTTACTTCTATTTATGCTTGTTCTTATGTTTCTAGTCGTTTTTATGGGATTCCAAGACTTGAAAATGGTAAAATGGAAATTAGGGTTAGGGTTAGGGTTTGAATGATTCATGAGTGATTTTGATGTTTTGGTCGAAATTGTGGGTTGGGTTATGTGTATTTATGGTCATTGATGTTTAGTTATGCTTCAAAATGGGTTACAAATCGTTTTGGTGTGGTTTGGGTCGAAATTGGGGTTTTGGGTTCGTTTTTCTGCACTTGTTGCTGCTGGTGATGTTGCTGCCCAGTATGGGGCGTAACCTACGCCCCTTGGGGCCGTAGGTTACGCTAGTTGTATTTTCTTGGGCGTAGGTTACGCCCATTTGGGCCGTAGCTTACGCTTATCCCCATCTTCGATTTTGGACCTTACGCCAAGACCTCACTGTCTACGCCAACTTTTACGCCAAAAATGCACTTTCTAGAGGACCGTAGGTTACGCCCATATTGACCGTACCTTACGCCCAGACAAACTTTGCCCAGCGTAGCTTACGCCCCTTGCCACCGTACCTTACGCCTGTTAATTCTGACCGCCGTAACCTACGCCCTGTTGGCCGTAAGTTACGGCAGTTGTTTTCTGAAATGTTCCTTGTTTGACCTAGTTTGACCTTCTAGACCGTTTTACGCGCCGAGTCTTAATCTAATTCACTTCTTATCTTGTATAACATTGATTAGAGTCGTAGAAGTCATTTAACGTCGGAAAGCATTTTGGAAACCTAATTAGGGTTTTGTCGAGAAATTGATAAGTTATGTATATGTGTTCATGCGTGTTAATGTGTATGTATATGATCGATATTTAGGTGTTGGACGCGAGGAGAACATTGTACGACAATAACTTGACTTTATATCAATCTTAACTTTCATAGCCAATCAAGGTGAGTTTCGTATCTCCCTACTCGCTTGAGATTCGGGCTGAAAAGTGTAAACCTGGCGTGTTTATTTGCATTTATTGATTGTTGATTGTTTGACTGGATTGTTGGATTGATGTGACAGTTCGTTTCGTTTGATTGACTTGGGTTATGTTTTAGTTAAGTATTACTTTTATATTAGGATAGACGTACATACATGGAAGTCGGTTATGCCTTCATTGGGTTTTAGATGTGGTGGGAAGGCTGCGGATGACCCTATATATAAGCATCTGGGACTCGAAGAAAGTAGAATCCTCTGAAGTATATGTACGTATAGTTGGTTTAAATTGTGATTAGTGATTAATTTTGATTGATGCATATGTTGTGCATAAGTCCCACTGTTAGGGGACTTGACTTATGTATATTGAAATGCGGCCTTGTCCCTCTGTTGACAAGTGTGCCCCGTTACGTTTATTGATTGTTGGATTATGGACGGGTACTATATGTACTTGATGACATTGATACGGGTACTATATGTACTTGATGACATTGATACGGGTACTATATGTACTTGATGACATTGATACGGGTACTATATGTACTTGATGACATTGATACGGGTACTATATGTACTTGATGACATTGATACGGGTACTATATGTACTTGATGACATTTATACGTGCATGACTCTGATTATATAGATGACTTGAAAACCGCGCATATGATTTGCATTACGACTTATATGTACATGGGACATTTGTATTAATGTTACATCTTTGTGCACATTTATTACACATTACTTATATAATTGTGTAATCTTGTTGTTGGACGTTATTGTGTTACTTAGAGGCTCGCTGTAAGTCATGTCTAGCCTCTACTCGTACATTGTGATTATTGACGATGGTTCCTTGTGATCCATTACTACGAACTCACCAACCTTGTGTTGACTATGCTTAGTACACTTTCAGGTAACCAGGTTAATCCAGGGCGTGGAGTTTGATTGTTAGCTTGCTGTTGAACCCGGACTTGGACTTATATGGATCAAGGATCCATTTGCCTTCTTTTTGCATTGTATTTAGAACCGTTAGCCATCTTATGATGTTCTGTTGTAATCTTTGATGATGACATGCTCTTTATGTATTTTGATACTTGTTTATCTTATTGTATGGATTCACTGAATCCTTTATTTGCATTTAGTTCATGTTCTACATTAATCCCACCTTGTGCTATATGATTTCCGTGATATTCTGAGCCTTGGTGGGTGTTACATATTGATGTCATTTGTACAGACTTTTGATCGATTGTTTGTCCTTAGGATGATAGATACCCTAAGTTCACATAAAGCTTATGAACTATGCGGGGGTGTTTGGGACATATGAATATATTAGAGGATTGGTTGTTATGAATGTTTATAATTAGGATTAAATGCTTATATGTTATTAATTGTTTTAGTTAGGATATGTTGACTAATGGATCGATAGGTGGTTTGATGGACACTAGCTTATAGAATTTAAGGATATGTGTACACTATATGGTAATATAGTGATCCTTAAATATGGAAATAAGATTCTTTGTGCTTAAGAATCTTATCATGATAATGAATGGTGATACGGGATAGGTTTCTATTGATTATTAGGAAACCTATATATGATAATATTGGAATGATATATGTATGGGATATGCGGTTTATATTCTATATTTAGTATATATTAATGGAATGATATATGTATGGGATATGCGGTTTATATTCTATATTTAGTATATATTAATGGAATGATATATGTATGGGATATGCGGTTTATATTCTATATTTGGTATATATGAATGGAATGATATAGATATAGGATATGCGGGTGATATCCTATTATTGGTATGTATTGACCTAATTGTGCAGGTATGGAATCATGACCAATTGGATGGGTAATTATATATGTAACTGTTTTAATAATCAGTTTTGTTTAACATGTATATTTTGGATTAACCTTATCTTACTCAGCTTTATAAGCTGACACTTGTGTCTACTTTGTCGGTTGTGTCTCGCAGAGAGCAAGGAATGAAGTTGCACGTGGTGAGGAATGGGTAGACTATTAGCTTATAGTTTTTGAGAAGTGCCCTTAGCCAATAGTTGCATATTATGTTGTTATTCCTAGTTCAGGTTTGTGTAGGCCTGCAGAATATGAATATTGGGTTTCATTGTAAAAAGAGCAATACGTTAGTAACACCATTAAATAATTTAGGGTCAACCTTGATGGTTGATTAAGGTTGACAGTTGTTTAATTATAAAATAGACCTTTTCCGCCATTGTGGTCTATAGATGAATAAAAAATAAAAAAATTTTGGAACCCGGTATTTTTAAAGTTTGGGTGTTACATATGCTAGCTAGCACTCCCTCGATCTCGCATCATTTTTCTCTTCTTTTTTTTTTTTATAAATAAAGTTACCACTACCAATAATATTACAAAAAATAAAAGGTCGTCACGTTTTTATATGTATGTAAAACTATATTGAACTAGAATCTTTAGTATAAACTTTCATTTATAATTTGTCACACCATTTTTGTTCACATGAACTATTATTTGTAGTGTGACAAATTAGATATAAAAGTTCACACATGAGACTTTTAAAAGAATACCACAATTTTTAGTGTGGATAAATTTCTACAAACTTTTAGTTCAATATAATTTTACACACATAAAAGCGTGATAAATTTTTTAATTTGTTCACGTTAATTAAAAGTAACTATAATATCATTTGTAATGAAAAAGAAATCTTTCTCGTAAATATAAATTACATTTTTCACGTTCCGTCCCTCCTATATATCTTGCGCAGGCCGAAAATCGTCCAGCTCAATCTAGGCGATTCAAGTTGGAAGATGATGGGAAGTTTTTGAAACGTTTGCGGACAGGGAGAAAGAATACTTGTGTTGACATTGACCAGCCATGTGGGTTGTTTGACTATTGCTGCGATGGCTTACATTGTGACGGGTCGATTGACGGACGATGCCGGCAAGGCCGAGACGAGGATTGTGTTGGCATTGACCAGCCATGTGGGGCGCTTGACCACTGCTGCAATGACTTACATTGTGACGGTTTTGTTAAGGGAAGATGCAAAGCCGCTGATTACTGCATACCTATAGGGGATTCTTGCACCCCATCCCGCGTCCCATGTTGCGATGCTGGGATCTGTGACGGGTATGTCTTCGGAAAATGCAGAGCCATGGACTACTGCTTACCTACTGGGAGTTCATGCATGGGTTCACTTTTCCAATGTTGTTCTCGTGCTTGTGTTTTCTGGTTCTCAAGCTATCAATGCTTGTAAAAGATGTCCTTAACTAATTGTACGATGTGTCATCATTGAAATAAAAAAGGTTTTAATTAAATGTCTATGTATTTAGATTATGAGGAGTAGTGGTTCAATTTGAGAAGGGGGACTTACGTAGGCAAGACTCGATTGATGCCTTGATGTCACCAATTGACCCGAAAATCATATACATCAATTCTATAATCCATGGATGGAAATACGTACGATGTGTCTTGAAATAAACAAGATTTCAAATGTCTATGCTTCGCAGTGGGATAAATTATCTAAAGTCAATAATCAATCACTAATAAAATCATCTAGATTTTGAAGTATCTACTTGTCTAACATACAACATACAAGTATATATATTATAAGGATTTCATTTTTAAAAAGGATTTCAATTAATATAATTGTTAGTTTTGACGTTAAAAATATGTTAATTGTCATTAAAATGTCCATGTAGCTATTAAGGTGGATTCCACAAGTCGTCATATCATCATCACCTCATTATTCCAAAATTTATAAACCCTAATTCGATCCAATCTTCCATGGATACAAAGCCAATTAAATTTAATACTTTTACTACATAAGAGAGTTATTACCGAATAAATCAAATAAAGAAACAATTTTACCAACATTATTAATTTGTTTTACAGACTACTCAAGATATTTTTACCAACATTATTGATTTATTTTACCAACTTGCAAGCTACCCATCAAGTAGTCATCGTTTTTACTGAAACACTTGTAACATCGTTGCTGACTGAAACACAGGTAAAATCGATCATATATCCGTAGAGAGTTTTCCAACGAAAAAACAGAAAGGTATTTAACGAAACATAAATATATCATATCCTAATGAAAATAAATAGAAAGAAAATATGAAATAGATGAGTAAGGCATGTGCTTATAAGGAGAGAGTCATCAGGACTTCTTCACTGTCACATCAGCATCACACCACTCAGGACTCTACATGCCTATAAGACAAGCTTCCTGGAACTTCTTCGCCACATCATCAATTATTTTATAATTTATCTCACACACACCAATACACACATATATACACCACACATATATAAAACAAAAAAAAAGTGCAGCTGACCCCTCATGTTACCCCACAATGGAGCGTCTTGAGGAGTCCACGGGAGGACTAAATTGGAGGACGCATTGGTTTGGACGCTCACTGCCTACAGCGTCTGGAGTCCTAGGTGCTTGGGACGCGTGAGGAGGACTACTATAAGCACATGCCTAAGATCTAACTATGGCGCAACAGGTCTACATATATTTAATGACCTGTCATGCACATGGTGGTTAACATTATATCTAACGATAAAAACTTAATGATATTACCTTTATTGTGAAATTTTAAAAATGAAATCTTTTTAATAGATAAAGCTAAATAAGTTCCTAATTAAAAATATTAAGTGAAAAGATTATCTTTTTATGAATTTAACCTTAAATGTTTATGTTATTATTGCTAAAATATTAAAAAATAATAATATAAATTGATAAATTGATATAGACATTAAAAAATTAAAAGAAATTCTACAATGACAAACAAACTTTACAAACTCATGTAAACAATCAAATAAGGAAACAGAATGAAAAAGAAAAAGAAAAAAAAGATAATTTCATTGATTTTGATTGGTCCATATGAATTTGTAAAATTTGTTTGTATACAATTATTTGTCATTGTAGAACTTCTCAATAATATAAACATAGAATGATATTAAAAGATAAGACAAATAAGAAAATACCTAAAATTTTCAAAAATTAAAACACCTTTCAATTCATTTGGTTTATATAGAGATTTTGATATCAAATTATTTTCAATTTGTCATACCAAAACATAGAAAAGTCAAAAGTATTTTATAATAATTTGTCTTAAAATAGTACTCATAACATTTTATTGATATAATTTTATATATGTCGGAGAGAAAACAATCATGCTCCCATATATCTTGCTTCATCCAAGTAATAACCCGAATTATAACTCTTAAGAATATAGCTTTATAACACACTTATAAGTTATAAGGCCTTCCATAATCCCCATCCACACTTCTTCCATATTGCCACATCAGCTTTTCTCTCTCCTCATCCACCTCATCCACACTCACTCACAATAACACCTCTTCCACACCTCTTCCACAACTTTTATTTATTTTATTTTATATTTACAAAAATAAATAATTCAACATTTATTTAAAATTAAACATTACAACACATAATTAAAAAAGACAGTACTTGATAAAAAAACACGAAATGCATTGCAATGCTACGATTACTCATCATCATCTTTTATTGACATTTTTCCTAAGCCACGGTAAGCGCTTTCGTCGAGCCACCACTTGTCGTGTTGCGGGCATTTGACTTCCCACGTAGTTTTGTCTTCCCCGCAATTGTCGTGGTACGATTCGGCCCAAGTGCATTGGTCACCCAACGTGTGACCGGCCTTAAAAACATCATCGACCACCCTCTTTACCTTCTTGATCTCATCCTGCAGAAACAAAGAATATGTCTCTTCGTGCTTCGAGACCTTGCGGCCTGGTGCTTGAATTGCCTCAACCTCTTGCTCGCATCGTCGTCTTTTCTCCCGTAGGTAACCCATAACCCCAGAGAGTTCAGTTTGATGGAGGGTGTCCTCTTTGATATCAGCCATGATTCGTGTTTTCATCTCATCTTCGGTCAGACGAGGTCGGTGAACATTCTTTTTTGATGATGAGGACGCCATTTGGTTAGAAAGAGTGAGAATCGTGAGTTTTGACCGTTTGACTTTACGTGCAATTTGACTAACAATTTAAGTTAATGAAATATTTGGTTCGTTTCGTGATTAAATGTCAATGTGGTATGTTCGTCGGGTCGATAATATGTTTTAATCGGTGTTTAAATGCCTAACAATTGTATTTTGGTTTGAGAAGGAAACGGGTCGACCCGTGGGCTATCCACGACCCACCAGCCCCTTTGACCCATTTCCCTCCCCTTATCTCTCCTTCCACCACCATTTCTATCTTCTCTCTTTTCTTCTCTTCTCTTTTCTCTCCAGGTAAAAAGCAAGACCATCCATCTTTAGTTCTTCATTTCTCTAGCATCATTTGGCGTTTTGGAACTAGTTTAACTCGAGAATCATCATCGTCTTCATCTCTTTGTCACCATATCGAAGATCAAAGTCATAGTGCAAGGTTTTACCCATTTTGACCTAATTCGGGTTCTAGCTCGAGAAGGAAGTTTTGGTAAGTCTAATTCATCCCATTTACATCTATTTATGTTTGTTTATGCATTTCTAGTCAATTCGAGTATTTACAGGTCCTAAAACGACTCAAAATGGATTTCGGGTCAAATTAGGGTTAACTAGGGTTTTGTTTGATTTGGAAGATTTGATGATGTTATGGAATGAAATATGGGTTTGGGTAAGTGTATTTAGGTGTTAGAAGGTCAAATGTAACATCAAAATGAGTCCTTTAATCTTGCAATGCGATTTAGGGTTTTGGGTTCTTGTTTTTCTGCATAAAATGCTCCTGGTCGTATTGCTGCCCAGTAAGGGGCGTAACCTACGGCCCTATGGGGCGTAAGTTACGCCAGTTAAAGTTTCTTTGGGCGTACCTTACGCCAAATGTGGGCGTACCTTACGGTGCTCTCCATTTTCATTACGCCAAATTGCTTCTGTTTACGCCCCCTTGCACTTGAACTTTGTATGGGCGTAAGTTACGGCCCATAGGGGCGTAGCTTACGCCAGTTGTAATTTTCTGATTTTCTTGTTTGACCTAGTTGACTTCCAGAACCCTAATAACGTATCGGGCTTCGATCTAAATCACTTCTTAACTTATTTAACAATGATTAAGAGTCTTAGAAGTCACTTAACGTCGAGAACCACCTTGGAAACCTAATTAGGGTTTTGTCGAGAAATTGATAAGTTATGTATATGTGCTTATGTATGTTGATGTGAATGTACATGATCGATATTTAGGTTTTGGACGCGAAGCGAACATCGAACGACTGTAACTCAACTTTGTATCAAACTTAACTTCTTTGCCGATCACTCAATAGAGATTCGGGCTGAAAGTGTACATATACGTGTTGTTTGTTTGGTTGGTTGACTTGATTGCCTGTCTAGTTAATTTCTGATTGATTGTAGTTTGGTAGACAGTTTTGATTGATCGTGTGATGGTTTACGAAGGTGTTTGTGATATTGTAACTCCTTAGGATAGAAGTACATACATGGAGGTCGGCTTTACTTTCAAAGGGTTTTAGATGTGGTGGGAAGGCTGCGGATGACCCTATACATAAGCATCTAGAACTTGATGAAAGTAAAATCCTCCGAAGTATATGTACGCGTTGTTTAGAGTAAATGATGGACTTTGGGATTACGTTTGAGATAGACATGAATGCCTTGATGTACTTGACTTATACGGTACACACTCAAGCATACTTTTATTGTTGCGTTGATGACATTATTGACACACATTTGATATACGTTGTGGTCTTACATACGTATGATACATGATTTGATGTTAATATTCGCGTGCTCAATTATTATACGCAATTACTTTACCCTTATAATCTTGTGATGATTTGATATTGTGATTAGGATAGTTGTACATACATGGAAGACGATGATACCTTTAATGAGTTGTAGATGTGGTGGGAAGGCTGCGGGTGACCCTATATATAAGCATCTATGATTCCTTAAATGTAAAGTCGTATGAAATGTATGTGCATTGTAGTTGATTGATTTGTGATATGATGGTTTTATGATTGAGATTGAGAACATGCTTTTGTACTTATTGAGTGATTGATTGATTGGTTTAGTTGTTGGATTGATGAGACGGTTCATTACGTTTGATTGACTTAGTTAAGTTGTGAAGTATATTATTATTAGGATAGACGTGCATACATGGAAGTCGGTTATGCCTCCAAAGGGTTTTGGATGTGGTGGGAAGGCTGCGGGTGACCCTATATATAAGCATCTAGGACTCGAAGGAGTAGAATCCTCCTAAGTGTATGTACGTATAGTTTAATTTAATTTGAGGATGTTGATTGATGCATATGTAGTGTATAAATCCCACTGAAGAGGATATGACATATGTAGTGTATAAATCCCACTGAAGAGGATATGACGTATATAAATCCCACTGAAGAGGATATGACGTATGTAGTGTATAAATCCCACTGAAGAGGATACGATATATGACATGTATAAATCCCACTGAAGAGGATATGATACTTGATTTGAATGGATGTTACGTATATTACTTGAGTGTATTGTTTATTACACGTTTTACTTGTTTTGTGTAATCTTGTTGTGGATATTGTTGTGTTGTTCATAGAGGCTCACTGTAAGTCATGTTTCGCCTCTACTCGTATATTATGATTATTGACAATGGTTTCTAATGGACCATTACTGCGAACTCACCAACCTTGTGTTGACTATGCTTAGTACACTTTTCAGGTAACCAGGTTAATCCAGGGCGTGGAGTCTGATTATTTGCTTGCTGTTGAACCCGGACTTGGACTTATATGGATCAAGGATCCATTTGCCTTCTTTTGCATTGTACTTAGAACCGTTAGCCATCTTTTGATGTTCTGTTGTAATTTGATGATGACTTGCTCTGTATGTATTTTTGATACTTGTTTATCTTATTGTATGGATTCACTGAATCCTTTATTTGCATTTAGTTCATGTTCTACATTAATCCCACCTTGTGCTATATGATTTCCGTAATATTTCGAGCCTTGACTTGGGGTGTTACAGAATGAGTTTGTAGAAGAATGAAAATTGGAATGGTGATGAAACTGAATTATGCTCTGGGTTGGTATTTATAGAGTGACAACCAGGCTAGCCGTTCAGGGACTGGAAGTGTAAATGTTTTTGAATTTTTGGCCGTTTGAGGGACTGAAAGTGTAAATATTTTGAATTCAAACGTTGAGGGACTAATTGTGTAAATATTTTGAATTTTGAACATTGGAGGAGCGTCTTTGTAGTCTACCTATAAATACTCACTCCTTATCAAAGATTTCAGATCAAAACACAAACTTTTATACATTTGAAATGGCTTCTTCATCAAATGTCCCTAACCGAAAACCACCAATGACTGTCGATCAAGTGCATGAGAGTATCATGGCTGATATCCTCGACCACCAAAGGTTCAAAGAGGAACTTGTTGCAGTTGGTCGAAAACTAAATGCGAAGAAGCAATGGTGTCGAGAACAAATCGATTATATACAAACCGGGTATTGTACTGATCTTGAGTGTCAATACTTTACTTATTTGCAGGGGAAGATCGACAAGATTCAAATTGTTGTGGAACAACTTGCTTGTGCGGTCATCACCTTGGACCATTTGATCATAACTGCCAAAGCAGTTTATGAGATGAAGAAATAAGTTTTTAATATGTTGTAAGAACTATTATGTTGTAATGTTTCTAATTATGTTGTAATGTTTTCTAAATTATGAATAAATTTCTGTTGTTATTAATAGGCATTACAATATATAAAACACACTTAATTAAAATACGAAAACAAACTTAATTAAAATACGAAAACACAATTAATTAAAATACAAAAACAAACTTAATTAAAATACGAAAACACACTTAATTAAAATACGAAAACAAAATTAATTAAAATACAAAAACAAACTTAATTAAAATACGAAAACACACTTAATTAAAATACGAAAACAAACTTAATTAAAAGTAGGCAACCGTGATAAGCTCCCTGAAACACCGCTCGTATCTGAAGCCCCTCCCATAATTCTCCCGGTACTCCTGATGCGCCGTTGCATAAAACAACTCATCCGATAAGGTCCCCTGTGCATTCAACCTCGTATAGATTGCCTCAAACTGCTTACATTCATTGCGAATTTTGTTGAATTGACCTAGTAGTTGAGATTTGGTCCGTGGACCTTCAGTCGTGTTCATGTTGAACCTTTCAGATATGTCGGTCCAAGTTTTTCGCTTGGGTTAGACATTTCACACCTATGTATCCAACACCTCGACAACAAAAGATCTTCGGATTCAGTCCACCTTTGTCTCGGCATTTTGAAATGGAATGGTTATGGAATGGTTTTATGGAATGGTTTGAAGAATGGTTTGAGGAATGATGTATGAAATGGTTTGAGGAATGATGTATGAAATGGTTTGAGTTTATATAAAGATGGAAAATAAGAAAATAAAAAAAATAATAATAACAAAAGTAGCCGTTAACCTTTAAATTTTGAAAGGAAAAGAATATTTTTTTTTTGGCTTCTTCCTCTCTCTCTCTCACGCTCCGGTTCTCTCTCTCTCTTCGTCAAAGCCCATCGATGGAACGAAACCATTTGAAGAACGAGGCGGTCGACGAGATGCTCACAATAGTTTCGTCGTCGACGAGCCCATCGACAGGCGGTCGACGGATCTATTGTGAGCGACCTAACATCCATCCTATGAAATTATTACGGCCCAGAATCAAAATTCGGTCAAGAAACAAATTCTCATGTTTCTTTTACTAATTCTTTAAAGAATACATTCAGTGTTCTATGACACGTCAAGGCTGTCCTAAGTGCAATCATTGATCTCCGAAACGGGATTGAGTGGAGACTTGACTTCAAAAGGCACACCAGGCAGTCAATAAATACACTATGTTTTTACTCGTATATAAATGTTGTGAACAATGAAATCAAACAAAAGACTAAAATGATAAAAGTTAAAATCAAGTTACCAAACAATACCCAACTTCTTCCAATAGAATAAAGATATATCACTAAAAAAAAAAAATAGAGAAAAAAAAAAAAAAAAAAAAAAAAAAAAAAAAAAAAAAAAAAAAAACAGTGCAGAAAGACATACCTCCATATCGAACAAACTTTGAATGCAGCGATTGTACCATAGATTGAGCCTACCATGATTTACTTGGATTAATCGATGCCTCAACATAAGTGTGAGCTCATCAAGTACTTAACTACTCTGGTAAGTAATTATACACAGACCTAAATGGGAAATACAGCTAAAATTTAAGCTAATGATATCAAACTGAGCTTGGACTTTGAAAAGCACCAGCAGCAGATTATACTTTAAACCTTGGGCACAACAACTGGTCAGTCACTTTGGTTTTTTGCTCCATTTGTTCAGAGAAGAGATCTCGATTTGCTTATTCAAGAGTGAAACATAAAACTGTATGTTCTCCAAATTGAGTTCATCAAACATTTAGGGAAAGCTTTCAACGAGTCACCTCGAGAAATCAATGCCCACGTAACATAAATACATGAAATCACACTACATGAGTTCCAAAAGCTACACCGAGTGACAAGAAAATAATAACTGGTATATGGCGCTTTGCATTAGGATCTGGGTATCTGATTCTTGTGGCTTGCAAAATAATCAGCTTTCTTATGCTTGGATAAAGACATTCTAGTTCTGATATGATATATGAACAAATGCAGTTAGCTATTTAACCCTCTTTTTAACCTAACTTGTGACTTCTGCTCAAATTCAGAAAAGGTCTCTCTTTTCCGCCAAAAAAAGTTTAGTTCCCTTTTAGTTTACTAATTCTGTAAATATTAAGAATTCACCAAACACTAAAACATCTGAATAATTGATTACCTGGGTATTATACTTCAAGCAACAAAAACATGTCTAAACACTATATTCTTCACTCCATTTTAATATAACTGATGTTGATTATTAAATATCACATTCGTCACTTTTCAAAAGCACATCCAAACACCTCCAACATTCCTCGATTACCAAGATAAGAGTATACAACAATGACATTGCCAATAGTAACTGTATAAATATAATAATGGGAAGCTATGAAAATACTGAAAGTAAAGCATTCTTGATTCAAACCTGTGACATACTAGTAGGAACATCCTGCTGTAATGCCTCTTTTCATTGTCCTTTCCCAGCAGCGTCCTTCTCTCTTCCTTCCATAACTTACTATCCGTGTAGACAAGCAGAGGTGGAAATTCAACCCAAAACGATCATGTTGAGTTCTGTTCCGTCTCGAACGGATCATACGAGTAAAGTATACAAAGTACAGCTAAACAGAAATTGGTCGAATATATCTAAAAATACACAAAAGGGTAATTTAACGCATAAAACATCAGAAATCGTTAAGTAGACTATTATTGTAGTAGTTTAATTTATCAAATCATATTTAACACATTCAACGTTTATGAAGAAGTAAAAAATTCAATATTTTGGACAAAATCACAAAAAAAAGGTTTCCAGGTCAACCTACAGCATAGACAATAATATAGCTTCTTGTCCCCAGCCCTGATTGACTGGTTACCCAACCCGTATGACACGCCCATTTTGTCTCCTCTATTGTCAAGTATAGCAGGTTCATCATAGTTTGTTCTTGTCAGATCTCATTTTCTCTATTTAAACAATGTTTATCAACCGTTGAGGTAACCAACAAAGTCCTATATAAGCATCTGGTATTCTTCAATTATACCACCACAATAGAACATACAAAAATATAATCAATAATCAACATACAACTAGGATTTATTAGTAGCTGAGTCTAGGCCTTTGGGTGGTCAACCTCTTCAAGCCATACCATATTTGTACGTTTCTTTGTCTCATCATTTTGAGATGAGGTGTTTGTTAATTGAAATTTCGCTTTGCCTTGCCAAAAAAAAGTACTAGACTTATGCAGCCGAATTATGACTGCCAATTCTAACCAAGAAATAATGCGAACACTACTTCCAGTTTACTGCAAATGAAGCAACTTTATGATACTAACTAGAAAAATATCCCAATAAAATCGCACCAACTATCCACATAATACATATGTTAATTACAAGGCCATAAAAAAAATCAGAATGAACATAATATTCAATACTCAATTTAATTACCGTCAATATCTCCAAGTAGATCTCCATCAAAAATCTTATTAAGACGGTACAACATATTTACCAAACATATTCAACTATCTCTTTTCCCTGGATAATCATTCACGATAAATGAATATCCTAGAAAACAGTAGAAAGAAAGCTGTTTCCTCTTAAAACAGGGTCACCTCGTTTTCCAAAATGATTCGAACTTTTCTAACTGATTTGAAGAAACTTTGGAAGTAGTGCTTGCATCATATTATGCTATCATGATTAAAATTTTCTTCATCTATAGTACCATCAACATAAGTGGGGGAGGTTCAACTTCAAATTTTAACACGATGGGTTCTCGGTCAGATAGGGAAGGTACAGAATTTGATGTAGCTTATATTTGCTACAGTTAGGTCAGGTCTTGTACGCCGTGCACACAGGGTCGTTCCTGATTATTTTTTAGCCCTGGGCGAAACAAATAAAAAAAATTCCTACTAAGATTTGTAAACAAACAACACATTACTTTTTAAACTTTGGAATTGAACCTAGTATAGCTACCCAGCTCATCCACATGCTGATTTTTATTAGATAAATTAAACTAAATGTCAAAACTTGATGAACCCTGAATCAAAAAGTTCAGAATACATCACCTTAAATGACGTCTTCATATGTTTTTGGAAATAAAAAGAACGAATACTCTGTTATAGTCAAGTAGTCAACATATGCTAGAACTTTACTTTTAAATCATTAGATAAAGTCCGCAATAGAAACCCTCTTTCGTGTCTCTTCAATTCCTAACTATTACATATCAAATGTAATTTTTTTTAATAAGATGAATTTGCAAATCTTATAAATAAGATCTCAAGTATAAAAAATATCAATTGTATATAGTTAAAACTTATGCTTCTCTTTTGATGTGTAACAGAGTAAGTTTTCCCGCACATGGTGGCAGGAGCAAAACAGATTTCATCAAATACACGCTAAATCAAAACATTGTATTTGACATTGTTAACTAAGTAAACAAAAATTGGTTACATATAAAATAACCAATTAGATTAAGGGAACAAAAATGTACACAGAAGTTCCTAACATCTGTGCAAGGATGTGTACAAACTGCTTATATATTATGGGAAAATTTACAAAGAATATGCTATAAAAGATGCATAATGAATCGCCCCCATCTCTCCAAAAAGAAAAATCACAGATAAAACTTCCACTTACACTTTTATTTTTTGATAATCTGATGGGCTTCTATTCACCTTTGAACTTTTTATTTTAACTCATTCATCAATTAAATACTTAATTATAGTAAGTTACACATGGACACCTAAAAAGAGAAATGCAGCTAAAACTTAAGAGAATGATGTCAAACTCTTGAGTTTGGAAAGCCACAGATTAAACTTAAAACTTTAAACAACCAAAAGAAATTATATAGTCTAAACAAATGGAGCAAAAATATTAAAGTGATGGACTGCTGTTGTGCCTTGAAATTAAACAAAAACCACCTCGTTGATTAAATTCATCAAACATTAACAGAATATTTTGAACAGAGATACTTTGAGAAATCAATGTCTAGGCAACAAACATAAATACCTAGAATTACACCACTGTCATAATCAGATAACTTCCAAAAGATACATCACAGCTATAAGAAATTAAAAAGGCGTAATTAGATTTGTGTTACAAACCAAGTATCTGATTATTGAGAGTTGAAAACTAAACAATAAGCTATATATGTTTGGATAGAAAAAATCTAGTTTTGACCTTTGAACAGTAAATACAGTTACCTATTATCCCTTCGTTTAACCTATGTTCATTTTTGGCACTTTTACTCAAAATCAGAATAGGTCTCCCTTCTACCCAAAAATATAGAAGTGTAATCCGAGTATTATAGCTTAGTACATAAAAAGCAGACACAAGTGATATATTCTTCACTAGATTTTAGTACAATTAACTATCTGATTTGGTTATTAATCATCACACGTATCACTTTCTAACGCACATCCAGACACCCCCAAGGCCCCAACATCCTAAATGACCAAAATAATAGTAATGACGAAAAGGGCATTGACAATCATAGTATGACAATAACAAAATAACAGTCACGACAAGCAACATGAAAGAACAATGAAAGTGAAAATTATTGATTCAAACCTGTTAAAGGCGTGTATGATCGTCCTGGCGGAATACCTCACTTCTTTATCCTTTCCTTCCCGGGGATCATCGTTTCTCTTCCACACATAAGGCATAACTTACTATCTAAGTGGACGTCACTGTAATCAAACTATGCTGCTCACTAAATAGACGTTCATGTTATGCTAGAGATTAAAAATTTGACCCATTTAATTATAAATAGATCAAGTTGGGTTATGTCCAACCTCTAAGGTGTCATACGTGGTTAATAAACGAAGTACAGCTAGAAAGAAATGGGTCGAACAGGTTAAAAATACACTTTGATAACACCTCCAGAATCGTGAACTCTACTATTATTATGGTAATTTAGTTTTTAAACCATATTTAATACATTAGTACATTACCTAACTATAAATTAAATAAATTGTTTCTTGCTCAACCCTTGGCATGTCAAAAAGTTAGCAGTTTTTACCCCCAGGCCCCAGCACATATTGACTAGTTACCCAACTCATCTGAAATGCCAACTTTGTGTCCCCTATTGACAAGCATAGCAGGTTCATCACAAGCCTTTTATTCTCAGTTCTCTACTTTTATCTGAAATCAAACATAATTAAACTACCAATAAAATTACCAACACGGTCCTATATAAGCATACGATCTTCTTCAATTATAACGTCGTAAGTATATGCCTGTTCTAGAACTTACAGATATCATCAATAAAGAACATAGAGTTTGCATAAAATGTGAGCAGCGTTTGTCATATCTCCAGAACAGAACTTCTGTGACCCATTGACCATTTCGTTCATGGCAACTACTTCTAAGCATACAATAATGCAAACCACTTCCAATTTACCGGATCAATATTATTGAAGGAAGGTTACGATGGTAGCTAGGTAATTACCTATTCAAATCGCAAAAGCTATATACATATATATGTAAATCATATAGCCATGAGAACAATAAGTGTGAAATGAACAAAATGTTCAAGAACTCAATTTGATTACCGTCAAGATCTCCAAGTAAATCTCCATCAAAAATCTTATTAAGATGGTACAACGAATTTACAACATATTCAGCTATCTCTTTTCCCCGGCTAATTATCCGTGATAAATGAATCTCCTAAATAACTGTACAAAGAACGCTGTTTCCTCTTAAAACAGGGTCACCTCGTTTTCAAAAATGATTCCATGTTGTCTAACTGATTTGAAGAAAAAGGAGGTACTTTTTTGTGCACCAAAGATAAAATAAACCTAGCTTTTTCAATCTTCCCAGTGGCACGTAGCCCATGAAGTAGTTGAAAAATACTGTCGACGCTTGGAAACCAATTCTTTTCCATACTACTTCTGCATATCGTAAACGCAAAGTCAACTTCACCTTCTTTACATAAATAATGCATCATTGTCTGATAAATCCTAGCATTCGGCTTGTAACCCTCATCATGGAAAGCAGAATAAACCCTTTTAGCCATATCAATATACCCCGCTCTGCAAAACCCTTTTATCACCAAATTAAACGTAACCTCATCAGGTCTAACTCCAATATAACGCATCATACCCATTAAACTATTAGCCTGCCAAGCACGTCCTTTATTCACCAAAAACTGAACCCGAGCATTAAAAGTAGCTAAATTCGGTAAACACCCTTTCATCACCATAAGATTCCATAACCCATTCCCAATTTCAGCTTGATTCAACTTATAAAAAGCCGATATAAGAGTCGTATACGTAACCACATCCGGCTTAATCCCCGATTTTTCCATAACCATATACCCTTTATCAGGAACACCCATCCGACAAAACGTATCTATCACAATATTCAACGAAACAACATCAAGTTCAAAACCACATTCGCAACAAACATCACCGAGAAACAACTCAAACGCTTTCAAATCACCCGTTTTCCCCAAAACCTTAAGAACAGCATTAACCGACTTAACACTCTTCTTACACCCATAAATCTCCATATCCTTAAACGTCTTAACCGCATGTTTAGCCATTCCGGCTCTCCCATACAACATAATAATCCTAATCATAAACCCTTCTCGCCGACCCTGCGGCAACCTCTTTTGTTCCTCCAACAATTCCTCAATATAATCAAACCGTCCCGCCCCAGCTAACCTACCAACCGTATCCTCAAACGCAAACATGTTTTCAACTACAAGACGGTTACGTGCATTTTCCTTAAACAAGTCAAACAATCTCTTAGGGTTTCGTTCCGCCTTTAGCTTCAGTAACGCGGGTTCTTCTACATTTACCGGTGGTTTCGTAAGTCGGTTATTTAACTTTTTCTTAGCCAAATGAAACAATGCATCAGGTTTTCGTTCCGGTTTTAGGTTATCTGGTTTGGGTGCTAAATTTAAGGACGGAGGTTTGTTAACATTGTTGGGAGTACCATTAATATTATTATTATTATCATTCCAATGAGATATAAAACTTGTGAATTTGTTGTTAGTTGTGAATTTGCGATATAATCGCAGTGAGAGCATATTTTTTTTCATTTATTAAATATTTTCAGATCAGAATCATATCTTAATATGAATAAATAGATAAATAATAATAATAATGTGTTTATGAAGGATTAAAAGTACCTGAGATTGTTAAATTGGGGAAGGAATGATAGATATAAGGATATAAAAATGATGAAATGAGTGCATTTTGGGATTGTGATTATGATGGTGGTGGTGGTTAAGGGTTTTACGTGGGTGGAACTGTGGAAGTTCGTGGCGGTGAAGGGTTTTACGTTTGTAGCCGGTAGAAACCGGAAACTATGATTCGGTCATGAGAACATTTTTTTAGGTTATTGGGTTTGAATAAGTTGGCCCATTTGATTTTTGGGTTGTGATCAAGCTTCAAAGTCCATAATGGTAATAATAAAAAAATTATCCTCAAAATAATCTTTTGAGAAACTGTCACAAATCGTCCCTGTGGTTTGCTCGATTCGCATTTTCATCCATATAACAGCCGTTAGTTTTCTCCGTTAAACCCCTCATTGAAAAAAAAAAAAAATAAAAAAAAAAAAAAAAAAAAAAAAAAAAAAAAAAAAAAAAAAAAAAGAACTTGGGTACATGAGGGCATTTTCGTCCAGTTTGTAACCACATGGACTATTTGTGATAAAACATCTTCGAGATTGACCGTTGCTGCCGGAAAGACGTCACCGGAAAACTCATTTTCGAGATTCTCCCGCGATTCTTTGACTTAGAACTCGAGGTTGGTACCAAAACGCTCAGACGCGAATTCCGCACAAACCCTAGCCAAAAGAAACCCCCTCTTGGCAAGTGGTGGGTTGGTGGTGGTTCACAGCGATTCAACCCAGGGAGAAAAGGGAACCCGTTTTAGGGTTTTTAGAGAGAGATCGCGTGAGGTGGAGGTCGAAAATGGAGGCTGTCGTGGTGGGGGACGCTGCTGCTGATGTTTTTCCGGCAGTTGGGGTTGCGACGGTGGTGGGAGGCGGCGGTAGTAGGTGTTGCGTGGTGGTGGGTGTATGGTTTTGTTAGTTATGGGGAGGTACAAGGTGATAGGGGTGTTTGGGGTTGAAGATGATGAAGTGGGGTGGTGGTTCTCGGCTTTCGACGACTTTTCCGGCGGTGGCAGGCGGTGACCGGCCGGTCAGGGATGGTGGCCGAAATTGTGGGGGAAGATGATGAAGTGTGTAAACCCTCAAAGATGTTTTATCACAAATAGTCCATGTGGTTACAAACTGGACGAAAATGCCCTCATGTGCATTGCACATGAGGGGTTTAACGGATGAAAACTAACGGCTGTTAGTGCCAGGGACGACTGACAATGAAAATGAAAAGTACAGGGACACCTAATGGAAAAAAAAAGCACAGGGATGAAAATGTGAATCGAGCAAACCACAGGGACGATTTGTGACAATTTCTCTACTTTTTTAATATAATGAGTGTATAATAATTAAAAAATTATCTTTCATCATCTTATTTTGGTTGGAGTGTCTTTTCTACAATTAAGATAGAAAATAAAAGCAGACTCTCTACTTAGGTGCTTACATCTTAACCTCCCCCATACACGAGGTATTGGGGCTCAAAAACCCGCGGAAGGCGGCACTGAGCAGTTTCTTTCTTTCTTTCTTTTTTTTATATTGTCAGATTATTTATATTAAGAACATAATAATATTCTGAATATCGTCGAGTCAACTAAAACTCAAGCTCGATTTAATTATTATATTTTATGTTTATTTTAATATAAAAAAAACTTACTTTTTCGACACATGTTAAATCTTAAAAATAATGTACAAATCCCATGTATTACGCGGGTAATAAGCTATATATTAAATGAGCAGTTACATAAACGAAAAGGTCTTTGACTAACTATTTAAAAGGATTAAAAACAATTTATAGAATATATTAAGTAATTTTTTATATAAAAAAAGAAGGTTATTTAACATGTCATGTAGAAATTTAATGTATACATGTATAAAAAACAGTTTTATGAATAAATAAAATAAAATGTTTTAGCCATATAGTATCATTATTATCATGGAAATGCGAGAACGTGCCTGATTCGATGTTTGATTGATAAGTATGTGGTTCAAAACTAACACCAGCAAACACATATATTAAACTTGAACAACAAAATTTAGCTCGTTTAAGTGCCAGGGACGACTGACAATGAAAAAAACTCAAAAAAATACATTAATCAAAAGATACAGCATTAATCTCTTGCCTTCTCATTAAAAATACTCTATAATTTATGTATGACGTGCCATTGTTTGATTGGCTAAAACCCTTGGTATATATGTGAATAATGGTTGAGTTGTAGCCAAACAGAAGATAAGCTTTTAGCTCAAAAGTTGAAACAATGGCAATTCAACACAATTTCTTACACCGGATTTATATGACCCAACAAAATCCTAGTGACAAGAAAGATGACTTCCAAGAAACTACATATATCCCTTCCAACAATTTAGCAACGACATTTCGACGACGGCTTTTGACTGGACTCGGGTCAGCTTCTTTAGTCGCCATTGGGGCCAACTTCGTCGGTACAACTAGTTTTCTTCTTGGTTTATCACCCGAAACTGCCCGTAATCTCAAACTTGATGTGCTTTATCCCATCAAAGGTTATAGCCGGTGCATCAATTCGGAACAAGGCTTTGGTTAGGAAATTATATCAATTTTTTCTTTCTTTTTTTGTAACTTAATATGGGTTTTACTAACATGTGCCTAGAGCTTATTTTAATGTGCTAATGAACTAAATATGTTCTAAAATATGATTAAACGCATTTGTTTCTATTAAAAAAAGTTAATATGTCATTGAATTAGTTTTTTTTTTGTTGACAAAATGCAAAAATGTATTAAGTTCACTAAATGTACATTTCAATATTTCATTTGACCCATATGTACAGAACTACATATTACTCGTACCAATTACCAAAATCCTTAAGAAAAACTAGTTCATTGACTATAGAAGTTGATTATATGATTCATGTGTTGCAATGATGCATGCCCAGAATTTATATACCCACAAAATTGGGTTGGAGATCAGACCTTATTGTATAGGGCAGCTGGGAAGGCAGAGATGGAAAGATCACTTGATTTGCCACCAGTGAAACGTCGTAGGAATGTAAATGAACCGGTTATTGCATTTGGTCCCCCAGGGTCGAGTGGTGAGCTCAACGTTAGCGTCATTGTCTCGCCAGTTGCTCTTGATTTCTCGTAAGTTTATGATACGTTACCTTTTTATCTTTTATACTTTCGTAGTTTCATGTCACCAATTGATAAGTAAATCATACCTTGTTGCCTTGTTGGTTTTTACTTAAAGATAAAACTTCTTACCTTATGTTGTATTCACAAGAACCAAATTAGATATGATCTCAAGTTATTATACTTTTTTGGATAGAATTGAAGCATTTGGAGGTCCGAAAGAGGTAGGAGAAGCAATTGTTAAGACAATTACAGGGTCTGGTCGACGACCAGATATCAAAGGAACACTCATAAAGTCAAACTTAAGAGAAGACGAATCCAAGAAAATCAAGTACTACGTGCTAGAATTCACGGTAGAAAGCCCTTCATTTAGGCGCCACAACGTGGCAGTATGTTGTACTCGTGGTGGACGTTTGTTCACTCTCAATGCGCAAACGCCAGAAACAACATGGCCAATGCTCAAAACTGACTTCTACAAGATTGCTGATTCTTTTATCTTGACTGCTTAATTAGACCACAAGACTATGAACGTTTTTGACTTCATAATGCTAGAGAATAGCAACACTTATGCATAAGAAATTGCAAAACTTTTGATACTAGCAGATTTCATTATCCAAATGGAAAACTGCAAAAATAATATAATGGATTGCAGACTCTGGAGATTTGTTTTACGCATTAACTTTGAAATAACAAGTAAGATACTATACATTCAATTTGTTTCTTTTGAGCAAACTTTATTTTTGTTAAACTATAGAAGCTCATTAGTCATTACACATGCTGTAAGTCCTTGTATATGAAGACTAGCTTTTATGACCTGTTTGCGTCAGCTTATTTCTAGTAGCTTATTGTTTTCTAACAAATAAGCTTATTAATTTTAGCTTTATCAAAACACAGTTGTTTTGAATATGGTGATTATATATTTTTTTTAGAACAGCAATTTATTAAAAGTAAATAGTGCTAAATGGTTGAAAAGGGTTCAACCATCAGCCCAAAAAGGGTACTTACAACATGATAAGTGGTTTTTTAATCCAATCAGTCCACTAGACACTATTTTATCTAATTCTACTACTAGCACGGTACCCGCATAATGCGGCGGTGTTCTTGGCGGCGGCGGTGTGGTGGGGGACGACTGTTGGTGGTAGAGGCGGCGTTGAGTGGTGTAGATAATTGATGTAAAGGGTTAATGAAGATATTTTAAAAGTAAAAAGACTAATAGTGTAATATATCATTAAGAGTATTTTAGACATTTCCCCCATGTAACTTTCAACATGGACTTATTCTTTTTATAATATAGTATAGAAGAAGTATAGATAAATAAGAATATGATATAATAGATTCAAAGTGAGACTCTTTCTTCGAGTTTCTGGACATTAAAATCTCTTCATTTCTTTGTTTCCAAATCATCCATCAAGTGCAAAACACAATGTGGTGAACAACGGGTTGCTTATTGCTTTTTAACAAATTTAGAGTTAAAAAGCTAATAAGCAAAAACGAAGTTGAATTGATCTTGTCCAAATGTTACAACGGTAAACAAGTAATCTCCACTCAAATATGCATCTATCATCTATAGATAAATGTATTCACAATTAATATAGATAATAGTTGGAAAAGTTATTTTTACCTATATCTAACCATAAATTAAAAGAAACTTGTGAAAACACATAGACAATTATATACAAATTTATATGTAATGGAGTAATATGAAAGATATATAAATTTTACTTCCTCCGTCCCATTAAAAGTGTCCACTTTCAAATTTTCAAAGTAAATTTTAAACAACTTTGACCTTGGATATCTTTGTTTGTGTTGTGTAATAATTGATGAAAGTTATATGAATTAATTGAGTTTTACATGTTTTTACATCGATATAACTTTCATCGAGTATTATATAACACAAACAAAGATATTGAAGGTCAAAGTTGCACTTTGAAAATTTAAAAGTGGACACATTTGGTGGGACAAAGAGAGAATATAACTAATCAATACATCCACATTCCCCTCCCGCTCAATCACCATAAGGTATTGGAAAACTCAAGTCTTTTTGTACAACAAAATTGTCGTTTTAAACTATTCACCATGGCATTTTTGTAATTTGCTTCATAAACATGGATTTTTATATGCAGCCCTTTCAAAACATATCCACACTCATTTCCCATCCTAAACATCATAGTACTTTTTTTCATGTTATTACTTGTCATTCCAATTGAACACTCTACATTTATGATGCTTGAAATGGGAAAATAAACAAAAAAACATACAGAAACTCATGCCAAACACCATGAGATGGTTACCACGCCTAAATGTACCTCATTTACATTGTATTTTTACCATGGACTATACTTGATGCCTTTATTAATGTTTGTTAAATTGGGAAAGCAATTTCACTACATGATATCGATCTTAGGGATGTACAAAATTTTACAAGTACCGATCCCGTCTTAGTATCGTTATGATTACTATCGAAATGTGGTATCGAGTTTCAAGTGAAACTAAGACCGGTATTCATTTTTGGTGGTTTCTCGGAGACTCGGACCAATACTAGGAAAATACATCAAAAATACCAAGATAATACCAAAAATATAGATACAATATCAATACCATATTTTAATTGGTGTTATTGCCAAAATAAAATAAGATAAAAATGGAATAATAGCAAGAATAGTGTAATAATAATGGTAATTATTTTACTATACTTTATTCTTTCTAATTTCTAATTTTAATACTAACAAGCGTTACACCAGCACGTACTTGCCAATCTTCGCCCCAAATTTTCAATTCAATTCAAATCCGAACCTCAAACCCAAACCTTCTGTTTCTCTCCTCTTCTTCATAACATATATCACCAAATTGCCATCACCGGATCTGATCTCTTCAGATCCAAACAATCCAATTCAGTCTCATCTGATCCATCAAATTAATGGCAGCGATGGGTCGGGCTAGCTCTGGCCTCGCTTATCCGGATCGTTTCTACGCTGCCGCTACTTATGCTGGATTCAGTGGCTCCCCCAATTCTTCTTCTTCTTCTGTCACTTCCAAATTCTCAAACGACGTCGCTTTGTTGCTTTACGCCTTGTATCAGCAGGTTTCTCTTTCTATATCTATATCTATATATATATATATTTCTCAATTACTTACTTACATTTCATCTAATTCTGCTGCTTTTTTTATAAATATTATTTTTATTGAATTAGTTCAATTTTAACTTCAATTAGTTAGATTTTTTTTTTTTATTGTAGTATCAATTTATTTTCATTTTTTTGATATGTGATTTGAAATGATATAGATCCATTTCATTAGTATTAATGTAGTATAATTGGACTTGCATTATATATAGCTTATATAATGTAATAATATGTATATAGAATATATTTCTCAATTACTTACTTACATTTCATCTAATTCTGCTGCTTTTTTTATAAATATTATTTTTATTGAATTAGTTCAATTTTAACTTCAATTAGTTAGAATTTTTTTTTTTTTTTTATTGTAGTATCAATTTATTTTCATTTTTTTGATATGTGATGTGAAATGATATAGATCCATTTCATTAGTATTAATATAGTATAATTGGACTTTGCATTATATACAGCTTATATAATGTAATAATTTGTATATAGAATATATTTTTGTTTTTTTAACGGAAAATTTGGATCACTGACGACCCCTGGATACCGGATCATCTCTACTCTCCACAGGAGAAAACCATAGAAAACCCCCTGGCTCAATTTATCGGTTATAGACCTTTCGTTTTAGGAGAATTTTTATTTTTTGGGGCTAAATTGGACACCTGCATTATTGAATTTCTTAAATTTTGTTATGAAGAATCGATTTAGATGATCTAATTTGATAATTGTGAATTCTTGCTGACGAAGGGAGGTGAAAAGTAATCTCATTTCGAAATGGAAAGACTGTAACTATAGATGAATAATAGTTGGCTATATGTAGTAGAAGAGTGCAAATTAGACATTTTTTGATTTTGAATCTCGTGTGAGCTGGTCAAACCGTCAAAGGATGAGTGAAGGACTGGGTATATAGGGATATTATCAAGGCGTGTTTGGTAGGGAGAAATGAAATGTAGAGAAATGAATTTAGATGAGAAATCTAATGAACTTCTTCGTTTGGTATTGATAGATAAATAACCAGATAATTA
>CM067172.1:107403117-107455299 GCA_034093135.1 Erigeron breviscapus
TGTGTGTTAATGGCAGTTACTAGAAAGAGAAAGTAGAGAGATGTCAGGGAAAGTTTGGTTTGTATTATGTGGTGAAAGGTTACAATTAACATAATGGAGAGAAAGTAGAGAGAGAGTAGAGAGATGTCAGGGAAAGTTTGGTTTGTATTATGTGGTGAAAGGTTACAATTAACATAATGGAGGGGGTTTATATACATATGATCTATTTACACTATGCCCCCTTCCATTGTAACAAGTTTACAATATAAGTACAAATTAACATAAGGTACACAAATCAACTACTACATTTATATTTCTAACAACATGACTGTTGAGGCCTGAAATGCAGTCCCTATGATATGAAATGTTTTGCAATGATATGAGATGTAATGATATGCTATAAAATGTTATGCAATGATATAAGATGTAATGATATGCTATGAAATGTTATGCAATGATATGAGATGTAATGATATGCTATGAAATGTTATGCAATGATATGAGATGTAATGATATGCTATGAAATGTTATGCAATGATATGAGATGTAATGATATGCTATGAAATGTTATGCAATGATATGAGATGTAATGATATGCTATGAAATGTTATGCAATGATATGAGATGTAATGATATGCTATGAAATGTTATGCAATGATATGAGATGTAATGATATGCTATGAAATGTTATGCAATGATATGAGATGTAATGATATGCTATGAAATGTTATGCAATGATATGAGATGTAATGATATGCTATGAAATGTTATGCAATGATATGAGATGTAATGATATGCTATGAAATGTTATGCAATGATATGAGATGTAATGATATGCTATGAAATGTTATGCAATGATATAAGATGTAATGATATGCTATGAAATGTTATGCAATGATATGAGATGTAATGATATGCTATGAAATGTTATGCAATGATATGAGATGTAATGATATGCTATGAAATGTTATGCAATGATATGAGATGTAATGATATGCTATGAAATGTTATGCAATGATATAAGATGTAATGATATGCTATGAAATGTTATGCAATGATATGAGATGTAATGATATGCTATGAAATGTTATGCAATGATATGAGATGTAATGATATGCTATGAAATGTTATGCAATGATATGAGATGTAATGATATGCTATGAAATGTTATGCAATGATATGAGATGTAATGATATGCTATGAAATGTTATGCAATGATATGAGATGTAATGATATGCTATGAAATGTTATGCAATGATATGAGATGTAATGATATGCTATGAAATGTTATGCAATGATATAAGATGTAATGATATGCTATGAAATGTTATGCAATGATATAAGATGTAATGATATGCTATGAAATGTTATGCAATGATATGAGATGTAATGATATGCTATGAAATGTTATGCAATGATATGAGATGTAATGATATGCTATGAAATGTTATGCAATGATATGAGATGTAATGATATGCTATGAAATGTTATGCAATGATATAAGATGTAATGATATGCTATGAAATGTTATGCAATGATATGAGATGTAATGATATGCTATGAAATGTTATGCAATGATATGAGATGTAATGATATGCTATGAAATGTTATGCAATGATATAAGATGTAATGATATGCTATGAAATGTTATGCAATGATATGAGATGTAATGATATGCTATGAAATGTTATGCAATGATATGAGATGTAATGATATGCTATGAAATGTTATGCAATGATATGAGATGTAATGATATGCTATGAAATGTTATGCAATGATATGAGATGTAATGATATGCTATGAAATGTTATGCAATGATATGAGATGTAATGATATGCTATGAAATGTTATGCAATGATATGAGATGTAATGATATGCTATGAAATGTTATGCAATGATATGAGATGTAATGATATGCTAGTAACACCAATTAATAAATGAACCAAACAGATTTCTTTTGGTTTGGTCTTTTAAAGTTTACTTCCGCTTTTCTTTGACGCCGTTAGGCGAAATTTTTTGGAAATCCATATTTTTAAACGACGGGTGTTACATGATTAAAGGTGTATACAATCATGTTTTAGTTTATTGGTAGATAACTGATAAGAGCAAAGTGAATATGTGACTGGTATGTAATTAAACTTAGATATATAAACCATTACATACTATTCTGACCGGTCCCATGTTTTTTATGAATTAAAATATTAAAATGTGAGAAGTTTTATACAAAAGTCAAAATGCATAACAACCACATATTTTCATTCCTGAATTGATAATATCAAAGATACATTTAGTTGATGAGATTAAATAAAAGGTTGAAATTAATTAAATAAATGGTGTTCTCATCTTAAAGTTATTTTACATGAGGAGGAGTTAGGGGTCCAGAAATTTCTAGTTAAAATTGTCTCCAACACATCTGAATAGAGACTCACTTTAAAAAAAAGAAATAATGAATAAATATATGGTGTCATGACCTATTGTAAATTGTAAGTTGCATAGTTTATCAAATATTGAAAAAAATTGTCAACATCGTGTACCTTGTATAATTTGAAAATTTTATAACGAATTTAGTTTATAAAATAAAGTGAAAGAAAACAATATTTAGTAACTAATAAAAGAAAGGCCAATCATTTTTCTTTATGAACAATATTTAAAAATTTATTAAAAATTGCTAATAAGAAACTAAAAAGTACAAGACACAATCCAACAAACAAACAAAGAACTAGCGATACAAAAGGTCCCATTATTTATATTTTTTTTTGTTTTTCATAACTAATTCACACCTTTTAGCTTTTTATAAAATAATAAACCTTACTAAATATACTTAATATAAGTATAATCAACACTTTTTTTTAGCTTTTAACTAGTTTTGTAATCTTTTTCTCATTAGATTAAACTTTTATTTGATATTTCATCTAATGTTAGAATATGATGAAAGTTTATATCCATTTAAAAAATATTGTTAATAATAAGGGGTAAAAATGCAAAATAAAGAAAAGATAAGTCAAAAACTAAAAAGAAGAACTTTGATGCAACTAATGTGTTTAATAGAAAGAGGAAAGGCGGCTCATGTAGGACCAACTCAAAAGGGGCGAAATTTGCCCTTTCTACTCTTAAAATTTGCCCCTTCTGAAGGACGTCAATAGATGAAAAAGGGTGTCAATAGGAAGCCCAACAGTTGATATGACACTTCACAGATGACAGCTCCAACACCAACAGACGTGTTACTATTTCAACTGCAACACGTTACTTTTATAGGCACGCTACTTTTTCTTTTCAAATACGATTACTTTTCTCTCACTCACAAGATGCTTTACTTTCGTTGTATACTAGACACGTATGATATTCCTCTCTATTAAGCATATCACATCCAGAAAAATCTAACTCTTCTTCACAAAAATATGTATCTTTTCTCTCTGATCTTAAAAAAAATATTCAATCTGCTCTCTTAATGTCTACTTACTGAGAATGAACTACGAAAAAACCAAATATCAACAACACTTGTCACAGTCTCAAGCATGCACAACAAACGAACAGCCAAACTTCAAATCTTGAAGAAGAAAAGTGTGATTTGCAGAGCTAAAACTTCGGTAAATGGGAGGTTTTGAGTTTTGATGAACTAATACCGGTATTAGAACAAAAACTGGTATTGGTGAAAAACAAAGAAGTAAAGCCGGTATTAGTGAAGAAATGAGAAGGAAAACCCGTATTAGTGAAGATCAAAGAAATTGAAATTGAAGAACAAATACCGGTTTTTACAAATGAAGAACAAATATCGGTTTTCGAGAAAAAATTTGGGCAGAGTTTCTTTTTGTGAAAGCAATGAGAACAGTACTAATACCGGTTTTTGTGTAAACCAGGTATAGATTTCATATAACCACACAGCCACACAAAACAAGGGAAAACCGGTAAATAAGCAGTGGAAAACCGGTAAGAAAACCGGTATTATATAACAAAGGTGAAAGCCGGTATTTAGCTTAAAAGGAAAGCCGGTATTTGGCTTGAAAGGGAAAGCCGGTATTCAAAAGAAAAGGAAAGCCGGTATTTTGAGCAGCAGCAGTGGAAGGTTGGAAGAAGAAAACGGCGGCCGGAAAACTCGTCGAAAATCTTAAAATCCAGATCTCTTCACCGATTCTTCGAATTAGAACACGAGATTGGTGCCATGCTCACAATCACATTCCGCACAAACCCTAACCAAAAAATTCGAAAATAAAGCTTGCCGGAAAATTCAACCTCTTCGCCGGAAATTTAACCGTCACCAAAACTCGACCGATCAGAAAATTGAAAGCAAGCTTATGCTCAGAATCTTATCGCGAGAAAAACCTGATAATTTTCAGATCGAATGGATTCAAAACGGCGATGAAATCGAGGAGAGAAGTTTGACCCAATTTTTTAAATTTTTTTTAATTAATTAAATTGAACAGTAAAATTGAACAGTAAAGGAATCTCTGATCACAAATGACAATCACACACACCTTTTTGACTTATTTAAAGACCTCGAGATCTTAAAATCAGAATATCAAATTTATCTCAGAAAATGTAATCTATAAAATTCGAAATCGGATCAAATTTCTTCAAATTAAACTCAAATATCAATCAATTATGCGAATATATCGGAGTGGGTCGATCAAAAAATTGTTGTTTTGCTCTGATACCATATGTAATCGATAGATTTGAGCTTGATTGATGGATTATGATAGATTTAGATCTAGTGTGTGTAACGTGTGTTTGTGTGTGTGTTGAGAAAAAGCTGGTAATTCTAAAGGAATAGATTTTATTATATGAAAGTGTTATTTACAAAAAGGGGTGGAAGGGGGTATTTATACATTAAGTCCTATTTTACTAATACCCCTTCCACACTTACTAAATTACAATTCAACAACATAATTTTATATCTAACACCTTGTGCATTATTTGATCCGATACTTGTATTTTTACTTGAATTATGTATGGATTGCTCTAATCCTTGAATGCATTTAGTTGTCTCTACTTAATTTTCATGTCACGCTGAGCTTTCTTATTAATGTCCGCCTTGTTGGGGTGTTACACTAATGATCAATATTTTTCTGTGTGTGTTTGTTTGTTTGGATTTTTGAGCAAATTAAATAGATAACTCCTGTTTTTTTTGCTGGGAATTGATATTCGTACCAAACATTTTGATAAATTTATCAAACTGTACAAGCTTTATAACATACAGTACGGTAGATTAATTAAAATAAATGGTACAAATGTCATCTCCCTTTTTTGTTCCTAAATTTTAACTTTTTCTTAAGACGAATGTCAACAAGTACGTACTTTTAATATGATTCCTAACTTCATCCTCACATGGCCTTTGTATATTAAAAATTGATTTCTGTTGAAAACACGATGAAAACCATATACGGATGACATATTGTAAACTATATTTATATATCTATTTTCACATCATTATTTACAAGTTCATATATAATGGCATATAAGGACAACAATGCACCACATCAATTTAGAGAAAACTTAAAGTAGTACAAATAATTGAACAACTAATAATGCGATCTGAAGACATGATATATATCAATATTGTTCATTTTTTAGTCAGCGAAACGACTATACCAAAATGTCTTGTTTTCTTGTTAACAAGATGTTTAGCCAAATGTTGCTCATACTTCTCAAACAGCGCCTCTATTATGGAGCTTCCGAAATGAAACGTTAACAATGGTTCAGCAACGGCTCTGATTATTCTGGCCGCATTTTTTCCATGGATATAACTGGACTCACTTGAATCTTTCATACTTGTGTAATCTGTGTCATATGGATCCCAGTTCACTTGAAAAACGTTTAAGTTATCAAGAGAAAACGATCCCTCATTTTTAATATGATTCCTAACTTCATCCTCACATGGAAGATAAAATGGCATATTGAATGCTATAATATCTGATTCTTGAACAAGCCCCTGTTTTATTATGGAAATACATCATGAGTCAATAGTCGTTTAATCAAATTAAATAGCTAGAACCGAATATTTGAGTAAAATTTTATACCACAAACCTTTTTGGCCATGTCATGAAGTGATTGTGCTAGTAAGTCCCAATGACTGCAACCATCATCACTAGTCGGATCGTTGATACTTCGTGAAGGAAATGTTAAAACCATTTGTCCACCACGTACTATTTCTTTAGAACGCAACTGTAAAAACTTTGTGAAGTCCGATTGGAATTGTTCCTGATATGCTTGGATCACTTTCGGTGGACTTGCTTTCGCAATGCAAAAATTTAGTGCATTGTTATTTCCTATGCCTTGTGGTACCTATAGCACATTTTGTAATGAATATAGTTAGTTCATTATTAGGGTGAAGTATTTTTTGGAGTCTAAGATGATCATGAAAACCTGAGAAAGCCATTGGACACTATAAGAGGAGTACACAATGTGCAAACTTTTGTCTGGAAATAGTCTTGTATAGAAGGAACCAGGAACCGCTGAAACAAAACAAGGCCCGAAATTTTCTTTCTTGCCTTTAGTTAGTTCTGTATAAAAATCCGGTAGCATATTAAAAAGGTTATTGAAATCATTTCCATAGAGATCATTTAAGCACACTTGAAACTGTGGCGCTTTACGGTCATTTTCTGTATACATTTCATACACAATATCGATAATGCTAGAGACAACCAAGAGAGTATTGTTGCCAGAAGAGCATCCCAAATCTGCTATCTTAAAGCATTGATCATTGAAGAGAGTATCATGATTAGCAACACCCTTTATTGCATGCCTTAGAATTGGCAGCACTCTTCTTATCGCAAGTTCCTGAAAGAATAAATATTAGAATTACAATACATATATACTACACCAATTGATCGAGACGGTTGGAACTGTTTGGGATTTATAAAACAGAAACATGGATACTGGTCATGAAACAATAACAATAGATGTAGTAAACATAATATGTGTATATAGTTAATAAATATACATGTGGTGATATATATGTTGGAAATTAATGAGAAACCTGAACAAGTGAGTTATTGGCATAGCTTGATTCTCCATCACCAGTGTTCATGCATAGAATGGTCTCAACTTTCATGGTTCTCTCTTTCAGCTTTGCTTTGTAGCTGTGTGGCTTTATAGTTGCTATAAATAGGCTTTCCAAATGCTTACATATATACTAGATAAATGCTTGCGCGATACGGTCGTGTGTGATGGCGCCAACGGGTAGTGTTGGTGGCAGTGGTGGTGGTAGCGGTAGCGGTGTGGTTAGTGATATAAAGGTAATTGATATAAAAGTGATAGTGTAGTTTTTTCAAGTGTTGAGAGACATATTTAGTAAATTATTTAATTAAAGGTATTTTAGGTATATAGGTTAATTATAAAAGAAAGCTTTTAAAAAAGTAGGGGTATTATGAGTTTTTTAAAGGCTTAAAAGTTTATAGAAAAAGGAATAAGTGCACCGAAATGTATGTATTAAGACCGAAAAATTATAATGTGCACGAACTAAAACCTCTATTGTATGCACAAATTTTGTAAAAATGTACAAGTTATGTAACTAATTATGAATGACCAATCAAAAAGTTGCATGTGACAGCTCATATGAGATGTCACGTATACCATTTTACATGAATTGAATATTTTTACCAAGTTCGTGCATAAAATAGAGGTTTTGATAGTTCGTGTACACTATAACCTTTCGGTCTTAGTTACATACATTTCGGTGCACTTATCCTATAGAAGAAAAAAGGATGTTTGCTTTATTAAGTAGTATAGATATAGATATTTTTAAAAAAAATTTTGAGTGGTTAAATTATACTCCGTCCCATTTTAATTGTCCTATTTTGACTGGTCAAGTCTTTTTCTTCCAACTTTGACCGTAAATATCTTTATTTGTGTTATATATTAGTTGATGAAAGTTATATCAATGGAAAGTACATTGAAAACTCAATCAAAGTCATATATGTCATACCAGGTGTAATATAACACAAACAAAAATATTTACGGTTAAAGTTGAAAGAAAAAGACTCAAAATATCAAACTATGACACTTAATATGGGACGGAGGAGTATCTAACTTCTCTCAATTCTGTTTTTACTCGCTACAAATGGACAAAGTTAAAAAGATTGAAACGAAATATCAACACGTAAATTACAAAATAGTCATATATATGCATTTTGTCTGTGAATCTTCTCCGTACAATATTACAATTGACCAAACAAGAGGTTTTAATTTGTTTCTCCCATCTATTTTCAAACAAGCACAACATCCATTGAATTTAATTACTAGTAGCCATGAAGCATACTTTTAATGGCGTTTACTTCAGCTTCGTCGGGTCAAAGCATACTTTCAAGTATTACGTGTTTCAAAATATATATCAATATTAATAAAACTAGAATGGTACTCGCGTGATACGGCGATGTAATGGGGGTGGTGGAGGTAGTGGCGGTACGGGCGGCGGTGTAGTGGTGGGCAATTATTGGTAGTGGAAGACTGGTGGTGGCGACGCGACCTAGAATAGTTTAGTTTATTGACGTATGTGATTTTTATGAATTATTATTGAATTTAAATTTAATTGTTGAAACTTGAAACTTAAAGTTATATAAAAATGTTTGTTTTATAGTATAGATAAGTGTATATATAGATATAGATAATAAAATACGAGTATTGGTTAGGAGAATTTGTCTTGCTTTCTTGGTTATCCGGATGACGAGGCTAGCCATCCCTTTCGTGCTTTTAAATTTTCAAAGTTGTTAGAGACGTGCGTTGGTTTGTGGGAATCTTTGGAGTTTTTTTTTGGTGGGGTTAGATAATAGATGCTCAAAAATCAAAATTTGGTTGGTGAGGAAGGAATAAAAAGGAATCAAAAGTCGTTAAATTGAAGAGATAATCGATTAATTTACATGAATCGGTGACCATAAGTTGGTTGGTCAAATAGTTAACGCAATCCAATTCTTTTTAATTTTAATTATCTAATAAAGTAGTTTTCACAGTCTAAGTATTGAATATTGATTAGTTAAAAAATATATTTTTTACTTGGTTGTGAATAGAGAGTAAAAAAATTAGATTTACCCATTCACACCTCTTCATGAATGCGTAGTTATCTTATACCCCTACCGTAACATGGGTGTATAGTCACTCACATGAATCGTGATTCGAGAATTAATAGTATTTTAATGTCATTCAGGGGGTTGGCATTTGAGCTTCCACTTTATATCCCACCACTCACTTCTAACCAATCACAACATGTCACCTCAACTCTACCACTCACTCACCACTCATCCAAATTTCATTGGCATCCGACCACTCACTTCACCACTCACTACATTTTTAATTTTATTTAAAACATAAATAAAACATAAAACATTTAAAACAATCAAATATAAAACATAAATGAAACATGACATAAACATAAAACATACGAGTTCAGTTCGGTTACAAATTAAACATAAAACATACGAATTACAAATAGAAACCTACAAAGTACACGGCCCGGTTGAGTAATAAATGTTTGGAGAATCGGGAATCATTCGAGGACGATAAACGGGTTGGGATTCGATCGATTGTCGGCGGGAGGTTTGAGGTGGTGTTTGTTGCCGATAAACGGTTTGGGATGAATGTTGGACTCGACCGCGATTGACGGGTTGAGGTTGATGTTGGACTCGACCGCGATTGCCATTTGTTGATGTTGGACTCGACCGCGATTGACGGGTTGGGGTTGATCTCATACCAACTTTGGGATTTCTTGGATCCATTTGTTGAGTTGTATGTAAATATATGTATGAGTTTGAAGTAGGAGATGAAATGATAATGAAAGGAGGTTTGGTTTATAGAAGAAGGAGAAGGGGGCTGTGAAATAAAAAAAAAACAATAAATGTAGTCAAAATATTGTTTTCTAGCCGTTATGGGCACCTCGACAAACGCACAAAGTGGATGGTCGACCGCGTGGTGTGACCACGCATTTTCATACCACCACGCGTGGTGGACTGTTGGCGGCGGTGTGGAGTGGTGGTGCCGCAGCCACCACGCATCCATATTGCGTCCAATGTCAGCCCTCTCACACTGATTCGTGAATGTATAGTCTCTCGATCTGTTTGTGATAGAACATGGATGATTTTGGAGTTTAATATTGAGTAACTGGCTTATATCTCAGCATGTATTCATTTCGACTCTATTCAAATTTTATTAAATCTAAATGTTTTTTCATCAAAATCTGTGAATACACTAAACTATTTTAGTAGTAAACGTTTTTACTTTCATCAATTTCAGGTAATCGGCAATATATAGGAATGGAGCCAGCTTGGGGACAATGTAGGCAGTTGCAGAATTTTGATACAATGTAAGGGAAAAAAAATTTGAAAGTATATTTTAATTTTTATCTTTACAAAAGGAAAAAATAAGTGAATATAGTAAATACATACAATTCATAGAATTCTTAAAAATTTGTCCGGCCGCTTTAGATAATTTTTTTTGCTCCATCTCTTGGCAGTAAGGTCATCAGCTTAGATTAGAGCACAACTTTTGATGTCTTGTTTTGAAGCTTGTACCATAATGTATTAATGTATCATGCGGGAGGGGATTCTCTCAAGTTATCTGTAACATCCCGACATTTTAAGCCAATGAAAATAAACCTTTATTATAGTTTTAACATTAAATTAATTTCATAGTATTTTATTTTTGGTTATGGGTTTAATTTAGTTGGAGCTTTAGCGGATAGCGGGTAAAGATACCCACAAAATCTGAAAAGGGGCGTGGCACTCATAGGAAGTGCCAGCCATCCTACCCTTGGTGATTCATTCTTCCATTACTCATCCTCTTCTATTCTTCAAGCTTCCTAAATCTTCTTCTTTATTTTTCTCAAAGATCAAGCTTTGTTCCATTTGTAATTCAAGAATAAAAACAACAATAATAATCATCACCAATAATCTTTATCAAGCAAAATTGAAAAGTTAGGGTTTGTGTATTGTGTGTTGATGGCCGAATTTAAGAGAGAAAAAGGGGAAAGAAGAATTTGTGATATCAAAGTCCTAAATTAGTTCCTTGGATTCTTGAGGTAATAACCTTTCTAACCTAGCTTTGATTTCCTCTTTAAGATTTAGGGTTCATGCAATGATTTATATTTGGGAAATTTTGGGGTTTTCATATATATGAGTTAATTTATATAATACAAGTTAGGGTTATGGTAATTTAATCAATTTGGGGATTTCTAGTTGGGTGCATGAAAGTTTTGATGAGTATATTGTGAGAACAAAAACTGGACAGATTCTGTCCCTGACCTTGTCACGTGTAAAACACCCCCATGTCAGAGTTTTCACTTGTTGAGCCCTAAAAAGAAAATGTAGGTTATTGTGTTAAGCAAATTTTGCCACTGGAATGGGTTGAAAATACGAAGTAGAACTCCAGTTATGAATTTTTGAATTCAGGGTCGTCATGCTGATCTTTCAGCAAAACTGATTTTTACGTCTGTTATTAAAACGAGTAAAACACATTCTTATGAGTAAATTCATGTCTTGGTCACTAAAGATAAAAGGTAGGTATATGTGTCATGTAAACTTGACCACTGGAATCATGTTAAAAGAGTAAGTAGAACTCAAGTTACGATTATTTGAAGTCGGTAAGGTCAAATCTGTTTTGTGCGTAAGGACAGCAACTGTTTGTGTTTTTAAAACGATCAGAAGTCACTCTTGAGGGATAATTAACATGTTGGTCTCTAAAGATGAAATGTACCTAAGTGTGTTAAGTAAATTTGGCCACTGGAATCACCTAAAAAGATTGAGTAGAACTCAAGTTATGCTTGTTTGAAGTCACCTTGGTCAAATAATGAAAAGGATACTTTTCGTATAAAAATGAGTTTGGCCTTATGATAATGATGTAAGAGGCGAATATGTTGGAAATCAAACTAAGAACAATGTGAGACTATAAAAGATGGTTTGGTTCTAAGATGCAATTGAATGTGGCTAAGTGACCTTGTGTGTGTTTGATGACATTATATGTATTTGTGAATTATTGCCAGGTTGAAGCATAACTATTGTGTAATTGCGGTTTTGATGGTTTTTGATTTGTGGTCGCGAAGGAGGTGAGTATTCTTGCATACTTTTATATATGCCTTGGGTCAATTACCATGAGACGTGGATATTCCGAGCATGGTAATTGATTTGGCTAGACCCGGGTGGGGTCAATTGTTATGAGGCCTAAGAACCTCCGGGGCCTAAGAACCCCTATTGTTGTTGAGAAAAGGCCTAAGAACCTCTCGGGGCCTAAGAACCCCGATATTCTCTAATGGATCCATATATGTTGTTTAGCGTGCAAGGTGAGTATTATAGATATGACACGACGGTGTCATAGTCTATATGCAACAGTCCTTGTGCATTGCCCTCCTTCGTATGTATAAACGTATGCAATGGTATTCACTAAGCTTTGGCTTATTCTTTTAGTTGTTTACCTTTTTATAGGTTGTCCCGGATGCGGAAGAAAGTTAAGTAATGTAAAGATTGGAGTTAAAGATGCTTTTTGGATATTGATTGCTTTAGCTAAATGCGGATAATGGAATTGGTAATAGGACCCATAGTGACCCCTTTGAACTATCGGCTCTTTGTACTCTTGTTTTGTCTTTTTGGAAAATTATTATGATGTCTAGTGTTAGACTCGAGTTTTTGGGTATTCTAAATGGGTCGTTTAGTAGTTGTAATATATTGATTTTGTTTAAATGTGTTTTGGAGAAATTCATAATCCGTAACAGGTTTGGATGATGATTTTACGAATGGGTCATGCCGAAATTTCCACTTTTGAATGCCGTCTTTTGAAAGGTGTCAACTTGGGTAAAATGACCCGTTTCGTTGTAAATGTTACACTTGATCAAATGAAAGCTTTTGAAATTTTAAATCATGTGTCTTTAACTCATTTTGAAGTTTGGTAAAAGATTGTGCAAGATTGAAGTTTGGGATATGATTTTAAAAGTTTTAGACCTGCAGGAAAACTGCAGGCTGAGGTCCGAAATATCCCACTGCGGCGCAGTGGGAGTGTTTCCACCCCACTGCGGCGCAGTGGGGAAGTTTGGTCGTCTGCTTCCGTAACTTCCCACTGCGGCGCAGTGGGAGGTGTACACCTCCACTGCGGCGCAGTGGGGGCTTATAAAAAAAAAAATAAAAAAAAATCTCTTATTTTCCTAAAATGAGTTCGGGTTCTTTCAAGTGGTATCAAAGCCGTGGTTTAAGGGATTTAGGTATTTTATTATTACACGGATACCTAGACTTAAACCATAGATGTGACTTGACCTTATGTGCATAGTTTGGTTTCTAGTGACATATGGAAGTATTTAGCGAAGTTCACTTGAGGTGTTATAATAAGTAATCATAATAATGACTGCAGCATTATTATGATCACATATTATAATAGCTCAAGTTAAGTCCGTTAAATATGGAAGTATGTTAGTGTGAAACCATAGGTTGGAGACCTTATTTGGCAATGTGAATTGTTTTATGATTTTACTCGTTGATATCTAAATACGATAGAATATGAGCTTTGCATGCTAACTGGTTTATTGAATGGTAAGAATTGAAAATTTGAGATTGGTTTATGAGTTAATATATTGCTTGATGATAGTAAAGAAGTAGGTATGATGAATACATAGTAAACATGAAATGCATGCTAATGTGTATTTGCTTGTTTGTATGCGAATGCGATAGAGCAAAAGTTTTACTTGAATAATCGGCAATGAGGCCATAAAAGTGGAATTTGATTTATGAGTTTAAAAGATGGTTGTCACTTATAAGGAGAAAGTATGTTGAATAGTTGATTAATGTTGAATGTATGCGAATGAAGTGTGACATTATTTTGTGTAAGACCATTGGGTAGTGAGACCCATGGCATCGTTATTATTTTGTGTAAGACCATTGGGTAGTGAGACCCATGGCATCGTTATTATTTTATGTAAGACCATTGGGTAGTGAGACCCATGGCATCGTTATTATCTGGTGTAAGACCATTGGGTAGTGAGACCCATGGCATCGTTATTATCTGGTGTAAGACCATTGGGTAGTGAGACCCGTGGCATCATTATTGGGATAGAAGATCATATAAAGTTTGGTGATGAGAATCAGTTGTGTATTGATATGATTTAATTGATGGATTAATGAAAAGAATGCTTATGATATGAGTAATATAAAATGTTAGGATTGGAGATTCCTATGATAATTATGATTGTGTTAGTGATATGTTGAAAAATCATACGAGATATGGCAATAAGAACTATTTGTATAGTCATATGTTTAAAGTGATAGTATAAAGCCATGTAAAATGTGATGTCTCGTTTTGAAGATGGTTATTTAAGTGTATGTTAAAAGACCATACGGAGTATGGCGAATGTGTTTTGATCTTGATTAACATGCTTTTCTTGAATGAGTATATGATTACTTGAGGTTTGATGATAGACACTAAGATGAAATTTGCATAGTGAGAACATGAGGATGATATAGTTACAATGAACTAGTAAATGATAAGTATGGTAGTTATAAAAGTTAAAACCTGATCTAAAATCTTTGAACCAAATTGTTCTCTTTTCCTTCGGGAGCGTACGATATAATGTTTGAGAATAGGCTAAGCGTGAATGATTCCTAATTTCACAAAGGGAGGAGGAGACCTAGTTGAATATTCCTAGCATAAAGAAAACAATTGTCTTCGGCGGAAGAAATGAAACGGCCGTTTTGTGTTGGTGCTTTTGCTCGTGCGTTTTGATAATCGTTGTATGATAGTCGGGTCTTTTATATTTGAATCATCGACGCCGAATGGAAACCACGGTCTACGGAGAATACTCTTGATGTCGTGATTTTTCTTAATGCCTTTTCATGAATTTTAATCGATCTAATCGTTCCCGAGAGGAATGATTATCCTTTTGATAAAAGCAAAGATGACATTATGCGCGTGCGTTTATCTATTCGTGAGCTCAATAAAGTAACAAGCGAAGAAGAGTACCCGTCGACAAGAATCATGTTCTACTTGATCTTCTTATTATTTTAAGATGAATTTTCATTCCTTTTAATCATCAACTTAAGACGAGCGATGAAGATGTTTCCGGAAAAGCTATCTATACTTGTTTTGAGAAGTTTGAATTTGTAGTTATACTCTTCGATTTTATCCATGATTTTGCAAATTTTCATGAGTCTTACGAACCTCAATTGTTTCGTTATCGTAAATGTTTTCATTGACAATGTTTATTCTGAAAGTCAACACGGTTACTAAGTTCGTTTACGCGACGTAAAGGAGATATTATAAAAAGGGAGACTTCCCTGTCAAATCGTCGGATGAGCAGATTAAGAGAAGTGAAATTATCTCTATCGTGTGATTACCCAAAAGAGGGATTGAGGTCGATTCGGCTTGGAATAGTGCGGTGATGAAGTGGAGACGACCTACAAGATCAATATAGATTAGAAGTTTCGTAGTTGACAGGTGATAAATGTCGCGTTACTTTCGGCTTTTGAAGATAGTCTCACCGTTGACCAAATTAATTAGAAAGAATGTGAAGCAAGCTTGAAGAAAAGAATGAGAAGTCGAACGAAGTACTAAAAGAATCAAGACGAATCGTTCCATTCGCGGTTTAAAGTCCACCGGAATTATTTTCACTTTAAAATTTTGGTGTTTTTCTTTCTCTATAGCGTCAAATATATCGGTCTTACTCAATCATATCAACTTTCTTTTCTTATCAATCAACGAAAATCTCACCATTGTCAAAGAAGTTGGTTAACTCTCTCGAAAGATTATGTCTACGAAGTTTAAGTGCCGTCCCGGTAAGCCCATGTTGAGGCGGATGCCTTAATCTTGAAAAAGTCCTCACATTTCTTTCTGTGTTTTACCATTGTGAATATTATTCACATTTGATTTCTCCGATCAAATCAAGAAGGCAAGAGGAGGTTTTGCAACGAGAACCTAAGCAAACGAGGAGCTTGATCACACGATATATGTTCTAAATAATCTTTACCGACTCAATAGACGTCATGATAGAACTTAAAATTCTCTCCTTAACGAAGCCAAGGCGTTTTTTTTGCTCCATGAAACCTATATAATCTGAATAATCCCTTCACCGGTATGACGAAGATGTGTCAAGATCTTAAGAGAGATTATTAGTAACCTCAAATGAAGCGGAATCTTGTAAGCATGAATAGCTGCTCTTTAGTGGATCATAGAATTTGCTCATGATCTCGTTAGAAGTCTCAGTATAGCACTAGCTATCGCTATAGTATTCAGAGTTGCCTCCGTATGAAAGTTGTTTGATCAAAATGTAGATTCCCTGCTCGTGCTAGAAAAGTGGGACACCAAGAGTTGTGTGGCACGGGTATAGTGATAAAGATGTCCATGAAGATTGAAACGATGAATAACAACTGAAAGTGGGCCATGATCGGCAAGAATTTTATGCGGATAAATGAGAAAGACTTATCAAGTTCAATTTTGGTAATTATGTAATATGAAGAAGTTATCTTTAGAGAGACGCGTTACAAGTTGCATATAAGGAAAATCTAAGATCTTAGTTTTCGATTCTTTCAAAATACCTGCTCGGGTTGTCAAGGTTACTTATTGTTGGAATTGCTCGAAGAACTTCCAGGAAGTTATTCTACCCTTCTCGTTTCTCGTTTTATGAAGTATTATACCGTCGAGGTTTCACGTGTACCTATAATAGAAATTGAACTTCAAGTGAATTAAAATAAGACAACGTCGAGGAGCCTATTGTCTTTGTGAAGAAACGTTTAAAAAGAAGATAAATCAAGACTATATGTTAGAGCATAACGCTATGGAAGCATGAAAGGATGACGAAGTGATAACGTAAATTAGAGAGTCGTTGCTAGATGTGGCTTGGATCACGAGGTCGTGATCCGTTCCAAGTGGGGGAGAGTTGTAACATCCCGACATTTTTAAGCCAATGAAAATAAACCTTTATTATAGTTTTAACATTAAATTAATTTCATAGTATTTTATTTTTGGTTATGGGTTTAATTTAGTTGGAGCTTTAGCGGATAGCGGGTAAAGATACCCACAAAATCTGAAAAGGGGCGTGGCACTCATAGGAAGTGCCAGCCATCCTACCCTTGGTGATTCATTCTTCCATTACTCATTCTCTTCTATTCTTCAAGCTTCCTAAATCTTCTTCTTTATTTTTCTCAAAGATCAAGCTTTGTTCCATTTGTAATTCAAGAATAAAAACAACAATAATAATCATCACCAATAATCTTTATCAAGCAAAATTGAAAAGTTAGGGTTTGTGTATTGTGGGTTGATGGCCGAATTTAAGAGAGAAAAAGGGGAAAGAAGAATTTGTGATATCAAAGTCCTAAATTAGTTCCTTGGATTCTTGAGGTAATAACCTTTCTAACCTAGCTTTGATTTCCTCTTTAAGATTTAGGGTTCATGCAATGATTTATATTTGGGAAATTTTGGGGTTTTCATATATATGAGTTAATTTATATAATACAAGTTAGGGTTATGGTAATTTAATCAATTTGGGGATTTCTAGTTGGGTGCATGAAAGTTTTGATGAGTATATTGTGAGAACAAAAACTGGACAGATTCTGTCCCTGACCTTGTCACGTGTAAAACACCCCCATGTCAGAGTTTTCACTTGTTGAGCCCTAAAAAGAAAATGTAGGTTATTGTGTTAAGCAAATTTTGCCACTGGAATGGGTTGAAAATACGAAGTAGAACTCCAGTTATGAATTTTTGAATTCAGGGTCGTCATGCTGATCTTTCAGCAAAACTGATTTTTACGTCTGTTATTAAAACGAGTAAAACACATTCTTATGAGTAAATTATGTCTTGGTCACTAAAGATAAAAGGTAGGTATATGTGTCATGTAAACTTGACCACTGGAATCATGTTAAAAGAGTAAGTAGAACTCAAGTTACGATTATTTGAAGTCGGTAAGGTCAAATCTGTTTTGTGCGTAAGGACAGCAACTGTTTGTGTTTTTAAAACGATCAGAAGTCACTCTTGAGGGATAATTAACATGTTGGTCTCTAAAGATGAAATGTACCTAAGTGTGTTAAGTAAATTTGGCCACTGGAATCACCTAAAAAGATTGAGTAGAACTCAAGTTATGCTTGTTTGAAGTCACCTTGGTCAAATAATGAAAAGGATACTTTTCGTATAAAAATGAGTTTGGCCTTATGATAATGATGTAAGAGGCGAATATGTTGGAAATCAAACTAAGAACAATGTGAGACTATAGAAGATGGGTTTGGTTCTAAGATGCAATTGAATGTGGCTAAGTGACCTTGTGTGTGTTTGATGACATTATATGTATTTGTGAATTATTGCCAGGTTGAAGCATAACTATTGTGTAATTGCGGTTTTGATGGTTTTTGATTTGTGGTCGCGAAGGAGGTGAGTATTCTTGCATACTTTTATATATGCCTTGGGTCAATTACCATGAGACGTGGATATTCCGAGCATGGTAATTGATTTGGCTAGACCCGGGTGGGGTCAATCGTTATGAGGCCTAAGAACCTCCGGGGCCTAAGAACCCCTATTGTTGTTGAGAAAAGGCCTAAGAACCTCCGGGGCCTAAGAACCCCGATATTCTCTAATGGATCCATATATGTTGTTTAGCGTGCAAGGTGGGTATTATAGATATGACACGACGGTGTCATAGTCTATATGCAACAGTCCTTGTGCATTGCCCTCCTTCGTATGTATAAACGTATGCAATGGTATTCACTAAGCTTTGGCTTATTCTTTTAGTTGTTTACCTTTTTATAGGTTGTCCCGGATGCGGAAGAAAGTTAAGTAATGTAAAGATTGGAGTTAAAGATGCTTTTTGGATATTGATTGCTTTAGCTAAATGCGGATAATGGAATTGGTAATAGGACCCATAGTGACCCCTTTGAACTATCGGCTCTTTGTACTCTTGTTTTGTCTTTTTGGAAAATTATTATGATGTCTAGTGTTAGACTCGAGTTTTTGGGTATTCTAAATGGGTCGTTTAGTAGTTGTAATATATTGATTTTGTTTAAATGTGTTTTGGAGAAATTCATAATCCGTAACAGGTTTGGATGATGATTTTACGAATGGGTCATGCCGAAATTTCCACTTTTGAATGCCGTCTTTTGAAAGGTGTCAACTTGGGTAAAATGACCCGTTTCGTTGTAAATGTTACACTTGATCAAATGAAAGCTTTTGGAATTTTAAATCATGTGTCTTTAACTCATTTTGAAGTTTGGTAAAAGATTGTGCAAGATTGAAGTTTGGGATATGATTTTTAAAAGTTTTAGACCTGCAGGAAAACTGCAGGCTGAGGTCCGAAATATCCCACTGCGGCGCAGTGGGAGTGTTTCCACCCCACTGCGGCGCAGTGGGGAAGTTTGGTCGCCTGCTTCCGTAACTTCCCACTGCGGCGCAGTGGGAGGTGTACACCTCCACTGCGGCGCAGTGGGGGCTAATAAAAAAAAAAAAAAAATCTCTTATTTTCCTAAAATGAGTTCGGGTTCTTTCATTATCATTTACATGATCAATTATATGAATAGTGAAAATCAAAGGCCAAGATTTAAAGATCATCTTTGAATCTTGACCCTTGATTTTCATTCAAAGGTCAAGATTTCTCCAACTTGACTCAAGTTCAGGGTCGGCCCTGGGGTGGGCCAAGCGGGCGACCTCACGGAGCATCACAATCTTAGAGGGCAACAAGCTAAGGTCCATACTGTTTTATATTAGGTTGAGTTAGGCATCGATGCTATATTATACTAATTTCATTTAGTCATAAATGTAACACCCATGACTTTCGACCCGTTGACTAGTTTTACAATTTAACTAACAATTTTAGTTAGTAATATATTTGAGGTCATTTTGGAGTTTAAGTGGGTGCAATGTGCAAGTCGATGTCAATTGATCTTTTTATTTGGTTATACGGTGCTAGTCGGTATGTAACTAAGTTAGAAGTGTAAAACGGGTTATCCATAGATCCCCCGTGACCCATGACCCACCCAACCTTACCCCAACCTTACACTCTTTCATCCCCTCATTATTTTCTTATCTCCTTCTCTCTTTCTCTCTTAAAATGCAAGAAAAACACACTCACATTTTCTCTCTAAATTCTTATCATCAATTTATGTTATTTGAGTTAAGTACAAGTTAGAAACATCATCTTCATCATTAATTCTTAATATCAAGAGTTGGGTATATTAAGTGCAGGAAATCTTCAAATCAAGCTCATTTTCGTATTTAGCAATTTGTGGAGAATTTGGGTAAGTTAAATCTCTCTCAAGTCATTGTTTTATGTTTAACAACTTTACTTTAGGTCCCTTATACGAGTTTTGTACAAAAATCGGGTTCAAGAACCCCAATTGGTCGAATTAGGGTTTCAAAGTTGCAAACTAGGTCAAAAATCGATTTGAGTCAAAAATCATGTTATGAAGTGAAATTATCAAGTGGGTTATGTTTAATTATGTTCATCAATGCATAAAAACGAGTTTTGGATCATCACAAATCGTCTTAGAAATCAAAAATGGGGTTTTGGGTGTTTGGGTCGTGTTTGGTTGCTGATTTGTGCAGAACTGGGTAGTTCTGATAAAATCTAAACTGTAACTGCCGTTAGGAATGTAACTCCCGTTACTGTCTGTAACTCCCGTTACTGTCTGTAACTCCCGTTACTGTATGTAACTCCCGTTAGGGACTGATTTTGACAACATTTTCAAACGTCAATAACTTTTAAACCGTAAGTCCGTTTTAGGCATATGACCTATCGTTGGAATCGTATGAGAGTCTAATTTCTTGTAGTAACATTCTTTTGGGGTGACTTTTCCTTCATTTCTAAAAATTTCGAATCAAATGTGTCTTGTTCTTACACGGGAAAGTTGTTTAAGCGTTTATGGGTTTATGACTCGAATTGAACTTACTAAATCTACTTGTTTAGGGTTATAGAGTTGACTTTGATGATATTATGATACATTTATAGGTTGTGGACGCGTAGCGGTTGTTGAGCGTTTATAACTCTTTGTTAACTCGTTATTGTTGCTTGGAAATCAAGGTGAGTTTCGTAGCTCCCTACTCAATAAAGATTCGGGCTGAAAAGTGTACAACTTTTGTGTGTTGACTTGCTTGATTGTGCAATTTCATGTTTGTCTTGATTGATGGCGTAGTTCAATTGTGCATACGCTCGATTTTCTTGATTGATGGCATTATTTGATTGTGCATACATTTGATTGTCTCGGTTGACGATATTGTTGAATTGATGGGTTGTGCTTAGCTATTAGATATGAATTGTGAACTTAACTTAGTAGGTCATACATGGAAGATGGTAATGCATTCGAAGGGTTATAGATGTGGTGAGAAGGCTGCGGGTGACCCTATACATAAGCATCTCTAACTTCTCGAATGTAGTACCGTATGAAGTGTATGTACTTAGTGAATGATTGATGTGATGGACATTGATGGTATTTGATGGACATAATGGGCATGATAATATATAAATGGGTACAATAAGTACTTGATGACATTTAGATGACATGAAAACATTTGAGAGACATTGATAGACATGTTTGACATAACAGAACTTGTTAGATACTTGTTGATATCATTATTACTTGTTCTTGTTTACCATGCGTATCCTAACTAACTTGAGTAGTTCATTATGTGAATACAATTGTGAGGGTCATTAGTGGATATTTTTGACATGGTGATATTGATTGATTTATGATTAGGATAGTTGAACATACATGGAAGACGATGATACATTTAATGAGTTGTAGATGTGGTGGGAAGGCTGCGGGTGACCCTATATATAAGCATTTATGATTCCTTAAATGTAAAGTCGTATGAAATGTATGTGCATTGTGGATGGTTGAGTTGATGGACATGATGACATTTAAACGGGTACTTATGGACATGATGACATTAAACGAGTACTTATGTACTTGATGGCATTAAACGGGTACTATATGTACTTGATGACAATATACGGGTACCTTAAGTACTTGATGACAATATACGGCTACTTTAAGTACTTGATGACAATATGGAGGACAAGAGGACAATTGAGGGACAATGTGTGCATGTGTGAAAACATTATAGAACTTGCATGATACTTATTGTTATCGTCATTACTTGTTCTTGTTTATTATGCTTATTCTAACTACCTTGAGTAGCTCATTTTGTGAATACATGTGTGGTGGACATTGTGAGTCATTAATGGACATTTGTGGTATGTTGAGGGACATTGATGGACATGATAGGCACGATGACATATAAACGGGTGCTCTAAGTACTTGACGACATCTGGATAACATGAGAACATTGGGAGACATGGATGGACATGTTTGACGTCCTAGAACTAGATTGATACTTATTTTATTATCGATATTAATTGTTCTTGCTCATTGTACGTATTCTAGTTGTTGTATAGTTCCTTTAACGGATATGTGTGTGATTAGGTTGTGCTACGAGCCAACTTAAATTGAGTACTTGTGCCTTTTAAGGACTTACTGTAAGTGTAATACTTGCCCATTATCCTTGTTCATATTGTGAGTGGCATTGGCATTAGATCCTTGTCATTCTTTCCTACGAACTCACCAGCCTAGTGTTGACCTTGTTTAGTACACTTTTCAGGAAATCAAGTGAATCCAAGATGTGATGGTTGATTGGTGCTTGTGCTAGAACTTGGGCTTGGACTCAATGAATTTAGGATTCATTTGCCCTTATTTTGCATTATGCATTATGTACTTATTGTTGATGATGGATTCACCGAATCCCCTTTTGTTCATATAGTTTATGTTCTACGATAATCCCATGCATACGCTATATCTCTTCAGTGGCATTTCGAGCCTAGCTCGGGGTGTTACAATAAATGTTATGTTATACTAGTTTTGAAAGGCAAAGTAGAAGAAAATCGAAAGAAAGAAAAAATCTTGTGTTTTAATGGTGAAAAAAGTTGCGGGTGAATAGGCGATTTAGGATGGAAGAAGATGCATTCAATATATTACTTTTACATTTTTACCTGTATTTTCGGAATGTTAGATAACTACCCCTTTACATTCAAACTTCTATCTATTTTAACGTCAACATCAAATTGTTTGTTCCAATAATATATATTTCCAAACAGTAAATTACTAGTAAATTTGCCCGCATTTTGTTGCGGGCGTAACATATTGTAAGTAAACTTTGTTAAATTAAAAATCATGTAATGGTCGTTGACGGCTATTAGAGAAAAGGACCTGTTTTGCAGCAGATTTTTTGACTACACTTAACGGTCGTTAAAGCTTTTTATTGTTTTTTGTAATTATCTACGCGATACATAGTTGTACCTCAAGCTATACTAATAACTACAATTAAAGTTATGTCAAGTAATGTAATGGCCGTCAACGACCGTTAGAGAAAAGAACATGTGTTTGTAGCAAATTTTGTGACTACACTTAATGGTCGTTAAAGTTATTTATTGTTTATGTTTATCTACGTAATACATAGTTGTACCTGAAGTAATAAAATCTAAACTGTTAGCTACAGTTAAAATTCTGTCAAGTCATGTAATGTCCGTCGACGACCGTTAAAGAAAAGGACTTGTTTTGCAATAGATTTTGTGACTATACTTAACAGCCGTTAAAGTTATTATTGGGTTTGTTTTATCTATGCAATAAATACTTGTACCTTGTATGCTTAGATAGCTTGTAAAAGCATATAGCTTTTTAGTGTATATATATAACAAGTATTTTAACCCCGGGCTTTGCCCCGGGAGAAAATAACGATACGTAAAACGTGTATTGTGTATAAGGTGGTGATACATATATTTCGTTGGTCGGTGATTACATGGCTGTTAGAACCGTTTAAACTAAACAATTAAAAAAAAGGTGAATATAAAAAATAAAGCGTCTTTTAGACATATAGAAAAAGGTTTAAAAACTGACCATTTTGTTATAGCAGAAACAGTACAATATACTATTATATATGTTCGTTCGTCGGTGATTACCTCGTTATTGACGGAGGTGAAAAATATAATTTTTTTCTCACTTAAAAGAGCTCATTAAAGGAAGAAAAAAACATTAGTACCAAAAAAAAGAAAAAAAAAAAAAAAAAAAAAAAAAAAAAAAAAAAATAAAAAAAAACTGATGATGTCATGCTGACATCAGCATGTTACTATTCCTAAGCCTTCAACAATTGTTATATATAAATATAAATATATAATATAATGCTATGTGTTTAACATTTTTTTTGAAACGTTGTTATAAATATATTATTACATGCCGATTAAACTAACAATTTCAATTTGTACTTCGTATTTATGTTTCAAAAATGCATCAAGATTTTTAAGACTAATAGCTCTTACTCCAAAAAAGTTAGTAAAATCTTCTTTTTTTTTTATAAAAAAAAACTAAAAATATGTCTATAATATAACTAAAAGAGGAGGTTGGGGGTACACTTGACACCCCTAATCTCCCTCCTTGAGCCTAATTCTCCCTCCTAATTAATCCTCTATTTTTCTATATTTTTTAATTAAAAATCAAAACAAATCTATAATTAATTATATTATATTAATATGTACAAAATCTATAATTAAATTAAAATTCACATACGTTAACAAAGTTAGATTACAATCTTGATACGTATTGAATACTTTAAACTATGACTTGATTTATCTATTGTTTTTATATAATATAATTAATTCAACTTTAACCAAGACCGATTCACGTTTATAAAATAAATTTATTAACATCATATAATAAAATAATGAAACTTAACACTTATCAACTCCTAAAAAATAGAATTCAAGAACCAAATTATATCGTAACGCAGGCTTAAAAATCGAAAAAGTTACATATATAGAGTTAATTGTCACATCAAATTTTTGATTACTTATCATTTTATCACAATATTTATTTTAATTTCATGTCATGTGTATAATCATGTTATTAATAAAAAAATCTTTTTATCCTTAAAAGTCTCCCAAAAATTATTATTATTATTTATATATATACAACCTAGAAAAACCCTCACATATCTCAACCAAAAAAAAAAATACGTACCAAAAGTTTTTTTTATATACATTAGTTCATCTTGAAGATCTTAAGCCAACACATGTTAACCAAATCAAAACGTTCGAGATGGTCTTTGTTGATGAATTGGTATGTATTTGTCAAATTATATACTGTACACTTTTTGTTTCTCTTTTTGTTGAGCTTAACTCTAAATCGTTTAGTTTAAAATTGTTGTTTGTGTTTGTAGTAAGTTTAGATATAACAAACTGCAAAAATTTTATTTAACTAAAGTTGGGAAAAAAAAGGGTAAACTGAAATCAATATTTATATGGAGTTAATTTTCATATGTTTCTTCTTTAGTTTTCGTATTGATTAAATTGTGATATTGGTCATATTGATGGTTGCTCGAATCATACTGTTACTGTGTGAATTTTTAAATCGTCTAAGTTGTGCATCTTTTTTTTTTATCAAGCAACTGCTTTCTATGGATGTTTATTGTGTGTCAGAAGTGTGTGATAACTAAATTGTAGTATGCTTTTATGTCAGAACCTATCATTATTCATTACTTGACATATCTTGAGTTCTTTTATCATGGTTTTATAGCTAAGGATGTTGTGAGGTTAAGTAATAGTGTCTCTTCATGTGGAGTCAAAGATTTTATGTTTTATTTTTAGGTATTTTAATTTTATTCTGTATATATTTAATATACTTGAATTCTAATTTTTTAGCTTTGATTAATATATTTTGAGACTACCCGTCCATTGGACAGGCCTGAGCACTAGTAAGATATATCAAAAGCTAAGAGATATACAAATAGCTATAGAATCTGTAGCTATTTTTTATTCTTACCGTCCGTTCTTATTGGGTTATTTTTATGCATATATGTTTACTATTTTTTCTTTTTCTTAAATAAAAGTTTGAATTAATCACATTGCGTTCACTTATTCATTCATGCTATATGTGTATTCTATGTATCGTAAGTACACCTATAGCCAAATCACTATATGTATTTGACTGTTCATGCTATCAAATGGCTCTTAGACAATAACTAAGTATGTATATTATATATACTATTACGTGAAACTTAGAAATTCAAATCTACTCAAGTTTTAATTAAGTTTGTATATAATATGTAATTAATGGCGACACGAGAATAAGTATAGTCTAACTAGGTTCCAATTACCTAAGTACAACGTTTTTGTTTAGTTTTTAGTAAGGGCGTGTTTTTACCGTCTTGCCTGGAGCATCAAAAAGCTCAGGATCGGCTCTGCTGAAGTTGGAGAAATAACTTGATAGAATCTTCTCCCGTATCATACTTTGTATCAGATGATATATCTTGTATTGTTGTATTATGCCTAAAACAGTTATTATAAGAAAGTTTGTATCTTCTGTAATGAAATAATAATGTAAAGGCGTGAAAAGTGTATATAGCAATGTACTATACTAAATTTACTGTGAGACTTCAGTTGGTTGTGTGTTTGGGAAGAATATCAAACTAGTTTCTAAAATAGGGGAGTGATAAATCTACAAGAAGTTTTTGCCATCTACAACAATGCACGCATTATATAGTTGTACACTGTGCAGTATAATATGTACATTTGTTGTATATGGCAAAAATTTGATGTAGATTTATCATTGCCCTTCTAAATAAGGAAAATTTTAAATAAAGGATGGTATACACAAAAATATTGTATCTCTAATTAAAAGGTCATCCCTAAAATAAAAATACAACTATTATATCTATGTTAATGACAACCCATTAACAAAATCCAAGTGTTAATATATATAATTTTGGTTGGTTCGTTGTAAATGAGGTAAGTCTAATGGAATCTTGGTTTTATGTTAGGCAATTGTACTTGTATTCTACTTTGGCGTCTGTATTTTAGTTCGGCACTTTGGCATTTTGTTAGACTTATTATAGCAATTTATTAATACAATGTGATAATTTATTCGATTTAGAAGTAATAAAATAGTGTAGTCAATGGGTTGATAGCCCAGTGGCATCCCTGACCTTCAATGAAGGTTTGTTCTTTGGGCAACCAGGGTTCGAATCCAAGGGGCGTAGGTTTTACCCCAAATGGCATTCAATGTCGTAGATGTCGTGCCGTTTGGCGATCTATCCGGGGGGTTTTCCCTGTGAACTACCGTGATGGCATCCTGCCCGGTGGGTGTAGAGACCACATATGAGGTGAACAGACTCTGACCAAAAAAACGAACGTTAAAAAAAATAGTGTAATAACATGAGGGAAAGCGAAGGTGTTCTGTTAGTCGGGTGAAAACATTATAATTTTTCAATATTTTTTCAAAGTCAACATATAAAAAAAAAATTTCTAGGCAAAGTATAATATGAAATTGAGAAAATTACGTGTTTAGTAAATTTTTTATGAGATTATATCAGTTTAGCTAAATTTTTTTAGATTTTCACAAAATAACCATAAAAAATGCAATAAACTGCAAAATCGCAATGCGATTGTGCAAAATCGCATTGCGATTGTGCCAAATCGCTCTGAGATTTATAAAATCCCATAGAAATTTTCAAAATCGCATAAAGATTTTCACACATGGATCACGAGATATAGTTTCTTCCTTTGTCTTTTGCGAAACTTGTGGTTTGCGGCCCTCATATGTGAACCTATGTGATCACATGGTGACGGTAGTAGTTGATTTATGATCAATTGATTATCATTTCTATATTTATTTTTACTTTATTTCTATATCTACTTAATTTTATTTCTATATCTACTTTATTATTTAAAATTTCATTCTTAAAAAATTAATGTACGTACGTATAAGTTTAAATATCAAAAAACATAAATATATACGTTATTTAATGGTCTATTTTATTTTAAACATTAAATGTTAAGTTAATTAAAATGGCTTTATAAATAAAAAATATTTAAAGAGATAATAATGTTAAATACAACGCAATGACGCATACCCCCATAAAGCCCAAACTTATACAAAGCCCAAACCTATACAGTTTGTGCATATGCTGATGTGCATATGAGGTTCTAGTAATAGTGAAATAAAAATAGCTCATAAATTGGAAAAGTTTTAGTATCTCATCCATTGATGAAGTCGGAAGCATGCAACATTAACTCGTCTCCTTTCTATGAGTTTTTAATTAATGTATTCGAACACGTTGCGGTTTGTTGAGCATTTGAGTGACTAACTGTGCGAGATACATACTCGTGCTATTTTTGAGAGTATTGGTAGTTTTGAAATGAAACGAACCAACCACTCTATTTATAAGCGAAACTATAGGCCTCAATGCCTCATGTTGGGCTATACGGGCGTCTAGGTTCGAGATTTACCACAGATATTCCTTGCGATATTCAATCAAGTCAGCCACCTTTTGCTGTTGTTCGACATAATGATGCACCACATATAGGGTAAGGCACCTCGTGTACATTGTACAATATCGACTACTTATACGCCATGTATAGGGCAATTGATAAATCTACAACGCTATTTATCCATCTACAACAATGCATGCAATATACAGTTGTATTCTGTGCAGTAAAATTTGTACATTTGTTGTAGATGGTTAAGTTTTGTTGTAGATTTATCACTACCCTTATAGATCACGGCACATATAAGATTTAATCACATGTGTAATTCACTAAATTTTTAGATGATGACATGTGTCATTCTCCAACTATTTAAACACCGCGTATACTCCACGTATTAATCTATACGTGCCATATAGAAAGTGTTTAGATAACATTAATTATAGTCAAACCCAGGTGAAAACCCTATGTATCACGTATGGATTGGTATATGGTGGAGCCTGAGGATATTCTATAGGTTAGCTTTTGCTTTCTTATTGTAAATGTAATTTCCCTGATTACTAGCGCCTTGCTAGTCGATCATTTATTTAATAAAAATTTATGCCGTTCTAAAAAAAAAATTATGGTGGAGCCTGAGACTGTAAGGTCTTGAGTTCAGATCCTAGTGTGCGCAAGATACTCCCAAGAATGGAGACAAAGATTTTTCCAGTATGAGTTTTCTTTAAAATTGGAGTTGGGTATATGAAGAGGCATGCTGCTGAGCCTGAATTTGCTCTTCAAAAAAAAATAAATATATATATATAAAAGTAAAGTGATTTTAACCCACACATCTCAATAGCACAATGCGAATAGGAAATAAATTCAAAATTGGACGAACAAATGAGGCAATCGGCTTTCTATTGATCACAATTATCATATATTCATATGCTTACAAAGTATAGAAGGAAAGATATACATCATAAATTGATGACTATTTGGTCCACCTTGCCTAGTCAGCAGATGCCATGTCACATTCCAAGTCACATAATCCATCAATATCAATATTGTTCATTTTTTTAGTCATCGAAATGACTATAGTAAAGTGTCTTGTTTTCTGTTTAACCAGATGTTTTGCCAAATGTTCCTCATACTTCTCAAACAGCTCCTTAATCACCGAGCTTCCGAAATGAGACGTTAAGAACGGTTCAGCAACGGCTCTGATTATTCTGGCCGCATTTTTTCCATGGATATAACTGGACTCACTTGAATCTTTCATACTTGTGTAATCTGTGTCATATGGATCCCAGTTCACTTGAAAAACGTTCAACTTATCAAGAGAAAATGATCCCTCATTTTTAATAAGTTTCCTAACTTCATCCTCACATGGATAATAAAATGGCATATTGAATGATATGATGTCTGATTCTTGAACAAGCCCCTGTTATGTTGTATTTGATTAATACTTAATGAGTCGATGGTTTTTTAATCAAACTTAAATACTTCATCCGTCTCATTACATGCGTCTTCTTTTGGATTTTCAAATATTTGTTTTTCTAATTTGACCTTAAATATATAATTTTTGTTATATAATATTTGATAAAACTATATCAATGAAAACACATTTAAATCTCAATCAATTCATATAACCTTCATTAAATATTATACAGCACAAACAAAAATATTTAAGGTCAAAGTTTAAAAACAAAAACTTTGAAAATTCAGAACATGACATTTTTAGTAGGACGAATGGAGTAGCTTAGAAGCTTGATAAAAACAATATGAATAAGAGTATAATTTACACCACATACCTTTTTGGCCATGTCAAGAAGTGATTGTGCTAGTAACTCCCAAAGACTGCAACAATCATCACTAGTCGGATCTCTGATACTTCGAGCAGGAAATGCTAAAACCATTTGTCCACCAGGTACTATTTCTTTAGAACGCATTTGTAAAAATGTTGTGAAGTCCCAATGGAATTGCTGCTGATATGCTTGGATCACTTTCGGTGGACTTGTTTTCGCGATGTATAAGTTTAGTTTGTTTTTTCCTATGCCTTGTGGAACCTAGCACATATAGTAATAATATTTGTTAGATCCTCATCGTATGTAATTTTTAGAAGTATTTTTTGGACTGCGGCTGAAGTAGGCGATTATGCAAACCTGAGAAAGCCATTGAACACTATAAGAGGAGTACACAATGTGCAAACTTTGGTCTGGAAAGAGTCTAGTATAGAAGGAACCAGGAACAGCTGAAACAAAACAAGGCCCGAAATTTTCTTTCTTGCCTTTCCTTAGCTTTGCGAAAAAATCCGGCAACAATTTGAAAAGGTTATTGAAATCATTTCCATAGAGGTCGTTTAAGCACACTTGAAATGCTGGTGCTTTACGGTTATTTTTTGTATACATCTCATAGACGATATCGATGATGCTAGAAACAGCCAAAAGAGTATTTTTGCCAGAAGAGCATCCCATATCTGCTATCTTAAAACATTCATCATTGATTACAATATCATGATTAGCAATACCCTTTATAGCATGCCTTAGAATTGGCAGCACTCTTCTTGTTGCAAGTTCCTGAAAGAAAATGTAAAACAGAACATGGATACTGATCATTCTCAGCCATGGAACGAAAACAATAAATCTAGCTAGCTAAAACATTTTAGAAGTATATACATATGCATATAAATAAGGGATAATGGCATACGGATGTAACCACCTATGACAAAATGGTTATGTAATGTAGTGACCTACTCAGGTGGCTATATAATGTATGCACCTATGTTTTTTTGGCTATATTATGTAAGGACCTTTTTATTTGGGTCAATCAATGTAAGGACCTATGTATTTTTTTTTGCTATACTATGTAAGGTCCGTACATATTTTACATAGTATAGCCAAAAAAACATAGGTGCATACATTACATAGTCACCCGAGTAGATCACTACATTACATAACCATTTTGTCATAGGTGGTTACATTCGTATGCCATTATCCCTATAAAAAATAAGAAAACAAAAACTAATTAATGAATTCGGTGCCTAAAAAGATAAATCTTTTTGTTTGGCGACTTGTTCGTAATGGGCTTCCAACTCATATTAACTTGTTTGGGCGAGGGATAGATGTGGATTCGGTCCGATGTAATTTATGTGATAATGGGATTGATGACAACAGCCATATTTTTTATGACTGCTCATTTATGGGTGCTGTAAGAATCAAGATTAGTGATTGGATTCACTTAAAAATTCCTAATGGACCGACTTCTGAATTGGTGAATTGGTACAAAGAATTACAGCTTACCAAACTTAAACGAGACATTCTTGAAGCTATTCTCTTCGTTTGGTGGTGGCATATTTGGAAGGAGAGGAACAACGTTCATCACAATGGCACCCAAGTTAATGTTAATGATACTTTTAACTCTATCGTATCTCTTTCCTTTCTTTGGATTTCGACTCGAGACAGGAAGAGAGATTATGTTTGGAATAGATGGATTGTCAACCCGCTGGAGAATGGTTGATTTTGTCTCCTGATAAGTGTGGTTTTTCGCAGCTGACGTCATCATAACTGCTTGGGTTATGCTGCTCTGTGTTTTGCTTCTTTTTCGAGTTTTCTAGTTTATGAATGTATTTGTAATTGTACTATTGGAAACTAGCGTCTTGCTAGTATGCCCTTTTAGTTAATAATATCATTTTTTGCCGTTCAAAAAAAAAAATTCGGTCCCCAGAGACCATTATTCATGGTAAACACCAACCTATATAGTTCTTGATCAATAACTCATATAACCTGTTACTAACTCAAATTTTCACCAAAAATAACTAGTACCAATCTTCTGTACAATAATTTCATGAACATTTGCTAAAAGTCTGACTATAATTGATTAAGGGTCCGTTTCTTTTTTTAGTCATTGAGTGCTAAGTGTATTAAGTGACTGAATGTATATATAATGTCTGTATGCATTAAATAACAAATAGATAATTGACGATTATTTTTGTTTATTAAGTCAAAAAAGAAATATAAAATTTAACTGAACATTAATTATTAAGTTTATTAAATAAAAAAGAAACCGTAGTTAAATCTTTCAATTACTCATAATGCTTAAGAATATAAAAGCAAGTGAAAACACCATATGTATATAGTCATAAATATACATGTGGTGACATATATAGATGGATGGGAATTGAAGAGAAACCTGAACAAATGAGTTATTGGCGTAGCTTGATTCTCCATCCCCAGTGTTCATGCATAGAATGGTCTCAACTTCCATGGTTCTCTCTTTCGGCTTTGCTTAATTTTTAGTTGTGTTTAGCTTTCTAGTTGCTATAAATAGGTTTTCCACAAGCATATATATAAGTTTTTTTAACGACTAACAAATGCTAAAGCTCAAAACACTGTTTAGACATTTACCTATATACTAAAAACCAACAAATGCTAAAGCTCAAAACACTGTTTAGACATTTATTTACTTATATACTAAAAACCAACTTGGTTTTTACAACTCTTTAAACTGAAGGTACAACTTCTGGCCTTTACAATTTGTTAGGCATAATGTACAACATAAACATATACACAGAAGAATACAAGATATACATATAAATAAATGAACCCTTAAATCCTGAAGCATCACCGCCGCTATCCACAGCCGGTAAGTACCGTCGGTAACAACCACCGTTGATCACAAACGGCCAACGAACACCTTTAATTCTTTCCCTCTAGACGGCAACGCTCTTTCAGCTCACCAAATTGAACTTATCACCTACTTTAGCAATACCAACAAATAGAGAAAAGGTATTTGTATGAGAAATTAAAATGGTGGTGGTGGTGGTTGCTTGGTTTCTTGGTGAGTTTCTTCAACGTATGAATGGATGTGTTAATTGATATAGAGACATAGATTGGTAAATAATACTTAAACATGAGAAAGAGCCATAGATAATACACTAGGAGATAGATACACTAGGAAATAATACTTGAAATGAAAACTAAAAAGAAAAGCTAGACATGATGCCTTGAAATATAAACCCACCCACCGATTTGTGAAACATGGAAGGTGGTTTTGCTCATTTTCATTACTTTAGATGCATAGATATTACACAACACGTGTATTGGTATAGTCTTGGTAAAACAATAAAATTCTCAAAATAAAACGCCACGCGTACCCCGACCATGGAATAAAGGGTAACCGGACCAGAAACTTTCCGCGGCGATGTCGCCGCGGAAAGTCGTAAAAGACAAAAGTTTCCGCGGCGATATCGCCGCGGAAAGTGCGGGCCCCCATGTCATTAATGGCTAATCTGACAGAATTTTATCGGGCCCCCCTCATTAGCGGCGAGGTCGCCGGGGAAAGTCCGGTCCGGTTACCCTTTTTTAGGTCGGACTACATGCGCAAAATAAAATTATTTACTGTACTTTTTTTCAGAGTATATCATTATATTTAAATTTATTATATATGTTTGCCAACTTTAATCAATCATTATAAAACGTTTACTTATATTAACAAACTTTTAATTTCTAAAACGTTTAGTTATATTACAAACCGTTAATTGTTAATAAAGCTCATGCATTTTTTCGTTTATTATGCAATGTTAACATACTTATGTTTTCCTTGATATTAAACTAAGTTTAATATAAATTCTTTTTTCAAATCGCCTATGTATATTTTGACACATAAATCATCATGCACAAAGTATATGGAGCAATATACAATACGTCAAAACTTAAACCCCGCGGCAAAGCGCCGGTAATGATGCTAGTACTATACTAAAAACCTATATGCTTTTACCATTTCTTATGCATAGAGTACAACATCAATCACTTTTTAGTACTTACATATTATTTTGCATGGTGTACAACTTGAATGGCTTAAAAAATCTAGGTGATCACAACATATGTACTTTTACCGGTATTTGTTTGATTTTCCTTCATTTCCTTCTCTCTGGCGTCTTCTTTTTACTTGAGCCTTCTACAGTACACTTACATCATGTTCAATCAATTCTATTACTCACATGGTGCATAGTGAAAGTATGTTGTTAATTTGATACTTTTTAATATTACTTTATAACTTACATATTCCTGTTATGTGAGTGAGTACGATGGGTATAAGGCCCGTAGAGGGCTTTAACTTTTTTAATGGAGTAAGCAAAACAAACACAATTATACTACAGAGTTGCATCTTAATTTGTTTTTTTCATTAATTGTTTTTTCTTTTAATAAGAGCTATTTAATTATGGCCTTATATGTTTTTCAAGGATTATTTGAGTGAATATTTGTTGTCGTGTGTATGTTTTATTTTTAAATTTTTTTTTAACCTTGCTAAGAGTAATTTTCCTAACTAATTATGTTACCTTCCTTGGTGAATCTGTTGTATCTTTAGTTGCTTAATATTAGGGTGGACCAGGTTTGTTATCTTTTGTATAGTTTTTTTTCATACCACATGGTAATATCTGTAATCTCTACTATAACTTAAAAAATGTCAACTTCAACAAAACGTAAACACATGGTTATTAAATTTTTGGGTTCTCATGTTTTCATTAAATAACTTTCACATGGTTACGATTTTACTTTTTCCGTGTAGAAAGCGTATCCCGCGGCAACGCGCGGGTAATGTAACTAGTACCAATTCTAAAATAAACCCCACAAAGGCCAAACCGAGGTTCGTAGGTAAATGGAGGATTATTGAGGTTATTTAGGAAATAACGTGTCTTAAGATTAATTAGATAGATGCTTCCTAACTAGCGTATCTATCGAGAGTTTCCAAACTCTTTTCATAGCCACCTTCAAAATATTTACATATCGAACTTATAAATATTTATTTTATACAAAATCTTCTTTTTTTAATATACTGCTCTAGTAACTTATCGACCAATTACAGCTCTCGATTTTCTCAAGTTGACTTTTGTTTTCAGTTTTGACTTTAGTTTAATTTTTTTTTCATCACCAATTTACACTTTTTAATTACACTTTTAAACCAATAGTTCTAATATAATAAATCAAAAATAATAGCTAATATGGTTTTAGGTAAAATAAAACAAGTATTAAAGTAAAACAAATAAAACAATAGGTTTCTTTTCACTGAAAATCACTGTGCATCATGAAAATCATCGTGTATCAATTGCTTCGTGCATCAATTTAACCATGATCTAAGGGTCAAGATCTTGTCCTATTTGTTTTACTTTAATACTTGTTTTACAATATTAAACCCCTAACTAATATATATCCAATCGAATAATAACATATATCTCAATAATACGTTTTATCTTATAAATACAAATTTAATTAATTAATTAAAATAAATAAATTCAATGTAAATATATAAGATTTTAAAAGTAATTGTACTATTATCTTTTTTTGAATTTTTTTTAAATAATTGTCATGATACATATAAGAAAAACAAAACATGTTAAAATGTCATCTTTATTGAAACAATTATAACATTGTCATATAGTAATTGAAATATTTATGATAAGTTTCATCAAAGAATAACATATTATTTATAATAGTGCAAAATAAGAATTTAATGCACCACGTGTAACTATAAAACAAATAAATGATAGTGACATATTATAATTTTTAATATTTAAGTATCGCTAAGTATGTCACATTGTACAATTTCGATGGGAATATTATGATGTTGTAATATTCAATTATCGTTAAGCATGTCACAGTAAACAACTTCGATGAACATATTTCAATATATAATTCAAAGTTTTAATAATATATAGATCAATTTTTCATTAATAAAAATTAAACTGTAATAAATTAACATTAATATTAATAATGTTGTAAGCCCCGTGTATTGACACGGGTATAAAATCTAGTTTATTACTATATATTAAATATCATTAAATCTTAAACATTTAGTTAATAACTAGATTATATCCCACGTGAAACGCGGGAGAAACTTATAAAAAATTATATTTATACGTATAAAAAGTTAGCACAATGATATAGAAAAAGTACTTAAAGGCTATAAAAACTGACACAATAATAAATAAATTAAGAACAATCACAATTAACCGGTTGTTGTTTTCATAAATCAATCATAGTATAAATAAATTATTTGTTATTAATTATTTGTAAGAAAATCAATTATGAAAAATAAACTATAATGGAAGATGGATCATAATATTACGTGACACAAATCAAGAAACTCTACATATAATTGCTTATACTTGTTAGAAAATCAAGTATTAAAAAAATTAAAGGAAGATATCATTTTTGAAACAATCACTATTTGATAACAAATCAAAAAAGTGTAATGTTTTTATAAAATATTAATCTATCTATAAGAAGATTTATAAGAAAATCAAATATGAAATCCAAATAAAATTAAAAGAATGATAGATGATACCTGTTATATGAGATCGATGTAAATCAAAAAGGGTAACCAAAAAATTAGACATATTAATTTTGATATGGTTAGATAAGTAGATTATTAATTAATATATGTATTGTTGCATTTTATCTGTAGTTGAAGGACTAAAAGAGTATTTGACTGAAAGTTGAGTCAAAGATGATGTCAGCATGTTGATCTAAGGGTGGATAAAAAGGGAAGAAATTCAATAAAAGGTCCAGATTACTCCATTCTTGAATTAAAGTTTCTGTTTTAATATTTATAAAAGATAGTTTTTTTTTCCAAAGGAAATGATGTAAAAATGAAACTAGCCAGTATTAGGAAATACATAAAAGGAGCCTAACTAGTGTATAGCTATATAACAGATTTATGCTATTTCGATATCTATTTTACGTACCTAAAGGATATTTATAAACTAACAGCTATCGAATTCATAGTTAATAAATGACTTAGACAAAGGTATAAAAATCACTACTAAAGATATGATTTTAATAATATATTCCTTTGGTTATTTTCATTTTCAACTCTATTTATAACTACCTATATACGCGTAAAATTCAATGGATTATAATACAATATAATGAAAACTGGTTCCATTTTCAACAAAGTTTTTACTGCTTTTTTGTTTACTCTCAAAACATTTGGTAACATATATATGGAAATATCTCAGTACTTAGGGGCAAGGGTGTAGTCGGCAAAAAGCATCGGCAAGTTGTTTTGACAAGTTTTGGCTCTTTGGCAAGCCTATAGCATATGCATTGGCAAGTTTTGGCAAATCAATCGGCAAGTTGGATCGGCTAGTTTTGGCCGATTGTGGCAAATAATTTGCAACAAATTATAAAGCAAGATTCTTTTTTTTTTTGTATTTGATTTGTCTTTTTTTGTGGCAAGTTTTGGTAAAGAATACCACTACACCATTAGTTTTGGCAAGAATTGGCTAGTTATTGGAAAAATGGCTTGGACACGTGGCATTTTCTTAATGGTTCAAAACTTGCCAAAACTTGCCAATTTACAAGCCATTGCACTACACCCTTGCCCCTTATAGGATACATCAGGGGCGCAGGCAGCTAGGGGCGGGGAGGGGCGCCCGACCCCCCGAAATTTTTTTTACGATGTAGGGGTATATATTTTTCGTGTATAAAATTTTTGATATATTCGGTTTCGACCCCCCATTTTAATTGTGAAATTTTTTTTATATACCAAGCAATAAAATTGATCCACTACATTTTACATAAGCCCATTCAAAATTACTTAGCCCAAACTAAAACTAAAACCCATAACTAAAACCCATAACCTAATTATTTACTTAACCCATTAACTAAAAAAAAAAAACAGATGGCTTAAATTAAAAAAAAAAAACAGTCGACTGCAACAACAGAGAGGGGATTTTCGGCAATGAAGATATTCAAGACTCGCCTACGTAATAAGATGTCTGATGACAATCTAGCAAACAGTATGGTGATTTACATAGAAAAAGAAATTGCTAGCAAGTTTGATGCGGAGTCCATAATTGAAGAATTCAAGGAACTTAAAGGTCGAAAGGCTAAACTCTAATTTCTTTAGTGAATCGAACCAGGTACCAACCGTTTGTCTCATTTTGTCTCCTTTTTAATTCTTACTTGTCTTGGACCAATGTTTAGTTTATTAGTGATTGAAACTTTGTTTTTATAATAATAGTATTAGTTTTTAATTTTTGACCCGACCCGAATCGAATCACCGACCCTAGAATATTACCCGAAAAATAGCGTTAGGAAAAAAAAATTTTGATCCGACCCCCCGCCCAGTTTTTTCTAGCTTCGCCACTGGATACATGAGTCTTGCTAACTAACAAATTTAATTATGGTGACTTTTGATGTTCGTATTTTTTATTGCGCTTATACGTGGCGTTCTATCTACCGTTAAATATGAGATAACTGGATTTTTAGCAGTGGCATGTGTTTGTCATGTTTATTTTAAGAGCTGGAGTGGGCTATTCCAACCTCATTCATACTAGCTGTATGGATATGGATATGGATAAGGATAGAATTGGCCATTTTGAATATCTTCACTTCTCTAGTTCTCTATACATTTTAAGAGAAAATTATATTATAAGTTGTTAATATTTTTTCATTTTATTTCTCAAGTAAAATAACTACGAGGATGGTTAGGATTTATTTTATTTGCTTGCAAAGAACCATGTCTATAGCGTGATTGACATACTTTATTTATCATAAAAGACTTGGACTAATCACTTGCTCGTTCCAGTTTTTAATTTGTTTCATTAGTGATCATGTGGAAGATTTCACTAGCATTCAATATCACTAGACACTAATTATCTATACCCCTTATAATACAAACTAGAAATCTATTTTAAGAAATTTAAGCAATTTTTTCAATATCCCCATATTGCCCCTAATTCACACATTACCTCTAATTCTATATCTCTAAACACAATCAGACAAAAACCGAACCGGAAAACCGAAAACTGAAAAAAACCGAACCGAAAAACCGAACCAATCAAAAATCCATTGGATTTGGTTTTAGTTTTCTAAAAACCGAACGATCGGTTCGGGTTTCGGTTTCATATGTAAAAACCGACAACCAAAACCGAACCGAACCAAAATTTATGTTATATTTATTTTTTATATTATATTAATATTTCATTTTACTACTATATCTATTACTTATGCTTACAAATTTGCTAATTATTTCAAGTTAATTTTTATTTATATCAATTTAGTATTATATTTAGCTACTTTATATCTTCAATGAAATATAATTAATCGATAGCCATCTGCTTCGTTTTTGATGAACTACTCTTTTAACAGCAACAGCGTCGGAGTTCTTAATACAAGATTCGTATGGTTTAAAAACCACTGAGTTTTGGCACCTTTCCATCATCTTAATAAATTAGTAGGTATGAAAAGTAGTGTTCGCAAGTAGCAGCTCCTCACTAATATAGTAATGTTGTTTTAAAGTTTGTTCATGAAATATAATATCAAGGTGTTCTGCAACACGTTCTGCTCTTTTATTAGAGCTTTGGACCAATGAGTAGATTCTTAAGCATGTCCATGAAAATTAACATATGGTGGTACTGCAACACAACTGTTTTTCATTTTGCTCAAAAACATGGACTTTGGTTATACTACAACTTAATAAGCCAAATATGTCAAAAAAAAGAAAAAAAAAAAAACCAAAACCGACCCAGAAACCGACAAACCGAACCGAACCGAACAAAACCGACAAACACGAACCATTGGTTTGGATCGGTTTTCGGTTTCAAAAAATGAAAAACGAAACATCGGTTTGGGTTTCGGTTTTAGGCAAACCGACCCAAACCATTACCTCTAATTCTATATCTTTAAACACAATCAAGCAAACATCCTACCAAGATCTAACACACAGTCACTTCTTTCTCTCCTTCATATTTACACACACGCATATCAATTCCTCCCCCACTGTTTTGTATTATCATCACCGTTTAACCGCCGCAACGCGCGGGCACCAACCCTCGTATATAACATAATACACAGGTCCTTAAAATGAGCAACTAATTTAAACGAACCTTACAAATTTGGTTTCAACCCCTTAGCATGTTTTTTATTATAACTTTTTTTTAACGGCAAATTAAATATGATATTATAAGTCTCTCAAACTAGCATGACATGCGTAACGACAGAGATCAATAAACAACTAGAATCAACACAGGACCACACTCTATAGAACGATAACCTACTACTGCGAGGAATAAAAGTGAAAACCTCTCACGCTACTTCTGATGACGTGGAAAAAAAAAAAGAACCCTCACCTAAATGAGGTCGAGTCACCGGTTTTCACTCTTTTTGGGTGTTTTTTTGATACTTTCCCTCCCGGTCCTGGACCGAGCTATAAACAATACAAGCACAACCTCGCACTGTATTAAATTTATAGTTTTTCAAACACATTCCTTTTTCTAATAAAATCTTGATATATAAAATAGCTATCCTGAATTTGGTCAAAAACTTTCTTTGAGAATCCCATCTTTATGGCCATGTTTTTCATGTCTATAAAATTGTTAGGTTCCAGTACATATCGTGTAGTCCATGTTTTGATGAAATTATGATTGAATTCAGTTATGGATCGTCATCAGATTGATGTTTCGCTCTGATACCACTTGTTATAACACGATTTTATCTCTGAATTCAATCTAACAATGGCGGTTTGATAGTGTGTGTTCTTGGTGTGTGTGTGTGTGTTTTGAGAGAGAATGATCGATATAACTGAAAGATTGGGATTAAATGTGTGTAAAGAATGAAGTGTTTGTTTGTGTTTTTTATGATTTCTAAGGTATGAGGGCTATATATAGTCTAACAATACAACTATTGCTAATTATCACAATTAGCCCCTCAACCTTAGTAATCATTATCTATGACTTAACAACAAGAATGTCTTCTAATCTTAATTACAATTTATCACTATTTTTGGATTTCTAACATTCTCCCCCTTAGTGATTTATTGTAATGAAGAAGTACGTGTTATCTTGTCTTGAAGGAATGAAATTGATGAGCCCGGTGGTGAAGACAATTTGGTGTTGAAACAAGTCTTCAAAGCTTTCTCTTTTGTCTTTGGAGAACTTGATTCAGTCTTGGTCTTGGTCTTGAACTTCTTGAAGTTAAATCATATGAAGATTCTCAATGTTCTTTTTGAACAGAGAATGATGAAAGCATGTTTGGCTTGAATCTTAGAGAATTGATGAATCATGAATCAGAGTTGTCTTTTGAAATGCAGAAGAGATGAATCTTGGTTTTGATTCTTCAATCTTCGATTCTTGAGTGAAATTCACTTTTTGATTCTTCGGTTTTAATTCTTGAACGAATCTCATCTTTTTGATGAAGTTTCATGAATATGAACTCTCCCCCTTGATTTATGCATTGGAGTTTCTTGATAAAATGTTGTTGTATGGCTTGAAGATCTTGAATGAAGTGTGTTTGATGAAGACTCGTTTGAAGCTTTACTTCTTTGACTTGAATCTTCTAACAAATCTTTCAACCTTTTTGAAGCTTTGATCTTTGTCACATCAACTCGAACACTTTGGAGAGTTAGCAATTGAATGAAGTTTAGATGAAATTCTTATGAGTAAATCATGCTCCCCCTCAATCCATGAGTATACATCTTTTGGAGCATCTTTGAATTGTTGAAGTGTCTTGAGTGAAATCTTTTCATCTTCGGTTTCATTCTTATCTCTAAAGTCAATTCAGATTCCCCTTAAAATCAAAATCTTAATCAACTAAAGTCTAGTGAAAATCTGAACCTATTGACACATCATGAACAATTTTCTCCCTCTATACACAAGCTTTGATAAGCCTAAATCCATTTGAAACAACCAATTACAAAAAAAATTCTCAACATAGACTCTCATTCCATTTCTATCATCAACTATGCCTTGAAAATGATAGGAAAATCAATCATAATATTTTCTCCCCCTCATAATGACAAAATTGGGAATCAATGTCATTATGCACAAATGTGATTGATTAAGTGTCACAAGGAATAAGAACATATGGAGAAATGTCAACCATCAAAACATCAACCTAAACTAGTAGCCCAACCCAAGAGATCCTATGGGTGACTAAATGTAAGATTGAAGTTGTTGGGACAAACATTATATCATGGTGTTGGTGGTTTCTGTGTTTGTGTGAAGAGAAATGAAACCGGATAAGAATGATCCGTTGCATGTTCAAAAATCAAAAGGATTAATGAAATGACCGATAGAAATGTATAACATTTTTCGGATTTCCTATGTATCATTGAGATATGCACAAAACAATTCTCTAACATAGTTCGGTCTGCGGCTTTGCAACCACGAGATTGCTTCAAAGAATATAAATCATGGTTAACACTACCGAAGCATTTGATAACCACAATTTTATCCTTAAAGACTTTTTAGGGAAAACCGAGGTCACTTAGACTTCTTGTTAACTCAATAATCACATAAATGTAATTATGAGACCTACGTTCAACGTTGGAAAAGATGTTAGCATTGGTAGGATTTCCATTCGATCATCGTGGAATATCAATAAAGATATCACTACGAATGTTCCGGCTATATCACAAAGATAAGCAATTAATATCACAAAGATATGACTCGAATGTGTCCTGTATAGAAAATGAATAATGATCAAATAATGACCAAGCAATATAGCTCTAGACACAGTGAACAAATGAAGTCGGGGACTGGAGCAGAATGTCGCCCTTTTTCAATATCAACATCTTCCAAATGAAGAGTCAATAGAAATATGGAAATCTCCGTGAGAAATGAAACAAGTATTTGTTAAAACACTTGAGTGGTTAGGAATGATGTGCATTGCTTCACTGGGTCCATGAAGACTTCTTCAATATCAAGATATCAACAAATGACATCTGATAGAAACGTGTTTTACCCGGCTTTTGAGAATTTTGGGAAGGGTATCATTTCTTTTATCCCTTTTCTCACAACAAATCACCGTAACCTCTCACTTTTCGACTTTTACTCCCTCCATTCTAGTTGCACGAAATCAACATCACTCAAAATACCCTCACTATCTAATGAAAGAAGTGAATACTCCGGGGTTAGAACTCATCGGCGATGATGAAATTCATGGAGTAATTTTGAGAAATACCTATCGCTCATGTGCAAACTAATCACCGAACTCCATTTGATTAAAAATCATTGGAAAAACATCAAATGTGTGAATGAAAAGGTTTGAAACACATTTGAAGTTTGAGAATTTTTTTTTTTTTTTTGAAATCACAAACTCCTCCTTAATCTATGCAAGAATATATCAAAAATGGTTTTCATAGAAAGGTGGAGCAAAAATTGTTTTTGCGAAATCAAAAAGAAACACAAAGTTTTTGCTTCAACAACAATGTTGGTAGTAAGATAGCTAGGGAGTACACAAAGGCGTTCAATCCGTCGCATCTTACAACAACATGTTGGAGGCAATTAAAACATTTAAGTAAATTGAAAATCCAATCAATTAGTACAATATGAGAGAACAAGGGAGTACACAAAGGCGTTCGATCCTTTGTTTCCCATATCACTAATTGAGAGTTTGAAAAGTTTGTTTGGGAAAAAATTTGATTGCTATTACACATACATATTCATATAAGAAAACTTGGAAGTACACAAAGGCGTTCGATTCCTTGTTTTCTTATATCAATTTATATGTATAATAACAATGCGTTTAAAATTAAATATATCATTTAAGAACGGGTTGCATACATAGTATATGCAAGCCATTACAAAATCTTTTTGTTAATTTTTTTTTAATTTTTCAATTTTGTATTTTGTTTTCTGAAATGTGTCAAGAATTCCTTCAAATGAAAAAGAATTAAGGTTTAAGATTTAACATACCAAGCTTGGAGATCAGAAAATTAAACCTCTTTTCGTCCAACGGTTTTGTGAACAAATCTGCAAGTTGAAATTCAGTTCCCACAAAGTAGAGTTCGATGTCACCTTTCTCAATATGATCTTTGAGAAAATGATATCTAACATCAATATGCTTTGATCGAGAGTGGTTTACTGAGTTGACTGCAATGGCAACTGGCACTCTGAGAATCACAATAGATAGGAATATGATCATACGTCAGACCATAATCAGTCAGTTGTGTCTTCATCCATAGGACTTGAGCACAACAACTAGCTGCAGCCACATATTCTGCTTCAGCCGTTGATAGTGAAACACAGTTCTGTTTCTTGGAAGACCAACTCACAATTTTATCTCCTAAAAATTGTAAAGAACCGGAAGTGCTCTTGCGATCAAGTTTACAACCTGCATGATCTGCATCTGAATAAGCAGTTAGATTGAATCCAGTATCCCTTGGATACCAGAGACCTAAATCGGGTGTACCCTTCAGATAACGAAAGATTCGTTTCACAGCTTGATAATGTAAATCAGTTGGAGCAGCTTGATATCTAGCACACATACATGTTGCAAACATTATATCAGGGCGAGATGCTGTTAGGTACAACAATGAACCAATCATACTTCTATATCTCTTTTGGTCAAATGGTTTCCCATTTGTATCAGTATTAATGGTTGTTCGAGCAGCCATTGGGGTAGAAATTGAAGAACATGAAGTCATATCAAACTTTTTCAACATGTCATTTATGTATTTACCTTGTGATATAAAAATACCAGTTGGTAATTGTTTGATTTGAAGACCCAAAAAGTAATTCATTTCCCCAATCATGCTCATTTCAAAATGATTGACCATTAGAGATGAAAAGTTTCGGCAAAATTTTTGACTGGTCGACCCAAATATAATGTCATCAACATATATTTGAACTAGTAGAACATGCTTACCTTGTTTGCGAATGAACAGGGTAGGGTCAATTATTCCTTTGGTAAATCCACCTTTAAGTAAGAAAGTAGTTAAAGAATCATACCATGCTCGGGGTGCTTGCTTAAGACCGTAGAGAGCCTTGTCTAACCTGTAGACATGGTTTGGTCTTTGAGGATCAACAAAACCTTCAGGTTGATCAACGTATACTTCTTCTTTGAGGTCACCATTCAGAAAAGCAGTTTTCACATCCATTTGAAACACAGTGAAGTTTCGGAATGCGGCATAAGCTAAGAAAATTCGAATGGCCTCCATTCTTGCAACTGGAGCAAAAGTTTCGTCGAAATCAACACCAGGTTGTTGGCAATAACCCTTAGCAACAAGTCGAGCTTTATTCCTTACTACCACTCCATTCTCATCCTTTTTGTTTTTGAAAATCCACTTAGTTCGATTGGATCATCTTTTCTAGGATTTGGAACTAATCTCCATACCTTCAGTCTTTCAAATTGTGCGAGTTCTCTTGCATTGCCTTAACCCATTCTGGATCTCGAAGAGCTTCAGATACTGTTTTGGGTTCGATATTGCTAAGAGAAAGTGCAACGAGACACTTATTCACTGAAGTACGAGTAGTTACTCCTGCTTGTGGATCTCCAATTATTTGATCAGTAGGATGATTTTTCTGCATGCGAATCCACTTATGAGCATGAGGAAGAGGATCTTGTTGTTGAAGATCAACATCACCATCATTGAAACTTGAAGTTTGTTGAGAGATGGAATCATAACTTGGTATAACCCTTTCCTCATATGCTGGATGATCAAAGTCAAGTGGTACATACACATTTCGGAGTGTTCAGGGGATTGTTGTCTGAGTGAATTGAGAAGGTTGTTCTTGAACATTCAATTGAGTAGGATTCTCAAGAGAGGATGGTGGAATAGAATCATTTGAAGATGATTTTTGCTCAGAAGAATTTGATGACGATTCATGAGTGTTGTTAGGAACTGGATCGTTGTTATGAAGAGGTTCATTGCTTTGAATTGGTTCAACGATGTTCTGGAGGTTCTTGATCATGAATCGGTTTTGACTTATAGAATTCTTCAAAAAGAATATCTAATTCATCACTGGTTGGTAGTTGGAAACTTCTTGAATTTAGAAGCTAAGGTAGAGATTTCCTTGTAGAGTACTTGAAACACTTGAATTCATACTTGTTGGTAGCAAGCTTTCTTGCTCAAAAATCATGCCTGACATCTCATCGAACCAAACATTCATCGTTTCTTGAATTGTGTTTGTTCGACGATTATAGATTCGGTAGGCAATAGATGTTTTGGAATAACCAACAAAATATCCTTCATCACCTTTCTTCTCGAATTTTCCAAGATTCTCCCGATCATTCAACGTGTAACAAACACACCCAAATATGTGGAAGTAGTTGATGTTGGGTTTCCGTTTGTTAACGACCTCATAAGGAGTCTTTTCGAACCGCTGATTGATAATGGACCGATTCTGAGTGTGACAAGCAGTGTCAACAGCTTCAGCCCACATATTGGATGGCAATTTGAATAAGCAAGCATTGTCCTTGCTGCTTCCACCAGCGATCGATTTCTCCTTTCAACAACACCGTTTGGTTGTGGGGTGCGAACTGCTGAGAATTGATGAGTAATACCTTTGTATTTGCAGAATTCATCAAAAACAGCATTCTTGAATTCATTACCGTTATCCGAACGGATGTAACGAACTGGAAGTTGAAGATTTACTTGAGTATTGGTGATGAAATCTATCAACATCTGAGTTGTTTCATCTTTGGATGCTAGAAACTTAACCCAAGTATATCTTGAATAATCATCAACAATAACCAGATGTATTTCTTCCCATTTCGGCTTTGTACTTTCATCGGCCCCAAAGATCCATGTGAAGCAAATGAAGAGGTGCTAAAGAATTTGGAGATTTCTTCGGTTTATGAAAACTCTCTTAATCTTCCCAACATCACAAGAAGGACAGACATGCTCACTTTCATACTTATAGTCAGGTAAGCCTTCAACAAGATGCTTATTGACTAAAGTATTGATTGTTTGGAAATTCAGATGAGAGAGCCTTCTATGCCATAACCAAGAATTTTTCGAAGTAGCCTTTGAAATGAGACAAATATTATCGGTTGGTTGGTTTTCATCGAGATTGACGGTAAAAAGGTTATCGTCACGATCGCCACAAAGAATATCAACTCCATCTAAGGTTTGGACTTTGCAAATAGATTTTCGAAAAAGAACTTGAAGATTGTTATCACAGAATTGTCCAACACTGAACAAGTTGTGACTTAAACCTTCAACATAGTGAACTTTCTTGATTATAATCCCATTTCGTTCAATGTCCCCATAACCTAAGATAGGAGCGAAATTGTTGTTTCCAAAGCGAACAGTTCCCATGAATCTTTCAACAAAATTCTTCAGCAAAGATTTATTTCCAGTCATGTGCTTCGAACACCCGGAATCGAGTATCCAAACACCGATGGTTATTTCCTGCAATCAAAGAAATTTAACCGTTTTTAGGTACCCACTTGAAGACGGGTCCTTTATGGTTAGTTAAAACAGGCAGGGTATATAACTTAGGAATCGCATTCAAACATGTTTTTGAATCAACATAAGCATTGACAAGCACATTATCAACAAACATATTTGAATAAAATGTACGAACATTCACACAAGAATTAAAAGTAACATGTCTACAAGCATTCATATCAACCACACAATAATTAAAATTGTTTACAAGCTCACAAGGCCTTGCCTTGGCACATTCAACATTTATAAACAAAGATGAATTGTTTTGTTTAACAAAAGCACTTTTCTTCTTCTTAACAGCATTTCTCCTCCTTCTTTTCTTCATTTTCTCAACATTCTTTTGATTACTAGTGATCTTAGGTACTAAAGTTTTAGCAACCCATTTAGCACCACTAGTTAAGCTCTTTCCACCTGTTGAATTGAAACTTTGAAAATTAGAACTAGGAGTTTTAAACACTTTCATCTTTTTGGAATCTTTTGGAAGTGAGGAAACTTCTTGCTTCTTTGGTTTATCATGAGAAAACCACCCATATCTATCTCTATATCTAGTTGAACCATTTGATGTATCTTTAGTAGCGAAACTGAGCTAGACTTAGACACCTTAGGTATAAAGCTAGATTGAGAGCTAGATTTAGAAGCATTTGAACAGTCTTTTGAAAGTTTCACTTTGGTGTACTTTGTTTTGTGTGGGATCTCAGCTTGTTCTTCTATGACATGTTTCACAGTGTAGCCACAAAGGTTTCTAACTTAATGGTCTTTGGTTCAGTCTTGACGAGTTTGGTCTTAACTCGTTTCTTTGAGTAATATGAAATTGGAGCTTTGGACGATGGTTTTTGAGATTCCATTTCTGTTTCCACTTTGATTTTGGTAGATTCAATCTTTTTCTCAGTTTCTGAATCAAAAATATATTCTCCTTCCATGAATTTATCAAAATCAACCTTCGTGAAATCTTTTGAAAAAGAAAATTTCAATGGAGATTGATTAATTTTAGATTTATTTGAAAATTTTGAGAATCAGGAATCTTGGTGTCCAACTTCACATTATGGGTAGTCTCAGAAATTAGGTCAACTTGAACTGACACATCTTTGGTTTCACAAGAAAATTGAGTAGACGTATCAACACCTATACTAGCACTAGGCTTAGGGTGAACAACTAACTCATCAACAGTGTTGCATGTGAAAAACCTATAAAAGTACCATATCACAACTAAACTCTGTGCAAGTTCTTCATCAGAAAAATCAGATTGCACACAATCATTAGCTATAAAAGTAGCAGTATTTTGACAAGTACATTCAAGAGAATCAGTCAAGGTCTGGGTAGAGGTATTGGTGGATGAATCACAAGTAGTTTGGGTAGAATTTTCTACTGAGGCACTTTGGTCAGTTTGAGTAGAAACATTCTCACAAACTTTCTTAGTATTAACAACAATACATTTATCCTCTAGATTCGGACTTTGAGACTTGAGGTGATTAATAACTTTTTGTTGAGATTCCACCTTTTGTTGTAAACCCTCTATTTGTTTTTCCAAAAATGTGGTTGGAAAGTACATTTTAGTTGGTTTAGGTGGAGTACCGACAGATTCTTGGTTTTGAAAATTTGATTCAATTTCTTCCAATTTGAAAATTGAAGATTGTTTTGTTTTGTATGAATCATTTATTGCATCATAATTAACCAAAAAATCTTGATTAGGTATTCTCTCAACTTCATCAGTCTCAAATTCGTCATCCAATGGACGAATAAATTGTTGTATCATACCAAGGCGAAGAAATTTTTCATCATACAGGGGTTCGATTTCTTCTTTGGCCTTTTGTAATGGTGTGATATTCTCAAATCCCAACCCGAGAAGAAGTTCTGTTTTGTCAATTTTTGACTTGTTGAAATAGGCAATGAAATTCAAGAGAGGATTTTGTTCAACTTTATATAACTTTTCTTGATAGAAAAGTATATTCTTTTTAAATTCTCAACTTGTTTTTCAAGATTCTCAATCTCAATGCCTTTTAGAAAACAATTATGATTTAAATCAGAAATCTTCCTTTCGAGTTCAACATTATTTGGTTTGGCTTCTTGGAGCTTCTTATTGAGAATATCAACGTCCATTTGTCTCGCATTTGCCCGAAGCCATTCATTGGTCTTTTGAATTTCAAGATCTTGATTGGCTTTTTCAAGATCATGAATGGTCTTTTCAAGATTTTGACATCTTTGTAACTTAGAATCAGGAGTGACATTCATCTCACATTCTTTAACCAACATTTTGTCTTTGTATGCTTGAAAATCTTGTTTAATAGCATCATGTTCAAAAAGTAATTTTGAATGTTCTTCAAGAAGTTTTGAAAATTCACTTTTAGAAAATGAAATACTATTTTCAACTTTTTGTTTTTGTTGGCTAAAGAATTGATATGAGTTGTTAAATTAGATAAAGCTAATCTACAAGACTCTTTGTCCTTTAACCAAAGAAAAAGTAGAGTCGAGATTTACCTCATCATCTGGGTATTCATCATCAGTTCTTTCTGCTTCAAGGACTTTGTTCTTGGCCAACTCGCCATATAGCAAACATTAGCGGAGAGATCTTGATCTTCATCATCAGTGAGCAACAGCCATTTGTCATCTTCGGCAAGCAATGCATGTCCTGCTTCGACCTGTTTGGCTAATAGCATCTTCTGCTTGTAGTACTCATAGTTCCGCTCTTGGGTTGTTTGCAATCAACAGCAAAATGTCCAGGAACTCCACAATTGTAGCACCTTTTGTCTGATGTCTTCCCCGTCTCAACTGTTTGTTTCTCATAAACATCCTTCTGTTCACCATACCTTGATCCATTGGCTTCACCTTGCTCATTGTTCCTTGGATGATAGTGTTCCTTCTTGGGAAATGCACTTGTTGAAGAAGTGCAGAGATTGTTGTTTGTTGGCCTCGCTTTATAAAATCTCTTCTTGAAATGCTTAGTTACTGCGGCAAGAGCTTGATATAGTTCATCTGATACACCATCTCTTGTAGCCATCACATCATCTCCCTCCTCATCTGACGAAGAAACAACCACCATTTGCCTTTTAAGAGCTTCAGAAATCTTCTTCTCAACGATCAATGCCAAAGGATCAGAAGATACAACTTCTGGCATTTTGTTCGATGAAGCTTTGCTTAGGACTTGTTTTCATTGAGCTTGAAGGATTCATATAGAGTATGAATGGTGAACTTGGTCAGGTTTTGATGTTGTTTGATTTGGGTTCCAAAATCTTCCCATTCTTGACCAAGTGCTTTGATGAACTTGATGTTTAACTCAATCTCAGTTTTCTTGACATTGTTCTTCCTCAGTTCATTTATGACATTGCAGAATCTGTAATAAACTGCCTCAAGAGATTCATTTGGCATTTTGGAGAAGTTGTCAAACTCAGTCAAAATGTTGGTCAATCTGATTGTCGAAGTCACGTCAGCTCCTTCCATCTGTCTGGCCACCTCATCCCATATCTCTTTTGCTGTATCATAAGAATCAACAGACCCATAGATTTCATCCGGTAGAGCTCTGTATAAACATGACCTTGCTCTGTTATCTGCAGCTGTCCGATCCTTTTGCTCAGCATTCAAAAGTTCATGAGTTAGAATAACTGCATTAGTTGTGGGATGGCGATGAACAGCAAGTCCATTCAAAATGGAATCTTTCATCATATGACCATTTGTTTGACTTTCCACATAGTCCATGAATCTTTTCTTCCATAGTCCGTATGAACCACGGTAGAGAACTGGAGGTCTTGTATCTGAACCCAATGCCAATGCTTCACGAGAAGCCATTTGAGATTGATTTGAATTGAAAGAGCAAATGAAACGATCTTGGTAAGAAAATGAAACGATCTTGATTTAAACAAGAATTGAAACGATCTTGATTGAACCAGTAATTGAAACGATCTTGATTAACCAGGTAATGAAACGATCTTGAAACGAATAGAAAATGAAACGATCTTGACAAAATCGTTCTGGGTGAGATCGTCTTTGAGTAAGATCGTCTTAGAATCTTTAAAGAAAATTTGGTTAAGTATAGAAAGTGAAACGGTCTTGAAAACTGGGACGATCTTGATTGAAGATCGTCTTGGAAATTTTGGTGAAATTTGGCTAAGTATGAAAATGAAACGATCTTGAAAACTGGGACGATCTTGATTGAAGATCGTCTTGGAAATTTTGGTGAAATTTTGGTTAAGTATAAGAAATGAAACGATCTTGAAAAGCTGGTAAAGAATGGAAATTGAAACGATCTTGAACTGGAATGGTTTTGAAGAGAAAAATGAAACGGTCTTGAATAAATGAAAGTGAGACAATCTTGGTTTGAAATTATTCAAGGAAATAAGATGATCTTGGTGAAGATCGTCTTAAGTTTTGAAGGAATGAAACGGTTTAGATGAAGATCGTCTTAAGGAAAAAAATTGAAACGATCTTGGTTTGAAGATCGTTCTGGGTAAGAAGGAAATGAGACGATCTTGGTATGAAGATCGTCTTGTTTTCTTTCTCAAAAACTTTTAAGTGATTGAAATGACCAAACCAATCCTTTTGGATTAGTTAGCCAGAATCAACACTCCCACAACACACTCTTTACTAAAACGATCTTGTGAGGATCGTCTTAATCAAGCCACAACTCACTGAACTAAAACGATCTTAGGAAGATCGTCTTGGTCATCTTCTTCATCTGAACAACACAGGATGGCGAAAAATGCAACACCTTTTTTTCATAATAAATATGGCTATTCACGCACTATTACAAAAAGTGATGCCAAATCCAACGGAATACTGAACCAAACCAAGCTCGTGCGACATTGAGATTAGATGGGGCCGTATATCTAATGAAAAGGAAATATGATTATTATGTGATTACTTTTGACTTTGGTATATCT